>OZ023265.1:160057783-161259450 GCA_964006375.1 Tillus elongatus
TGATATAAACCCGCGTACCAAATTTGGTCGCCCTTACTTTGTTAATTAGGTAGATATATTATTTTTTTCGAAAGAAAACACAAAATTTTCCGGGAAAACTTGGGCCGATTTTCCTGGATAACGAACTTATCCAAGCTATTTGCAAAATAAACATAATCACCAAATTTAATCAAAATCGGCCAATTATTTTTTGAGTTATCGGTGTGATATATATATATATATATATATATATATATATATATATATATATATATATATATATATATATATATATATATATATATATTGAAACTGACCCCGGATATGTGTTCTGGGGAGCCTAATTAGAGCTCATTTGAAGAAATTTTTTCAAAATTCAAAAGTCGGGATCTCCTCATTAGTTAATTTTTTTTAAGAAAATTCACTAAAAAAGTTCATGTCGTCGATATATGAGGTAAGACAAGTACTTTAAATCAAAGTTTTGCAAAATCATTTTTTTTAAACACACAGAATAAAATGATTGTCGTCTACTAGACAAACTCTTTCTTATCTCTATGGTATCTCGAACTAGTTCATAAATTAATTGTGTCCAATTGTAATAGATTTAAAATTCATTGTCAATGTCAAAACCTCCATTAAAAACACGCGATATGTGATGCAATTTGTACAACTGATAAGATATACACTTGCAAAATATATATTTGCGAAATGCAATTATTGGACTAAGAAACACAATACAGGACCACTAAGAAAAAAAACTCTGGACGCAGCAAGTGCGTTATGGTAGTGAATTTTCATAAAAATGTTTCTAATAGCAAATATGTTTTTTTAAGAAAGCAGGCACCAAATTTGGTTACCAGTATAATTTATATATTAGAAACAATGTACCATATTTCATCAAAATAACTTTATTGTTTGAAAATGTACAAAAATTTCCGAAAGTAAACTTAAATTTTTCCCGAAAAAACTGGTTTTCTGGTCAACCTTATAGGTTAATAGCAAATTGATTCACAATTTGAAGCATTTAATGAAAATTCGCTACCATAACGCACTTGCTGCGTCCCGAATTTCTTTTTTTACAAAGATGTATTATATTTCGATGGAAAATACAAAAATGCAATAACATAGGGCGTGTTCGATTAAAAAAATTCACTAAAAAAAAAGAAAATTTGAATCACCAACGACTTATGGGCCACCCTGTAATTGTGGAAATATTTTTTAAGATGTAGCTTTAGACACCCTACAATTAATGTATACAACTTTTTTTCGTAACTTGAATAATAACGGAAATATTGCGCTTTAATGATTTTTTAAGATAATTCGACAAAAATGATATACCATTAAACGATAAACTCTATAACCAACACCACTGCTAAAGTATCAGAGAAAGGGTCTATTTGAAATTAATTTTCTGGGAATATTTTAGTAAAATGAAGGACAATGACTCAGGCTTCGTAAAATATTATTCTTGAGACATTTTCCTTCCATAGATCATATTAATTTCAGGTTCATTGCCTAAATATTAACAATTTTGACGTTTAAAATCGCGACTTTGACGTTTTGAGGAAAACCCAAATTTATTTTTCTTTAAATACCTGTAACTTTTTTGTCCTTTAACTGACAGCGCTAAATTTTGGTAGGTAGCTTACATATAACGATATAAACCCGTGTACCAAATTTCGTTGCCCTTACTTTGTTAATTTCGGAGATATAAATTTTTTTCGATTTTTTTCGAAAAAAAAAAACACAACATTTTCCGGGAAAACCTAGGCGGATTTTCCTGGATAACGAACTTATCCAAGCAACTCGCGAAAGGGAGGTACTCACCAAATTTTATCAAAATCGGTCCATTATTTTTTTAGTTATAGGTGTGACACATAAATATATAAACATACATACATACATACATATATATATATATATATATATATATATATATATATATATATATATATATATATATATATATAAACATATACATACATACATATATATATATATATATATATATATATATATATATATATATATATATATATATATATATATATATATATATATATAAACATATAAAGTCTGAAACCGACCTCTGCTTTGGGTTCCAGGGGTCCTAAATAGCGCTCATTTGAAGAAATTTTTTCAAAATTCAAAAGTCGAGATCTCCTCATTAGTGAATTTTTTTTAAGAAAATTAACTAAAAACATACAGGCGAATTGAGAACCTCGTCCTTGTTTGAAGTCGGTTAAAAAAAAGCAAATAAAAGGTATTTGCGCTTGTCCGGGATTTGAACCTGGGAGCTCCCGCACTCTAAGCGGAAATCATACCTTTAGACCAACGAGTCAGTTGTTGGAGCTTTGTTTTAATGTCGTATTCCAGCGGGCGTTGTAATTATTTTAGTCATAATTAATGTTTAATCATTTATTTATATAAAAAAACTCGTTTTTTGGTCAACCTTATAGGTTAATAGCAAATTGAGCTATTCAAATATTAAGCATTTGATCAAAATTCGCTACCATAACGCACTTACTGCGTCCAGAATTTTTGTTCTTACAAACATGCATTATATTTCGATGGAAAATGCAAAAATGCAATAACATAATAACAGATATATTGAGCTGTATTGATTTTTTTTACGAAAATTCTACAAAAATTATATACTATTAACGATACACTATATAGCTAAGGCCCAAGCATCAGAGAAAGGGTCTATTTGAAATGAATTTTCTGGAAACATTTTATTAAAATGAAGGACAATGACGGTTGACACTAAGACTTCAGGGTTTGTAAAACATTCTTCTTGAGACATTTTATTTCCATAGCCCGTATTAGATTCAAGTTCTTTTCCTAAATGTTGCCAATTTTGACGTTTAAATCGCAACTTTGACGTTTTGTGAAAAACCTCAATTTATTTTTGTTTAAATGCCTATAACTTTTTTGTTCTTTGACATACAGAGCTAAATTTTGGTATGTAACTTGCCTATAATGATATAAACCCGCGTATAAAATTTGGTTGCCCTTACTTTGTTAATTTTGGAGATATAATTTTTTTTCGAAAGAAAACACAAAATTTTCCGGGAAAACCTCGTCGGATTTTCCTGGCTAACGAACTTATCCAAAACACTTGCAAAAGGAAGGTATTCACCAATTTTGACGTTTAAAATCGCGATTTTGACGTTTTGAGGAGAACCCAAATTTATTTTTCTTTGAATGTCTGTAACTTTTCTGTCATTTAACCTACAGAGCTAAATTTTGGTGGGTAACTTGCCTCTAGTTATATAAACCCGCGTGTGGAATTTGGTTGCCCTTACTTTGTTAATTTTGGAGATATAAATTTTTTTCGATTTTTTTCAAAAGAAAACACAAAATTTTTCGGGAAAACCTCGGCGGATTTTCCTGGCTAACGAACTTGTCCAAGCCACTTGCGAAAGGAAGGTATGTGCCAAATTTTATCAAAATCGGTCTATTATTTTTTAAGTTATAGGTGTGACACATAAATATATATATATATATATATATATATATATATATATATATATATATATAAACATATAAAGTCTGAAACTGACCTCGGATTTGGGTTCCGGGGGTCCTAAATAGCGCTCATTTGAAGAAATTTTTTCAAAATTCGAAAGTCGGGATCTCCTCATTAGTGAATTTTTTTTAAGAAAATTCACTAATAGCATTTGATCACATATTAGTGAATTTCCTTTGTAAAAATCACTAATGAGGAGATCGCGACTTTTGAATTTTGAAAAAATTTCTTCAAATGAGCGTAAACTAAGACCCCTAGAACCCATATCCGGGGTCAGTTTCAATTTGTATATGTTTATACGAAGGCGGGTCAATAAGTCCGTGGCTTTTTGAATGACACACAGGTTTTTGACGAAAATCATTTTATTTCTCAACATAGTCTCCTTTGAGCTCTATACACTTCATCTAACGTTTCTCCAATTTTTTATCCCTTCCAAAAAATAGGATTTGTCGAGGTCCTCAAAATAGGTATTTGTTTGTGAGATGATTTCATCATTGGAGTCAAATCTCTTTCCGCTGAGCCATTTCCTCAAGTTTGGACACAATAAATAGTCACTCGGGGCTAAATCTGGAGAATAGGGCAGATGAGGGAGCAATTCGTAGCCCAATTTATGCAATTTCGCCATGGAGACTAAACATGTGCGCACCCTTGCATTGTCTTGGTGGAAAATAACTGTTTTCTTGACCAAAGGCGATCGTTTTTGCTTCAAATCGTCATTTACTCGGTCCAATAAGTTGGTATAATATTCGCCATTGATTGTTCTTCCCTTTTGAAGGTAATCAATGTGGATTATACCGCGTGCACCCCAAAATACGGTCGCCATGATTTTATTGGCTGACAAACCCACCTTGGCCTTCTTCGGCGCCGATTCTCACGGAGAAACCCACTGTTTTGACTGCTGCTTGGTCTCTGGTGTGTTGTGGTGAATACATGTTTCACCCGCGGTTACGAATCGACGCAAAAACTCGTCCCTAGTGCGGTTGAACAACGCCAAACACTTCTCCGAAGTTGTCACACGATTACGTTTGTGGTAGATTGTGAGCAAAAGCGGCACCCATCTTGCGGATAGCTTTCTCATACAAAAGTGATCATGCAAAATCGAAACCAATGAGCCATGTGATGGCGTCCACAATCTCCTGCACTTTCAATCTCCGATCGGCCGACACCATATCGTGAACTTTTTCAATCGTTTCGGGTGTAGCGACCTCAACTGGGCGTCCAGAACTTTAGGCGTCATTTGTGCTTGTACGGCCGCAACGAAATTCAGTAAATAATTTTTTTTACCATGGAAATTGATGGTGCAGACTCCCTATAGTATTTATCAAGCTTATCCTTGGTTTAAATGTTGTTTTTTTCCGCAAAAAAATAATGTTTGATGAGCACACGAAATTCACTTTTTTCCATTTTCGTTATAACTGAAGAGGTTGTCTGCTTTCAATGGCTTTCTAACACAAAATAGATGACGTAGCTTGTTCAAAATTTGACAGGACTCAACTGACAGGTGCCTGTTGAAAGGAGCATTGTTGCGTGTCCTGTGAAGAGGCAGGAAATTCAAAAAGTCACAGACTTCGTATATATATATATATATATATATATATATATATATATATATATATATATATATATATATATATATATATATATATATATATATATATATATATATATATATATATATATATATATCTGTATCACACCCATAACTCAAAAATAATGCGGATTTCGATCAAATTTAGTATGAATAAGTATGTTAGCCAGGAAGATCGGTAGAGATTTTCAGGGAAAATTTTGCCTTTTCTTTCGTAAAATTTTTATATCTCCGGAAATAACTAAGTTAGTGCAACCAAATTAGTACGCAGGTTTACATCGTAAAAAGTCAGCTATGTACCAACATTTAAATCTGTATGTTTAAAGAAAATAAGTTATAGGCATTTAAAGAAAAAAAATTGGGTGCCACTGATGACTAGAAAAACGTACAAAAACAAAATATTTTGTGTGGATAACAAAATATATTGTATATTACAGACATGATTCAGTTTTTTTGCGCAAAACGCTCAAGAAATGACAGAAAAAAAGACTTTGAAAACTTTATAGTTTTTCCTCTTAAAACGTCAAAGTCGTGATTAGAAACGTTAAAATTGGCAAGGTTTAGGCAAAAAAACTGAAACGAATACGGGTTATGTAGAGAAAATGTCGCAAGACATGTGTTCTACAAACACTTAAGTTTCAGCTTTAACCGCCATTGTCCTTCATTTTATCAAAATATTTCCAGAAAATTCATTTCAAATAGAACCTTTCTCTTATGCTTTGGCAGTGGTTTTAGTTATAGAGTTTATAGTTTAATACTCTATTATTTTTAGCGTATTTTCGTAGGAAAAATTATCTACCCAGGAGAGCGCGACATTTGGATTTTAAAAAGATTTCTTTAAATGACCGCGAAATAGAACTCTTGGAACCCATATGCAGTGTTTGTTTCAGTTTTTATCTGTTTACATATATACAGGGTGACGTATTTCTACGGTAAAGCACAATATTGCCGTTATTATACAGGATACTAGAAAAAATTGTATACGTTAATTATAGGGTGTCTTGAGCTACATCTTATAAAATTATTTCGACAATCACAGGTGACCCATAAGTCGTTGGTGATACAAATTTTCTTTTTTTAAATCAAACACCTCTTATATTATTGCATTTTTGCATTTTCCATCAAATTATAATGCATGTTTTTAAAAAAAATAGATAGTGTTCATTGTTTTCGAGTTATTTTGATTGTTTCGAATTTTTGGCACATGACGCATTCAGAGAGGTTTTCGGTTATATTATTCGTGAAAAGATCGAAGTGCCGTATTAATTTTTTTGTGTTTCCATTTTGTTGTTAGTAAAGTTTTTGTGAAATTTTGGTAATTAATAATAAATGTTTAATAAGTTATTGCAAAAAAAAACGTTTTCGGATTTTCGCGATAAAAATTGTCTGCAAATTTTCATGGACATTTTTTTTGTAGTTTCGTCGAATAGCTTTTTGTGTGAAAAATTACATCTTGGTAGGTGGGTAAATAGTTTGAAGAGGTTCGTTGGCCAGTTTTTATATGTTTATATGTATATGTAACATACCGATAGCTCAAAAAAGAATGGGCCGATTTTGATTGAATTTGGTGAGTACCTTCCTTTTTCAAGTGGCTTGAACAAGTTCGATAGCCAGGTTTCCAGAAAAATTTTGCGTTTTCTTTCAGAAACTTTCATATCACCGGAAATAACAAAGTTAGGGCAACTAAAATTTGGTAAGCGTGTTTGGATCATAAAAAGTAAACTATGCACCAAACGGTATGTCTGTATGTATTTTTTTTTAATTCACTAATGAGGAGATCCTGACTTTTGAATTTTGAAAAAATTTCTTCAAATGAGCGCTAATTAGGCCCCCCAGAACACAAATCCGGGATCAGTTTCAACCTCTAAAACCCATATCCGTGGTCAGTTAAAATTTTTATATGTTTGTATATATATATATATATATATATATATATATATATATATATATATATATATATATATATATATATATATATATCTGTATGTATGTATCACACCGATAACTATAACATAATGGGCCGATTTTCTTTAAATTTATTGATTACCTTCCTTTTGTAAATGGCTTGGATAAGTTCGTTATCCAGGAAAATCGGACAAGGTTTTTCGGGAAAATTGTGGGTTTTCTTTCGAAAAAAATTCATATCTCCGAAAATTAAAAAGCTATGACAACCAAATTTGGTTTCGGTCATAAAGAGTATCCTTTGTAACAGAACTCAGATCTCTAGGTTAAAAGACAAAGAAATTACAAGCCTCTGATTGAAAAAAAGTTGAAACGTCAAAATTGACAATTCTGGTAGCCGTACATTAGTACGCATTAGCGCTTTGTGAGTTAAAAATACGAAATGAATAACAAGCCTCTATATCTGTGCCTCAGTCGTCATTTTCCTTCATTTTGTTAAAATATGAGAAAAAAAACAATTTTAAACAAAAATTGTGTGGTAATTAATCAAGACGTTATAAAATTAATATACAGGGTGATTCATAAGTGGTGACCAAAAATGAAACCCCATGTTCTTTGAACAATTTTAGAGAGGGTATATCCTATAAAAAAATTTCCTATAATGCTTCATTAAAAAGATACAGGGTGTTGAAGTTGAATTTCAAAAAATAAAATTTCCCAATTTTTTAAAAAGTAGCACATATATTTTACTGAAACTTCGCATGTGTAGGCTGCTATGTAGGCGCGTATTCTACCATAACAATTGAATCGGCTAATCCAGCAGTGGCATGCGTACCCACATGTCATTGGTTATCCCTCAAGAAAAAAACGGGTAAGCCAATGATATATTTTTTTATTTCTCATTTATTGAATCTTACTTTCATTCGTGAACAAAATGACTCTCTTGATAATTTTCTGTACGACGCTTATTTGTCGAGTAAGCAATGAATCAGGTAAGTGTTTTAGAGCACAGTTCATGATTTTTAACCAGTCGTTGTTTGGTAGAAAATCACAATGATACACTTTTATGCCTCCATTGGCCTGAATACACACACGACATCTTTTTAATATGGAAAATTTAATGTCTTGATATTTTTTTGTATTTTAGTAAGTAGTAGTCTGGTTTGCCAAAGTTGCCATTAAGTGTCACTTGACGTTTAGGTTAACAAGTTATTATTTTGAATAGGTGTAAGTGCTAAGTGAGTAGCGAACGTGTCGCCACCTAGTTCGGAACCAAGTACTTGTTGTCACGCCCGCTCCAAATAATACAGAGTATTAAAAATAGAGACGGTATACAACTAACTAACAATATAAAAAATTGTTAGCCCTGGCCCATTTCTACCCCAATATAGGGACAAAGTACGGTTCTAATTGTTGCGAGAATGCATCTAGTCTTACATACTTTGTCCCTATATTGGGGTAGAAATGGGCCAGGGCTAACAATTTTTTATATTGTTAGTTAGTTGTATACCGTCTCTATTTTTAATACTCTGTATTATTTGGAGCGGGCGTGACAACAAGTACTTGGTTCCGAACTAGGTGGCGACACGTTCGCTACTCACTTAGTGTTTTAAGACTGGCTATACGATAGCCGTGTTATTTTTGGTGCTTTTTTGCTGCAATTAGTATGCCGTACTGAAGAGCTCTAATGAGAGCGAAACCGGTCTACGGTTCTAATTGTTGCGAGAATGCATCTAGTCTTACATAGGTGTAAGTGGTAAACTTTATCAAATTGCAAAATTTTCTACTCTTTTATTTCTTATAATGGAGTACACCTCAGAAGAGTACGCAGATATAATTTTTATCTACGGATATGCTGATGGAAATGCTCTAGCTGCTTGTCGGGAATATCAACGTAGGTTTCCCACTCGTCGTCAACCTACACCCAGGTTTTTTCTCGATCGTTTTCAAGGCTTCGGCAGTGCGGTATTGGACAACGTCCTAACGCCAGAGCTAATGGTAGAAGACAAGCTTAAACTTGAAGACGAAGAGAGTGTGGTGGATGCAGTGATGGATCAACCTTCTACAAGTACTCGGAGGATTGCCACGCAGTTACAATATTCTCAAAGCTTTGTTTGGAGAACTTTACATCGAGAAGTCTTACATCCATTTCATGGACAGAATGTTCATTGCCTTCTACCTGGATATAATGTGCATCGATGAGTCTTTTGTGAATGGATGTTGGAAATGAACAATCAAAATATCTTACTCCCTAATATAATCTTCTGGTCTGACGAATCAACATTTACAAGAAATGGTATTTATAATTGTCATAATGAGCATGTCTGGTCATTGGAAAATCCACATGCAACAAGGACTCGCACATCTCAACATAGATTTTCCATTAATTTGGTATGTGGTATTTTTAACGGCTCACTGTTCATGGAAGTCCTGATACAACGTTTAAATGGATCTTCGTACTTAGCGCTCCTGGAAAACCGTGTAGAAAACATTCTAGATGACATTCCACTAGCAACAAGAGGTATAATGTGGTACCAGCATGGCGGTGCACTAGCGCATCATAGTCGAAACGTGTTACATGGCTACATGAACATTATAATGAAAGATGGATTGGCAGAACTGGACCAATACATTGGCCTGCAAGATCACCGGACTTAAACCCACTTGACTTCTATCTTTGGGGTGATTTTAAGCGACTGGTCTACAGTGAACAAATAAATACAACAGAGCAGCTACAACAACTGATAAATAATGCTTTCGTCATATTCAAGCAACAATGAATCCTCAAGACATTAAATTTTCCATATTAAAAAGATGTCGTGCGTGTATTCAGGCCAATGGAGGCATTTTTGAACATTTATTGTACTAAATAAATTACTATGAGCCTGATAAAGGTGTATCATTGCGATTTTCCACCAAATTAAAAATCATGAACTGTGCTCTAAAACACTTACCTGATTCATTGCTTACTCGTAAAATAAGCATCATACAGAAAATTATCAAGAGAGTTATTTTGTTCACGAATGACAGTAAGATTCAAATATATATATATATATATATATATATATATATATATATATATATATATATATATATATATATATATATATATATATATATATATATATCATTGGCTTACCAGTTTTTTTTTGAGGGATATCCAGCGCGCCACTGCTGGATTAGCCGATTCAATTGTTATGGTAGAATACGCGCCTTACATAGCAGCCTACACATGCAAAGTTTCAGCAAAATATATGTGCTACTTTTTAAAAAATTGGAAAATTTTATTTTTTGAAATTCAACTTCAACACCCTATATCTTTTTAATGAAGCATTATAGGAAAAATTTTTACAGGACATACCCTCTCTAAAATTGTTCAGAGAATATAGGGTTTCATTTTTGGTCACCACTTATGAATCACCCTGTACTAGAGTATATACCTGTTAGTACACACAACTGTCATGTTGGCAATGGCCGAGAGGTAGAGGACGCAGTCTGGATTGAGCCATGTTTATACTAAGGAAATTATAAAATAATATTGTTAGATGTCTAGTTTTCTCTGTTTATAGACTAAAACTTTCTACCTTGCATATTGTAATATTTTTATGAATGAATTATGAATAAATAATTTGAAATTAAAATTAAATTTTAATAATGGACTCCTATAACACGCGTTCTAATCTCAGTTAGTGACTTTTTTTTTAAGTCTTATTTCATTTGATCGTTATCGGATCAGATTGTGTAATTCCGATGAATTTATTAGCGAGTTTTTGTATGACAAATTCAATTAGGACGAGATGAAAACTTTTAAGATTAAATACAATTTGAATAGCACATCTGGTTGTTTGTTATTGCCCTAACTTAGCGAAATCGTTCCATACTCCATACTGCCGTAGACTTTTCCCATGGCTTCACAAGTGTTTCTTCTTTTCTGCAACCGATTGCAATTTTTACTGGACACAGAAAGCGCGTTATGGTAGTGAATTTTGATTGAAATTTCAAATTTCTATAGCTCAATTTGCCATTAGCCTAACGTTCGGTTGCCAGGAACCAGTCTTTCCGGGAACATTTAAAGTTCATTTTTTTTTAAAAATTTTGTACTTTTTCAAACAAGAAACTTATTTTGATGAAATGTGGTACATTGTTTCTATATATGTATGGGTAACCAAATTTGATGACTGCTTTCATTAAAGAAAGACAGATTTGCTATTAAAAACAGTTTTTTTAATCGAACACACCTTATGTTATTGCATTTTTGCATGAACCATCGAAATATAATGCATATTTGTAAGATAGGAAACTCAGGACGCAGCAAGTACGTTATGGTAGCCAATTTTCATTATATGTTTCAAATTTCAATAGCTTAATTTGCTATTAACTCAGGTGCGGCACCTCAATAAGTGCACCCGTGCCCGCGCACTGCCGCCTGCCGTGGAAAAAATAATATTTTTGCTATGCTATATTTTAATACATTTTTATTTACTTTTTTACCTCCTGCATTCAACAAACAAAATTAGTATATCGAGGATCGCAGAGAATCGGCAGCCATTAATACAGAATACAGAATCAGAATAAGTATAGTGTTAATCGTTGCAGACGTTATATACATCCATATCCATATAAATCAGTCACGCGGCGGTGCGTATTTTTCAGCGCTCTCGGGAACTACGATGCTTCAATGCAAAATGATCGCCTATCTTCGTCAGAAACGACCGAATAAGCAATCTGTTGTGCGCTATAAAATAACACACTTCAAGTTTGCAGTGGACTTTTGACAGAGCGTGTGTTCCTACTACCTAATAATTTTCGTGTAGTGCTTCGCGTCGGATTGATTTTTAATTAGATTATCTCGTTGTTGTTTACATGTTCTAACAAGACAATTATTATTATTATTATGGCTACTACTTCGGATTGCTTAATAAGTGGACAAAATAATTGTGATACTGTGATTAATTCAGTGGATAATATTTTAAATTTAAAGGTTAACTTTTTAAGGGACTTTTTAACTACTATAACCTATAACTAACTAGAGGAAAACTTGGTAAGTAGTTAATAATTATAAAGTTCAGTTAGTTTAGTAAGTAGTTTTTTTCGGGGAAAAAATAGGCAGGCCCTTCATTTTTAGTGAATTTTAATTATTTTTTTAATTCACTAATAGAGAGGTATCGATGGAGAGACTGCACATTTTTTTTCAAATGAGCGCAAACTAGGACCCCTAGAACCCATATCCTGGGTCAGTTTCAGTTTTTATATGTTTATATATATATATATATATATATATATATATATATATATATATATATATATATATATATATATATATATATATATATATATATATATATATATATATATCCAACCGATAACTCAAAAAATAAGCAACTGATTTCGATGAAACTCGGCAAGGTGCCTTTTTCTTATTACTGGCTTGAATAAGTTCGTTAGTCGGGAAAATCGGATAACGTTTTCCGGGAAAATTTTGAGTTTTGTTTTAAAAAAAATCTTTTTCTCCGAAAATTACAAAGCTATTTTAATGAAATTTGGTGGATATGTGGCCTTGTGAAAGACCTTACTACACACTGAAATTCACCTTTCTTGATTTTCAGAAAATTGAGTTATTCAAATGTTGAGTTTTCTTTTGAAAAAAAAAAATTTCTCCGAAAAATACAAAGTTATTTCAATGAAATTTGGTGGATATGTTGCCTTGGGTAAGACTATACTATACACCAAAATTCAACTTTCTTCCATTGCTCCGGGAAATGTTGAAACTTAATTATGCTATTTATTATAGTTGTCAATTGTACAATACCTCTTCTTGGAAGATTAAGCAGGCTGGCACCTAGCCACCTGCGCCACGAGGGCGTCTGCCAATCAAGTTATATACGTCAATGAACCAATTAATTATCTGAGTAGTCAAGATAAAAAATTAAAAATGTCGTACTGACGAGCTCTAATTAGAGCAAAACCGGTCTACGGTTCTAATTGTGATAAGAATGCATCTAGCTTTACATACTTTGCCACTATATTAGGGTAGAAATGGGCCAGGGCTGACAATTTACTAATTTGTTAGTTGGTTGTATACAGTATCTGTTTTTTAACACTTTGTGTTGTTTGGAGCTGGCGTGACAATATACTACTTGGTTCCGCAACCAGGTGGCGGTATGTTGCTTCGTGTCTTACCACTCACTTAGTGTTGGAAGGCTGGCTACCATAACCGTATTACTTTATAGGTGTATTTTCGCTACAATTAGTATGCCGTACCGACGAGCTCTAATTAAAATGCAGGGATTCGGCAAAATTTCCAAGATAGTGAGGTGAAACTGCTCCCTGGCGTCGGTGATTGGCCATAGTCGCGGAAATAGGCCGACGTTAAAGAAACAAAACACACACACACAAACAAACGCACATCAAACAAGTACGATCCGCCCTTCACAAACTCCGCAACAATCGTTGGGAGGAGCGCCTGCAAACTCTGTCTACCCAAGACAATTCCGTCTGGCAAATGGCAAAAGCCCTTCGCTCCCAAAAACTTCCGATATCCCCGCTTCACGGCCTTAACTGTGTCGTATACACGGATGCGGAGAAAGCTACTGCATTCGCAGATCATCTGGAGTTGCAATTCACCCCGAATTATAACAACGTTGATCTGTCGCACGTAGCAAGAACGCACCGCTACGCCAGGAGTGCGCTTCGCGCCACCCCAGAGACAACTATCGAGTCCACAACTCTCAAATAAGTTTCCCAAATAATCAAATCATAAAAAAATAGGAAAGCTCCGGGATACGATGGAATCTCCAACGTAGCCCTGAAAAACCTCCCCCGCAAAGCCGTGGTATTCCTAGTTACGATTATGAATGCCATGCTGCGATTTCAACATTTTCCTTCCATGTGGAAACTTACCGACATTATCAACATCCTGAAACCCAGCAAAGATCCGCTGTTCCATCAAAATTATAGGCCCATTAGCCTACTACCAATCATCGGCAAAATCGCCGAAAAAATGATTCAGAAAAGGCTAGCTTCATTCACCCCAGAAAATCATATCCTCCCGGATGAGCAATTCGGTTTCAGACACCAGCACTCTACAACAGACCAAGTCCTTCAAGTGGTGGAAAACATCACCGAAGGAATTAATAAAAACAAGTGAACTGGTGCAATATTTCTTGACATTGCTCAGGCCTTCGATATGGTTTGGCATGCGGGCCTCCTAAACACACTTTTATCATTTAATTATCCTCTCCCTCTGATTCTGCTAATCAGGTCATATCTGCAACAGAGGAAGTACCAGGTCAAACATGTGGGAGCCAGATCTAGAACGTACCCAGCCACGGCTGGTCTCCGGCAGGGTTATGCTATCTCCCCTCTGCTGTACAATATATTTGTCGCAGACATTCCGACAGCGCCCCTAAACGTGACATACGTACTGTACACAGACGACACTACCATCCTCAGCAGCTCAACTCAGCCGAGGATAATAACCGAACAACTTCAGACCGCGGTAGTCAAGCTGCAATCATGGTATAGGAAATCCCTTCTAGCCATAAACCCAGATAAATGTTCAGCTGTCCTATTTTCCAAAAGGAGACATACACCTCACGAACACGTTACATTAGACAACCGTCTAATTTTCTGGCAAGATTCCGCCAAATACCTCTGGGTTTTCCTCGACAAACACTTAACATGGCGCCCCCATGTCGATCACGCCCAAAAAAAAAGCCTCGATGTTTATCTCGAAGCTGTTTCCATTTCTAAATAGAAATTCCAAATTGCCCATGAACAATAAGTTGCTCATGTACAAAGTCATCATCCGGCCAGCCTTGACCTATGTATCACCTGCATGGGCCACCGCGGCCGCAATACACATCAAGATCCTTCAAATAATCCAGAACAAAATTCTGAGAATGGTTGCCGGAGTGCCATGGTTTGTCCGAAACAGTCAAATTCACTCTGATCTGGAAATGCCTTCGATATTTGAGTTTATAACTCAACTATTCACAACTCAGTTCGCAAAAGCCGCTTCTCACCCAAATGCTCTTCTCCGTAGTGCCACCGACTACGACGAGCAACTTCCACATAAGCATAAGCGTCCAAAGCCTATACTTACCCGCTAACGCCCCCGCGGCAAAAACAGAATGGAAACATTCATACCCAAAAAGTCATTGCGTGATATCTTTCCGACGGAGATATGGACTAAGGTCCGGTACTCCCAGGGAGGGGGTTTTAGTGAGTACAGTCTCACAGTACCTCGATATCCCACGGCACCTACGGGGCCGTGAATGAGGTCTGCATGAGCATTTCCCCCTCCTGTATCAAAAAAAAAAAACCGCGAGTCAGTCCACCTAGGAAACACGAAGGAAAAGAACCTGTGTGTTGTTAAATCAAGTACTAGTGCGTAAGTCCTTAGTTAAGCCGTGTTTGTGCGTGTTTAAAAGACATCTTCGTAACAGTATTATATATATATATATATATATATATATATATATATATATATATATATATATATATATATATATATAT
Organism: Tillus elongatus; assembly: GCA_964006375.1. Classification (NCBI taxonomy): domain Eukaryota; kingdom Metazoa; phylum Arthropoda; class Insecta; order Coleoptera; family Cleridae; genus Tillus; species Tillus elongatus. The sequence continues at coordinate 160,073,302 of OZ023265.1, forward strand.
ATATATTGTTAGTTGGATTCATTTCAATTATTTGCCAGTTATTGTGCTTAAGTTAAATTTTCTGCCTACTATACTTGTCATTAGGTTTTACCTAGCAAGTAAATAAAACCGAGTTATTATCATTCTCTGTTTTTTTTATCCAACTTATCACAACAACAATAAGCCATTAGCTGTCGCGGGCCGGATTGATGACACTGGTGGGCCGTAGTTTGGAGACCCCTGGTATAGACGATTTTTGATTACTTCAACGACTCGCTTTCGATGAAAAACTAAATAACAAGATATGTTCTGGAACATTTTAGAACCATACTAATTATCTAAGAGTAGGAAGCTGTCGCTCCAAGCAATACATAATTTACGTAATAATTTACATATTGATGTAAGATGATTAGAAAATAATCTTTTGTTTAATTTCACTAGATATGAATGATATTAATTAATAGAATAACATGCTTTATTGTTAATTTTAATTGAAGTAGGTTTCTGCAACACTGAGCTCCCATGTAATACCTACTTAGATATAATATGTTTTGCCCGTACTGCCACTACAACTAATCAGAAGTTTAAGTTCAAGTTCTTTATTTCATATGACATCGTTACAACGTAGATGATTCGTCACAAAATACATCACCAAATCTTACTGTTAATATACAACATATGTATTATACTCTTAACATTTCAAAACAACACAGAAATTACAAGTCTAAATACTCATCTAATGTACAAAAGTCTGGACGCAGCTAGTGCGTTATGGTAGTGAATTCTCATTAAAATGTTTTTAACAGCAAATATGTATTTTGTTTTAACGAAGGCAGGTATGAAATTTGGTTAACAGTATAACCCATATAGTAGACACCATATTTCATAACATATTTCATCAAAATAACTTTATTCTTTGAAAGTGTAAAATATTTTTCGAAAATAAACTAAAAATGTTCCCGAAAAAAAACTGGTTCCTATCCAACGAACGTTAAGTTAATACAGTAGCGGCTCGTGCCTTAATGCATTGGGGGTGCGCAAGAAAAAAAGTTCGGGACGCAGCAAGTGCGTTATGGTAGTGAATTTTTATTAAATGCTTCAAATTTGAATAATTCAAGTTTTTACGAACTTAGAAAGTTGAATTTTGGTGTATAGTATAGTCTTATCCAAGGCAACATATCCACCAAATTTCATTGAAATAACTTTGTATTTTTCGGAGAAATTTTTTTTTTTCAAAAGAAAACTCAAAATTTGAATAACTCAATTTTCTGAAAATCAAGAAAGGTGAATTTCAGTGTGTAGTAAGGTCTTTCACAAGGCCACATATCCACCAAATTTCATTAAAATAGCTTTGTAATTTTCGGAGAAAAAGATTTTTTTTAAAACAAAACTCAAAATTTTCCCGGAAAACGTTATCCGATTTTCCCGACTAACGTACTTATTCAAGCCAGTAATAAGAAAAAGGCACCTTGCCGAGTTTCATCGAAATCAGTTGCTTATTTTTTGAGTTATCGGTTGGATATATATATATATATATATATATATATATATATATATATATATATATATATATATATATATACATATATATATATATATATATATATATATATATATATATATATATATATATATATATATATATATATAAAGTTATTTCAATGAAATTTGGTGGATATGTTGCCTTGGGTAAGACTATACTATACACCAAAATTCAACTTTCTAAGTTCGTAAAAACTTGAATTATTCAAATTTGAAGCATTTAATAAAAATTCACTACCATAACGCACTTGCTGCGTCCCGAACTTTTTTTCTTGCGCACCCCCAATGCATTAAGGCACGAGCCGCTACTGTATTAACTTAACGTTCGTTGGATAGGAACCAGTTTTTTTTCGGGAACATTTTTAGTTTATTTTCGAAAAATATTTTACACTTTCAAAGAATAAAGTTATTTTGATGAAATATGTTATGAAATATGGTGTCTACTATATGGGTTATACTGTTAACCAAATTTCATACCTGCCTTCGTTAAATCAAGACATATTTGCTGTTAAAACTTTTGTATGAAAGTTAACTACCATAACGCACTTGCTGCGTCCAGACTTTTAGATTAGATGAGTATTTAGACTTGTAATTTCTGTGTTATTTTGAAATGTTAAGAGTATAATACATATGTTGTATATTGTTAAGAGTAATATTTGGTGATGTATTTCGTGACGAATCATCTACGTTGTAACGATGTCATATGAAATAAAGAACTTGAACTTAAACTTCTGATTAGTTGTAGTAGCAGTACGCGCAAAACAGTATATCTAAGTAGGTATTACATGGGACCTCAGTGTTGCAGAAACGTACTTAAATTAAAATTAACAATAGAGCATGTTATTCTATTAATTAATATCATTCATATCTAGTTAAATTAAACAAAAGATTATTTTCTAATCATCTTACATCAATATGTAAATTATTACGTAAATTATGTATTGCTTGGAGCGACAGCTTCCTAGTCTTAGATAATTAGTATGGTTCTAAAATGTTCCAGAACATATCTTGTTATATAGTTTTTCATCGAAAGCGAGTCGTTGAAGTAATCAAAAATCGTCTATACCAGGGGTCTCCAAACTACGGCCCGCCAGTGTCATCAATCCGGCCCGCGACAGCGAATGGCTTATTGTTGTTGTGATAAGTTGGATAAAAAAAGTCTGGACGCAGCAAGTGCGTTATGGTAGTGAATTTTCATAGAAATGATCTGGCACAAAATATTTTATTATAACTTTTTTTTCTTGTAACATAGAAACCTAAATTTTGGTGTATAGTTTACTTTTTATATCGTAAACCTACCTACCAAATTTGGTTATCATAGATTTTATATTTTTTAAGATAAAAAAATTTTTCAAATGAAAACTCAAAATTTTCCCGGAAAACCTCGTCCAATTTTTCTAAATAACGAACTTGTCAAAGCCATTTACAAAAGGAAGGTACATGCCAAATTTTATTAAAATCGGCTTATTACTTTTTGAGATATGAATTTTTTTCAAATAAAAACTCAAAATTTTCCCGGAAAACCTCGTCCGATTTTCCTGACTAACAAACATGTCAAATACATTTACAAAAGGAAGGTATGTGCCAAATTTTATTAAAATCGGCTTATTACTTTTTGAGATATGAATTTTTTTTGAATGAAAACTCAAAAATTTCCCGGAAAACCTCGTTAGATTTTCCTGACTAACGAACTTATCCAAGCTATTAACAAAAGAAAGGTACATGCCAAATTTTATTAAAATCGGCTTATTACTTTTTGAGATATGAATTTTTTTCGAATGAAAACTCAAAATTTTCCCGGAAAACCTCGTCCGATTTTCCTGACTAACAAACATGTCAAAGCCATTTACAAAAGGAAGGTACATGCCAAATTTTATTAAAATCGGCTTATTACTTTTTGAGATATGAATTTTTTTCGAATGAAAACTCAAAATTTTCCCGGAAAACCTCGTCCGATTTTCCTGACTAACGAACTTATTCAAGCTATTAACAAAAGAAAGGTACATGCCAAATTTTATCAAAATCGGCCTATTATTTTTTGAGTTATCGGTGTGATACATATATATATATATATATATATATATATATATATATATATATATATATATATATATATATATATATATATATATATATATATATATATATATATATATATATATATATATATATATATATATATAAACATATAAAAATTGAAACTGACCCCGGATATGGGTTCTAGGGGCCTAGTTCGCGCTCATTTGCAAAAATTTTTTCAAAATTCAAAAGTCGGGATCTCCCCATTAGTGAATTTTTTCTACGAAAATTCACTAAAACACAGAATGATAATAACTCTGTTTTATTTACTTGCTAGCTAAAGCTTAATGACAAGTATAGTAGGCAGAAAATTTAACTTAAGCACAATAACTAACAAATAATTGAAATGAATCCAACTAACATTATATATATATATATATATATATATATATATATATATATATATATATATATATATATATATATATATATATATATATATATATATATATATAATACTGTTACGCACAAACACGGCTTAGCTAAGGACTTACGCACTAGTACTTGATTTAACAACACACAGGTTCGTTTCCTTCTCGTTTCCTAGGTGGACTGACTCGCGTTTTTTTTTTATACAGGAGGGAGAAATGCCCATGCAGACCTCATTCACGGCCCCGTAGGTGCCGTGGAATATCGAGGTACTGTGAGACTGTACTCACTAAAACCCCCTCCCTGGGAGTACCGGACCTTAGTCCATACCTCCGTCGGAAATATTTCACACAATGACTTTTTGGGTATGAATGTTTCCATTCTGTTCTTGCCACGGGGGCGTTACGGGTAAGTATAAGCTTTGGACGCTTATGCTTATGTGGAAGTTGCTCGTCGTAGTCGATGGCACTACGGAGAAGAGCATTTGGGTGAGAAGCGGCTTTTGCGAACTGAGTTGTGAATAGTTGAGTTATAAACTCAAGTATCGAAGGCATTTCCAGATCAGAGTGAATCTGACTGTTTCGGACAAACCATGGCGCTCCGGTAACCATTCTCAGAATTTTGTTCTGGATGATTTGAAGGGTCTTGATGTGTGATGCGGCCGCGGTGGCCCATGCAGGTGATACATAGGTCAAGGCTGGCCGGATGATGACTTTGTACATGAGCAACTTATTATTCATGGACAATTTGGAATTTCTATTTAGAAGTGGAAACAGCTTCGAGATGAACATCGAGACATTTTTTGGGCGTGATCGACATGTGGGCGCCATGTTAAGTGTTTGTCGAGGAAAACCCCGAGGTATTTGGCGGAATCTTGCCAGGGAATTAGACGGTTGTCTAATGTAACGTGTTCGTGAGGTGTATGTCTCCTCTTGGAAAATAGGACAGCTGAACATTTATCGGGGTTTATGGCTAGAAGGGATTTCCTATACCACGATTGCAGCTCGACTACGGCGGTCTGAAGTCGTTCGGTTATTATCCTTGGCTGAGTGGAGCTGCTGAGGATGGTAGTGTTGTCTGTGTACAGTGCGTATGTCACGTTTAGGGGCGCTGTCGGAATGTCTGCGACAAATATATTGTACAGCAGAGGGGAGATAGCAGAACCCTGCGGGAGACCAGCCGTGGCTGGGTACGTTCTAGATCTGGCTCCCAGATGTTTGACCTAGTACTTCCTCTGTTGCAGATATGACCTGATTAGCATAATCAGAGGAAGAGGATAATTAAATGATAAAAGTTTGTTTAAGAGGCCCGCATGTCAAACCATATCGAAGGCCTGAGCAATGTGAAGAAATATTGCACCAGTTGACTTGTTTTTATTAAATCCTTCGGTGATGTTTTCCACCACTTGAAGGACTTGGTCTGTTGTAGAGTGCTGGTGTCTGAAACCGAATTGCTCATCCGGGAGGATATGATTTCCTGAGGTGAATGAAGCTAGCCTTTTCTGAATCAGTTTTTCGGCGATTTTGCCGATGATTGGTAGTAGGCTAATGGGCCTATAGTTTTGATTGAACAGCGGATCTTTGCTGGGTTTCAGGATGTTGATAATGTCGGCAAGTTTCCACATGGAAGGAAAATGTTGAAATCGCAGCATGGCATTCATAATCGTAACTAGGAATACCACGGCTTTGCGGGGAGGTTTTTCAGGGCTACGTTGGAGATTCCATCGTATCCCGGAGCTTTCCTATTTTTTAATGATTTGATTATTTGGGAAATGTCTTCGAAAGTTGTGGGCTCGATAGTTGTGTCTGGGGTGGCGCGAAGCGCACTCCTGGCGTAGCGGTGCGTTCTTGCTACGTGCGACAGATCAACGTTGTTACAATTCGGGCTGAATTGCAACTCCAGATGATCTGCGAATGCAGTAGCTTTCTCCGCATCCGCGTATACGACACCGTTACGGCCGTGAAGCGGGGATTTCGGAAGTTTTTGGGAGCGAAGGGCTTTTGCCATTTGCCAGACGGAATTGTCTTGGGTAGACAGAGTTTGCAGGCGCTCCTCCCAACGATTGTTGCGGAGTTCTTGTAGGGCGGATCGTACTTGTTTGATGTGTGTGTGTTTGTGTGTGTGTTTTTTTTTAAACGTCGGCCTATTTCGGCGACTATGGCCAATCACCGACGCCAGGGAGCAGTTTCACCTCACTATCCTGGAAATTTTGCCGAACCCCTGCCTTTCTGTAAGGAGGGTAGGGATATTCAACGTGCCCAACATCACATGGACACGGGACCGATGGCTTTACGCCCCCTCCGAAGGGCGGAACGTGCAAACATTCAACTTGCTCAAATACAATGCCAGAACCTCGGTTGATGTTAATTTTACAGTTTGTACTGAAAAAGTGAAAGGGGTACCCTGAGATCGAACCCAGTACCCTTCGGTTTAGAGGCACACGTTCTTACCCCTGAATCACCGAGGTTCTTACTTGTTTGATGAGTCTGTTTGCGTCTTGTTTGTCGGTGGGGTTTCCGGTGCGTTGAGCTAGTCTACGCACGCGGTTCTTTTCGAGTATCATTTCCCTGATACTGGACGGAAAAGGTGGCAGATTGCTCTGAACGGGGTACGTCCTTGATGCATGTTCGATAGAACATTGAATTTTGGATTGTAGATTATCCGCTGCACCCTCGAGTTCGGGGATGCTGCGGATAACCGGAATATTGCCAATATTGGCAATACGAGAATGCCAATTGGTTCATTGACGTATATAACTTGATTGGTGAATAAAGTGTAATTGATTAATTGATTGATTGAACACTTTTTATAGCAACTCGAACATATTTAAACAGTAAAGAGAATCTGACCAAGGATACAGTAAATGACAGGAATGGTTGACATTCCAACATAACATTTCCACGCTACCAAAATTTTTATCTCGTTAGCGAATTTTACGATAACAAGTTCGCTACTGAGATACCGCTATCGTAAAACTTGTTAAATATTTTTCTTCTGTAGATAGCTTGGATGAGTTCGTTGCCAACCCCTCGTACCGGTTTTTCCGAAAAGAGGTAAATTGTCTTTCAAAAATTTGTATACTTTAAAAATAAAAGCGATTTTTTTGCAAAAATTTTATAAACGAGTTGCTTTTAAAAGACTATACAGGGGGGTCAAAAGTAATGCTACACTTGGTACACAAGTATCAAAATATTACGATTTAGCAAAACTTTTCTCCATCTGAACGCAAAACTGAAATAGATACGGGGTGTTCAAATGCAAGAAACTAATATTTTCTTTTGTTATTTATTACCCCCCAAATAGATGCCGAGTTTGCTGAATAGTTTGTTGAAAAAAAAATCCTACTAAAAACCCATACTACAAGAAGAAAACTAATGAAGATAAGTAAAGATAGGACTCCGAAAATGAATGTAAAGCTAAACGACCAACAATTTGTACAAGCAGAAATGTTCACTTCACGTACCTTGGGAGTATTGTTACGAATGATAGTAGATGTATAAAACAACAGACAGGGAGAATTCAATAGATAGAGCACTTTTCTCACTAGTAAACATTTCAACTCGGACCTGAGACCGAGGTTCATCAAGTCATACGTATGGAGTATTGTTATGTATAGTGTGGAAAGATGCACTTTTGTAAGCATAACATAAATAGAATGGATCTTTTGAAATGCGGATATGTGGTAAAATTACAAAGACAAGGTGCGCTAATAGAAAGACGAGAAAAACTGTGCTTAAAAAGGTGAGAGAGAGAGAGAGAGACCTAAGGAAGGGGTTCATCAAGTCATATATATATATATATATATATATATATATATATATATATATATATATATATATATATATATATATATATATATATTCGGAAAGATTTCCGCGGTCTTTAATGTGAGACATACTTGGTTCTCGGGTTGAACCGCGTACAGAATTTTTAAAGCTGGACTTTGATAAGCATAGCATGAAGAGAATCGGAGCTTTTGAAATGCGGATATGTAGAAAATTATAAAGACAAGGTAACTAATAGGAAGACAGGAAAAACTGTGCTGGAAAAGGTGATACAGAGAGACCTGGAGAAGAGGTTAATCAAGTCATATATATGGAGTGTTATTATGGATAGAGTGGAAATATGGACTTTCATAAGCGTAGCACGAAGAGAATAAGAACTTTTGCAATGCGGATATGGAGTAAATTACAAAGACCAGGTACACTAATAGAACGACGAGAAAAACTGTGCTGAAAAGGTGAGAAAGAGACCTGAGGAAGAGGTTCATCAGGTCATATGTATAGAGTGTTGTCATGCATAGGGAGGAAAGATGGACTTTGATAAGCATAGCATGAAGAGAATGGGAGCTTTTGAAATGCGGATATGGAGAAAATTATAAAGACAAGATAACTAATAGGAAAACGAGAAAAACTTTGCTGAAATGGTGAGAGAGCTGAAGAAGAGGTTAATCAAGTTATATGTATGCAGTGCTATTGTGTATAGGGTGGAAAGCTAGACTTTGATTAGCGTAGCATGGAGAGAATTGCGGATATGGAGAAAATTACAAATACAGGGTAAACTAATAGAAAGACGAGAAAAATGGTGCTAAAAATGTGTGTGAGAGAGAGAGACCTGAGGAAGAGGTACATCAAGTCATATGTATGGATTGTTATTATGTATACGGCAGAAAGCTGGACTTTGATAAGCATAGCTTGAAGAGAATGAGGGCTTTTGAAATGCGGATATGGAGAAAATTACAAAAACAAGGTACACTAATAGAAAAAACGAGAGAAACTGTGTTAGTGGTTATTATGTCTTGAATGGAAAGCTGAACTTTGATAAGCATAACATGAGGAGAATGGGAACTTTTAAAATGCAGATACGGAGAAAAATACAAAGACGGGGTACACTAATAGAAAGACGAGAAAAATTGGGCTAAAGAAGGTGAGAGAAGAAGAATGCTTGCTTCTTCATATTAATCCCAATTTCATATTTTTTCAATCACCCTGTATTATATTGACTTGGACACTAGCTACCTGGAAGTCGTTCTGAATATTGTGTGGAAGGGTGTGTACCTGCTTGAGGTACCTGCGCACCTCCACTTACCAGGATAAAAATATGCTGGTGAAGGAGTTATCACATTATCAGTATTATCATTGTGACCATAACAAGTAGTGCGGTTTAAGCTTAGTACACCCTCTGTAATAGTGCAGCATTTCTGTAAATATATGTGTAGAATAAATAAGTTAAGTTTATTCTTGACGCGTTCAATTTTTTAAACCACAACTGTTCATCGAGTAATTACAAATCACAAGGTCCTTCGAGTAATCACAAATCACAACATTTTGGTCCTTCGAGCCGGATACTCGGCCACCACTGGAACCAGAAGAGGACAGTTAATAGTGCCCTTAAAGTTTCGTGTTGGTGTGAAGGTGACCATTTGTTTGCCTAGAATAAGTGTAATAATAAGTCTTCTTGTTTTTTTTTCGACAGCGGTTTACATGGCCGCGAGAATGTTGGATCTTCATATTAATCTCAATTTCATGCTTCTGTATTATATTGACTTGGACACTAGCTACCTGGAAGTCGTTCTGAATATTGTGTGGAAGGGTGTGTACCTGCTTGAGGTACCTGCGCACCTCCACTTACCAGGATAAAAATATGCTGGTGAAGGAGTTATCACATTATTAGTATTATTATTGTGACCATAACGACTAGTGCAGTTTACGTTTAGTACACCCTCTGTAATAGTGCAGCATTTCTGTAAATATATGTGTAGAATAAATAAGTTAAGTTTATTCTTGACGCGTTCAATTATTTAAATCACAACAGTTCATCGAGTAATTACAAATCAGAAGGTCCTTCGAGTAATTTACAAATCACAACAGGGAGGAAGGGAAAATTTATTAGACATATTTTTGAGACATAATAACTTTCTTAAAACATTGTTTGAAGAACACATACTTATGACAAACGGAATAGGTAGACCAAGAGAGAAACCTGGCCAAATTTATGAAGTGTGGAACCTATATTGAAATAAAAATGCTGCTAGAGACAGAGAGTCATCTTTGCGACGACAAGGCGACATCACCTTTAGACTATGATGATGATCAACTACCATGGTTATTATTGGGTTTGCGCAACAGGAATTTTAAACCCGGACGGGATCACAAACCGCTCACCCATACAGGAAATGACCGTGCCCGACGTTACTTAACTTTGATTAGGTAACGTCGGCGCAGTTAAGACAGCTAGATCAACATTATTATACATTTTATGTGCTAATAACTGTAACATATTACGTACTTGATTCATTAAAGTGTATTAATAATTTCATTTCATTTGCTCAAGTAATTACATACTTTGAGACCCAAAACGGTTGGTTCATTTACTACCACATCGTCAATACGTGTGGAAGTATGACATCGGCGACAAAAATTCCAATTTTCTTTCGCTTAAACGTCGTAAAAAGTGTCAAAATATATAGAAAACATGATCTGAGAGTGAAAATCGTTTGTCTGTCGGTCTGTTTGTTTGTAGCCACGATAACTTTAGAACGAATTGAGAGGTCGTCTTCAAATTTGGTATACAGTTAGAATTCGACAGATGAACGGTTGGGATTGTTTTTGGGTAAAATAGCTCCAGGGGTTAATATATGAATGGGGGTGATTTGGAGAAAATTGACATTTTTTCGTTAAAACTCGAGTAATATAACGTTTTAGGGTTTGTTTATTAGAAAACTTTCAATTTAATCAAACGTCTGGTATTATGTGCTAACATTAAATTAGGTTGAATGTGTGAGGGTGGAATATCGGTGACATAAGTTTCGAATTCTTTGTTCCTAAAACAGCGTAAAAGTTTCAAAACATATAGAAAAGTTGATTCTTGAATGCACTTTTTTGTCTGTCGGCCTGTCCGTCTGTCTGTTAATAGACGCAGTCACTTTCCAACGAATTGGGATATCATCTTCAACTTTGGTATCCAGTTAGCACCCGACAAAGGTACGCTTCGAATTGGTTTTGGGGAAGATCGCTTTAGGGGGTAGGGGATAAATGAGGGTCGATGTGGTAAAAATTGATATTTTTCGTTAAAACTCGAGTAATATAACGTTTCAGAACTTTAGGGGTAAAGGAATACAAATTTTTTGTTTGTGGTCATGTCATGAACGCTAAATTAATTTCATGAAAATATCTCTGAGGAGAGTATATTATCACAGCTATGTGGAAGTTATGTTTTAATTTGCAACACTATTTTAATAAGCGATAACACATTCATTACTTAACATAGAAAAAAACATATAATACATATTGAAAAATTAACATGGGAGTTTTACTTCTTGATCGTACGTATCCTCCTTATCCACGCACCCTTCCAAATGACGGACAAAATCTGTCATAACTTGTTGAAGTATATTCTGAGGAATAACTTCAATTTCTTTTTGGGGTTCTTTTCAGCTCCTCTAGATCACTGGGCTTGCTTCTGAATACTTTACTCCTTGAATAACATCAAAGGAAGAAGTCAAGGGTAGTATTGTCAGGAAATATCGCGGGCCAATCCAGATAAAAAAATTTATTAGAAACTGAGACTCTATGCTCTTTTTCTATATTTAGCTGAGATCTATATTTGGTCTTTAATGCAACCACCGCAGAAAATCGGGTTTTAGAAAGACAGGATGTTGAAAATGGTAATAGTATACGAAATGCTCTTGTTTTCAGCGCAGTAAACTCATCATCCAACCCTGCCCAAAATTCAAAGAGTATTTTATTCGCCACTTGCCATGAAACCTATAAAGATTTATTATTCTTCACCAGTTAAGAGGCTTTCGGAAGTAGTTTGAAATGGGTCGCAAACACACTCGTAACTTGCTATCAAGTCGAAGTCAGCAAGAAAATACTTTTTTTAATTCTTTGCCAGCATGGCTAAATCATTTTCAATGGTTACAAAAACAACTTCCACACGTTGTTCTTCAGCTGTGTAAGTTTTAACACATTCCACATTTGCAAACATTTTTAGTTTTTTTTTTGCTTCACACTTCTGCTCCATGAATCCAGTTTCTACAAAACGCATCAGCGTTAATGCGTCAACATCCAACATATGTATGTTTGCTCCTTGAAATTGAAGATTCAAGGTTTTTAGTCTTTTCTTAAAAAAAATCACTAATAAGGAGATCCCGACTTTTGAATTTTGACAAAAATAATTCAAATGACCGCGAACTAGGCCCCCTAGAACCCATATCCAGGGTCAGTTTCAATTTTTATAATTATATATATATATATATATATATATATATATATATATATATATATATATATATATATATATATATATGTATCACACCGATAACTCAAACAATAATGATCCGATTTTGATAAAAATTTTGTGTTTTCTTTGGAAAAAATTATATCTCCGGAAATAACAAAGTAAGGGCAACCAAGTTAAGTAGGCTGATTTCTGTCATAAAGTTTATTCTGTGTACCAAAATTCAGATCTATATCTTAAAAGACAACAAAGTTAGAGGTAAATTAATTTTTAATTAATTAAATCTGATTCAAGAAAGTTTAAACGTCAAGATTGATTGAGTACGAATGGGAGTGAAAAATACTACAAGAAATGACTAACAAGCACCTAGATCTGTGTCTAAGTCGTTATTTTCCTTGATTTCGTTATAATACGAGCAAAAAATCTATTGTAAATCGAAATGGTTTTGTGTAAATTTTAAAACATTGAACCAACGTAGTGCGGGATATAGCTGCTAGTAGACACATATAGAGCATAGCTCGGTGGCCTAAGTCCGCATACATCGGATAATCAAATTCAATTGACTCCTGCATGACGAGGTTCGAATCCTAGTTAGTGACTCAACTTTTTTCAATTTTTTTTGGTCCCATTTCACTTTACCGTTATCTAATCAGATTGTTGTTATTCGGATGAATTTTTTAGCGAGTATAAAAATAATTAGACAAAGAGGAGATGAAAGTTTTAAGACTTAATTCAATTTGAATAGCATATCTGGTTGCTTGTTCTTGCCCTTGGTACTTAGTGAAACCGTTCCATATTTAATAAAGTCGTAGACTTTCCCCGTGGCTTCACAAGTACTTGTTTTAATGAATTTTCTTTAAAAAAATCACTGACGAGGAGATCCCGACTTTTAAATTTAGAAAAAAATTCTCCTGAGTGCGAACTAGGCCCCCTAGAACCAATATCCAGGGTCAGTTTCAAATATATATATATATATATATATATATATATATATATATATATATATATATATATATATATATATATATATATAAAGGGTAAACAATTTATCAAAATTTAGGTCTGTTAGTTTAAAGACAAAGAGAGAGAGACATTTAAAGAAAAAAATTGGGGTTTTCCTCAAAACGTAAAAACTCGCGATTTGAAACGTCTAAATTGGCAACATTTAGGCAAAGAACCTGAAAGAAATGCGGATTATGTAAAGAGTGTTTTGCAAACCCTTAAGTTTCAGCTTAAACGATCATTGCCCTTCCTTTTAATAAAATATTTCCAGAAAATTCATTTCAAATAGACACTTTCTCTGATGCTTTGGAAGTATATTTAGTTAAATTTATGGTTTAACAGTCTATAATTTTTAGCAAATTTTCATAGAAAAGACTCGTTAGTGAGGAATTTTGAATTCTAAAAAGATTTCTTCAAATGAGCGCAAACTAGGCCCCCTAGAATCCATATCCGGGTTTACTTTCTGTTTACATATATACAGTGTGACGCACTTCTACGGTAAACCTCAATATAATTGTTATTATGCAAGATACGAGAAAACATTTTATACGTTACCTATAACTTATGGTCGCGGTGGAGGGACCGATATGGACCACTCACAAACTAACCTAACTAACCTAACCTACCTATAACTATAAAATTCAATAACGCAATTTGCTATTAACCTAAGGTTTGTCAGCTAGGAAACGAGTTTTCTCAGAAATGTTTTAAGTTTATTTTCGGAAAATTTTTGTACATTTTCAAACAAGTTATGTTGGTAAAGTATGATACATTGTTCCCACTAGATAGGTTATACCGGTGACCAGGTTGATTCCTGCTTGCATTAAAGAGATATATTTTCTATTAAAAACATTTTAAGAAAATTCACTTCCATAACGCACTTGCTGCATCCAGACTTTTAATTTCTCGAATATGTCAACCAGGTCGATCAATTTCATCACAAATAAGTCATCTCAAAACTTCTCGACTTCCGTTCGGTTTTCCTCTTCTAGCAAAAAGGCGATTTTATCTCTTACTTCATAAACACGTAAAAATGTCCGACGTGATTACCATCTTGCCTCGCAATAAAATAGTAACACTGAATGTACTGCACCAAAGTGCAGAAAAAATTCGTGATTCTAGTGGTCTCATTTTTACATAATTTATTACGGTTACCACCATCGTTAGCACAATATTCAGACCAAGACTCACTTCTTTGGAAGCCAGAGCTTCTCTGTGCAATGTGTCCAAATACACTGTGGGTATTTTTGTTTTACAAGTGCTTGTATACTTTAGAATCTTCCAGACATTGTACTGCGATTAGAATTGTGATTGTCGCAAATAATTTCTGTAATTAAATAATTTTTTAGTTAATATAAAAATTGAAATCCGTCTTTTTCATATATTTTTTTAGAATTTCATTATATACATATATTTGTCTGATTAAAATCTATAATATTTTTATTTTTTGTTCGTTCAAATTTAACTGATAAATAGTGCATATAAAACAAGGAGCATTAGGCTCCGAATTTTTTTTGAAGTAGGGCATGCAACTACGACAAACTAATTAACCTATCTGGCCAGATACATATATATTAATATATTTAAGAACCTTTCCATATAAGACTCATTTTGAAGTTCAGTTAATAATGACTGATTTTATTGTCAATATTGACAACCTAACATTTATCTCACTGTTCATGTCTTAAACAATTAATAAAAACTACTGTTGTGTTTTACTCTTGTTTGTTATTGAGATAAACTTCCTTACCAGGTTTTCTTAAGCTCATCAGCAGCATAAACAAAGTATTGTTATGGTGAATATCGAGATACCGAACTAATAGGTATCGATCTCAAGTGTCAGAATTTGGTACTAAAAGTCTGAAAAATATTAGCTTTTGGTCAAAATCAACCCAGAAGAAGTAGAGAGAGAGAGAGATTAGAGATTTATTGTGAGTGGGCTATTACAGTCCCTCCACTGCGACCTTAGGTCTATTCTGGCTCACGTCTAATTATTTAAATTTCACCCAATTCCAGCTCGCTGCGGGAGTCGATTTTTTATTGGGGGTGAAAGTTTGTATGGCAGGTGTACTGCCATCTGAGTGAAGTCGCTTGCCCGTTTCGAAACTCAAAGGGAGATAGATAGCCTCTCTCTGAGTTCGTCTGGACCCGACATCCAATCTCCATTTGTAATCCACCCCTAGAGATCTCAGCTCCCCCTAGGCTCGTCTAAACCCGACACCCAACAGTGTTAGACTCGAAGCAACATCCCATCTGGTCCCGCTCCCGAGTATCACCAAAGCGAAGCCGTCCGTCGGTTTCGTAACACACAGTGGGGGCCCCAAACATCGGGTGGATACCACTCATCAGAGTTCACAGCGCCCTCCGGGTCATCTGGACACACGACACCCGCCAGCGCTCAACCCAGGGCGGTATCATCTGGAACCCAGCTCCCGAGTAGCAACCAAGCGAGACCAATTGTGCAATTCTAAACTCACAGTGGAGGCGTCAAAATCCGGGTGTACCTGTACCAGACCCCCGCCAGTGTTTCATTGCCTCGAGGCAGTATCATGAAGACCCGCCCTCGAGCAGGATCCAATAACGCATCACCATAAATTTATCATAAATTTGAGGTGAAGTATTTTCGGAACTAATCATCAAATTTTGATGATCTATTGGATTTTTTGAATATTTTCAAAACACCATGTGAATAACAGTTGCATTACTAACAAATCCCAATTAGACTCAAACTATAGCCTCATTAGTTGTTAACATTATCTTTTTTGATTCACCTTCTCATCTCTTTGAATAAAGGAGATACAGATTTTTATAACATTGCACGTTTTGATTGACTTTTTATTGATAACTCAACAAATCAACACACTCAACACTTAACATTAACAACACCTAACAAAAAGTCAGTGCACGAATCACTGCCTCACATTGACGCCTCATACTGAAAATTAAGTTTCTAATTTCACCTTAGTCAATATTTTCCCAAATTTGCTGTAGACTTTGTCCAAGCTCTAGTTGATTATTTGGATGACGAGGAAGTTCTCTCGGCCGCTTGACCATAATGTCTCAGAGATGTTCTAGTGGATTAAGATCCGGATTTATGGCTGGTCATCGCATTGTGGGAATATTAACTTGGACAAGATATTGTTGTACAATTCTGGCACTATGCGGTCTAGCATTATGATGCATGAAAATAAAATTGTACCCTACAAAAGGGGCAAAAGGCATTACATGATGTTCTAAAATGTAAGAGGCTGCCCTGATATTTCCTCTTGGTATCACCACGAGCCCCTGCAGTGGTGCCTCCCCACACCATAATAGAGCCTCCACCAAACATAACTGTTTGAACAATGTTACATTGTGCATAACGTTCACCTAGCCGTCTATACACACGCGCCCGTCGATCACTGTTATAGGGGCAAAATCTGGACTCGTCGCTGAACATAACATTAGCCCAGTTGGCATCTAAGAAATTAACGTGTTCTTGACCAAATGTTAATCTGACTCTCCGATGTTCTGCGTTTAATTGAGGGCCTGCTACAGGTCTTCTGGGTCTTAAATTAAAACCACACAGCCGCTTTCGTATAGTAACACAACTTATACGAACATTTTGCGTCTCTTCCAGCATATTTTGTAGCCTTGGAGTCGTAATAAACCGTTCCCTTAACGTTTGCAGCAACAAAAATCGATCTTCGACATCATTTGTGGCTCGTCTTCTCCCTTGCCCTGGTCTTCTCACGTGCTCTTGAGTCTCACGATACCGCCGCAAGATTCGGGATACGGTCGATTGATTAACACCAAGACGTTGCGCGATGTAACGCTGACTCCTACCATCTTCGGCAAGAGTTACTAAACGCATATTTTCTTCAATATTTATGTTGTGATTCTGGTGAATATTGACATTCATGATGAAATATTGCACTTACTGTTGATGTTTCGGCAGATGTTTTTTGAAATGAAAACATGTCAACAAAACACAAAAACAAGCCTGCTATGCGTTTTCTTTTTTTTTTCAATGGGCATAAAAAGGTCAATAAAACATGCAGTGTTATAAAAATCTGTATCTCCATTAATCAAAGAGATAAGAAGGTGAATCAAAAAATGCAATGCTAAAAACTAATGAGGCTATAGTTTGAGTCTAGTTGGGATTTGTTAGTAATGCAACTGTTATTCACAGGATGTTTTGAAAACATTCGAAAAACCCAATTTCAGAATAACACCCCGTATGTAAGGAAAACATGAATTTGTGAAAGAATTAATGACGTAGTAAAATTTTAGAAGAGTAGTTGTATGATACAAAAAAAGTTCGGGACTCAGCCAGTGCGTTATGGTAGTAAATTTTTATTAAATGCTTCAAATTTGAATAATTCAAATTTCTATAAAGTTACAAAGTTGAATTTTGTAACGTAGTAAGACCTTTCCCAAGAAAACAGATTCACCGAATATCATTAAAATAACTTTGTAATTTTTAGAGAAAACATTTTTTTTTCGAAAAAAAAAACTCAAAATTACAATAACTCAATTTTCTATAAACTTAGAAAGTTGAATTTTGGTACGTAGTAAGGCCTTGCGCAAGACTATATAAACACAAAATTTCATTGAAATAGCTTTGTAATTTTTAGAAAAAAAAATTTTTTCGAAAGAAAACTCAACTGTATGCACGGGTGACCTGAATGACGTATATTTTATTGGCAAGGCTGGTAATTTAAAAAGTCCTTTACTAGTTGAGTGTTCCTCATATTTAAGAAAAACAGAATTTTTGAAATGTGCTTATCGGTTGAAAGGAAGATGTGTATCCATAGGCAATGATCTGACCAAGAAATAAGAAAAGTTTTAGTGGAAAATTTAAAAGAGGCTAAGAAGAAGGGACTCACAGCACGTATTAGGGGAAACAGATTGCAGGTAGGAGATGAATATTTCACTCGTCAGCAACTGACTAACCGAGAGAGTGGGAACTTGGAAGCTGAAACTGAAAATCCAGAGGCAGTCTTCTCCCCACCTGCTCCTAGAAAGTCTGCAAGTGCACCCGGAACTCCATTGACACTGATAGAAAAGGAAGCGCCTGAGGAAATTTCCGTGATAGATGCTGGGAAGGGGGAAAATGTTGTTCAAGCCATACACAGGAAAATAGAACCGCATAGTGTTTCAAAAAGAATTACTCATAACATAGAGGGAGGTAAGAAATCACGAATGAACAGCGGTGGGAGTGGATCAAAGGAACAAACGCCCAAGGATTAAAGGTACCCTACACTCACAATATCTGGTAATAAGAGACAGTGAATTTAGTAAGATACATTGGAATCATTTTCCTGAGTGGTGAGACGGTGGTTGGTTGACCATTTGAGTCCGTGTGTTTTGTTGGATGCGGGTGCGTGGGTCTGTATGTCTTATGTCTGCTGAGTGAGTCCGTGTTTGTGTTTAATGTGGAATTTTTGTATGGTTGTAATATGTGTGTATTTCCGTATTTTAGCTTTTATCTGTCTCAGAGATTTTTTGTCGTTTTATATACTACTTAAGAAAGATTATATTTTGTTTGTATATAGGGTTTTAATATTGTGACTGACTTATTGTGTGCTTTAATGGCGGACTCAGTTTGAGTTTTCTTTCTTGCAAAAGATTTTTGGATTTACGTGTTTGTGTTAGTTTATTGTATTGGAAATGTTCTACTTGTATATATGTTTTTAAGTTTTAACTTGTAACAAAGTGTAGTATATTTATCGTTTTATTGTAATGACATTTTAACTTTGCTTACATTTTATTTTATCTGTGCAGTTGTAGTCTTGGTTTTTCTTTTGATAATGAATCAATATGTTCGTGATTTTCTGTTACCAGTTTGTGATACTCAAGTTCTGTACGATCATGTTCAATGCGGTAATTTTTTCAGGGCGGACGGCCTGAAGGTATTCCATAATAATATAAGAAGTATATGTAAGAACTTTGAAGAATTACAGATAGTCTTGTCCCAAGTATCGTGTGATTTCGATGTCATAGTTCTGACTGAGACTTGGCAAATTCATTGCAAGAATATATTTAAGATCGAAGGATATGATATTTTATACAGTGAAGGTGTGTTCAATAGGTGTGATGGTGTCCTGATATATATTAAAAATACAATTGAATACTCAGAAAATGTTATCTCTATAGCAGAATGCCGAGCTATTGAGTTATCTCTTCGAATAAATAGAAAGATTGTTACCATAACTGCGATATATAGATCACCAGCTATATGCCCGTTCACATTTAATCTGAGCTTGGAAGTTTATCTGGCTGAGAATCGAAGAATCGTCATAATTGGGGATTTAAATATTGATGTTCTTTCTGAGGAAGATGCCTGTACACAGGAGTATCTAAACATAATGGCAGGTGAGGGTTTTATTAATCTCATTAATCGACACACGCGTGTACAGGGCAATTCTGCGTCTTGTATTGACCACCTTTTTGTTCGCTCTAGGTCTCAGTGTGATATATTAAGTGCAGTTTGGCACACTTCAATTACAGACCACTTTTCGGTATTATTGGATCTCCCCTTGAGTATTGGAGAACAGATAAAAAGCCAGAGTTCTAAATATAAATCGTATATAAATTATAGCGAAGTACGTACGAAATTGAAAGGTACGGAATGGGGGGAATTGTGTGGAATGGATCATTTAAACATAGCCGTAGATAATTTTTTGAAGTTTCTAAAATCAACATTGAGTAGCTCTACGGTTAGAGTCAAAGTTAAGGGCAGCCACGTGCCCAGAAAGTCTTGGATAACACAGGGAATAATTAAATCAATAGAAACAAAAAACCGCCTTTACCGAGCTATGAGGCAAAACCCAAATGATGCGGGAAGGAAAGTACAGTTCACAAGTTACAGAAACAAATTGAACGAATTAGTTAGATTTACAAAGGCAAGCTATATTGAAAAGGAAATTCGCCTTTGTAAAAACTCTTCGAAAAAACTTTGGGAAACAGTGAACAGGTTTACTAAGCAAGACGGAAGAGATCATGTGAAGAGCATACGATACGGTGACACCACATTGACAGACTCTAAGGAAATGGCGGACGCTTTTAGTGAGTATTATTCGACCGTAGGAAAAATATTGGCACAAAAGATACCTCTAACTGATCATAGGAATAAAAGAGACACGAAACTGCATTCACTTTTTTTGGTGCCCACAGATGAAAGAGAGGTAATCGGTTATATAATGGGTATGAAGGTGAAAAAGGCTCCTGGGATAGATTCAATTACTGTAGAAAATTAAAAGGAGGTTGCACATGTCATTGCAAGCCCTCTCACAAATTTAATAAATAGATCCCTAGAAACTGGTGTGTTTCCAGATGTACTAAAGGAATCAGTTATTAAACCATTATTCAAGGGGGGAGAAAAAAATGAAATATCTAATTATAGGCCTATATCTTTGATATCAAACATTGCTAAAATATTTGAAAAAATTATTTATAAAAGAATGGCCGATTATATTGACAGGTATAAACTTATTGCCGAGTCTCAATTTGGATTTAGAGAGGGATTGTCTACGCAGAATGCTCTAAACGCCCTGACTGCACAAGTATATTCAGCTCTGGATAAACGGGAACAAAGCATCTGCATATTTCTGGACGTTGAAAAGGCGTTTGATACGGTGGACCATGGAAAACTTCTCAATAAGTTGGAGGAAATTGGTTTTCGGGGTGTTTCTTTGCTCTTGATTCGAGATTATCTACATTTTAGGAAACAGTGCACACAGATTGGCGACAAATGTAGTGACTTTAAGCTAGTTGAGTTTGGAATTCCTCAGGGTACAGTCCTGGGGCCACTGCTGTTCAACCTTTACGTAAATGATTTATTTAAAGTACACACTGCGGGAAATGTCATAGGCTTTGCAGATAACACTGCCATTTTTTATAAGGATTGTTCTTGGCGGCGGCTGACGGGAAAAATTGAGGCGGATTTTGTCAACATAAAACAATGGTTTGATCTTAATGGCTTGACAGTTAATATGAAAAAAACAAAATATATGTCATTCGCGTCTTACAAGTCACACTTGCCTAATTTTGAAAAATTGGAAATAAAACACAACCAACAGAATTTCCAAATTGAGGCAGCACAGACGATTAAATATTTGGGCATCTTGATTGACCAACACATGAGATGGAGTGAACATATAGGTATGGTTGTT
This sequence comes from Tillus elongatus, assembly GCA_964006375.1. Lineage (NCBI taxonomy): Eukaryota > Metazoa > Arthropoda > Insecta > Coleoptera > Cleridae > Tillus > Tillus elongatus. The sequence continues at coordinate 160,094,670 of OZ023265.1, forward strand.
AAGAGGTTGAGAGTTGTTTTGTTTAGGTTTAGATACATGAAAACAATACTAAATGTGACAAACTTGAAAAGGCTATACTCTGCGCTAGTTGAGCCACTTCTGACTTACGGAATTGTAGCCTGGGGAGCTGCTGCAGATTGCCATCTGAAAACATTGGATATAATCCAACGACGGTTCCTAAAATTGATACACAATAGAAATTATACTTACCCGTCAGCAGCATTGTACAACGAGGCCAAAGTAAACGATATGAGGCAACTTTATTCGTTAGCTGTGTTAAATTTTGCAAAAAAATTCGATAGTGCTCCTGGTATAGAGCATCCATATCAGACAAGACTGAATACAGCCGCGGCCGTTAAGACATGCACGGCGAATAAGACGGTGGGCCAGCGTAATTATTCATACATCGCTCTGAGATTATACAATCTTCTTCCAGTTAGTGTTAGGACTGCTCCGACTTCGCGTTCTTACACAAAGATGCTAAAGATATGGATTTCAAATTCTAGGGATATCATTCACGGCTTGCTGCGGAGATGAGCATTGAGCTGATCATATACATATATAGTAGGATATTTTTCGTTTTTGTTGTTGTTGATACTACATGAGAAAATATATATAACTGGGATATCTTTTAGTTTAGTTTTTTTAGTTATGTAGGTTGTTAGCACACTATTTTTATGAGTTCAGAGATATGCTTCTGTATGGACCCACACACAAGTACTTTACTTTCGTGGGTTATATATGTTTATTTTAATATACTTATAGTTTTGTCTTTACTCTTGTTAAATTGTTCAAACTGTTGTATTGAGGAAAATAAACATTATTATTATTATATATATATATATATATATATATATATATATATATATATATATATATATATATATATATATATATACATATAAAAATTGAAACTGACCCCGGATATGGGTTCTAGGGGTCTTAGTTCGCGCCCATTTGAAAAAAATTTTGCAAAGTCTCACCATTGATACCTCTCTATTAGTTAATTTTTTTAAATTAAAAAGGCACCAAAAGATCATCAAAATTGGATGATTGGTTCCGAAAATACTTAACCTCAAAATTATGATAAATTTATGGTGATGCGTCGATTTCTTTCGCCAGTGTGTATATATGTCTATATATATATATATGATATATATATATATATATATATATATATATATATATATATATATATATATATATATATATATATATATATATATATATATATATATATATATATATATATATATATATATATATGAAAATTGAAACTGACCTCGTATATGGGTTCCAGGGGTCTTAGTTTGCGCTCATTTGAAGAAATGTTTTCAAAATTCAAAAGTCCGGAAATCCCCAATAGTGAATTTTTTCTAGGAAAATTCACTATCATAAAATTCATTGCTATCCAGCAAAACGCGATAAAATTTCCGTATAATATGCTCACGTAAGGCGAACATTGCCTAATGGTTCAATAGATATTAATTTCATATTGACTATAATTAACATCACAATGAAAAACATTTGCTACAAAAACAACCTATATAAATTTTGTTTTGGTTCGCATTTAAACTTGAAAACTGCTTTGCAAATGGTTCCGCAGTGACATTAAAATGATGCATTTTTTTTGCTATTAGACGTTCAGTGATTATAATCTAGTCCCATTAACATATCCTGTTCGAGATAACACAAAATTTAATCATGTTTTGACTATTAGAGTTTCTATTTGTTTATTTATTTAGTTTGGGGTAATTGTCTAGTACCTTGACATATAAGCGATTTTGGTGAAATTTTGCATAATCGCGTAATTTTGTGCGTAGATGACGAAGATGACGCAGAAAATTAGGGCATACGCGTATTTTCCGCGATATCGTCATTTTTCCGACGGAAATTTTCATTATCGTTTTTTTTTCCGCATTTTAACATATTTATCGCTCATTGTTACTCTAAACACAGTATATCACCCAGTTGTAACGTACTTGTAGCATGATATTAGCGAATTTCCATTAAGAAAAATTCGCTTATAGAGAGGTCACGAGGAAAAGCTTTTGAAAAAATTTCTTCAGATGAGCGCAAATTTGGGTCGCTAGAACCCAAAACCAAGGTCCGTTAAAATTTTTATATGTATATATATATATATATATATATATATATATATATATATATATATATATATATATATATATATATATATATATATAACACCAAAAACCAGACATCACCCAATTACAGCTAATGAAACATGTTAAAGACCACAAAAGAATGGAAATCTGGGAACAATACTACATTCAACAAACAAACAATAGGAAACAATTAATGCCAGAACAAATCCAAGTACAAACATTTAAAGAAAACTTAATAAAGGCCATACAAATAGACAAATTATCAAACCACAGTGATCAAGACAGGAGACCGATACACATGACACAGCCCGAAGGCACAACCAATCAGAGAACAGGAAACCGACCAATAGAAGTTCACGGCGCATGCGCCACGTACAATCTCAGACGTAGACCAGACAGGAGCGATAACAGTCAGTAGCGTGCTGATGATGAACCGGGACGGTTCGAAACTGCAGTCCGCGCAAACCAATAAGAAATCACAAACGTACAGCAAACTAATAAAGTGTGTATATATATATATATATATATATATATATATATATATATATATATATATATATATATATATATATATATATATATATATATATATATATATATATATATATATATATATATATATATTTGTGTGTGTGTATCCCAGAGATAACTCAACAAATACTAAATTGATTTCAATCAAACTTGGCAAAAATCTTATATGGGTGAAAACCGTGGTCGAGTTTGTTAATCAGTCTTCATGCTCAAGTTTTTCCGGTCAAAAATCGGGTAAAACTTTCTGAAAACGCTATATTTTTGTAAGTATCAGAGTAACTGGAATGAGACTTGACATGTGACTTGAAATAGTGCAAATCAACCTATGTTGTGAATTTTAAGTAACTTGGTACACAATATTTAGAGTTTTTTCCAAATTAAAAATAAAATCCCAAAGACATGCGTTGAAACGACTTAGTGGTTAAAGTCCAATGCCTGACAGAGTAGTTAACTGCCACACGTAGATTAATTCATACAACACGTAAAAACCATACATCAACGGTAACCAAACTAAATATATACCAGACACAAAACATACTACCCGAACAAACAATCGTGAAATCTCGGCCGCAATTATGGAAAAAGACAGACGACATGAAGTGTTTGTTATTTAACTGGGGGATTCAATCAGTTATTAAAATACACTATATTTTTAGCTTTATTAACGGCCTCAAACACAGTTTTAGCGCATGATAGAGCAGAGATTTAAACAAAATTAAGCCAAGTCTATATAAAAATGATTCTAAAATCGTTTCTTTTATCTTTAAACTTAAACATAAGACGTCATATAAGACCTAAACAGTCGTGGGATGTGTTTCAATGGTAATTCTACTTGTTCTGTAATTAATTAATTCTGTATACTTTGAATATAATATCCCGGGGATGAAGCCGATCTGAAGTATCACGCAAATAAAACGTTAGTTGACGTGTGACTAGATGGCGCAGGCGGCTCCGCGTTTAATAAACACTAAACAGATTCAGCTTACAAAGAATATACAAAGCGTAGGGCTGGTATGTTCAGTAGACAATTAAAATCACGGATAAATTGTAACTACGATAGGAACCGTGTGTAAGTTAGAAGTAATTAAGAGTTAAGTGGTTTGTAAGCATGTATACCATTTAGTGTAGATTTTAGACTGTTTATTCAACTACTTAAATATAATGATTGTAACCCACTTAATATAAAATAAATTATTTTGAATTTGAATTTGAATTTGCGTTTGCCTCCTAAGCAGAAGGTTACGCGATCGAATCCAGCTCAAAAATGTATGTTTTTTTTTATGTTTTATTTTGACATTTGGAGAAACAATAGTGCACAGGTTTCATAGGTTTTGAACAAGATCTCATTTTTGTTTATAACGCCTAAATAAGTTTGTCACCTTTGAGTTGAAATTATAATTTTGTTATTGTTGACACTGAAAAAACTGGTTTGATTAGGTTGACTAAAACGAAATCATACTGGCGATTAATAAGGAAAAATAACTGCTACGTTTATAATTAATATATTTATAATACTACTTTACTTTTCTAAATATTAATTAAATTTCCTTCTGGAAATCTTCTGTATAACTTTAATGAAAGTTGTAAAAGTGCCTTTTAAAAACACTTACACTATCTACAGATATAGCAAAATTGAGTTCTTTAGCTCCATAGAAATTTGAGTTTTGGACATTTTTCTCAAAAGGAGTTAGAACGCAAGATTTTTTAATAATAGAGAGATATCGATGGTAACACTTTCGAAAGAATTCTTCAAATGTGCGCGTACAGGACCTCTAAAATCGCTCTTCAAGGTCTGTGTAAGTTTAAAGTATTAACTTTACTAATATGCCGTATAATAATTGTGTACAATTCTTATGAAAATTCGCTACTATAACGCACTTGCTGCGTCCCGAATTTTTTTTCACTTTTGGTACATAACAATAAGTAGTTATCGTGCTTTACAAAATCGTTCAACATACACACATATATACACACGTATATCCAATTTTTGGAATTCTGTGATATTTGGGTTCAGAACGTTCTGAAACCGATTTTTATGCAAAAGTTTTTTCGATATGACGGCTTAAAAAAATAATGTCCCTATTAGAATAATGCTTTTCGACTCTATCAAAAACATGTAATTAATAAGATGTTGTGTTTAGCAATTCATATACTGTTAGGTGATTTCCACAACCTTCAACAATTGAATGGTATCATTTACACATTCCTGGTCTAAATATAGTCACATCACGCAAAAATGCCGAAGTCTGCAGAATTACATACTTCCACGTAGCTGAATATACAGACTGTCCTATTTTTAACTTGCCATGAATCAAGAACTGGTAGTATACATAAAACTGAAGATAAAACTTGATAAGTACATATCGCTTGACACCTTGACACGCCACATAAGCACAAAAAGTCTCGACGCAGCAAGTGCGTTATGTTAGTGAATTTTCATAAAAATGTTTTTAATAGCAAATTTGTCTTTTTTAAATAAAAGGCACGGAATTTGGCATAAACTACATACAGGATGGCGCATTGAAAACGAAACAGACCGATTTGCGTCCAGAGATTTTTTTAAGAAACGCTAAAACACGTGAATTTTAATATTGAGGGGGACATGTTTTGACATAAAACTTAACTTTGTCACATCAACCCCTTAAGGGTGGTGATAACAACCCTTATATTTTAAATAGGGAACATGGGTCGAGTGTTTTTGGAAATTTTACTAACTCGTTTAAAAATTATTCACAGTTGAAGTTGCAAGAACGTATTTCATTCATTGTGATAAGAAATGCACTAATTAGTTAATTTTTCGTTAAAAAACTAAAAAACAAAACCAAACGTTCAAAAATGTTTATTCAGTTAACTAAGTGTTCAAATTGTTGACCACCAGCTTCCATACAAAAGTACAAATTTTGTTCAAAACGAGCTCCAACATTCTGGAACATTTGTGCAGTTATTAGACGGCATTCTTCGACAATGCGTCGTCGTAATTCTTCCAGAGACTCCGGTTCTGTTGCGTAAATTCTACTCTTTAAATGGCCCCATAGAAAGAAGTATAAAGGAGTTAAATCCGGTGATCTAGGGAGCCACTCAATAGCACCTCTACGCCCAATCCATTGCTCTGGAAACTCTCTGTTCAAAAACTCCCTAACACGCTGTGAAAAATGCGGAGGAGCTCCATCTTGTTGAAAAGCTAATTGATTTTCTTAATAGCGATCATCATTTTCAACAATGTCAATTAGTAGAGGGTAAACGATATCTTCTAGTAACTCCAAATACGTTTCGCCACTCAAATTGCCATCAAGAAAATTGGTCCGATTAAACGGTCTCCAAAAATGCCAGTGCAGACATTCAATTTCTGTGGAGTTTGAGTGTGGACTTCGTGAAAATTTCTTGGATTATTATCTGCCCAATAACGACAATTATGACGATTGACTGTAGAGTCTAATAAAAACGCACACTCGTCTGAAAACCAGATATTGAACAGAAAGTTCCCGTTATCAGCTATTCGTGCAGTCATAACTTCACAAAACTCCAGCCGCCGATCAAAATCATCTTCATTCAGTTGTTGTACAAGATGAATTTTATACGCGTGAAATTTAGGATGCTTCAATATTCGCTGAATAGTTCTTCCTTTGACGTTTGAAACAGTGACCAATTTTCTCGTGCTCAAAGTTGGGTCTGTAGCAATTTGTCCTACAACTTCAATCTCAGTAGTCTCATTTCTGACCGGAAATTCACGTTCAGGATTCCATTTTTTGTTGGCTACTGAACCACTTTGTCGATACTTTGCAACTAACTCCAAAATGTATTTTCTGTCGTTCATTAAACAAATTTGCGGTACGGTTGGCACAGTCATCGCTTTTGAAAAAAAGAGTAATTATTTTAACTCTTTCTCCTACAGAATACACCATACCGATAAACTGAAATAATAAACCGCATTTCTCTCACTCCGATAAGAAATGTTCTGATAGTCATTTTTTTGTTTACAAACTAACAAAACATTGACTATCAGCACATTTCTTATCGGAATGAGTGAAATGCGTTTTTGCATCTTCAACTGTGAATAATTTTTAAACGAGTTGATAAAACTTTCAAAAAGATTAGTGTGCTAAATTCAGAAAAGAAAGAGCTTTTAACTGATGTAACACTCGACCCATGTTCCTTATTTACAATATAAGGGTTGTTATCACCACCCTTAAGAGGTTGATGTGACAAAGTTGAGTTTTATGTCAAAACATATCTCCCTTAATATTAAAATTGACGTATTTCAGCGTTTCTTAAAAAAAAATCTCTGGACGCAAATCGGTCTGTTTCGTTTTCAATGCGCCGCCCTATATAGTAGAAACAGTGTACCTTATTTCATTAAAATAACTTTATTGTTTGAAAAACTACAATAATTTTCAGTCAAGTTAAAATGTTCCCGAAAAAAACTGGTTCATTTTCCTGGGCAGTGAACCTCTTCAAGTTATTTACGCACCTGCTAAAATATAATTATCCACAAAAAGCTTTTTGACAACAATTCAAAAAAAAAATGTTTGCATGAAGATTTGCAAACAATTTCTATAACGAAAATTGCCATTTTCTTTACAAAAAATGGTTAAAGTAATGTTACACGAAAATTACGTTTTTTACGAAAATTTGCTAAACAATTATTTTTCATGAAAATGTGAAATACTTTTTTTACAATAACTTATCCATTTATTGTTACCAACACTTCACAAAAAATCTTCTAAAAATGATTTCTTTAAAAACACAAAAATAATTTTACGTGATAATTTTTACACGAAAATTTGCTAAAAAGTTCATAATATTCAAAATACATATACATATACCTAATATGTATCTAGTTTTTCGTGTGCAATTCACATTCTATAATAAACTACGCGTCAATTGAAGTGGAACACCTTAAATTTTGGATGCTGTTTGATCGTTTGTATCTCAAAATCAAGTTCACCGAATCTGCTCTAATTTTCACAGGTTGACAGATGTTTTTTGGAGCTTCTGATAGGTAGATAATGACAAAATTTGCAGTTAACTGCTACAAGATACAGGGTGGGATATAAGTAGATGTTTTTTCAGCAACATTTCAAACGATGGCCATTAGTCTACGAGGAGAGTTATATATATATATATATATATATATATATATATATATATATATATATATATATATATATATATATATATATATATATATATTTGGTATGCAATTTAGAAATATACCTCGATACCTCGGGACGTTTTCGAGATTTTATTAATATCGCAGCCCACTACGTTTTTATAATCAATTTTGTATTTTTTGTCAATTCCAGCCTAAGTAAAAATGCAAATGAACCCTATTGGTTGGTTAGGTTGATTATGTTCGCTTTTGGTATTCAGTGCTGAAGATTATCTCTATAACTCGGGACCTTCTCGCGATTTTGTTCTTACGGCGTTCCACTACGTTGCTGTCATCACTTTTGTCTATGAGGTCAAATTAGACTCATAACCACATTGTTGTTTTCATAAAACGCGCACTTCAATAGTCAAGGAATTGAGGTGGGTGAATTTTCGGTATATAATTCAATAATTGTTCTCGAGATTTAACTTGACACCGCGACCTTGTAGAACATCTAGTCCAAGTATAATGGGGTCTGATATGGCGGCAACAATGACTCGCTGTTTGGTTTTCCAAGCTCCAATTTGTAGCTTGACCTCAGTCTCACCAAACACACGAATCTGTTCGCCACTAGCTGCGGTCACCTTGTAGAATCTTTCTGGCTCTCTTACCCGCCATCTTGGTACTATATCACGACGGATAATCGTTCTGGATGCGCCAGTGTCTACAACCATTTGAGCCTTCTTGTCGCCGATTTATCCGTCTACGATGAGCGTGTTGCCAGAATCGTTGACCAGTGAAATAGTTGTCAACTTCGGGGCATTGTGGTGGGCAGCCAGCTCTCGCCCCCTAAAGCTAGCTGCATTTAGTTTTCCTGTGCGTTGATTGAAGATAATCTTGGGGCCAAACATTCACTCCTTATGTGTCCCACCTTGCCACAGTTCCAACAGCGTATGGCACTTTCACGATGAGCGTGCGTTGGCTCCTTATGAGTCTTGTGCTTCATATGTTCTTCTAGTTTTTCCAATCGCTGCGCAAACTGGATAAGTCTGGTTTACTTTCCTCTTCTGGGGCTTGGAGACTGCGAACCCTCACATTGCCTTTAGAGGCTTGCTTGGCAGCTTCAAATTCTAACGAATGTGCCAAAGCATCGCTTAAGTTTTTATGTCTCGCCATCCTCAGCGCCTGTTGAGTGTCGGTATCCCTGATTCCGTCAATGAATGTTTGCAGTGACAGCTGATTCAAAAATTCCACCGGGGCTCTGGGGTAGACTGATCGCGTTAGTCTGGCAACGTCGGCTTCAAATTGCTGCAGGGTTTCGCCCGATTTCTGAGAGCGACTTTTCAACTGACTTTGGTACAGCTGTTGTAAATGCTGGTCTCCAAATCTCATTTCTAGGTAATACCGAATGCTGTCGAAACTGTCCTGTTCTTTCCTGGGAATTACTTGAAGCACGTCGAGGGCATCTCCTCTGAGAGCTACTATTAGCGAGGTTGCTTTCTCTCTCTCGCCCCAACCATTTGCTGTAGCAACGGCTTCAAACCGGCGTAGATAAATACCCCATGGGACTAAGCCATCAAATGTGGGAACTTTAATTCTTACGTGGCTATCTTCGTGTCTGATGTTTCTCTTGACTAGGGTATCATACTTCTTTTCTAGTGATTGCATTTTCTCCTGTACCTCCGCTTGTACTTCCTGCACACTCGTCAGCTTGTCATGTACATCGTCACTGATACCCCTTACTCGACTTTCTGCTTGTTGGAAGATGTCGCCTTTTACCTGCTTCATACGTTCGTCCACAAACGAAGTAATATTCTCAATTCTGCTGGCTTGTTTTTGCAGAATGTTCTTTGTTTCTTCGTCTCTATTCATCTAGTTTTCTCATTTCTTCTTTGGCTTCTTCGTTCCTTTTTCTTAGTTCCTCTCTTATCTCTTCGTCTCTTTTCCTGGCCTCTTCGTCTCTTATTCTGACGTCATCATCTCTTTTTCTCATTTCTTCTTTGGCTTCTTCGTCTCTTTTTCTGGACTCTTCATCTCTTTTCTCATTTCTTCTTTTACCCATTCGTCTCTTTTTCTCATTTCTTCTTTCGCTTCTTCGTCTCTTTTTCTCAGCTCTTCTTTAACATCTTCCCATACAGCACAAGATATTCTCAGAATGTTCTCACAATGTGAAAACATTCTTTTTTCAGAATATTAGTTTCGGAATGTTCTAAAAACATTTATGGAATTACAAACTTCAATCTTGAATATCCTGAGTACATTCATTCAATCACATCCTAAGAAAATTCTTCATCAATATACTGAGAATATTTGAATAGATTACTATACCGAATATTCGCTCAGAATGTGCTTGAGATGTACTTATAATATTATATAACTTTAAAATTTAATGAAAAAGATAAATGATGATTACGGTATAGTGGTGAGAATTATAATTGTAACTATTTTGCATGTTTGATTCTGTTACCTGTCTATGGTAAACACATCCGAAATTGTATATTTAGACATCAATTCTTTAGGCACAGAGCGCATGTCCTGGCCGCCGGGAAGGGAAGATGGCAAGATGGCCGCTATACGTAAATGAAAAGTGATGTCAAAAGAATGGTCTGTGGTTACAACGTTTTATAAGGTTATATTCTAACATAATTAATTAAAAATAATAATGTGATGTGAATACGAAGAACTATGCAATTGCAAACAACATAGATCCAGGGTAGAGAAACAACTAAAACATGGTGTGAGGTTATCAAGAACTAAGACGTACCTAGAAAAGAAAGATGTTTTAAAGCATCTCCTGTAGTTTACACTCATGATGGGTTCGTCAATTTTGCTTGAGACTGAATCATCTTACTAATTAGGTACACCTACATTGTATAATATATAATTTAAAAATTGTGTTATGTTCAATAGTACATAAGTCATGCAATATAAACCACCACAGTTTAATGTGGATGGACTGGAAAAGTACAAAAATACACCAAATCTATAGAATTGTCTAAGCCAACATCTCAGGCTTTTTACTCCTGTGAAAGAAGTTAATGCTGTAAGAAGTATCACTATACAGTGCAGAAAATGTGCGCCTGGACATATGGTAGGAAGATGAATGTACAATAATCAGATACAGAATCACTTTGCCAAAGTATGCCTTTACAACCAGAATATCCATGCTGTTGGTGACAAACATTGGGCATTGGGATATTGAAATAGCTTTAGATGTCAAAATCAAGTCTGCGGAAGCAGAGCAGAAAGCAACCATACAAGGGAATGGTCAAAAGGTCTGATCGATGACAGTTGTAGTTTTGTTTCAGTGCAAGTTAGTGTGATTTTGTGGCATGTTCTGTCCAATTTAGTTATATTCTATAAAGGTGTAAGTACTATTGTGTAACACAATTCTTTTAATGCCACACTGAAAGCCTGTAGTATCAATAGTCAAGCCAAATTTCAAGTTACTTCAGTGGGGGTAACCGTCGTTATTCATCTCGGACACTTTGTATGTGGCTATTACATTTTTTGTCAACTCCAAGAACTGTATCTTTATTTGATTTTTATGTTATTGAAATTTTAATTGTTTTATTAATATTTTATTCAGACATTTCTTTGTATTCATTATAAGTACATACTTAATCTGAATAAACGTGCAATACTCGAATTGTTGACTTATTACATATCTAAACTTGAGTTTACAGGTGTGTGTAGCCACTGGAACAATATGGCAACCTAAACAAGGGTGAGTGATTGAAGTTGAAATTCTAGCCTCTCGGACTTGCTTATACGAAAATATATAAAAGGCCAGTTAAATCGTGGAAAATTGGTAAATTTTGAAGAGAAATCCAATGTTTCATATCTTTGCATTTTCTTAATTTCTGTATCATTCAAAACATGTATACAGGGTGTTTCGCATAAGAACCGACACAGGGCAGGGGCATATAGGTAAACGTAAAATATGCTGATTTAACGCAACTTACCCCTATATTAAGTTGCACCCCTGAGAAGTTATGGGCCTTCAGTGGGTTTTCAAATTTCGAAAAAAATCAATATCTCTGTAATACTATAACTTAGAAAAACCAAGTTTAGTACCCGTTTTGAGTGTACCAAGAGTATTAATCAATGGTAAGTAGAGTTCAACTAAGGCATTTGAAAGAGTTCATTAAGGGTAATGCACCCTTGAAATGTCATAATTTTTTAACAGATTGGTGGATTTAAGAACATATTTCATTTTATGAGGAATTTTACTCTAAAACTTTGTTACTCCAGTTATTTTCAAAAGAAACATGAATAAGTAAAGAAACATATTTTATCAATCTTACTAAAAATCATCGAAAATTAAATATTTTCCAATAAACTTGTGTAGGTCAAATTTGACAATCAGGAAAAAAGTGTGAATAAGTATAATTTATTAGAAAACAGACAACTCGAATAACAGAAATGAAAAAATTGCTATCGATAAGTTATAGAAATTCTTCAACATGATAATTTCACAGGCATCTATTGAATTTTTAATGATTTTAAGTAACATTAATAATATATGTGTCTTTAGTTATTCGGATTTTTTTTGAAAACGACAAACGTTTTTTGAAAAATAACATGAGTAAAAAAGTTTTATAATTTACTTCCCCATAAAATGAAATAATAATTTTTTAGATCCGCCAATAGGTTAAGAAATTCTGTCACATTTTATAGGTACATCACCACTATTCAACCCTTTTAAATGCTTCAATTGAACTCTACTCACTAATGAATAATGCTCTTGGTACACCCAAAACGTGTACCAAATTTGTTTTTTCTAAGTTGAAGTATTACTGAGATATTGATTTTTTTTCGAAATTTAAAACCCCTTTTTGAAGGCCTATAACTTTCCAGGGATGCACCTTAGTATAGGAGTAAGTTGCGGTAAATCACCATATTTTAGGTTACCCTACATGCCCCTGCTCTGTGTCGTTTCTTATGCGAAACACCCTGTATATCTTTTTTAAAAACACAATGTTCCCATGAGTATATGTATGAACATTTTGAGAAGATTCATTGAATGTTCGTGGAACATTTTCAGAAGATACTGGGAGCTCCTAAGAATATTATAAATAACATTCTAAGAACCTTATTAGTATGACAGAATCTGTCCAATTCTCATGTTCATAGAATGTTCTATGAATATATATTGTACGTTGTGAGAATGTTCTGGGGATGTTTGAACATTATTTCCAAACATTCCTAGTATATTCTCAGAACGTGTCTGTGCTGTCTGGGTTAATCTCTTTTTCTGGCTTCTTCATCTCTTTTTCTGGCTTCTTTCATTTCTTTAATCATTTCCAATAGCTGGGCGTCCATATTGGCTGTTGCGCTACGTGTCTTAGCATAGACGTACTTAAAGCTGGTACACAGTTTATCCTGTTTCAAGAACACACCCAGTTATGAATTTCTGCTGACACTGATCTTCCAGAGATTCTAGAAATTTCCACGTTGTTCAACGAATATTCTGGAAAATATTTTTGCTAGCAGCTTGAAAATCCCACTTCTGACACCAATTTTTACGTTCTACGGGGTTCTGGAACAAAACGAACAAAACACAGCTTTTCAAACAACTAATTTATTATAAGCAACTATTTCCAACACCAGTATCAACTAAAATGTTTCTCTCTATTATTAAATGTCCATAGAATTATATTCCACAATTCGCCTTCTATGATCGCTTCTTAAACACCAACACTTACCGCTGACTCGCTTAATACTCTATGATCACTTCTTCACCACACCGACTTAATACTGAACTAACTCACTCTATGTACCGCCGTTCGTCTATTTATACTCTCCATAGAGATTCTAGACCTTCTACACTCTTCTACACCTGTCACTTCTGGTCCCTTCTACAAATATCATTCCAGAGTGTTCGCTGTTACCAACACACTACATCTGACCACAGAATAAACAAGGTCCATAAACTTAATTCTCATAGATTAATGTGACTATATATATATATATATATATATATATATATATATATATATATATATATATATATATATATATATATATATATATATATATATATATATATATAAAAATAAATGAAAAAAGATTACATTTAGTGCTGCGTTCTATATTATCTGAAAAAGACAATATAGGCAACGAAGTGGAATGTAACTTCCAACGCGTTCCGCAGTAAACTGCTGACGTATAGAAACTTTTTGATTGCGAATGATTGTGTTTTAAGTGTGTAGTTGGACTTCTATAACGTTACTCACCACGTGACATCATAGGAAGCGGCGGAGTATATGCGCAATATCATATATCTTGTAAGTCATTATATCTTGGTTGGCCTGACGTCTCTAACCTGGACGGCACTGAGACTTGTTTTTATAGATATACAATTAAAAAGGCATACCGAGGGCCAATGCTTGCAATATATATAGTATAATTCTATATATGAGGGTGTTCTGCATACAATAAGGATAGTTGCGATACGATAAGGCAAAACAAGTTTGTGAGACAGAGATACTTGTCAGCGGCTTGTTTAGTTGACGTAAACTTAGATAAAAATATATAATGTTTATACACCCAAATGACTATGGCCAGTGGCTGCGTTAATCAGACTCCAAAAGTTGAATAGTTGCACTCAACATATGCGTTTACCAGTACCACGCTGTGTTTCAACAGCTTGAACTCAAGTGTTGCCTATTTCTCAAAGCGGAACTAATTTTCCCTGACCTGACCTGAAATAATGCTGGAGCATGCGTAAACAAGTAGAAACCCAAAACCCACTGTTATGAGTTTGTCTATTTTCGCGAGTATTCTTTGTGATTTTTAAATCATAGAAATTTATTCGAGACAACTCTAAAACGTTAATGAAAATGACCTGGAGTATAATTTAATATTACATCACCGTAATAAAATTTATTTCTCGTCGGAATTATTCATCCTCAGAATGATCGTCAGGTTTTTAAAATGTGTTGTGATGATTTTCAAGTTCAATATTGTACTTATTATCGTTGGTTTGGTTCTTCCGAGCGACACTATATCCACTGACAGCTAAATTTTCTATTGCGAATTCTATTCCTAACATTTTTGACATCAAGTGGATCCGCGGCTAAGTGCAGTAGAATAAGGTTTCCAAGTTTATTTTCCAACTGCTGAATTTTATCCAAAGTCAATAGATGGGCGCTTAAACTCTTCCGTTGGCACCACGTGAACCGTCAACTTAGTCATAGAGAAACGAAAAGACTCGAATACCACTTTGCTATAACCTAAAACTAAAACTCTGTTTTGTATTTTGTGCTATAAACTATTTAATTTTATTTTAATGCATAACGAATTCTAAAACTGTTGAAAAGTTTGCTGAAAAACTAACTATAACTATCCATTGCTCTCGCAGTTTATGTTTAGTATGTGAAGTCAGTTCTGTAACTCTTTAAAAACATTTACCTTAAAAGTGTCCTTATATGTAGAACAGGATAAAATTTCCTGGTAATATTTAAAAATGAACTCTACAATACCATCTTGTTATGTTCCTACTTGTACAAATGTTCTTGGCAAATGCAAGGAACATTTTTTCCTGTAAGTACCTAATTCGTTTTAATGTCAAGTTTCATGTTTAACAGGTCAATAAGGAATGGTCTTTGCAGAAAATATCTTTAGGTGCCTAAATATTCATATCAATAGAAAAACTGATTGGGTAAGCCTTTCATTTAAAGACACAGTCTCATATTCGCTAACCACTGAAGATGCACAATATGATTTTGTGTATTTCGGATGCAATGTTATCTACCGAATTGATTGGTGCATTCAATGTTTAGATTACTGATAGATTTTGTTAGATTACTGAGATGTATGTATAGCAAGAGGAAGTATAGTCATTTGGTAGAGGAACCCAGGGAAGGAGAAACTTCATACAAATGACTAACCCATCTTGTGTTTCTACTGAATTCTATTAAATATAGCCACTCCTTGTTTAGCTGTCAAAAAATTACCTTAGAGTATTTTTGAAACTTGCTTATGTGTATATTGAATGCACTAGCCAATTCAGAAGCTGAAGCTGCATTAGAAAAATGCAAAATCGAATTATCCATCTTCAGAGGTTTGTAAAATATAGGACATTGTCTTTAAAAGAAAGCCTTGCCAATGATTATATTTTCAAAACTCAAAATACTGCATGAATTTAAGTGTATGTTCTCATTTTGTTTAAAAGAACTGCTATGATTTACTTCTCAATTAATTTTTTTTCATGTCAGGATATCAAAACATAGATACATGGATTGGATGCCGGCAATTGGAATGAATATGTATGAAGAAGATATTCGTTATGACAGATATATTTGTTCAGCTCATTTCGTTGCCGAGGACTTAGTAATCGTGGATGATAAAGTGGTCCCAAAAGGCACTGCTTGTCCTACACTTAATTTATCGTTGAATATTTCACCACAAGGTAAGAAATTGTATTATTATATTTGAACTTTTTCAACTGATAGCGAAATATTATAAATCGGGAAAAACTGTGCAGTAAGTTTATAAAGAGTAAATGTATTGCTATTCTAAGAAGATTAATGTGTAAAAAGGCAGCCAGTACTGGATAATAAGTGTACAGTCATATATTGATGAAGATTCTGCTAATCATTGTGTATAATAGAATAAGAAGCAAAGTTAGGTGTTGCCTGATACGAGATTTAGAGAATAAGGTTAGCAGATGAGTAGTGCTGATGATAGGAGAAACGGAAAAAGAATTGGAAAGAATGCTTAGTGAACTAATCAATTGGTGTATTAGCTTCAGTGCACTTACCTACTTTGTAATGGTGATAATTGTTTTATTGATTATGTTTCAAAATTTCTTCTAAATTGGTATTTGGATTTTCTTAAATAACAAGGACCAAAAAGAATGATTCAATGTAGAAAGTGTGTCTAAATAGAATACTAAATAAATAAAAATAGACAGATTTATTAAGGTAGGCAATTTATTTTCCATGGCTAACGCTTATGGTAGGAAATTTATCAAAATATCAGGCTTTGAAATGAGTTTTTTCAAAATAAAATGAAAACCGTTTGATTTAGGTATAGGTAATTACATACAAAGTATCAGTGATTTTTTGAGCTTAATACGATAGTGTTATAAAAAAATGGGGTTCCAATTTGAAAACCGCCAGATTTTTGCAATTTCTCATTGCAGATTTCAAGAATTTTTTTTTGGACACTGTATACTCTATCGTTAGTCTCGATGCGGATATAGATGAAGTGAAATATCTTTCAAGATAATTCTAAAAATAGTAACGAAATATGTTTTTATTATAAAAATATCGGTATCTTTATGACTGGCCGTAAATGTCAAATTTGATCTTAAAGTCTAAATATCTTCTGGATGGTTGATGATAGGTATAGAACATTATTTTAAAAAAATGCTCAGAATTTATTGTAGAATCCGAAACTGCAATAAAATACAGGGTGTTCTATTTAAAATAAGCAAATCGACATCTACTTCCGGTATAACCAGAAGTGCCGCCATCTTGAAAATATTTTTAGCCTGTGGCCCCCAACGACTTTAGTGTAATGTCCAATTTTCAGGTTTTTTCTATTGATAGATAGATAGGTGCTTTATTGTTCAAAGATAAAAATCTTATTGACAAGCAACGTGTTAACATATAAAAGTAAAACGTGTCAAAATATAAAAACACAAAAATATAAGTTCACAACAAATAGTAATATAAGTGCCTAAGTAACTAGTATAACTATATATAAATAACAATATAAAAAACAATATAAACATAAATACACAGCTAACTAACAATATAATAAAAACACACAATATATAGAAAGCAGTCCAAATGAAAACTCCCAAAGAACACAAATGCCATGTCTTAGATGGGACTCCACAAGTGAGAAGTAAACACTTCTAGATGTACTTTTGTCCAAGCTTTTTGAAACAACTCTTAGTGCGTGACAACCTGATAAAAGCTTCTTACATATATGATTTATATGTGTTTCAAATTTTATCGATTGATCAATGTATAGTCCCAAAAACCTAACACAGCTCCTCTTCCCAAGTTCCTCAGCTGCTAGAGTCACAGCAGACAGACTACATTTAAAATGCATGATATTAGTCTTAGAGACATTCAAAGTTAACAGATTTGAAATGAACCAGTTTTCTATCATCTTCATATCCTCTGCCACAGTGCGCTCCAGTGCTCCAACACTATCACTACTCCACAAGATGGTTATATCATCAGCATAGATAGTCATATGACTCTTAATTTTCAACATAGACAGGTCATTAATATATAGTAAAAACAGCAGTGAGCCAAGAACAGACCCCTGCGGAACACCATGGTGAATGTGTTGGTATCCAGAGCTAATATGACCAAGTTCAACACTGCTGA
Organism: Tillus elongatus; assembly: GCA_964006375.1. Taxonomy (NCBI): domain Eukaryota; kingdom Metazoa; phylum Arthropoda; class Insecta; order Coleoptera; family Cleridae; genus Tillus; species Tillus elongatus. The sequence goes on from OZ023265.1 coordinate 160,112,771, forward strand.
TGATCAGATAAATAGGACCTCAACCATTCAAGCAAAGTCCCCCTAAAACCATAAGTAGGAAGTTTGCGTAACAGTATCCCATGGTCAACACAATCAAATGCATTAGTGAGATCACAGAACACTGCTGTAGCCACCTGATTGTTATTAAGCGACAGGTACAGATTTTCAAGAAAAGAAAATATAGCATCATTTGTACCTTTTTTAGGTTGAAATCCAAACTGGGAAGATGTTAGGATCTTGTGTTTACAAAGAAATACCTGCATTCTATTTTTAATTAATTTATCTCTAGTTTTCCCGCAATCGATCATGGGACCTCCCGGAGGACCACCCGTTATGTATATATATATATATATATATATATATATATATATATATATATATATATATATATATATATATATATATACAGCGTGGCACACTGAAAACGAAACAGACCAATTTGCGTCCAGACAATATTTTTTTTAAGAAACGCTGAAACACGTCAATTTTAATATTGAGGGGGACATGTTTTGACATAAAACTCAACTTTGTCACATCAACCACTTAAGGGTGGTGATAACAACGCTTATATTTTAAATAGGGACATGGGTCGAGTTACATCATTTGAAAGCTCCTTCTTTTCTGAATTCAGCACACTAATCTTTTTGGAAGTTTTATCTACTCGTTTAAAAATTATTCAAAGTTCATTGTGATATGAATAATGTAAATGGTAGATACCTTATGATACAATTTTCGAAAATGCCTATTGTGACTTGGACAAGCACAAGTTTATCAACTTATATTGTCAAATGTTACAATGTATAATCTATCTCAATCAATTATGCCATTACTATTACTATCCGCCTTAAAAACTTCAAGTAGTATGTTTTAACCAGATTATTTTTTCTAAAATTTATTGATTGAACATATTGCTATAGATTTTGAGATCTGCCGAATTTGTCTGTGGAAGATTGAGCATGATGGTTTTCGTGTGGTGTCCAATTATGATAACCAGGAAGAAGAAAACCCTCTCGACATTCTTAAGGTGTTGTTACCTGATATTGTAAGTATTTCCATTTTAACCCCAAATTGCAACTTTTTTAACTACATATTAGAAGTAAAGGTTTTTCTGTAGATCGAATTAATAGACAGTAAAGGAATAATAACTTTAAGAAAGTGGAACTGCCTGAAAAAATGCTCTAAAAAGAGAAAAATAGTTTAATGGATTTTAATAAACAAGTATTAAGATTGTGTAAGTCAGTACCAATGTTATATCAAAGCCCTATATCAAACTACTCAAAGGCCTTCCAGATCGCTAGGTTTAATTGCATAAGCTTTGTTTTCAAATGGCCCCATAAAAAAATGATTTTTGCAGTCCCAGGTCAGTTTAGACTTGTTTTAAAAATGAGTTATTTGTCAGCCTCTTGAAACGAAAAAAACTCTGGACGCAGCAAGTGCGTTATGGTAGTGAATTTTCATAAAAATGTTTTTAATAGCAAATATGTTTTTTTAAGAAAGCAGGCACCAAATTTGGTTACTAGTATAATCTATACATTAGAAACAATGTGCCATGTTTCATCAAAATTACTTTATTGTTTGAAAATGTACAAAAATTTCCGAAAATAAACTTAAATTGTTCCCGAAAAAACTGGTTTTCTGGTCAACGTTATAGGTTGATAGCAAATTGATTCAAAATTTGAAGCATTTAATGAAAATTCGCTACCATAACTCACTTGCTGCGTCCCGAATTTCTTTTCTTACAAAGATGTATTATATTTCAATGGAAAATACAAAAATGCAATAACATAGGGCGTGTTCGATTAAAAAAATTCACTAAAAAAAAACTCTGGACGCAGCAAGTGCATTATGGTAGTGAATTTTCATTAAAATGTTTTTATTGCAAATATGTGTTTTCTTTTTAAGAAAGCAGGCATCAATTTTGGTTACCAGTATAACCTATATGGTAAAAACAATGTGCCATGTTTCATAAAAATAACTTTATTATGTGAAAATGTACAAAAATTTCCAAAAGTAAACTTAAAGTGTTCCCGGAAAAACTCGTTTCTTGGTCAACCTTATAGATTAATAGCAAATTGGGCTATTCAAATATGAAGCATTTGATCAAAATTCGCTACCATAACGCACTTGCTGCATCCAGAATTTATTTTCTCACAAACATGCATTATATTTCGATGGAAAATGCAAAAATGCAATAACATCAGGCGTGTTTGATTAAAAAAAAAAGAAAATTTGTATCACCAACGACTTATGGGCCAGCCTGTGATTGTAGAAATATTTTTTTAAGATGTAGCTCAAGACACCCTATAATTAATATATACAAATTTTTTTCATATCTTGTATAATAACGGATATATTGAGCTTTATTGATTTTTTACGAAAATTCGACAAAAATTATATACCATTAAACGATAAACTCTATAGCTAAGACTACTGCCAAGCATCAGAGAAAGGGTCTACTTGAAATGAATTTTCTGGAAACATTTTAGTAAAATGAAGGACAATGACGGTTGAAACTAAGACTTCAGGGTTTGTGAAACATCCTTCTTGAGACATTTGATTTCCATAGCCCGTATTAGATTCAAGTTATTTGCCTAAATGTTGCCGATTTTGACGTTTTAAATCGCAATTTTGACGTTTTGAGGAAAACCCCAATTTATTTTTCTTTAAATGCCTATAACTTTTTTGTCTTTTGACCTACATAGCTAAATTTTGGTAGCTAACTTACCTATAAGGGTCGCGTACTAAATTTGGTTGCCCTTACTTTGTTAATTCCGGAGATATGAATTTTTTTCAAAAGAAAACACAAAATTTTCCGGGAAAACCTGCGCAGATTTTCCTGGCTAATGAACCCATCCAAGCCATTTGCAAAAGGAATTTATTCACCAAATTTAATCAAAATCGGCCCATTATTTTTTGAGTTATCCGTGTGATACATATATATATATATATATATATATATATATATATATATATATATATATATATATATATATATATATATATATATATATATATATATATATATATATATATATATATATATATATATATATATATATATATATATATATATATATATATATATATATATATAAACATATAAAAATTGAAACTGACCCCGGATATGTATTCTGGGGGAGCCTAATTAGCGCTCATTTGAAGAAATTTTTTCAAAATTCAATAGTTGAGATCTCCTCATTAGTGAATTTTTTTTAAGAAAATTCACTAAAAACTCTGGACGCAGCAAGTGCGTTATGGTAGCGAATTTTTTAAAAATAATTTTAATAGGAAATGTCTTTCTTTGATGAAAGCAGGCATCAATAAAACACTTAGTCGGACTTTGAAAACATGCGTTTTTGACATTTTGTAGCAATACCTGCTTTAAACCCTGTGTATCCTGCACAAGACCCATATTTGCCTCAGGTACCGTAACTTTATTGGGAGTTGCTCCCAAGAAATTTATCTTGTACTTTATGCTTTGAAGTTGGTTGTATGCATGCACAAGGGGAAGGACAACCTGACGTGTTTTTGGGTGAGTGGGCAGAAACCATCTTCGTCCTGGGGGGTTCTTCTTGCATGAACCACAGGAAATTTTTTAATGTTCAGCTTTCTAGTGTATTTTTTGTTGAGTATATTTCCCGTTTATCAATTTCTTTGTTTGAGTTTTGTATCCAAATTACTTTATAAATATTTACACTAAAGATCATGCTTTGCTTTGCCCTTCTTTACCTTATTTTTTACTGTTCCTAATTAAATAAAGTAATTTTTATAGCTATATTATTCTTATGAAAATTTACTACCATACTTGCTGTGTCCCGAACTTTTTTCTTTGAAGTTGAAGTAGGTTAGGTTAGGTTTGAATGTAAGTGGGCCATACCGGTCCCTCCACTGCGACCATAAGGTCTATTGTGGCTCACGCCTAATGGTCTATATTTCGCCCAACAAAGCCAGCCTCCTGCAGAGGTCGATACTCTTTGTCTTGCCAAAGAGCAGGTATTTAGTCCTGTCCGCCGCTGGACAGGAACACAGTACGTGCTCTGCTGTCTCGTCACTCTCCATACACAGCCAGCACTCGGTCTCCTGACCAACTCCAATACGGTGCATGTGGTGACCCTCCCAGACTGATTTCCTTCGGCATACTGTCGGCCGTTTGTTTTAATCTGTACGTCGTCCACCTCGCCACCCTCTCCAGCCATCTGTGAAGAGGTGGAATATTAAGGAGGACCTCCAGAGCAGCTGATGGTGCGGTGCTTATCGCTCCCGTTATCATCAGACAAGCTTGCGACACCACGAAGTGCCTTGGGCCACCAAACTATGGCTCCATATGTTATCATTGGTCTGATAACCACTACAGAGCCAGTACATCTGTTGGGGGTTTGTTCCCCAGTTATTTCCACAGATTCTACGGCATGTCCACTAGTGATGGGTCGTTATTTAACTGTCAGCTATTTTTAAACGGTTACCGAGCCGTAACGGTAACCACCAGTTATCGACTTATAAAACTAACGGCTTAAAAAATAACGCTTTTTACACTAAGCTAGAATTCGGAGTCGTGTCTGTTTCAGTTCCACTTCCACTGCAATGAATAAACATCGGTTTTCATCAGCATCAGCAACTGCTATTTAACCATTTAACGGGATGAATAGTCTTGAGATTGGGAATGCTAAATATGTATTGGGTATACAGTATAGAGCGAACTGTACTTCATAACATTATTATTTATACTATTGTGCTCGCTCTCGCTCACAGCTTTAGGGACGTACGATCTTCAGTACAATAAAACGGTTTAATTTTAATTTTAACTTTAACCGGTTGTTGATGGGGATACGGCATACGGACACTACTACACAGAGTTATTCTGTTAAACTGAGAAGCTATTATTTTTGAAACAGTTGAGTTTCCCACTAGTATGTAAAGCCAAATATTTAATAATAAAAAATGTTGGGTGAAAAGATGAATTTCTGTAAAAACGTGTTATTACTTTCACTATAGACAACGCAAAATAGGGTTATTTCACGTGAAATTAAAGTACTTATTTATTTAAATTTATATACATTACCTAAGAAAACAGTTAACACGTCATTTTCGTTTGTCTGATAATAGTTATCAAATTGATAAAAAATATAATGATACAACATTTTTTAATATCTATATACATTTAAATATAAAAAATTAAATGAATATATATATATATATATATATATATATATATATATATATATATATATATATATATATATATATATATATACAGGGTGTTTCCAAATTGATGCGAAAAATTTTACAGGGTGATTCTTTGTAGAAAAATAAGGGGTGTCTTTTTATTAAGTTTTTCTTGAAACCCCTTCTCCAAGTTACAGCCGTTTGAAATTTTTGAAACTAATTTTAAAACAACGAATATTAAAATAAGTAAATAAACAATTAATACTATATATCTTCCAATTTTTTTTCAAACTCAAACTCAATTTTTTATACTGCTGGCTGTTGTTTGCACAGTTTTTAAAAGTGGACTGATAAAGATGACCAGTGAACCGAAAATGTAACTAGAGATAGAGGTCTTTCTAAGAAAGAATAAAAGCATAATGTAATAACAAACCATATGTACAGAATAAAGGCAAATTTCTTTACCGAAATTTTATGAGCTGCGTTATGTTATGGAGTTCTTAGAATCACTCCGTGTGTAGCAATAAAAGTTCTAACGTCCCAAGACGTGATAAATAATGATATTTATTGATTCTTGCTGTGGCATTGACATTTACGTAAAGACCCCTCATAAAATAAATTTGTTAGAAATGACTAGTTTATAATTCCTAAAACATCTAAGTAAATACTAATATAAGACTCCTTTCTGATTTCTAAAAGTTTCACTTCAGAGTGGCAAAAGATTTACGACACGCTTATTATAATTTCTTAACCCTTTGTTTCCTTTTCATATCGACAAAATTTGAGATTTATACACTACGTGAAATAACGGGGCAAAAATACAATGCATTTATACTAGTGTGCTCGCTCTTGCTCACAGCTTTGGGAATGTAGGATACTATCGATCGACTATCCAGTTTAAAATAACTGAAGCCGTTATTTTCAACGGTTATTATTAAATGACGTTAACGGCTTCAACTGTTAACAGAAAATAACCGTTTTTCCCATCACTAATGTCCACAGGGACAGTTTAGCCCTGCGGATTACATTCTCTAACTGTACGTCCCAGTTGAGCTTCTTATCTAGGGTAACCCCCAGATATTTTGCTTTTTCCGTAAATGGAATCGTTCCCCCATAAGATTAGGTGGTTTTAATCTATCCAGCCTTCTTCTTCTGGGTTCACAGACATCCAATCATTCACTACATTTAGTGCCTCCTGAAGAGTACTTGCTAGTTCCTCCTCATATTTGCCCCTAACCTAAGTTGAAGTAGAATATTATAATTAGGACAATAGTTAATACCATTTTAAAATTAAAAACCAATAATTTCTTTTTTTTTAAGGACCTAGAAGCCACATATGATCCAGTCATCTGCTGTAAATGTTGGGAAATCTTGGAAAATATTTTAAATTTCCGAAAAGTTATAGTTGAAACTGAAAAAATGATCGAAGAGAAAAGTAGAGAAATGACTGTAGCAAAAGTTGTTAAAGACCCAAATAGTGAAACCACTTTAGACTTAACTAATATTGTTAATTTAGAGGAACTAATAAAGCAGAATCGTTATGTGGGAAAGCCAGCAGATGAAACTTGCTCAAATTTGTCTTTTAATGGTGCCACAGATCACTCGTTCGTTGATGAGCTGATTGATTATATTGAAGTACAGCATAAAGATGCTTCAACTACAACAGAAGACTGGTACCTTGATGACATGAATACAGACAATGTAGTGCAACAAGTCAATGATGATGTAAAAAACGAACACAACTACATGGGTAGGTCAAGTACTCCAGATTTGTTCTTTACAACACAATTAGAAAAGTGTAATGATGCTACCGATGTGACAACATATACTTACCGGCGAGCATTCAAGACGTTTCTATTGGGAAATGGGCCTTATCTTTGTGACATCTGCGCTAAGATTTCAAACGATAAAACACAATTTTACAATCACAAACGTAAGTGTATGGAGTGGCAGAGTTCACTCAAATGCTTTAAATGCAAGGTGAGTTTCGATAGCTGGGAAGAAGAACTGGACCACTGGAAAACACGGCACATAGATAAAAGGAAACAAGAGGAAGAAGAGTCAACCTTCCATTGTGAAAATTGTAGCTTGGAATTTGAATCGAAATTGGAATACAAGATACATATGAAACAAGGTCACAGAAGAACAGATATGCTGTGTGAGTTGTGTGGTAAACATTTCGAAAATCCTCGTAAATATTATTGTCATAGGAAAGTTCATTCCAGCAGAGTGAGTGGATTGTGTTCGGAGTGTGGTAAAATGTTTAAGAATAGGTCGGCTCTGTCCAAACATTTTTATAGCTGTCATCGAGATATGCTGAAATACGGATGCCCCTTGTGCAAGAAGAGATTCAGGTACAAGGTTAACCTCGAGAGACATGCGTACAAGTTTCACTGTAAAATAATAGTGAAGTGTTAAAACGACCATCTGTGTAGTGTATCTAAATTGCCATCTCTGGATTTAAAAGAAAGTGAACCGGTAAAGTGAAAGCAAAAGTACGATTGTCTGTTTGTAAGAGGCATAAAGTAGCATTTAAGTATGGAAAAAAGACTGATACAGATCGCACTACTGATGTACAGAATAAGATATATATATTTTTTCTCCTTCACTTAAAGTTTTCTTGTGTTCAATGTATCCATAACAACAAATCTGGTCATTGGTGGATAAATTGGTAATGCTAAGATGATAAAGTTTAATGTTGTAGGAGAACGAAAAAATATAGGTATACAGGTGATTCATCTAACTGATTCATTAGAGATAAGTACACTTGGAGAACCAAAATCACCACAACACATTTTAAAAGACCTGACGATCGTTTCACTAACCAAGTTAGCGTCATCAGAGGATGCAACATTCTAAATACTTAAAAAACTAACATCAACTTATATACCGGATCTTAGGTAAAGAGATCGAACCGAGATGGGAAACTAGTCGCAGGCAAATTTCACAGTGTATTATATTTTTATTGCCGGACAAGGTCTTTGCTCTCTCCCTACTACTTAATCTAAAAAGTGTCCATCTGTAATAGTTTTGAGAATGTTCAACGACAGCTAAATTAACATCGATTCCTTTGGCGGCAATAACTGTATACTTATGTTATCTTTAGAACGTTCCGAAAACGTAGGAATTTGATTTAACAAAGCAATCGATCAGGTGACTCGTAATTGGCAGTGGTGAAGCGTTCATACAGTTTTTGTTGTAACTATATTTCGCAATATATACGCTTTCGAACCTGTTTAGCTGTCCTGGTTTTCTAACATTTTTTATTAATTTCAGATTATCTTTATCAGCGTGATGATTATTATATATAAGTGTTCTTTGAATCTAATTCCAATCGATCTTTTTGTTTGTCAGGCGTAGTTAAGATTACAATCTTTACAACTTATTTAATAAATTCCCGACATTTTGTCCGCGCTATCCGTGTCTTTTGGGTTACCTAGCAAGTTTTTTAAGGTATTTGTTGTTGAAAATGTTAGCTGTAAGTTAACTTTTTTAAAAATGCTGTCTAGGCCCCTCGTGACTCTAGGTTCAAATGGTAAGCAAACAAAGTTCTTTTCAGATTTTTCTCTTCTGAACGTCGTTGATTCCGTCAACATTTTCTTTGTTTTCTGTTTGCTGATTAATTTTTCCACTAGGCAAGCAGTGTATCCGTTATATTCGGCTACGTTCTTAATATAATTTAATTCTTTGGTATATCTACTTTTGTTTAAAGGAAAATTAATTAACCGATTTACTAAAAAATTCAGACTTGCCATTTTTTTGTGCGTACGTATGATGTGAGTTGTTCGGGATGTAGCTTAGAGTAGTCATTAACGCGAAAGTGGTTAAGAAAATTAATATACACAATAAAAAAATGGCTGATTAAATGTCAAATTAAAAATGAAAAACCAGTTCCTCGGAAAATTGACCTCGTAGAAAATCTTTCTTCACAATCATTTAATAAAGAGAAGATGGACCTCCTAAACAAAGGGTTAAAATTCGGTATACAGTCACAAAAAAACGATATTGTAGAAATCCTTGCTGGTATTGAAATATGAATTAGAAAACTTCCAGAACCATCATAAAATTTTATTAGAGAAGCGTGTAAAAGTAAAATTTTAAAAAACTTGAAAGAAAATAAGCACAAAAAACTAAATTGTAATCAAATGAAAATAGTTAAACGATTGCGAGAGAAAGATTGTTTCTATGTTAAAGCAAATAAAGGCAATAAGGTAGTGATTTTGGATAAAAACGAGTATAAAGATAGAGTTTATAGCGCCATAGCGACATGACTGTATAAAAAACTAAATAAAAACCCGCTACCAAAAATGATTTCGGACGTTAAAAATAGTCTAAAAAGTTGTCACAATCTCATATCAAAAGACTTAGAAAGAAAGTTACAAGTTCCCAAGAAGTACGGTCTCCCAAAAATTCATAAACCGGGAAATTCAATTAGACCTATTATTTCGGCTATAGATTCCCCGACTTATAATTTAGCTAAGTGGTTGACAGATGAGTTTAAAGGCTTGCCTGTCAAACAGAAAAGTTTTTCAGTAACAAATTCACTTGAATTTATTAATAAGATCAAAGAGGTTAAATTGACTGAAGGCGAGGTCTTAATTTCATTCGATGTAACCTCATTGTTTCCTAGCGTTCCCACGGAGCAAACTTTAACGTATTTAGAGCAGTTGCTAAAAATGAATAACATAAATGAAAATGTCTGCAAAGAATATTTAACTCTTAACAAACCTTTGCATCAAACAATATATTTTTCAATTTAACAATGAATTTTTTCAACAAACCCAAGGCACGGCAATGGGCAATCTGCTATCGCCATTTATTGCAGACCTTTTCATGAGCAGATTTGAAACAGATCTTGAAAGGGAAACTGATTATTTTCCTAGAGTGTGGTGTCGTTACGTGGATGATATTTTCGCGGTGTTTATCACAAACATTTGCAGACAAGAAGATTTTATTGCCAAACTAAACAATAAATTTGACTCTAGATGTACTAGTTATAAAGAATAAAGACACTTTAGAATTCGATGTCTATAGAAAGGAAACCACTACTCTAAGCTACATCCCGAACGAGTTACATCATACGTACACACAAAAAATGGCAAGTCTGAATTTTTTAGTCAATCGGTTAATTAATTTTCCTTTAAACAAAAGTAGATATACCAAAGAATTAAATTATATTAAGAACGTGGCCGAATATAACGGATACACTGCTTGTCTAGTGGAAAAATTAATCAACAAACAGAAAACAAAGAAAATGTTGACGGAATCAATGACGTTCAGAAGAGAAAAATCGGAAAAGAACTTTGTTTGCTCACCATTTGAACCTAGAATCACGAGGGGCCTAGACAGCATTTTTAAAAAAGTCAACTTACAGCTAACATTTTCAACAACAAATACCTTAAAAAACTTGCTAGGTAACCCAAAAGACAGGATAGCGCGGACAAAATGTCGGGAATTTATGAAATAAGTTGTAAAGATTGTAATCTTAACTACGTCTGACAAACAAAAAGATCGATTGGAATTAGATTCAAAGAACACTTATCCCAATTACGTTACGGTACTGTAGATAAGTCTTCCGTCGCCCGACACATTTGGCATAATAATCATCACGTTGATAAAGATAATCTGAAATTAATAAAAAATGTTAGAAAACCAGGACAGCAAAACGGGTTCGAAAGCGTATATATTGTGAAATATAGTTACAACAAAAACTGTATGAACGCTTTACCACCGCCAATTACGAATCACCTGATCGATTGCTTTGTTAAATCAAATTCCCACGTTTTCGGCACGTTCTAAAGATATCATAAATATACAGTTATTGCCGCCAAAGGAATCGATGTTAATTTAGCTGTCGTTGAACCTTCTTAAAACTATTACAGATGGACACTTTTTAGATTAAGTAGTAGGGACAGCGCAAAGACCTTGTCCGGCAATAAAAATACAATACACTGTGAAATTTGCCTGCAACTAGTTTCCCATCTCGGTTCGATCTCTTTACCTAAGATCCGGTATATAAGTTGATGTTAGTTTTTTAAGTATTTAGAATGTTTCATCCTCTGATGACGCTAACTTGGTTAGTGAAACGATCGTCAGGTCTTTGAAAATGTGTTGTGGTGATTTAGGTTCTCCAAGTGTACTTATCAGTGCTCATCACAGGTTCCAATCTTCACTTAGTGATTCATTAGAGGTTTATAGGGAAATAGAAGAGACATCAATCTGAAATTTTGGTTTCAACTATAATACGATACGATCTATTCTTCTATAATATTTTCAAAAAGTACGACTAGCCCTTTCACAATTGTCGCAAGAAAAAATTCAAAGGTCAGCGACTGAAGGTGTCAGAAAAAGAATTACTATGTGTTGTGAATAACATGGGCCACATTTTCATCAGTTACTTTAGTTTTATTTTTCAATTAATTTTTTTGTTCAATATCATATAGTCTATTTTTGTGATGTAGATGTTTTGCATAAAAATGTCCAGAAATTGAATGTAAATATTCATTGTAGCTATAGGGTATGCTATAGCTATATCAACAGAGAATAAAATTCCATGTCAAATGGTATCAAAATATTATTGTCATTTAATTTTAAATAAAGTTATTGGTATTTAAAGTGACAAATAAGTGAACTTAAATACTAGACACCCTGTATGACATTTTAGAATATTATTAATGGCTCCTGATAGGACACTCTTTTGTTAACATATTTACCAAGAATAAACTTTTTAACAATACAATTATTGGTAATAATGACATTTTAGTTAGTCACTCCATCAGTCAAAATTTTATGAAAAAATTAAATATCTCAAAAACAATTAAAAATAGCAAACGGATTCAAAATGCAACAGCTTCAGCATTTTATGTAGAATTTAAAAATGCAATAATATTTATAGGGTTCCATTTGAAAAAAAGTTAATGTTACTTCCAGTTCAACCGGGAGTTCAAGCGCACTGAAAATACTATGGAAAAATATATTTTGCGTCATATTATAGCTGCAACCAAATTTTCAGATTGATGTCTCCTCTATTTCCCCATAAACATCTAATGAATCAGTTAGATAAATCGTCCTGTATATTTATCAAGAAAGATAGGTGGGCACCATTATGATCCACACACTTGTAGTATTTTCGAAAATTTTTCATTGCTGTCCATAACATTTTCGGTGTAGTATGTTTAGTTTTAGTTCTAGTAATATTTGCAGTTGTTCGATATACCTTGCTCTTGAGCCAATCCTAAAGAAAAAAAAAAGTCGCATGTGGACAAATGAGGACATCTAGCCGGCCAGACAATTCCCCATTTTTTTGTGATATGGTTCGGAAGGAGTTACCTTAAAGCAATAATAGACACATGAGCAGTATGACTTGTAGCACTTACTGGGACCAAGTAATGTGTACAAATTTTCCCACTTACTTACGAACCCTACATATGTATATATATATATATATATATATATATATATATATATATATATATATATATATATATATATATATATATATATATATATATGAAATTTCATTAATAATAATAATAATAATAATGTCTTTATTTAGAAACAAATGTAACTACATTTGCACTAAGAAGGTGAAGATTAGCTATTAAGCTTTTCTCTAACTCTTAACCTTAAAGGTTAAAAATCCAACAAGAGAAAACATACAATATGCAAAAATAAATAAATAAAAAAAATAAACTAAGTGTATATTACCTATCCTGCAATAAGAGCAAACAACAATCAAACAACACAACCACCCACAAAGAATGAGGAAGCGAAACAAGGAACTATTTACTGGTGAATAGATGATTCCTAACAGACGTTTAAAAGTACCCAAAGAGACATCCCATTTAAAATCGCGATAGGAGTTCTGTTATACTGCCGTGTGACAATAAGCCAAAGGCTGCGGTGCTATCGGGGCGCCAAAGACGCGGACGAGCTCAAAGGGAAAAAAATGCTACTGCATTATGTGAAACATCTCCTGAACATGGCCGAAGAATGCTGGGGCATGGTGAGAGTATGTTGAGTTCCGCTGTCATGAATATCACTTCTAAAAACAAATTTCTTGCACAAATAGGGTGGATTGCCATTTTTAAGCACATTTATTTATTTATTTATTGAATACATGCCCAACAGGATAATCCCATTAATAGGGCACCATACAAAAATAACAATATGTAATAATATGAACAAAAAATACTTCTAAAAAACTAACTAAACTACAAAACTAAAATACTATGCAAAACATCACAAGGCAGAAATTCCACAAATCAGTACATATAATGGTTCTAATAACCAACAAAGTAAGATATAGCCACCCTACGAATAACTGCAGCCTTATCCGAATAGAAGTCGCACAAGTTTGCAATGTTATTAAAGTCAGAGCTCATTGTATAAACAGGTGATTTCATATACAAGATAGTCCTTGGTATTGGAGGCTTAAACACTCTCACCACTCTAGATGCAGCCCGTGGAACTGATAAATTTAATTGCATCAATAAGTCTGGACAATCAGCTTTACCATGAAACAAGTTATGCAGAAACATCACAGGTGCAACTTTTCTACGCGAATACAAACTGGGTATGCCAGCTTGCATCAGCAATTGGCCATGATCACATCCTCTCTGTGGGTAGGTACCAGATGCCCTATATACAAGGTGTTTTAAAAACTTACGCTGAACATCTTCCAGAGCACCAATCTGAACACTATAAAAGGGATCAAAAACCAAGCTACAATATTCAAGCCTCGATCGAATGTAGGCAAAATAGAGAATTTTCAAGCTATCCAAATTGGAAAATGATCTGCTATTCCTCACAATGAAACCCATCAACTTCAAACAGGATGCTGTAATTGTTTGAATATGTCCAGTGACTCTTAAATTTTGTTCATATATAATGCCAAGATCATTGTGCGTTTCAGTCCTAGCCAATGGTGTACCACCCACTTTGTAGGGAAAAGCTATACGGCTGGTTTTTCTAGTGTATGTCATCACTTTGCACTTCGAGACATTTAATTCAAGTCTGTTCTCACATGAAATAAAAACACCATAAAATTTAATCTAAACCAGTTCTCAACTTTCAGCCATTGGACTCGTGAAAAATAAGAGGAAATATGATCATACTTCCTCAAATTGTAAACTAATCTTCAACAACTATTATAAATCTGTTGCAGCTGATTATGAATCTAAGCATGGGTAATAAACAACACTACAGTAATTCAAAAGTGAGAATACCAATGATTCATTCAATTTCTTACGCAACTTAAAATTCACAACATGCTTGTTTACATAGAATAAGTGTATTCTAGCATAACACTTTTGGATGAGAGTTTTTAAGTGACCCTTGAATCTAAGTGACACGTCAACAACGAAACCCAGACTCCTTGCCTCGTTTGATATGACTATGTCAACGCCATCCAGCTTGAGCTGCAATGAGTTCTGAATATACAAACGCTTAGACCTACTGCAAAACAGAACACATGTAGTCTTGGATGGATTGACAACAAGGTTATGATCCCTTGAATGTGAAGAAATACTTTCTAAATCTCTGTTTATTGACTCACCCGCCTCAAAGGCATTATGTGGTGCAAAACTAAGTAACAGCTGTGTATCGTCAGCATAAAGCTGCAGCCAACCACCACTTACCGCTTTTGGTAGAACCGAAGTATAAACAAGGAACAAAATGGGTCCTAGAATCGATCCCTGCGGGACTCTGAGACTGCTACCAGACTTTGAATACTCATTGTCAACACGTACACAATTCCACAGATACGATGCAAAAAAAGACAGAACAGCAAAGTCACAACCATAGTGGAGGTTACGGCGTTGGTGCCGTCGAATTGATTTTCTTGGCTGGTTCTCGATCGATTTAGTGGACTGTATCGAATTAAAGCAATGTGGATTTCTGTAGAATATATATTAACTATTTACACTAATTACAATAACTTATAAATAAATATACAAGACGGAGCGGCGTGCTAAGCGAAGCACTCGAATGGGTATTTTTAAAACGAATAGGACGATTGATCGTCTTCATTCTTCTTCATCGCGATCGTCGGGCTTGCGCAGAATCAATGTCCAAGACAGCTTGACATCTGAGCTGTCAACGGTGGCGCACTGCGTGATTTAAAAATTCGCGGAAAATGTTTATAATGTTAACCATATAGTATCCAAGCTTAGCACACAACAACTCGTGATTAATCAGATCAAAAGCCTTGGAATAATCCAAGGGGATTAATACAACAGCTATTTTTCGATCTAGATCACGAATTATATTGTCTGTCAGGTTCAACATGGCAGTACTGGTACTGTGCTCTCGGCAAAAGCCAGATTGTTGTGTTGGTAAAATATCATTGCACAAGAGATAATCACATAACTGGAAATAAGCAACTTTCTCAGGTATTTAAGAGAACACAGGTAATAAGCTAATAGGTCGCAGATCATTGACGGAATGAGGGTTGGCTATCTTAGGCACCAGACAAACTATGGACTCACACCAGGCTTTAGGAAAATAGCCACACAGTAGACAAGAATTTATAACATGAGTAATATGGTCAAGAATCACAGGTAAACACAATTTTAACATATAAAGCGAGATTCCATCCTTACCAACACCGTTAGACTTCAAAGAGTTTATTACATCAAGAATTGCACCTTGGCTTACCAATGTAAATGAAAATTTATTGTTATTCTTTCTATTGCTGGAGTAAAAACGATTTCGATTTTGACAGTTATTTGTTGTCTTGTAAACACTAATAAAATAATCATTAATATCATCAGGCTTATCCACTGTGAACAGCTGAAGACTGAATGTTCATGCTATGCAAGCCCCTCCATAACTCTTTGTCATTCATCTTTAACGTTGACAGATATGCAGCATTCTCTCTTCTTATTGATGCTGGACCATAAATCCGACATTATAGTAGTTTCAGTCTTCAGGCAATCTGATCTTCCTAAATTTGATTAAGGCCTTGTCATGTTCTTTAAAAATCAACCTTAAGTTATCAGTCAACCAGGGTGCCCGCCATTTACTGATTCTAATTATCCTCAGCCGAGCATGAACATCAAAAGCATATTTATATTTTCGGTCAAAAATTTCACCTTACTGTTAATATGCTATCTTATAACCTTTCTTATATCTGCTGTGATGCGATCAGACTTGTTTGGACAGGTATAATGTCTTTCAGGGTTAAATTTTGAGATAATTAGGTAACTTATTGATTTACTTGCACTTTCTTTAATGCATCCAGATTCTGAGGACCATACTTTTATGTTCAGAATATTGTTTCTGATTAAACTTCTCTTGTTAAGCTTAGTAGTAGTAGTAGCAGTGGTGGGGAGGCCAACGCCAAGCAAGTAGGCCACCATTTGCCAAACCCAGCAACCATGCTCTACTCCTCTTCGGTTCCATCACCAAACCGCCTCGACCTCGAGATGAAGGCAGTGACAGTCTTCAATTGGACAGTACTTACCTGATTCCTCTGCAGAGTCCTCGATCCGAACAGTTCTGCTCGAAGACCACCAAAAGCCTCACATTCGCACAGGTAGTGGTAGGACGTTTCCTCATCCTCACTGCATTCCTGGCAAATGGGATCCCTCTCTACGCCTATCAATGTGAGGTGTCTTCTAAGGGCGCAGTGGCCTGTGAACACCCTAAGGATGCGGCGAAGCGTAGGTCGACTCTTTCCGAGTAGCCAGGCAGCTTTATCTCTGTCCGGCCCCTCCACGAAGTCCCTCGCCTGCCTGCAGCCACCAGCCGACCCTCAGTGCCTCTTCATTGCTTCCTCGGTCCACCTGTCTAAGGCGACAGAGACCGACTTCCTACTTATACCTATGGCCGGCTCCGGGCCACAGAACGGCCGCCGGGAACCAAGCCTTGCGAGTTTATTCGCGACCTCATTCCCCGCCACGCCACAGTGTCCCGGAACCCACACTAGTTGTACCTCCTTTGTCCTGGCTAACCCTCTAAGGGCGTCAGCGCACTCCTGAACCAGTGTAGACCTGATTCTGGCCGCGTAGACTGCCCGGAGGACTGCCTGGCTGTCCGAGCAGATGTACACACATTTCTTGGGACTCCTCTTCACATCCTGTCTGTTGGTCACAGACAGGATAGCATACACCTCTGTTTCGAATGCCGTGGTATATGCGCCAAGGGCATAACTCTCGCGCACCCCCAGGCCCTCGATGTATCATCCTGCCCCGGGGGATTGCTGGTCCTCCAGCCGCGATCCGACGGTGAAACAGACCAGGCTTGCGGGCTGGAATTTAACCTAATTTTCCCTCCACTGATCCCTACGGGGGATTCTGAGGGTGTATGGCCCAGTCAACCTAATATCATCCTCGGCATCCCGCACCTTTATGGCGGAAATCGGAATTTCCTTTTCCACCTCCTTGGCGACTCTTGCATGCCCTATTACTGCTCCCTCTCCGCACCAGTTTCCTGAGTCTCGCATTCTGAGATGCGACGCCATCGTCTCCCTCCTGACACAGATGGGAAGCGGTGGCAGCATCAACAGGACCTCTAGCGCGGCTGAGGGCGTCGTCCTCATAGCGCCTGTGATACCCAGGATTGCCAGCCTTTGGAGTTTGGCCAGCTTCCAGCTGGTAGTTTGGTTCACACCGCACCACCAGACCAACGCCTCATAGAGGATTCTCGGCCTGACGATCACAGTGTAGATCCAGTGAAGGATCCGAGGATTAACTCCCCAGGTCCTCCCTATCACTCGACGCAGCTGCCAGAGGCTCGCTACCCCCTTGTTAAGCTTAATTGCATCTTATATTTAATTGAACTTGCAAGGAAAGAGGAAAACACACATGTTACTTGTACTATATCTATTCAACCACTTCCCTTTGCTCCATGTACAAAACAGGTATTTAGCCACCTTAGTGGTGGGGTTGACAACGATTATAAATTCAAATTAAGGCGACAACAATAGCTGAGTAGTATTGTGGAGTCATATTGCAAGTTGATTTCTCTTATTCTTTTACATAGAAATTTCATTTGTTTTTGTAAAATTTCAGTAAGCAAATAACAAAAATCATTTTTTCTCTGAATAACCGCGAACTATTAGAAAAAAAATAAAACCTGAAAACAGAATTTTGCAATCGGCTAAAAATTCAGCATTGCTTTGCTAATTTTGACGACTCTATCTCTAATAATAATAACGGAGATAGCAATAGTGCTCAATGAAATATGACCATCCGCTGACTTATAACGTGTATATTTTTAAATTTTCAGGATAAACCACCTCAAAAACAATTTTTTTGTGCAAACGGTTTAAGTGGGCATTGCTGCCAAGTTAAACCTTTTTCATTTAATGATCTTCACCATCCAATGTTTATAAAAGTGAACAAAAACTTGGTAGTAAACCGTTAAATGCTATCACAATAAATTCCAAGAAAAAGATTAATAGATATAAAATAAAATTTAACAAGGGCATTTTTTATAAATGAGAGGAAGAGTACAATCTTTTTCGTTATATCGTCTAAATTGTTTTAATTTTTAGAACTCAAAAAGTCAACCTTAGGTACATATCTTTGTTTACTTTTAGGTCTTCTTATCCCTTTAATTACTTCTAAAATTTTAAGATAATTTTAAGTGATAACCAATATACTAGTTTTGTTAAGTTTGTTGTTAAAATTTATATGTTTGTACAAAGAAGACACTATAATAAATCATTATTTTTATCATACTTTCGTACCCGTTATTGCCATATTTGTTTATTCATTTATTTATTTAACCTAACAGAATACATTTCAAACTGGACGAAACAATATGATTGGGGTGAAAACACAGAATTGGGACGTGGAAGGTGCGAGAGAATGCTGGAAAAAATGTTTTGAGATAGTATATGAAAGCAATAAGAACATTCTGCCGATTGCAAGTCAGACACTGTTGAAGCGCCTGAGGTTGAAATAGTGATCAAGAAGTGAAGATTAGAATCTGTGTTGGGCACTGATAAGTACACTTGGACAACCCAAATCACCACAACACATTTTAAAAAACCTGACGATCGTTTCAAGTGAAAGTCATCAAGAAACTAAGGAACGGAAAAGCTGCGGGTTTTGATAAAATCGATGGAGTAATGTTTAAGTATGAATGCACGAATTTGACTGTGTGGCTATGTGAGCTGTCTAACATGTTCATAAAAGTAGGTCAAGTGCCAAGAGAGTGGAAGGATGCTATCATGGTGACTTTATAAAGGTAAAGTTAAAGGAGAAGTTTGCTCGGAGACAGAAGGCCTAAAAATGAATGCTTCTGAGGTAAGTGGTTTTTTTTTAGGAAGTGGGATATCCTTCATGGACGCCACTTACTATGGTTCTAGCGCGAAGTGGTGTTTAGTGACATAGCATCAGAAATGCCGGGCGGCTATTTTTCTATTCTGGTATATGCTCTTCTGCTCCCTTCTTTTCTAGGACTTGCCTTACATAGCTAGATATTCTACGTCAGTTTTTCAAGCTTTCTAACATTATTTGTATGGCATTTGTTTAATTTATTTCAGCATTTATCTCAGCCTCCAATTGTTGTCTCCATTGAGACCGTCTATTTTTTTTTCCTCCCTCAGGGTTCGTCCGCGGCCTCGCCGCCCCGATAGCACTGCAACCTTTGGCTTAATGTGCATGCCCTTAGTCTTTTTACTCCACCCACTCCAAAATCACTGTGCCTTGAACTAGTCTGCACAGCGATTAGTAGGGTGAAGTTTTATATTGCTCTGTCTCCGGTCTAGACTGACCGTAGATCAGTTGTCTTCTGCAGTCCAGAGCTTTACACTCGCACAAGATGTGCTGGGCTGGTTCCTCCCCCTCGACGCAGAGTCTGCATGCGACGTCCCCCTCGAACCGCCCCATTTTATGCAGGTGTTTCATAACGGCCACATGTCCCGTCAAGAGACCTGTTATGTTTTTGAGCTGTCCTCTGCTAAGATTTAGCAGCTCCACACCTCTCTTTGAAGTGGGTTCGTCAATTATTGACTTCCCATATCTGAGCCCTGAACAGTCTGCTCAGTACACCTTGTGTTAGTTTCTGACCCATGACTTAATGGCTCCCCTGGCAGTACTCTTTGTCACGCCCAGAGCCGGTTCTGGTCCCATAAATGGTTCTGCGGACCCTCTCGTAGCGAGACTGTCAGCTTCTTCATTGCCTTTGACCGCTGAGTGACCCGGCACCCAGATGAGGGGCACCTAATTCTGCCCAGCCAGGTCGCTCGTCTCGTCTCGGCACTCACTCACCAGCCAGGAATTTACCCGTGGACCACTTACGGCTGCCTGGCTTTCTGTGGCTATGAGGATCCGCTTGTTGGTGTAGCCACTCCTCTTGTTCTCCCACACACAGTGCAGGATGGTGTACATTTCGGCCCGAAAGGCCGTTGCATGGACTCTGAGGGAAATACTATGATTTACCCTCGGTCATTCCGAATAAACACCTGCCCCCGTCCCACGCTCCCCGCCGGATCCGTCCGTGAATCAGACGAGCTTAGTTTAGTTATTTTATTATTGTAACTGTTATTATAGTTATAGATTAGTTCTATCTTAATGTTAAATATTGACATACATCATGTAGACATTTTGAAGGCCTCATCTGTCATTTGTGATTCATTTTATTTTCAATTTTAAAGAATTTTTTGATCAAAACAACATAACATAACAATAGGTTTTTATGTCTGAGGATGTTGTCAAGCATCCAAACAGGTTTTTCCAACAGTGAAGCCAGAGAAGTAGTCTCCAAGTCTGTATGTACAAAAATGACCACATTTCAGATGGTTCTTTGCTATTACCTGTTTAATTGTATATCTGTGGCGTACAGACAACTTTAAATTGATTTAACTAGAAGTAAAACAACAAAAAATTTCTGCTCTTTTTGTTTATTTTCACAACTTAAATAATAATATTATAATAAATATTTAAAATTGTTACATTAAAAACAACAGTCGAATTTTAAACAGATTCTTAACATTTTAATTCAAATATAGGAATACATATTATTTTCAGTATGTGCTTTCTTTCTCTATGTACATTTGGAGTATTAGATAATCTGCTTCTAGTGTATGAACAGGAACAATTTCAGGTGCTAATACAGAACAATCTCTACTTTTCACTTGAATCCATGGAAAATCCTAAAAACAATTAATCTTTTTTAGAAAAAAGCGAGTACATACTCTAAACTTACAAGACGTAACAGTTAAAACCAATTGAAAACAAAATTAAAGGTGCTTGGCTGCAACGATTTGTACAAAATAAGTTGACTAACATTAAACACTTGTTTTTTTGTTTCCACAAATATATTTAATATCATAACCGTAGTTTTGACACTTTGTGAGAGCTATAAGTATATACAGCAGTGGCGGCTGATGCCTAAGAATTTTGGGTGTGCCCATGAAAATATGTAAGGATAAATAAAATGCTGATTTAAGAAAATTGATAATTTTATGGCACAATAGTTACCTACATTGATTTTCTCGGACAATATAACAGTTTTTTTTTTTATAACTTAAAAACAGCTCATCACAGTAAAACAGCTCAAGAAAGCTCTTATGTTTCACATTGCATGGGGAATTCAAAATAATTTTTATTTGGAGAAAAATCTTTGGCGATTGGCGTACCATTTTTTTATTCAAAATTATCGAAATCAGGGCCTGTACGCACGCCACTGTTAAAGCTGAAAATGATGTTTCTATTGAAAAAAAAACATATTTATTAGCTGTCTCTCCGTACTAAATATCAATGAAATATCTGAAGCAGTTTTGAAAATATTAATTAATGTCCATTCCTAAAACTTTAACACGCCGTATTTTCATAACGGAACATTTTTGGACCACAGTTTATAAAGCAAACTATCATTAATTTTTCATGTATATTCGCATATCATTAAGGAACAGGAATTTTTATATGTTTATATACACACACATATATATATATATATATATATATATATATATATATATATATATATATATATATATATATATATATATATACACACATATATATATATATATATATATATATATATATATATATATATATATATATATATATATATATATATATATATATACAGGGTAGCCCATTATTCTGGGATTCCTCGATATCTCCTAAGCTATTCAAGTTATCAAAAAAATTTAAAAACAAGGGTTGCTTTGTTTTTGAAGGTGTATAACCTAAAATTATTTTAAACTATACAGCATGTCCCATAAGTCACCGGCATCATGCAACTTTGATATTTTAAATGGAACACCCTATATATTATTACACATTTCGATCCTACGTAAAATTTCAATGTTACTTTATATAAGGTACTATATGTCATAAATCAATAGTTTTTGGGTTATTCAATTTTTTCAAAAAATTTTGACACTTGCACAGGTTTATAGAAAATCGAATAATTCCTCTGCAAACAAAGATATCAAGATGTTTCTTGTTGTAAGCTTAAGCTTAATATTCCTTAACTACAGGTAAAATGTTATACTTCGATTTGCAATATACAGGCTGTTTATCTAGACTGTTCACTTTGCCATATTTCACACGCTAAAAACTTATTTTTTTCAAATGAAACAGCCTATATATTTTTTCTGAATCTTATAGAGAATTCAATTCTGCATCGATCTATGGTGTATACTTTACACCTATTACAAATAGTTTTAAGGTTAGAATCAACTCTTTATTTTATTGCGTCGAATTAAATAATCTCTAATTAATTAGTAGGCTTTGACATTATTTAGTCAATTTGGCGAACAAATACTATCAAAATATATTCTTATAGATAGTTGAACTTGTAATAACCTACTCTTTCAGGTCAAACAGGTTTTAATAACAATATATAACAGCAAAGAAGATATTAGGATATTGTATGTGTCTTATAGGAGTTGCATCAAATTTAGCAAAAAATTAACATTAGAATGTGAATAGTTTATTTACTAGAATTTTCGTTGTTTTATTGCATAACAAAATGCCTCGAAGGCCTATTACTTTTGATTAAGGAAAGGTCAACTGAAAAAGATAGATGGTTTGTAAATGAATTAATAAATCATAATAGGTAGGCTATGACACTTGAGAAATTAAAATATTCCGACAGAAGCTATAAACTGACAAAAAGTACTTGTGTTGTTAATTGTAATTAAGAGCGCGTGCATATTAAAATGAATTTCAGTAAAGAAGAGCTTGAAGATATGGTGTTTATATTAGGAGAGTGCCACATGAACTGTTTTCTGACTTCAAGGGTTTACAGAGAGCGGTATCCAGAAAGGAGATTTCAAGAGTGGAAGCAAATATTTGAGGAAACCGGTAACGTTTTTTTTTTTTTGTTCCCTCAGGGCTCGTCCGCGGCCTTGCCGCCCCGATAGCACCGCAACCCTTGGTTGATTGTGCATACCCTTAGTCTTACTCCACCCATTCCAAAATCACTGTGCCTTGAACTAGTCTGCACAGAGATTGGTAGGGTGAAGTTTTATATTGCTCTGTCTCCGGTCTAGAGTGACCATAGATCAGTTGTCTTTTCCGGTCCAGAGCTATACACTCACACAAGATGTGCTGGGCTGATTCCTCCCCCTCGCCGCAGAGTCTGCATGCGAGGTCCCCTTCGAACCGCCCCATTTTATGCAGGTGTTTCTTGACGGCCATGTGTCCCGTCAAGAGACCTGTTGTGTTTCTGAGCTGTCCTCTGCTAAGGTTTAGCAGCTCTCTTTGAACTGGGTCCGTCAATTATTGACTTCCCATGTCTGAGCCCTGGACAGTCTGCCCAGTACACCTTGTGTTGGTTTCTGACCCAGGACTTAATGGCTCCCCTGGCAGTGCTCTTTGACACGCCCAGAGCCGGTTCTGGTCCCATAAATGGTTCTGCTGACCCTCTCTTCGCGAGACTGTCAGCTTCTTCATTGCCTTTGACCCCCGAGTGACCCGGCACCCAGATGAGGGTCACCTCATTCTGCCCAGCCAGGTCGCTCGTCTCGTCTCGGCACTCACTCACCAGCCAGGAATTTACCCGTGGGCTACTTAGTGCCTTAAGGGCTGCCTGGCTGTCTGTGGCTATGAGGATCCGCTTGTTGGTGTAGCCCCTCCTCTTGTTCTCCCGCACACAGTGCAGGATGGCGTACATCTCGGCCTGGAACACCGTTGCATGGGCTCCGAGGGAAATACTATGACTTACCCTCGGTCCTTCCGAGTAAACACCTGCCCCCGTCCCACGCTCCCCGCCAGATCCGTCCGTGAACCAGACGAGCGCGTCCCGTGGAATGCCCGGCGTCTCCTCCCGCCATGCCTCGCGATCGGGGATTTCCACTGTAAAGTTGTTTTCCCTGCACATTCGCGGGCTCGCGAAGTCTGACCTCATTTCAAGCATGGGCTCCTTCACGATCTCCTGAATTTTGCAGTGGCCCCTGAAGCCTGGGTTGATCTTCAGTCTACCATTGCAGGCTAGTCTGTATAGTCCTAGCCTGGCCTCTCCCATAATAACTAAGTGTAGGGGGGGTAGATCCAGCAACACCTCCATGGCGGCTGTTGGGGTTGAAGACATGGCCCCTATGATGCCTAGGCAAGCCATCCTTTGGATCTTGCCTAGTTTTTGTGGTAACGTTTCTTACAATAAACATAAAGGAACTAACTCTGTATTAACTGAAGCTGTACAGGAAGATGTATTGCTGGCTGTAATAGAAGAACCTCAAAGAAGCGCCAAGGATGTGAGTGAGTACTTAGACATTCCTAGAACATCAGTACAAAGAATAATTAAAACGATCAAGTATCATCCCTACCGTATATGTGTCACCCAATACTTAAGTGATCAGGATCACCAGCTAAAGGTTACATTTGCTCTATGGGCACTCCAAAAAGTAAATACAAATGTCAGTTTCTTTGATAAAGTATTATTCACTGACGAATGTACATTTCATAGCAATGGTTTATTAAATAGACACAAGTATCATCATTATGCAACAGAAAATCCCCACGTAACACTGGCAATTGATAACCAGCATAGATGGACCATAAATGTATGGGCTGGTATTTTTTAGCACTACCTTATTGGACCAGACTTCTTTGAGGAACGTCTTACTTGTGCCCAGTATTTAGAATTATTAAGAACTATTCTTCCCGATCTGGTAAATGAAATTCCTTTGGAAATAAGATGAGACATGTGGTTTCAGCATGATGGGGCTCCAGTGCATTTCACTCGACCCATTATTCAATTCCTAAATGAAAAGTACCCAAATAAATGGATTGGCCGAGGAGGTATGACTCTGTGGCCGGCGAGATCACCTGATATTAGTAAAATTAGAGTTTTTTCTTTCGGGTTTTCTGAAAAATACTGTTTATAATATACCTGTTATAATACGAGAAGACATGTACCAGCGCATAAGCAATGCCTTTTTGCTAGTGACTGCAGAAATGTTGGCAAAAGGTAGGATGCAATTTCATAAAGAGATTAAATCTTTGTGTACAGCATAATGGAAATGCATTTGAGCCTTTCAATAATAAATTTTTTGTTGAATATTACATTATTATATTGACTATTATTTAATTATTACAGTGTTTACTAGTTTAAATAATTTAATCATAAGTGATATTTTCCCGTAAACTCCATATTTAATTGTTTAACATATTTAATAGAATACTTGAAGACAATCTAATATAGTAGATCTTTTTCAAGTGACCTTTCCTTAATAAAAGGTAAGTTCATACGCTTGTTTACTAAAATAGGCCTTCGAGGCATTGAGTTATCCAATAATAATAAAAAATTCTGGACGCAGCAAGTGCGTTATGGTAGTGAATTTTCATAAAAATGTTTTTAATAACAAATATGTGTGTTTTTTTAAGAAAGCAGGCATCAAATTTGGTTACCAGTATAATCTATATATTAGAAACAATGTGCCATGTTTCATCAAAATAACTTTATTGTGTGAAAATGTACAACATTTTCCAAAAGTAAACTTAAAGTGTTCCCGAAAAAACACGCTTCTTGGTCAACCTTATAGGTTAATAGCAAATTGAGTTGTTCAAATATGAAACATTTGATCAAAATTCGCTACCATAACGCACTTGCTGCGTCTAGAATTTCTTTTCTTACAAACATGCATTATATCTCGATGGAAAATGCAATAACATAAGGCGTGTTTGATTAAAAAAAAAAAGGAAATTTGTATCACCAATGACTTATGGGCCACCCTGTGATTGTAGAAATATTATTTTAAGATGTAGCTCAAGACACCCTATAATTAATATATACAAATTTTTTTCATATCTTATATAATAACGGATATATTGAGCTTTATTGATTTTTTACGAAAATTCGACAAAAATTATATACCATTAAAAGATAAACTCTATAGCTAAGGCTACTGCCAAGCATCAAAGAAAGGGTCTATTTGAAATGAATTTTCTGCAAATATTTTAGTAAAATGAAGGACAATAACGGTTGAAATTAAGACTTTAGGGTTTGTAAAACATTCTTCTTGAGACATTTTATTTCTATAGCCCGTATTAGATTCAAGTTATTTGCCTAAATGTTGCCAATTTTGACATTTTAAATCGCCACTTTGACGTTTTGAGGAAAACCCCAATTTATTTTTTTTAAAATGCCTATAACTTTTTTGTTTGACTTACATAGCTAAATTTTGGTAGGTAGCTTACTTATAAGGATATAAACCAGCGTACCAAACTTGGTTGCCCTTACTTTGTTAATTCCGGATATAAATTTTTTTCGAAAGAAAACACAAAATTTTCCGGGAAAACCTAGGCAGATTTTCCTGCTTAACGAACTCATCCAAGCCATTTGCAAAAGGAATTTTTTTCACCAAATTTAATCAAAATTGGCCCATTATTTTTTGAGTTATCGGTGTGATACATATATATATATATATATATATATATATATATATATATATATATATATATATATATATATATATATATATATATATATATATATATATATATATATATATATATATATATATATATATATATATACATATATATAAACATATAAAAATTGAAACTGACCCCGGATATGTTTTCTGGGGGCCTAATTAGCGCTCATTTGAAGAAATTTTTTCAAAATTCAAAAGTCGGGATCTCATTAGTGAATTTTTTTTAAGAAAATTCACTAATAATATAATAATAATAATAAATTTACTAAATAATGTCAAAGCCTGCTAATTAATTGGAGACCATTTAATTCCACCTAATAAAATACAGAGTTGATTCTAACCTTAAAACTATATGTAATAGGTGTATAGTATGCACCATAGATCTATGCAGAATTGAATTCTCTATAAGATTCAGAAAAAATATACAGGGTGTTTCATTTGAAAAAAATAAGTTTTTAGCGTCTGAAATATGACAAAGCGAACAGTCTAGATAAACAGCCTGTATATTGCAAATCGAAGTATAACATTTTACCTGTAGTTAAGGAATAGTAAGCTTAAGCTTATAACAAGAAACATCTTAATATCTTTGTTTGCAGGGGAAGTATTAGGTTTTTTGCAAACCTGTGCAAGTCTCAAAATTTTTTGAAAAAATTGAATAACTCAAAAACTATTGATTTATGACATATAGTACCTCACATAAAGTAACATTGAAATTTTACGTAGGATCTAAATGTGTAATTATATATAGGGTGTTCCATTTAAAATATCAAAGTTGCATGGTGCCGGCGACTTATGGGACATGCTGTATAGTTTAAAATAATTTTAGGTTTTACACCTTCAAAAACAAAGCAACCTTTGTTTTAAAAATTTGTTTGATAACTTGAATAGCTTAGGAGATATCGAGGAATCCCAGAATAATGGGCTACCTGTATATATATATATATATATATATATATATATATATATATATATATATATATATATATATATATATGTATATATATATATATATATATATATATATGTGTATATATATATATATATATATATATATATATATATATATATATATATATATATATATATATATATATATATATATATATATATATATAGGTATAATAGTGGCAAATATCTTATTACATATTTAATTTATCTAGTCTAGAGCTGACTAAATGGCACATTATTACCTCATATACTGGATTCTGATTGAATTCCGTACTTGAATATTCAGTTGTTTGCAAGTGAATTTTAAACGTTGTGTCACTTGGTAAATCATCAAGATAAGTATGAGAAGTATGTAACTTAATGCAAAAGTCTCTTAAACAGGATTCCAGATGAATTAAGAAAGGGTCGCTAAAAATAACATTTTAATAATACACATAAGCCTGTCGTTTATATTATAGTAAACAACTAATGAATTTCAAAGTAACAATAGATCCAAGAGAAATGACCTACCTGTTAACATTATTAATTAGCTTAACAATATCAAATACAAATCTTTCATGTATTTTGTCAGAAGAAACAAAGCTGATATAAAGCTGTTTCAATTTATTGTTTTTTGCATGGAAATGTACTGCTTTTAGACATTGAGTAATGTATTCGTTAACTTCAGGATGTAGCGATTGGTAAACCACAACACCGTATTTCCGTTTAGGTTTAAATATTGTCTCTGGATATATTTTTCTCACATATAAGATACTGTGAATTGCCACTTCAAAAAATTCACAAATAACATCTACTACATCTAAAATATAAAGTTTTAAAATAAAACAATTGTAATTTTCTGGTATTTACCGATTTTTTGTTTGTCAAGAGCCATTTCATATATTATGTTTCTTTTTAAAACCTTAGTGGATAAACATAACAGTAATAAAATAATACATTCGATTGAATTATTGAGTATAATAAAAAGTTTGTATTGAGACTTTAATTTGAAAATGTAAGGTTATTCCTCTTCTTCTTCTTCTCTGCTTATCGCGTCTGTTTCTACTAACAATTCGCCAGCTCATTAGGGGTGACATCATAATCTGTCTGGCTCTTGACCATATTATGACCTCTATAAAACGGAGGTAAGTGATTATATATTTATATTGTTATAATTTAAAAGGGCAATTAGTATTTTAATAGTTTCCAAATTGAGGTGACAAAGTATTATTTTAATATTAAATGGTGCTGTAATTGATATGAACCTATAAGGTTCATTGGCTAGGAAACTAGTTTTTCGAAAACATTTTAAGTTTATTTTCGAAAATTTTTTGTACATTTTCAAACAATAAAGTTGTTTTGATAAAATATGGTACATTGTTTCTACTATATAGGATGTACTGGTAACCAAATTTGATGCCTGCTTTCTTTAAGAAAAAAACACATTTGCTATTTAAAACGTTTTTGTGAAAATTTATTACCCTAACGCACTTGATGCGTCCAGACTTTTTTATTTCTAAGCTCATCAAACTTCATGCTATATAAAAGCTAAAAAATGTAATGACTTGAAAAACGGGTTACGTAGTCATTCAAAAAAAACTGGAAGAGTCCAACTCCAACATACTTATAACATTTAAAAAGTAGATGTTATTAACTTTATATTGTAATTTGATTACTAGTGAACGTTTTTATATTTAATTAATTCTTAAATATTCTAAGTTTTATACGTAAGATGTCAATAACTTGCAAGTTGAAACATCACTCGACTTCGAAATAAAAAATCTTTGAATATAAATGTTTTATAATAAATATAATAATATAATCATGGTTATTCTTTGGGCTAAGAGCAACCACAGAATATTTAGTGCATAAATAAACTATTTTCTATATGATCTACCGATTATAGGTAGGTATTGTCAATGTCAAAAATGTCAATGTTTAAATGTCAAGGATTGATCGTTTTCCTTAATCGTTAATCCAAAATCGTAATCGTATTATAGAATAGATGACCGCTGAGCTACAAGACTAATATTTTAGCTTACAGTACAAACAAATAAAAATGTTTTTATTTATAGATAATAGTCTATAAAGTAATTTACATAAATAGTACGTGACCACTACTTATATTGATCTGAAAAGGTATATTAAAGTTTAAAGTGTAAATAATGTTGAGGTTAGATTAGTTATATTTTCTATTCTGTTACCAGCTTTCTGGCTTTTTTAAGGTGATAGAAGCAATTTAATAATTTTCTTTGCATTTCCATTAACAATTATTTCTCTTAAGATGCAGTCTCATCTCGAAGCCGCATTATTAGGGCACGGTTCTAACATAAACACTCCCACAAACACTGAAGATGATGAAAATACTTTTCAGGATGATGATAATGAAGAAATAGAAGATTTTATTGATGAGGTTTTGAACTTTTTCAGTTTTATTTTGTATGTTTTACGTAGTTTGAGGTCTCTTTTGCATGACGAGCTTTTGCATTTCCACTTCATGCTGCAGTTTCTTTCTGTTGGTTGGATTTTGTTTAATAAATTGTTTTAAGATATTAGGCATTGTCTCTGGTAATGTTTTTTACCCTGTAGTTCTTGTACTTTAGATATTACTTTAAAACAATTTAATTTAAGTGAAATGTGTTAAATAGTTACTTACAGACATAAGAAATTAAATGGTTGAGGTTTGGTAGAAAGGAGGAAATGGAAGTGTTTTGTTACAAAAACACATTTATGTACCTGTGAAAAAGTTAAAGAAATCCTGTGAAAATAAAATAAATTATAGTAAATATTTACTTGATAACAGGAGTATGGGCGGATCTAAAATTGTCTACCTTGTCACAAAATGCCGTTACCCATAGAAAAGTATTAAATTGAAATAAATTTTAAGATAAAGTCACCAAAACATATATATTTGACCTTTTGAAACTTTCACTTTCTTTTTCTTGAAAATTTTACTGGATGAACTCTTGACAACTTGTCAACAATGCATCATCACTTAATAATAATTGCTGTATAGAATTGGCCAAATATCTGGTTTCATACATGAGGAACAATTTTAATATTTTCATGTTTCTAACTTTCATGTCCAAAACAATGTACCTAGGTAACAGAGAAACGAAAACGTAAATAATATTGAAATAACACTTTACACTATTATCAAAAAGTCAAAACCCTGGGTTGAGGGAAGATGTCAAAAAGGATATTTAAAGATTATTGTTGTTACCAGGAAAAACGGTAAGAGGTAACTATACATTTACACAGTAAAAGAAAAAAACATTTACCTAATTGAAAAAATTAGCCTCCTAGTGGGTTAAACTTTCTTTAAAATTAATTGTTACTTTTGATGAAAGTTGCTGAATCATCTTGATTACATAAACAACACTATTACCAAGAAGATGACTAAATCTTTTTGCTAACATAAACATGACAACACTGTTGCCAACACAGAGAATTTGTAATACCAACTACAAGAAAAAATAGCCTCAGTTAATAATTTAGTTATTTAGAAGAAAAAAAGGTTTTCGATCTGTGTACTTTGTTATTAGTTTTCCTTTTATAACTAATTACTGTTAAAATTTTTGAATGTTTTTATGACAACTAACAATCTATACGTACTAGTTTTTTGGAGCACCTTTTCTTTACAGGCACAGAAAAAGGCTGTGTTATGTGTGTATGTATATGTGTATTACTACATTCTTACTAACCTAAAAAAAAGGAAAATCTGCATAATACCTCTTATCATGTTTCTTCCTCAAGTTATTTACTCATTAGTTTGTACTTATTTTTTCTAGGAAGGAGACCGAAGTGGTAAACAATGTTCAAGTTCAAATTCTCGCACTGTTACCCTGCAGAACTTGCTTTCTGCAGGAATTTTACAACCCGGTAGTGGAGCTATGAGCATAGAATATCTAGTAAGTTGAAAATGTTTGTTTTATTATAGTGTTATCCAAGTTCTATTTTATATTTGTTGTGAAAGAATTTTGTGTCACAGCCTGCCTCAAACATCGCAACAGGTAAAATACAGTGTTTGTCCACAATTAACAAAAATATTGAGAATCTATATATATATATATATATATATATATATATATATATATATATATATATATATATATATATATATATATATATATATATATATATATATATACATACATACATATATATATACATATATATATATATATATATATATATATATATATATATATATATATATATATATATATATATATATATATATGTATATATAAGGTAGAGAGATCCCTGTCTCTCCAAGCAGTTCCAGCAGGGAACTGGAAGAAACGCTCATCTGCTCTCCCGGCGGGGAGCGACGGGGGGCGAACTTCGTCGGCTGCGAGTCCGGCCGGGCCCATGGATGTGTCCATGGGAGAGGCCGAGGACGAGGAGTCGCGAAGGAAGCGGAAGAGAGGAAGAAAAAGGAAGTGGAGAGCACAGAAAAGGATATATATATATATATATATATATATATATATATATATATATATATATATATATATATATATATATATATATATATATATATATATATATATATATAGATATATATAAGACATACTTGGTTCTCGGGTTGAACCGCGTCCAGAATTTATGAAAATTTGACGTTTCGGCTCCTGTTTTGGAGCCATTTTCAAGAGGTAAAAGAAATATGTATGGACACTCTAAGGCCTCAATCTGCCTACTCCTTAGAGCGGTGGACAAAGGTGGGTTGGGTTGGTCTCAAGAGGTAAAGGAAATATGTAAGGACACTCTAAGGCCTCAATCTGCCTACTCCTTACATCTCTCTGAGGCCTAGGGTTGAACACACTGAGACCTCAGAGACGATCTCTGGCGAGATTTGGGGAGTAGGCAGATTAAGGCCCCGTAATCGAGCTACAACCACCCAACCCACCTTTGTCCACCGCTCTAAGGATATATATATATATATATATATATATATATATATATATATATATATATATATATATATATATATATATATACGTACATACATACATACAGGGTGATTCTTCTAACTGATTCATTAGAAGTTTGTAGGGAAATAGAAGAGACATCAAGCGTAACCAGCGACCTGGAAAATCTGGAAAACCGGGAAAATCAGCGAACTTGAAATACCTCTAAAATGTCAGGGAATTTTGTGATTTTGCTCAAATGTCATGGAAATTATTCAGTAGACCTGGAAATTATATATTTTTAAAATTTCGTCACTAGCAGATCCATTGTTATTTTGATTTCATATATATTTATGAATTTCTTTTATCTATTGATATAGCTATAGCTATAATATCTGAAAAACAATTGAAAATAGGAAAATGATTCAAAATGCATCAGCTTACAATTTTACGTCAGATTTAAAAATGCAGCAATATTTATATGGTTCCACTTGAAAAAAAAAAGTTCGACCGGAAGTTACAGTGCATTGAAAATATTATAGAAAAATAGATTGCATCGTATTATAGCTGCAACCAAAATTTCAGCTTAATGTCTCTCCTATTTCCTTACAAGCCTCTAATGAATCAGTTAGATGACTCACCCTATATATATATATATATATATATATATATATATATATATATATATATATATATATATATATATATATATATATATATATATATATATATATATATATGTATGTATGTATATGTATATATACACACAGCGTTGTCAAAAAGGGATGGTACATATGCAGAGGTGGCTTCTAAATAAGTGCACATGTGCCCATGCACCCCCAATATAATGTCTCTTTTAAACATACAGTAGCAAGATAAATATTCATTCAATGAAATTAATTTCATTTAACTACCCTGATATCAAAAAAATCTTAGTTTATGTGTCAATTGTAGGGACAGAAATTTGTTGGGGACTTGCTAGAAGACGGAAAAATTCGGAGCCAAGAGACTGATATAGTGTTTGCCTCTCCGAGCGCCTGGGCTATTGCATGCAAACGTTTCATCAATCCAGACAAGAAATCAGGATGTGGTTGGGCTTCAGTGAAATATAGAGGGAAAAAATTGGATGCCTATAAAAATATCTGGTACAAAAAAATAAGTGACGAAGGCAGAACAGATAGATCAGGTAATTATCTACAACCATATTATGCTTTCCATATTATGTCAGTGCTACTTTCCATATTCCTATCCATTTCATGACGGGTCATAGGCCGATAAGCATATTGAATCAGCCCCAGAGGGACCATCTGAATCATCATTTGAGAGAACGTTGGTACTAATGAGACACATTGATCCTGCAAGTTTAACACCTCTATTCACGAGGTAGGCACAAAGCTTTCCTGACCTGACTATGAAAGAAACGGACGGCGTACCCTCACAATTAAATTTTATTTTTCAATATAGTCCCTGCTAACATCAATGCACTCAATACATCGTTTCAGCAACAGTTTGATACAGTAAAAAACATTATTTTGGTTTGTCTTTAAAATGTGCCCAAACTGCAGTTTTCACCTCTTCATCGTAACTGAAATGGCACTCGCGAATGTCGTATTTCAAATTTTCAAATAGGTAGTAGTCCCTGGGGGCCATATTTGGACTATACGGAGCGTGGTCAATTTGTTCGAAACTGCAGTCATAAATTGTGGCTTGTGCACCAGCAGTGTGCAGGGGTCCATTGTCATGGAGCAAATGCACATCTCTGGTCTGTTTCCCCATGCTTTTTCTTCCAAATATTTTGTCTTAATTTATATATAATAAGTTTATTTCAATATAGGAAATCCTAATACATACAAACAAATTAACATTTAATCATACATGTGCTCTCAACATCAATAACTGAAAAAGTTTTCTCCTAAATAAACCCAATGTACCACAATTTCTCAAATCATCAGGTAAGCTGTTAAACTCGCTGATACCTCTAAAAAGCACTGACTTCATTGCTCCGCTTGTATAGGTTCTATATATGTGTAGACCATCATCACCCCTTGTATTATATTGGTGAATGTCTCTGTTAAAAACCAGAAATGAATCAAAATAGGCTGGCAACAGATTCTTTGCAAGTTTAAAAACAAATATCATCGTTAAATAGTACAGTCTATCTGCAACGCATTGCCAGTTCAAAGTCGCTAGCATCAATTTTATAGGTGTATATCTGCTCACTTTTAAGACAATTCGCATTCCACGATTCTGCAGTTTCTGTAACACATTCAGAGGGTTCAGATCCATCACGAGAAGCAAGGTAGCACAGTAATCAAAATGAAGTTGTAACAGTGTGCGATACACCGTGATACTAGCATACACTGACAAATTGTGACTGAGTCTGCTGAACAAAAATAATTTTTTCCTTATTTTCTTGCTTATGTACTCAGAGTGACTCTTAAAGCTAAGTGCCTCATCCAAAACAAAACCCAAATATTTCATTTCTTTTACAAATTCTATCCTCTTGTTTTCAATCATCAAAGTTACATTATTACAATCTATCATCTTCAGTCTATACTTACTACCCAATAACATAGTGTTTGTTTTGTTCTGTTCACATGCAGGTATGCAGCAAACTTATCAAGAACTTCATTCATCCTTGTAACCATATTTGCAACATTGTCTCTAGTACAGGCAATCAATATGCCGTCAACAAATAAACTTATATATTCAAAATCTTCACTGAAATTAATATCATTCATGTAAATGATAAAAAGTAGGGGTCCGAGTATACTCCCCTGAGGAACTCCAGCGCAGCACACCACCTCATCTGATATTTCTTTCTCTAATCTGGTCCTCTTTGTCCTGCCCGTCAAGTATTGCCTCAGCCATCCTAACACATTTCCACCAATACCATAAAATGCCAGCTTCCGCAGAAGAATATCCCTGTCGATTGTTTTGAATGCTCTCTTAAGATCAACAAACACAGCTAGTACATATTTCCCTTGATCTATTGCTTCCTTTCACTTAGAAATCGTCAGCTGCAAAGCAGTCTCGCAAGAATGATGCTTTCTAAACCCAGACTGATAACCAACAAACAGTTTGTTTTTCTGAAAATAATCCATTAACTGACAATATACAAAATGTTCCAATAGCTTCTCAACACTCGGCAGAGTATTCACAGGGCGAACATCTTTCTCTCCCTTTGGAATTGGTATAATTGTACTGCACCCAAGGGCCTCCAGAAAAGCACCATATTTAAGGGAGACATTAATAAAATTCAAAATTATATGACCAATCACTCCAAGATATAGTATGCACGAGTGTTGCATACTATATCCCATTGACTGTGGTGTTTTGTTCTTTAAAGTCTATGAGAAGTATTTTGATGAAATTTGTAAGTGGTTTGGATAAGTTCGTTATCCAGGATAATTGGACTAGTTTTTCTAGGAAAATTTTAGTTTTTTTTTTTGAAATTTTTGTATCTCCGGAAATAACAAAGCTATGTCAACCAAATTTGGCACATACGTTTCTACTATCAAAATTACCCTACATGCCGAAATTCAGATCTCTACGTTAAAAGGAAAAAAAGTTATAGGCGTTTAAAGAAAAAAAAATTGGGTGCCACTCGTGATCAGAGGAAAGCACAGGAAAAAAATATTTTGTGTGGTTAACAAAACCAATGAAATAATACATACAAGGGTTAACTTTTCTTAACGCAAAAAGGCCAAGAAGTAGCCGAAAAAAATATTTTGAAAATTTTATAATTTTTCTTCTTAAAACGTCGTGGTCGCGATTTGCATCGTCAAAATTTGTAATTTTCAGACAAATAATCTGAAACAAATACGGATTTTGTAGAAGAAGTGTCATAATAAGTGTATTTTACAAAGCCTTAAGTTTCAGCTTCAACATTCCTTGTCCTTCATTTTACTAAAATATTTTCGGAAAATCCATATCAATTAAACCCTTTTTCTGATGCTTTGGCAGTAGTTTCCGCTGTAGAGTTTATGGTTTAATAGTCTATATTTTAGCAAATTTTCGTAGAAAAAAATCGTTAGTTAGAAGACCGTGACTTATAAATTTTTGAAAAGATTTCTTTAAATGAGCGCGAACCTGAACCCCTAAACCCATTTACGGGGTAAGTTTCAGTTTTTGTCTGTTTACACACACACAGGGTGACGCATTTCTAAGGTAAAACTCAATATTTTTGTTTATATACAAGATATGAGCAAAAATTGTATACGTTAATTATAGGGTGTTTTGAGCTGTATCTTATAAAATTATTTTGACAATCACAGGATGGCCCATAAGTCATTGGTGACACACAATTTCTTTTCTTAATAGAACACCCCTTATGTCACTGCATTTTTGCATTTTCCATTGAATTATAATGCCTGTTTGTATGGAAAAAATTTGATACTGTCAACTTTCGAATAATATATGGAAAAGAATGTCCAGTCAGTCATAGTTCAATTGCAGCACATCAATCTACCTCCCGGGAATGGTTATCTGTAAAGCCTGAAACTTGTTAGACCTCGACCTGAGATAACTCTGATGGGGCCTAGGTTTAACAACTTTGATTTTTGGAAAGTTCGGTACCTTCACAAACTTGCTGCGTCAGGATTTTTTTATTCTATCATTCATAACTGCAATATAATTATATCTTGAGTTGTGTTGCATTAATTTTTGTGAGTTTACTACCAACTTTTACATTTCTTATTTTACAGAGGTGGAGATGGATATTATAAATCACAAAAGCATAACAACTTCAATGCCATATCAGAGGATTGTGGTGAAACACAACACAATTGCCAACAGAACTCTAACACAGTAAGTATTACAAGATTTTGACTATGAAACCTGTAGAAGGTAGTCATAATTTCTATTTAATAATTGCTGTACCATGTGTAGGGTGGACGCTGTTGTGGAGTTTAGAACTGTCTCATCCTCCATTGTATTTTTTAAGAAATGCTGCAACACGTCAATTTTAATATTGAGTGGGACATGTTTTGACATAAAACTCAACTTTGTCACATCAACAGTAAAAAAGATCGGGACGCAGTAAGTGCGTTATGGTTGAACGCATGACCCTTATAGTAGAAATAGTAGAGACCATGTATGTTTCATCAAAATAACTTTATCGTTTGAGAAAGTACAACCATTTTCCGAAAAAACTAGTTTGACTTTCCTGGCCAACCAACCTATCCAAGCAATTTACACAAGAACTACCCGAGCCATTTACTTTTATATATATATATATATATATATATATATATATATATATATATATATATATATATATATATAATTTTTGTCATTGTGGCACCATTCTTGGATAAAAATTGTTTTTACGGCACCCAATTTTACGTTGTGGCACCCGACTTCGGGTGCTGATACGTTCTCTGTGTATATTTTTGTCCTAGGATTATGAATGCGCAATAAAAGGCTCTGACGAAGTTTTGGATGGGTGCTGAATTGACAATAATTCTGAACGAACATACTGATTAGTTCAGCCATCTTCCGGTGGGGGCGCTGCGTTTTATACATGTGGTTATAGATACACAAAGTGGCACCCTCCAAATATGTTTGCCGTCTAGCACCATAAATTTGGCAACACCGATTTCTTTGTAACACGGAATTATTCTGAAATAAATTCTATCCAAGGTCGCGCCCGGCACGCCGACATCTGCTCTGTTTATAAGTGCTTCTTCAATATAGGAAGAACGGTGGTGTCAGGGTCATCACACATTTGCTTTATTGTCGGTATTGTTGGGAAACTGATTTTACCACATTGAATGATAATAATAATTTTTCTTAATTTATTTACATTTTGCTGTATTTTTTAGGGAACTCGTATTATTAGCATAATAATGATAAAATTATAAAAGTCACATTATTACAACTGTCAAATTATGCATCCAAAAAATGAGTAAACTATTATTGTTTTCAATGGAACACCTATTAATTTCCTTATAATACCATTGTTTTGAAATAATCAATTTAATTCTTGAAGAAAAGAAGGTAAAGTTATTAAAATTATTAACAGAAAAAAAGTCTACAAAAATCTGGCAATCGTAAGTTAAATTATTTATAAGCATAGAAAAATTATTTTTTATGGTCAAGGATGGCAAGGATGCCCATGGAATCAAACTAATGACCAACAATGAATAATACAGGTTATTAGGGCTGAATACAGTGACTGCTAAAAAGTTGGTATCATATGGGTAAAATTTTTATTTTTGCTTTGTCGAAAAAACTTTGAGAAAAAAACGCTGCTTGCTTGAAAACTTCTTATCTTGCCACAATCAGATATACTGAGTGTTTTTAAAAGTTGGTATCATATAGGTACAATTTTTATTTTTGCTTTGTCGAAAAAACTGAGAAAAAAACTCTGCTTGCTTCAAAACTTGTTATCTTGCCATAATCAGATATACTGACTGTTTTTATTTATCGAGAAAATGACTTAAAGAAATTGCGAAAATCATTGTGATATTTTTTGAAAACTATTCAAGATTGCGATTGAATTTTTGTAGAGTGTTAATTTCCAGCTTACCTGGATAGTCTCAAAGCCCAAACAGATACCACTTTCGAAAAACTTTTTCAAAAATTAAAATTTACTGTTGTTTTAAATATTTTCAAAATTCGCCTCTTCGATGTCGGTTCCGCTCTGAACTGTGTGATGTGAACGCGGCGCGGCTGCTTGGTTCGGAATGATTTATATTGGACATAGAGCAATATTTTGTCATAAAGTTCACTTTTTAGACGCGAGGTACTTAAGGAGAAATGTTATATCATGAGAGCAAGTTTTTTTTTTAAATAGTTACTTAAAATTCTAAATCACCCTGTTAATTATTTATTTGAGCAAAAGCACTCTTGTACAAATAGTGTACCTACCTAATTAGGGCATTTTCCGCTTTTCGATTTAAACCTGCCTGACATCCGAATATGATTTGGCTATCGACAATACCCCAACTAAGATGACACTTAATAACTACATTTAGAGGACTTGTGTTCAAATAATTAATTAACAGGGGTAGTTTTAAGTAGCTATCTAAAACAAAATAAAAACATTTCTCCGTAAAAGTACCTACCTTTCATAAAAAAGTGAACTTTATCACAAAATTTTACTTGTCGGTCAAATAAATAAATGAGGATATTTAGAAAAATGTTGTTCTTTATAAAATGGCATGTTTTTGGAAAATTGAATTAACGTCCTGTGCAAAAGGGCACTATCCAAAAGTTGCGAGTTTTTTTATATAAGTCGATAGTTTCGAGCTCATACGAATTTTTGGTATTTTTTCCATGCCAAATTTTGTAGCCGTCTGTCGTAAAAAAATTAAAACAGTTTTTGAAAAGCATTGCTCTTATGGAGTTACGTGCACTTCAAATACAAAATAAATAGGTAGATAGGTATCTCCGTGCTGAAAATTCATTAAATTCTACTACTTTGGCCGTTTATCAACTATTATCTCGAAAACGGTAACTCTGATAGAAAAATTGAATTATAGATAAGGGGTCATCCATAAATTACGTCGCACGTTAAAGGGGGGGGGAGGGTATCACCGGAATGTGACATTGTGTGACAAGGGGCAGGGGGGAGGTCAAAAGCTTTGTGATGTCACATGTTAAAATTTAAAATACACAATATGGTTAAGTTTTGTATCTTTAATTAACATAATTAGTCGTTTATCGTTTCCTAACTAGTCGTTTGTTTTCTCTGTTATTTAAGGTATTTGACTTTATGTTGATTTTATTAAAGATTATTTAATAAAGATAAGAAAAAAAAATGAAAATAACTTTTCTCTTTTGAGTATTTTTAAATACTTGCATAAAATTCAAAAATGTGTGACGTCACATCAGGGGGAGGGGGTTCTAAAAATGTGACAACCTGTGAAAATGACGGGGGGGGGGGGGGGGTGGGGGGTTAAAAAGTCCTAAAATTCGTGTGACGTAATTTATGGATGGCCCCTAATTGTAGCCTCATTATTTGTGATTAATTGGTATAATTTTTATATCTAATCATAAATGAGAAAAGTAATTAAATGTAAACCAATGCATAATTCGGACGGTGGCCTTGTCGCTGGCCGGTCGCTGAGCTGAGACAACGCCCGCGAGCTGGAGCAGGCGTTGGCTGAGGGTCCGTCATTCAACTCGGGCTCCAGCATCACCTCCCGGTCGCCCTTCAGTGCGACCAACTCTATGACATTGCCGCCAATTTTGAATATCGTACATCAAACGTGCTATAAAATGTCAAATTTAAAATTAAATGATTCTGATTTTTTTGTAAAATCATTCCCGAATGTCTATTGTAACAAACGAGATTTTCAAAAACTGTCTGATTTTTTTTCTACTGACTTTTACTGATTTTTTTTCTATCAGAAAACTATCACTTCCGATTGACAGATTTTTGTAGACTTCTTTCTGTTAATATGGTAACCTAGTAGGGACAAAAACGTTCACATATCTTTTAGTTGGAATTTGTTTTAAGTTATGGATCTTTTTTTTTCTAAATTGACCCGACTAATGGTATAATGTAATTACATGTTTCAATAAAACCATTTAACTTAAACAGCTAACTTATTTTTTGGATATATAATTTCACAGCTGTAATTTATAATTGAAATTTTATAATTTTATAGTAATTATTGCTAAAAATTATTATTATAATCATTCAATATTATTAATTAGTTCCCCAACAAAATAAAAAAATAAAGTCAATCTGTGATGATCTTGCAACTTTTGTTTTTCTTATATTAAACAAGCAATAAGTAATGAAATAATATGTAGGTAATACGTAATTTTAAACTTTCGGGTATAGACAGGTGCGATGTGCGCGAACCGGGTACGATTATTATTTTAGCTCTGAGCACTCTGCTTGAGTGATTGAGTGGTAGAGGCTAGAGGTAGTAGCAGTTGTTATGATAGCCTATACTATTTAAACACGTTCCTGTTCATTCTCCACGTGGTTCGACATAATAATATGGACTATGGAGTAATAATACATACTTCTTCGCCCTATTTTAAATAAAAAGTTTACCGGTTGTGTTTTCCATAACACTATGAAGATAATTAATAGTTCTGTATCTTCAAGAACCAGAAAGATTGTGGAAAAGTGTCTAGCAAAAGGTAAGTAAAATTTACATTGCTAACAAATTGTAGGCAAATAATACACAGTATTGGAAAATGTTGTGCGTGGCGACGGCGAGGGGAGGGGGAGGGGCATAGCTGCGGGGGGGTCCCCCGGTGTAACTATATTGTTCAAAGTTTAGGGTCTCTTATATTCGAGAACTTGAAATTTTGTGAAACTAAATATTTAAATACCTACTAAATTTATATTATACCTACTACCTACCTATTTCTTAGGTCTTAGGTCTGTACATAATATCTGTGATTGATTGGTTATCCAACTAATTTAGTGATGCTGTAAATTTTTAGATGTTGATAATTTATCTGAAGTGTCTGACGCTGACCCTTATCATACAGATGGTAGCATAGACGAATATATTCCATCAACACCTTACCAGAGCAGTAGTAGCGATGAAAGTGTGAGTACCTAACAAAAGATTTGTAGGGTTGAACTTTTACAATTTATCGTTTTATTTTTACTTTTATATTTGTAATATGATGATGCTTTGACAGGTTTTTCCGTCGCCCAAAAAATCTAAAGGAGAAACAGATTCAGATACACATAGAAGCAAATCTCATATAATCAATATAATTTCACAAAAAAATGTACCTAAACTTTATAAGGTTAGTAAACTTATATAGAGTATGGCCCAGGGAAAACGAAACACCTTATAAAATTTTCATATTATGAATGTTTATTTTAATGCTGGCCCCGTCATTTTTTATTGAAGTGAAACTTCTATACGCGCGATGAGAGTAAAATTTGAAGGTCGCGTCACACGAACTAGGCAACGAAAATGCGTCACGATATAATATATAATACTCAAATAAGACGATATTTGTATTCCAACTTCTAACTTTCATGAGCGAAAAAATTATGCAATATAAAGAATCTAGAACTGATCATAATGAGTAAGGTCTGATAAATTTTTCATCCCGGGAACCACATAAAAAAATTTAAAAAACATTAAAAAAACAGTGGAGCCGCGACTTTTCCAAGCAAACGCTGACCAAACCGTAAGAGGTACGTAAAAATTTGACAGGACCAAAGTTGTAGAGCATAAAATTATCTAAAAAAAGTCAGCCACGGCATATATCTATCGTCTATATTAAACAAGTGAAGAGGCCTAACAGCCGCTGGCGCGCGCAAAACGTGTTGCACCGCATAAGTTGAGAGCGGATTGCGATTAAACTATAGACGATAGATATATGCCGTCGCGGACTTTTTTTTAGATAATTTTATGCTCTAAAACTTTGGTCTAGTAACATTTTTACGTACCTGTTACGGTTTCGTCAGCGTTTCCTGGGAAAGGTCGCGGGACCTCAAAATATTTTAATTTAATCCAGCTGTTTAGGCTATATATGTATCTAAATTTATATACATTGCATAAGAAAGCAGTTAACACGTCATATTCGTAAGAAGTTTTACTTCTGATATGCGCACATAGTGCACACAATTCTTTTATTTGTAAACATGTTTTAAGCCATATCTCTTTAACCCACAAAATCCCTTAAATTTTAAATGAGCATATAAGGTATGGCTACAGTGATAGGTCATACCTACACCTATTTTTAAACGTCGTTTTAGTGAATTTTCTTAAAAAAATTCACCAATGCGGAGATCCCGACTTTTGAATTTTGAAAAAATTTCTTCAAATGAGCGCTAATTAGGCCCCCCAGGACACATATCCGGGGTCAGTTTAAATTAAGATGTAGGTTAAGATGTAGGTAATAAAGGCCAAAACAACTTAAAAAATAAAATATCAGCCAGCTTGAAGGTTTGAAGTGACATGGTTAAAAAATGACCCACTTTAAATATAAAATTGAACGGGGGGAGGAGGGGGCGGTTCGTCCGAGCTATTTTTAAATGAAGGCCGCGTTTCGTTTTCGTTGGTCCACTCTACATACCTATTGTGAAGTAGAAGTTGCAATCATTAATTATGGTACCTTTTAGACGGCGTTAGAAATAATTTCAAATTATGATCAAGCTAGTTGGGCTCGAGAATTGGAATTTGAGGCGCAGCCATATGAATTCGATAATAGTTTTAGAGTAAGCTCATTCATGAAAACAGTTATAAATAAAATAAGTAGCTATCAATTATATTTCAGGATGGATCTTTAATGATTGACGATGATACTATTAACAGGATATCTACCGTTTTTCAAAACATACCGAAAATTGACAGTCCCAAACAAATTACAAAAAAGGTAGGACTCAGTAACATATTATTTCTGTAAGATTGGTTAGTTTGTTATTGTTTTATTTTTAAAATAGCAGCTACACTTCTATGAATCTCTTAGAACTTCGTCTACCTATATGTGCTGGACAACCAATAGATTAGGTTTTATAGTGTATAGTGCAATTATTTTATATAGGTACAATCAGAGCAGGGCTCGACCGATGGCAGAATTTTTCCTACAAACATAAACATTGGCTATTGCCGATGCCGATGGTCGATGTTTAGCGTTGGATACATAATAAAATTGAATGTTACATTTAATTGCATATTCAAACCTAAACTTTTATTTAATTTAAAGTCATAACAAAATTACATACCAAAGTTGTTAGAAATAATAACAAATAAATAATTATGTAAACATTTATATTACACATAAAGGTTATTTTCGTGAGCTGTCATAAGAATTGCAAGCGAAGTACGCGACTCGCCGCCTTATCGTCGTTGAGCAAGTCATAAAGTCTAAATTCGTTTGCAACCGTAAGAATAAACAGCATGACACGCAACTTCGCGCCTTATGTGCGCTGAGTTAGTTGAATTATTTCAAAAACAGTTTAGGGATGATAAAAATAATGTTATTGGATTCTCTGTTGTAATGTAAGAAAATTATCTAACAGTAACATAATAACAATAATAATATAAATATCATAAAAAACAATACATACCTACCTACCTACCTACCTATTTAATTTAATTCAAGAAATAGTACTAAAAATTTACAGAGAAAATAAATCGGCACAATCGGCGTTTGTTTTGCCGATTGCCGATGCCGATTATCGGTCGAGCCCTAAATCAGAATAAGT
Source organism: Tillus elongatus (assembly GCA_964006375.1). Taxonomy (NCBI): domain Eukaryota; kingdom Metazoa; phylum Arthropoda; class Insecta; order Coleoptera; family Cleridae; genus Tillus; species Tillus elongatus. The sequence continues at coordinate 160,157,766 of OZ023265.1, forward strand.
GCGGAATAAATTTGATAAAATGGAAACTAACTTTTGAAAAAAAAAAATAGAGCGATCGATTTTTTCATTTACTTAATTCTACTATTTTTGACGTGACTTTATACATACATTCCTGACTTAGTAACCACGACAACATCTATTTTACAAATCGGACGACCTTTATAAACAATCATTATGTATTTCAAAGCAGCGTAGGTACATCAGTGGCGTGCATACACTAGAAGCATGAAGTCATTGTAGTGCCTACCCTAGATAAATAATATATACCACATTACTGCGGTTATTTAAAATTTCAGTAGGTATCTAATTCAAAAATGTATCCCTTTCTTTTTGGTTTGATAAAAAATCTTATTTTCATTTTCGCGAATTTATTCTGAATCTTTTACGCCCGCTGGATGTACGAATCCTAAAATCTTCAATATTTCAGATGATAAATCAATCATTTTTTTATTTGAAAGGTGTTCAAAAACTGCTTATTCTGACCCTACTATAATTCAAAATCCAAATCCAGAACCATCAGCTGCGATTATTTAAAAATAATTAAATATAATTTTCAAAAAATCTGATACAGCAGCATTAATTAGGACAACAAAAAACCCTTTTGCAAAATATGAACAAAAAACACACAAAGTTGCGATAAAATTTTATTAGGAAATATATAGGATGCTCATTTCTAGGTGACTAGCTAATACCTTTCAACAAATTCAGTAATACACGTATTTTACTTTTGCAATCGTTTAGAAAGCAGCATCCTGTGTACCTACATATTACTTATTAAAATTTTGGTATGAGCTCTTTGAGAGGGGTCCATAAAATTCAACTGTTTAAAAAATAATTTCATGACACACTTGACTTACCTAGTGGCTTTCAATTTTGAATTTTATTTCAATTTGGAACGTATAAAAATTGAACCACTCAGAATCTGAACACTTTTACAAAGGTGACATTTTTTAGAAATGGAAACACTTCCAAGAAGGTTTTTTGTGGCCCTGATTAACCCCATCATGTCAAGTTTCTAATAAAAATGCTGAACTGAATAAAATAATGCTGAATGGTTAGACTAAAAATTGGTATTAAAAAAGTCGCGTTCGGCCATGAATTTGGCGTTGCAAATTCCATAGAGTCAAAAGAAGCAGTTTTCGAAGACCATTCCAACAAGAAAAACATTATTCAAAAAGATTTTGAGGATGGCTATATACTGGTGTCCTGAAAATGGCGGGAAATCTCTGCAGTACGTTATGGCGAAGCATCATCGGAGGCCAGAAAAAAATAAGGAAAAAAATCCAAGTCGTCAATTGACTGCGATATGAAGAGGCAAAGTTGAGGACTCAACTTCTTTATTTTTTAGTACTGAGTAAAAGCGAATCATCTTATGCAAAGAATTAGGCGCCTTTATGGTTATTTGGTTAGAAAATCTCTCAAACCTTTACATTTTCTCTTCAAGTTAATTTCAAATATCAGATTTTTTTTATCAAGATGCTGAGAAAATGCATTTGGCTACGATGTTTCAAAATTTTGTGCAATTTAATCATTATTCGACATAATATTGATTAAATTAAAGCAAAAAAATGCCAAATTTACGAATTAGTTTCTGACTAAAAAACTCGAAAATAAAACATAGATTTTTTTCATTGTATTTTTTTTGGCCTCCGATGATGCTTCCCCACAACGTACTGCGGAGATTTTCCGCCATTTTTAGGACACTCAGTATAGACCTGGAAAATAATTTTAAATTTAATGATATTATTAATTGTTTCTAGAAAACAGTATATGACTCGCCGTTGCTTATAAAAAATAAATATAAGAAGACTACCTGCAAATTTTGTGATCAAGAGGTGATTTCAAGGCATTTCTCAAGACATTTGGAAAGAAAACATAAAGATGAGCTTGAGATAAAAGAGCTGATAAATAAAAAGCCAAACTCTAAGGAAAAAAAAGAAATGCTTTTACTAATTCGCAATCAAGGATGTTTGGATGACGGGCTGAGGGGAAAAATTATACCTAAAAAATACAAACCCGGCCAAGAAGCGAATGAACGAGATTTTGCGTTATGCAAATACTGTAAAGGGTTTTTTAGGCGGCTATACTTGAGCCGACATGTTAAAAAGTGTTTTGCAAAACCCTCTGGTTCTAGTGACGTAGCTCACCCTTTGACTGAATCCTACATATACGTGGCTTGTCAGAAAAAATATGGAGAAATATTAAATAAACTACAAATAAAAAAAGAAGTTTTTGAGAGAATGCAGGCGGATGAAATTACTCGAACAGCAAGTAATGACATTTTGATAATTTATTATGGAGATGATTTACTCAAAAAAATAAAAATGAAAAGACGTTTTTATCATATTTCTAACAAAATTCGTGAATGTGCCAAATTTCTCATTGAAATGAAAAAAATTCAACCTTATGATAATCTTATGTCAGTTTTAAGACCTGAAAGTTTCGACAATACTATTAGCGCTGTAAAATCCCTCTCAAGGTATGATATTTCTAAGAGAAACTTTGGAGCAGCATCGTTGGCATTACATTTTAGAACCACTCTGATTAACTTGTGTGATTTGGCTATGAAACTAATTCTAAGAAGAAAAATTCCCCATTTTTACCAAGATCTTGATAAAACATTGACAGAACTTGAAAGATTTAAGAACTTAGTGGATACTCAGTGGGCTACTGAAATTGGAAGTTTGGCACTAAAGGACCTGAATGAGAAGTCGGCTATAAAGCCCAAGTTGCTGCCAATAACCGAAGACATAATTAAGTTAGCGAGATTAATTGAAGATAAAGCTGAGGTTGCCTATGAAAGACTTTTGAGAAATGAAAAAGATACAGTGTCATACAGGATTCTTGTGGAAACGGTGCTGGTAGCTACTATTTTGCACAATAGAAAAAGGGTAGGGGACGTTCAATACTTGGAATACAGTTCATTAAAAGAGCAATTTGAGACAGAAAATACCATTTTACACACAGAAATGGCTAGCTCATTGACCGAAAATGAGAGGATTTTAACTCAGAATTATAAGAGAATAGTGTCAATAGGAAAAGGCAGCCGAGCTGTTACAATTTTAATTCCAAAAAAGTTGTTTAAATTTTTTAAACTTTTATGTACCCTTAGAAGAGAACTTTGGTTTCCAATTGAAAACATATATTTTTTTGCATATCCTGAATCAAAATTTTAGATTGATGGCTGTTCTGTTATCCGGAAATATGCAAATTTATCAAATGCCAAATTTCCCAACTTACTAACATCATGTAGGCTAAGGAAACATATTGCAACTGTCACACAGCTGCTCAATTTGCAATCAAACGAAATTGACCAATTGGCTAAATTTATGGGTCATACAACCAAAACGCATGAAAGCTTTTACAAGTAAGTTTTTTGTATAGTTACTCTAATAGTCCTTGTAAAATTATTTAAGTGATTAAAAACAAATTTCTACACGGAGTTATTATTTTAAGAACCGTTGGAGATACTAGCTTCGAGTTAACGAGTTAAAAGCATTCGGTAAGGTTGGGTGAAATTAAAACTTTGTGTTTTTACCAAAAAGTGATAGGTTTTGAGCGCCAATGATATGTACCTACCTAGTATTTTTTTTATATGACTTTGAGATATCTTGTTGATAGATGTTAGTTATTTAAAATTTTGACTCCCTACCAAACTTATCGATCGCCTAAAACCTGAAGATAATAAATACCTCTAAGGTTCATAAAATATTCCGGGTGCTTACTTTTGGATGGCACGCCCGCTAGTTAACTAAGTTTGTCATAATAACCTTGAAAGCAAACAGAAAATATAGTATTTACTGCTGTTGTTAATTTATTATTATTGATTATTAAATTTTATGATAGACTTCCACAAGATGTCTACCAGATTGCAAAAGTGTCTAAAATCCTCCAAATAATGGAAAGGGGAAATGCAGCAGAATTCAAAAACAAGACGCTGGAAGAAATTGATGTTGATATGAACGAGATAGAGTCAGTTTTGGAGGAAGATGATAAAATGGAAATTTACAACACCAGCAGCACTTTGGGTATGGGTATATTGACAAATTTAGTAACCGCAGTAAATATAAAAATATATGCAAAAGTTGTAGGTAACGAAAGTATAGTCGAAAACTTGAATGAACACCAAGTTGTATCTAGTTTGGGAAGAAAAAATGAAGATTCAAATAAAGAAAAGTTAGGCAAAGCTCATTTCAGTGGTGAGGGAGGATTAAAAAATAAAGGTATTTGACAATTAATTGTCTTAATTCTAATGATAAACCTTTTTCATTTTATTTAAGAATTTGAAGTTCTGCCTTATTTGGAGCAAGGAGACAGAAATATAGAGGAAATGATAGGAGAAGAAAGCACGGGAGAAGCGTCTGATTGCGCTAAGCCTAAGCATACAAATGAACTTACAAAGAAAGGTTCTAAAATTATTATAATTACAATTATTATTACATTTATTAATATTTACATTCTTAATTCATAGGTTCAAGATTACGATGGTCCGCCATTCAAAAAACCATGATGAAGAAATACTTCGAAAACAAAATAAAATCAAAGAAAGTTCTTCGTAAAGGAGAATGCGAAGCTTTTATTAATACACATAAGAGTGACTTCAATGGGGTGGGATGGGTTAGAGTAAAAGCTTTTATTTTTAATGAGAGCAGGAATAATTCAGATACCTAATTTTCTTTTTTCTGCTCGTGTCTTCTCTTATTCACACTCATTGAATGTGAGGCCCCTGCAATTCGTTTTAACTTACCACCCCCCATCATCTCGAAATCGGAATTTTTTTGTTGAAAAATTGTTGAAATACGTTGACAATAATTTCAAAGGAAATATTTTTATACAATTAACTTTTTTAAGAATTAAGAGGTAAGAAAAGGTTATTTTCTTATAAAAAATATCCGTTTTGAAATTATGGTCATCGTTATTTCACAATTTTTCCACAATTTTCCGAATCCGAAATAATGGGTGGGGCGGTAATTTTTAAAATGCTCACGATTTTTTGATTTTATGGTTCATTTAATAATAGAAATTAATTTTATTTTTATTTACTTTAAAAACAAAGACTTTGTTATTTTTTCGTTTTGTTTAATTATTGTAAAGTTTTTCATTAATTTTGTTTAATAAACGTTGCAAAAAGTAAGTCCTTTTTTTCATGAAATTCTTTCAGGAATGTTGTAGCATTTTTACTTCTCTATAATCTTTCGCTTTTTATAAAATGCTACTATTTTTCTTTTAAATTAAAACTATTTTTAATCTAAACACGCTTTATTTATTACTTTAAAGTACGGTTTGGAACAAAATACTAAAATTCATTTTGACAATACTTTCATAAATTAATTCTTATATCCATATAGATGCTGTTTGGAATTCTAATGGATTAAATATTTGTTGCTGCAAAGAAAAAAATGTTATTACATAAATAATAATTAAATAAATTAATATACTAAAATCTTACCTATAATTCAATAAAAAACACAATCAGAATTTCCTAGTAAAAATGGTGATCTTCGGTCGGCGATTTTCTAGGAAGGCAAGAATTATTGGCCATTAATTAAAAAAATATTATTTCCAGTACAGATTCTGAATTTAAGCTCAGAATTCAGAGTTTAATATAAGAATTCGGATGTTTGAAGTCAGAATTCATTAATTTCAGAATTAAGAGCTAATTTTAGAACTTGAAGATTACATGTTAAAAAAAAACCTTGACGGGAGGCGTGTATGAAACACCAGAGTTAGTTCAACGAGAAGAGTAACGATGGAGCTTTTGCGATCCTATCATATAAGAACCTCCATTCATCGTTCTGTATTTTCTGATGTTTATCGGGATTTAAAAGGTAGGACTGGACCCACATTAAGAGCATTCGTCCACCGCGTGCATTCTAGCTTTTTGTATCTTATATTGATGCAGATTTTCCAAAAAATTACCGATGGTTTTCAATGCACTTCTTAATTATACACTTAATATAATATATTTGTAAGGTGCCACTTTGACCTGTAATGTTACAATTTCATACATTGGTGTTAATTGGACCAAGAGTAACGAGGGTGCTAATACACCAACCATTTGACATTTTTCTTTTATATGTATAAAACAATAAAATATTTTGGCAACACTGTAGGGTGCCAGTTTGACCCGTAGTATCACAAGTTTATACATTTTGGTGCCATTTTAACACGGATTTACACGGGTGCCAATATAGCAACATATGATCCTTTTATTTTATACGTATAAAAGTGTGGGTGTCAGATTGTTAATAACTTATATGGGTGCCATGAAATGCAAAGAATATATATATATATATATATATATATATATATATATATATATATATATATATATATATATATATATATATATATATATATATAGGGTGGCGCATTGAAATCGAAACAGACCGATTTGCGTCCAGAGAATATATTTTTTAAGAAATGCTGAAACGTGTCAATTTTAATATTGAGGGGGACATGTTTTGACATAAAACTCAACTTTGTCACATCAAGCCCTTAAGGGTGGTGATAACAATCCTTATATTTTAAATAGGGAACATGGGTCGAGTGTTACATCATTTGAAAGCTCTTTCTTTTCTGAATTCAGTACACTAATTTTTTTGGAGGTTTTATCAACTCGTTTAAAAATTAATCAGAGTTGAAGATGCAAAATGCATTTCACTCATTCCGATAAGAAATGTGCTGATAGTCAATGTTTTGTTGCTTTGTAAACAAAAAATTGACTATCAGAACATTTCTTATCGAAATGAGAAAAATGCGATTTATTATTACAGTTTATCGGCCGGTTTGATACTTGATAGTACTACCGAAAATTAATTTCACAATGGTGTATTCTGTAGAAGAAAGAGTTGAAATAATTACTCTTTTTTTTTTCAAAAACGATAACTGTGCCAACCGTACTGCAAATTTGTTTAATGAACGACATCCGAATAGACATATTAACAGAAAATACATTTTGGAGTTAGTTGCAAAGTTTGGACAAAGTGGTTCAGTAGCCAACAAAAAACGGGATCCTGAACGTGAATTTCCGGTTAGAAATGAGACTACTGAAATTGAAGTTTTAGCACAAATTGCTTCAGACCCAACTTTGAGCACGAGAAAATTGGCCATTGTTTCAAACATCAACAGAAGAACTATTCAGCGAATATTGAAGCATCATAAATTTCACCCGTATAAAATTCATCTTGTACAATAACTGAATGAAGATGATTTTGATCGGCGGCTGGAGTTTTGTGAAGTTATGACTGCACGAATAGCTGATAACGGGAACTTTCTGTTCAACATCTGTTTTTCAGACAAGTGTACGTTTTTATTAAACTCTACAGTCAATCGTCATAATTGTTGTGATTGGGCAGATAATAATCCAAGAAATTGTCACGAAGTCCACACTCAAACTCCACAGAAATTGAATTTCTGGACTGGCATTTTTGGAGACCGTGTAATCGGACCAATTTTTCTTGATGGCAATTTGAGTGGCGAAACGTATTTGGAGTTACTAGAAGATATCGTTTACCCTCTACTAATTAACATTGTTGAAAATGATGATCGCTATCAAGAAAATCAATTAGTGTTTCAACAAGATGGAGCTTCTCCGCATTTTTCACAACGTGTTAGGGAGTTTTTGAACAGAGAGTTTCCAGAGCAATGGATTGGGCGTAGAGCTGCTATTGAGTGGCCCCCTAGATCACCGGATTTAACTCCTTTAGACTTCTTTCTATGGGGCCATTTAAAGAGTAGAATTTTCGCAACAGAACCGGAGTCTCTGGAAGAATTACGACGACGCATTGTTAAAGAATGCCGTCTAATAACTCCACAAATGCTCCAGAATGTCAGAGCTCGTTTTGAACAAAATTTGTACTTTTGTATGGAAGCTGGTGGTCAACAATTTGAACAGTTACTTAACTGAATAAACATTTTTGAACGTTTGGTTTTGTTTTTTAGTTTTTTTTTTTCAACGAAAAATTGACTAATTAGTGCATTTCTTATCACAATGAATGAAATGCAACTCCAACTGTGAATAATTTTTAAACGAGTTGATAAAACTTCCAAAAAAATTTGAATTCAGAATAGAAAGAGCTTTCAAATGATGTAACACTCGACCCATGTTCCCTATTTAAAATATAAGGATGGTTATCACCACCCTTAAGGGGTTGATGTGACAAAAATGAATTTTATATCAAAACATGTCCCCCTCAATATTAAAATTGACGTGTTTCAGTGTTTCTTAAAAAAAAATTCTCTGGACGCAAATCGGTCTGTTTTGTTTTCAATGCGCCACCCTGTATATATATATATATATATATATATATATATATATATATATATATATATATATATATATATATATATATATATATATATATATATATCTTTCTATTATCTTTAGGTAAAAAAAGGTTAAAATACTAAATTGGTTTTCTGTTTCAGTGATGCAAATACTTTGATAGACTGCATTCCTTTTTCGAATTTGGGCAAGATACAACCTTTCATGGTGTCGCTTTCAACAAATGCTGCTCTACTGATGGATTTTCATTGCCATCTGACAAAATCTGAAGTTTCAGGGTACTTGGCAGGACATTGGGATGTTAATTCACACAGTAAGTAATTTCCAAGTTTTTGTAACACACTTTCCTTGATAACAAACAAATAATTCATTAAAGAAAAATAATAAGCTCTTACAAGAGTATCTACCTGGCAATAAAAAAATACTTATAGAATTGCTATCTGAATTGAAGAAAATTGATTGAAAACATGCTTTTGTCCAAAAGGTAGCCAAAAAAAGATAATATTAATTTTTTTAAGCTCTTACAGAGTATCTAGGGTAAGTGTACCAGTATCGGACACTTTAGTAACAGTTTTCCCTTCAACATGATATATCTGCAGTAAAAACAAGAATGTGTTTGTGAGCAATGCATTATGTTGTAGACCGGGATCTTGGAAACGAGTGACAAGAAAAAAACTCCCTTCTTCTGCAGAAATTGTTTGCAATGGGCATCTGTGGCTGTTATATTTCGTGGATTCGATCTTACTTGTCTGACAGAAAGCAATTTGTTAGTATTGGTGGTGCTCTATCGGATGAGGTCCTCGTCTTGTCTGAGGTACCACAGGGATCACATATAGGTCCCGTTCTCTTCAATCTTTTTATTAATGATGTTGTGAGTTGTTTTGAATCATCGAAATGTTTATTGTATACAGATGACTTGAAGTTTTTTCCGGAAGTTGTCCATGGTGTCAACACTTTGCAACATGATCTCGACAACTTGACTCGCTGGTGCAGTTCAAACTTGTTGTCGCTTAATGTGGGTAAATGTAAGGTTGTGAGCTATTTTAGGGGTCAGAATCAGATTGTTCATAGCTATACCATTTATAACACGGTGTTGGACGTTGTCACATCAGTTGCAGATCTTGGTGTAATTTTCAAAAATGATTTGTCATTTAATCTGCATATTGATGCTGTGGTTGTGAAATGTTGCAGACTTTTGGGGTTTGTTAAAAGACACATTTAACATATGACTGACACAAGCGCAATCACTAGTTTGTATACATCCTTGGTTCGAAGTAATATTGAGTATTGTTGTGTTGTATGGTTTCCATCCTATGCTTGCCATATTAATCGTATTGAAAGGGTACAAAACAAATTTGTTAAGTACCTTCTTTATAAGCATCACTTTCCTTGCCAAGATATTGGGTATGATGTCAGATTGCTTCTTTGTGGTATGGTCAGTCTCAAAGCGCGACATGAGTATCTATCATTGATGTTTATATATAAGTTAATTAATGGTCACATTGTCTGTAATGATCTGCTCGAGTTGGTCCTTTTCCATGTTCCACCATGCTCAACTCGGCAACAGCAACTTTTTTTTTGAGCCAACACACAGGACCAACTATGGATGTAACAGTTTCATGGACAGATTGTTGCATAATTATAATGCTAATTTTTCTAATTGTGATATCTTTTATATTGCTATGTCTAGGATGAAAACTGTCTTAAGACAGTGATTTTGTTACTTTGAGTTATTTTTTATTTTATTTTTATTTTTAAGTACCATTTGGAATTGTTTAATTCTGTAGGTGCAAATTTGAATTTAAAAAAAAGTTCGATTACCGTTATACAATATTGCGGGTATGGGGTACGTAGAGGTTAGGCAGGTTTGATTAATATTTGTTATTAGGAATAGGAATACGAATACGAACACTAGCTAATACCTTATTAGGATATTATAATATAAACAGTTTAAGTGCGTTATAGTAGCGAATGTTCACTAAAATATTTCAAATGTTGATAGCTGATTAGCTGGGACAAATGAACTTGATATTACTCTGTTTTAATTTTTTTCTGTAGCTGGATATGTTGAAAAACAGTTCACTGAACATGTCCATTTGTATTGTGAGTGCAATAAATATTATTATTATTCTTATTATTATTATTATTATTATTAACCCAATTTCCCATTACATAAACCAGAATCTTCAGTTTTAATACATAGTAAAACCTATATAAAAGCAGAATGGATACTAAATTAAAAAAATAACACAATGAGCTTCTCAGATATTACAAATTTGTTTTAAAAAACCTTTTTTGTTATTTTGTTTGCAGAAACTGGTTCGATTGAGTTGATTAAAAGTGATCATTCAAGCGATTTATATGGAAAAATACTTACTTGCCACCTATAATTTCATAGATGCATTCCGTTTGTAAATAAATATGAAATTTTCGGTAAATTTGCAGATTAGCACATGGGGGGTGTTTAGAAAAATCTTTCCAGAAATATGTTTAGAACCCCTTTTGGATGCCCAAACCACAAGAAGAATTTCTTGCGAACAGCCCACAAAAAAGTTACGGACCAAAAATGAATAGGGGTGCTGGGCGGAGAAGAATATAAATTCGTGAGCGAAAAGTGCGAAAGAAACAGCTTAGTTGGACCTCTTTAAGCTGCCTTTATCCCATTTTGCAGCTATACCTTTTTAAAATCCCGGTTACCGCATGCAGAACCTCTGTATTCACTGCAGGACCTGTAACTTTCTTAGGGGTTGCTTCAAAGGAATTTTTCTTGTTTACATTGTTCTCGTTTGTGCATTGAGGGTGATTGTAGGCATACAGAAAGGGAAGGAGAACCCCCGCGACGAAGCAGCGAACCAAGATTTTCAATTTATGTTTAAATTGTTATCTGACTTATTTCTTTATATATTTTTCCAAAAATGATTTTGAGGTTGCCTTGTTTTTCAGTCTTACATAGTAAGCTGCAATATTTTATCATTTTCAAAAAGTATGGATACAGCAATCGTAAATAAGTGTTGGAAAGGGTCTGGGTGCAGCAAGTATGTTATGGTAGAAAATTCTCGTAAAAATATTTCAAATCCAATAGCTCAATAAATTTCCCATTAAGCTAGAATTTTTAATCTTGAATCATAGTAACACCTATGTAAACACACCGAGGGTTGTAAACTAAAGAAAAATAACATAATGAGCTTCGCGGATAACTACAAATATTTGTTTTAAAAAACCTTTTTTGTTGTCTATTATTTGCAAAAACTGGATGGGTTGACTAAAACAAACAATCCAAGCAATTCATAAGGAAAAATACCTGCCATATTTATAATTTGACAGGTACATTCCCTTTGTAAATATTTTTTTTTCTGAAAAACTTTTGTAACTTTATTGAAATTTGTAACACAATTTTTTTAAAGACACTTGCAGTACTTACATATTATATCTAAGACCAATTTTTAAGTTTTTAGCTCCAAAGAGAATATAATTTGTTTCAAATAATCGCTAACTGGGGCTCTAGAACCGATCTCCAAGGTCCATTTAAATTTAAATAATTAGTTTTAATAATATATCTTACTAATAGTGTACAATTCTTATGAAAATTCACTACTATAATGCACTTGCTGCGTCCCGGCTTTTTTATAAGCTTTTGCAGTGTCTACCCCACATTTCTTTATCTTTAGTTACATAAAACTAATATTTTAGTGAATTCACTACACACATTTTGAACCTCTCTGTGTAAAAGTTAAGAAAAAAGCTTATTTCTTGCTACTTCAAATGCACTTTATTAACATATGTCTTTATTTTCATAAATATTTCTAATTGCATGTATTTTTATGTGTATCACATGTGGACGATTTTTGTTTTTTGTAGATTTACAAATCAGTCATGCTTTTCCATGTCGTAACACTAAAGCAGATAGAGAAAACGCACCTTATGTTGAAGCTGAGATTTCCAGAACCATCGACAAAGAAAAGTTACTATTGGTAGGTTGGTATCACTCTCACCCCTTCGCCCCTGCTGCTCCAACATTAAGAGATGTCGATGCACAGCTAGATTATCAAATTAGAATGAAAGGAACAACTGATAACAGTTACACTCCTTGCATTGGAATTATCATTTGTAAGTATTATGGATTTTAAATTATTACTGTCTTCAGGGTTAATTTGTTTGTGCAGTAGTAGAGTAGCAGTTGAACATTTGATGAAGTGACACATGTATTTCCGCCCTAGTTTTTATTTAGTCGTTGGTGATTATACAGGGCCTTCATTAATTCCCGAACCCCACGTGACCGGATTCTGTCTCTCTCTCTCTCTCTTAGTGGAATATGATTTTATGAGTTAGCAGTCAAAAAGTAACCAACAAAAACCATTAGACTAGGGACCTCAAAGTTACTAAATCAATTGACAGTTCGGTCCATTGGCGCTCATTTTCCTTTTGACGGTTATTTTGTATGTATATTGTGCATTTTCCAAGTTCGACCAGTGTTTACCTTCTTCAATTAATTTTCTATCTGTTGGACAATAAAAATAAACATATTTTATTAATTTATTAGCATTTTCATTGCGTTTTTACGTAAGTTAAAAGTGTAGGTTTGTTAAGGTTATGTTCATTTATTTTGACATCTATACAAAATAAAAGTAATATATTATAATGCTTTTAATTTATTTTTTAACAATCAATAACAGTAAACCAACATGAACAGACTTGCTGTTAAAAATACTAAATAATAAATACATTTAAGACATTTACTGTTTCACCTTATTATAATTTTTATATTTTTTATAAACCCCAAAGAAAACATGAGACAACACTGGCATCTTAGGAATTTCATTAATTCAGGTTGTACAACCGTGTATACCGGGTTGCCTAACTTAAGCGGTCACGTGGGGTTCGAGAATTAATGAACGCCCTGTACAAGGGGTATTCAATAATTTTTGGTATGACCGCACACAACACATATTCAATTTGGAACGCAAACACTGTTTGGTGTCAACGCAAGATTATTATTGATAATGATAAATCTGTTGAATCTTTTTGTGAAAAAGGATAAGATATATGTCCTGGAAACAATATATGTTGTATAGGATTGGTCAAAATAACTAAAACTACAAAAAAAAATAATGAACAAAATAAAAACTATTTATAAATTTTACAATATAAAAGTAAATATAAACACACAAAAACACGCAATTCACTCAAGCTGCACAGCTACAGTTAATAATTCTTATACTCATTTATTAGTGGCCTTAAGTTTCCTGTTAAGTTTACACAGGGCTTTTAGAAAAACTTTTTCAGAAACATTCTTAGAACCCCCTTCCCCCCGGAGGCACAAACCACTAGAAAAATATTCTTGCAAACAACCAAGAAAGTTACAAGATCATGATTGAATAGGTGGGCGGGGAAGAAGATAAAAAGGAAATATGAGTGGAAATTGTGAAAAAAAAACCCCAGCTTAGTGGGGTCTATATAAGCTGCCCTAATCCCATTTTTCAGCTATACCTTATTGAAACCCTGTCGGACCCCCCCCCCAATTCTCCTATTCGCTCGAGGTTCCACAACTTTCTTGGGGGTTGTTCCCAAGAAACATTTCTTGTTGATTATGCATTGAGGGTGGTTGTAGGCATGCAGAAGGGAAAGGAAAACCTAGGGGATGGGAAAACCATGTTACAATATAAATACCTTAGTTTGTGCAGCCAAAAGAGAACATATAGCAAATACTGTCAAACGGCAGAAATTAAAAAAAAAAGGTAAATTACCATTACACTTACCTTTTTTGTTTCTTATGCTGTGCCAATAGTCCAAAGAACAAGAAGACAAGAACACCGAGGTCTGGAATATTCCAGTGAATCCCATTGTTAACTTTACGCCATGTAAATGTATAGTAGTGGAAGGAGGTGTCACAGAACAGAACTGGACTGGGAAACAATTGTAGAAGTGTGAAATGTTTAAAAAGTTGTGATGAAAATTACTCAGCAAAGACAAGGAAGCAACAGTAAAAATAGTGTCAACATGTGTGTAAAATGCCAAAGTTTATAAAATAAATAAATAAATATTGCCTTTATTAACTAAATTATAATTCTTATTACAATCCCACCAACCACCATCAGAAAAGGGCAAAGTCTAGCAAATCTATTAACACTCAACCCCAACCATTAGTGAAAACAGAGCACATTATAAGAAACTGTGTCTTTAGCAAAGAAAAACAAAAAAACAACATTAATAAGGATATCTGAAGAAAAATCTAAATTAAAAAAATGCCTAAAGACCAAAGCTTCGGTGCCTACCACATGGAAACCAACCTCTGCCTATTGATTGTTGAGCAAAAAAAATAGTCATTTTGGAGAAGAAAATGTCTTCTTAAATGAGCGCGAACTGGGCCCCCTAGAACAAACACATTATATATATATATATATATATATATATATATATATATATATATATATATATATATATATATATATATGTATATATATATATATATATATATATATATATATATATATATATATATATATATATATATATATATATATATATATATATATATATGGAAAATGGAAATTTTCGTTGAAGAAATTGTTTGCAAACATTTTAAAAAAAATGTTGTCAAATAGATTTGTGTAGATAATTATATTTTAGCAGGCAGCTGTGTAAATAGCTTGAAAAGGTTCGTTGCCCAGGAAAATCGGACCAGTTTTTCAAGAACATTTAAAGTTTGTTTTCGGAAAATTATTGTACTTTTTCAAACAATAAAGTTATTTCGATGAAATAAGGCACATTGTTTCTACTATATGTAGGTTATACCAAATTCCATTACTTTTGTTTAAAAAAGACATACTTGCCATTAAAAATTTTTTAATGAAAATTCGCTAAATATAACATAACACACTTGCTGTGTCCAGTCTTTCTATTGTTTTATTTGTTTCAGCTCCGTATTACTATGAAAACAATTCCCTTGAATCGAGTATAATAGCATACTGGGTAATTCCTCCACCAGAAACCAAACCAAACGAGTATGGCAGACCAATGCTGATGTCATACAGTGTCATCCAGGATCTAGTTATGACACAGAACCTCAAAGATGAGATGGTCAAGTGTGTCGATTATTACAAGAAAGAAAATGACTACATCAATTTTTCCGAACGTTACATAGGAAACACACATTACATTGACAAACTCAAGAATACATTGATGTCCAAATTTCCACGAGACGAAAGTGAAACAGTACTGTGGAAGTTTATCCGAGAAATCTTGTCCTGCCAAGCTGAGGAAAATGACAACTTATTATCGATACCGTCAGTCAGTAAACAATCTCAGCTTCTACCTAGTTTGAACACGCCTGCAAGTCTCAGCTCAAGTCTCATGTTATCAACAGATATTTCAAATTTGCTCTTCAACGCAGGGAAATTCCCTAGTGCCAGTAGTCTTTTAGGTCTTCCAGATCCTATGGCTCATAGTACGCTAGCTGCAAACAATATGTTTTTATCAACAAACCTGTTTAAAATGCAGGAACTGTTAAAACCGTTATCAGCGAGTAGTCCCTTACCATCGAAATCTAAGGCAGATCATAAAAATACCTCGCAGATTAAAATACCATCTGATATTAAAATCACGAAAGCAGAATACAGCGGTGATTCACCAAATATGAAAAGCAAGCTAGATTTTGTGACCCCAGACTTAAATCTGTCTAAAATCTCATCGAAATCTGATTACTTATCGCCTGATATAACACTTTCTTCACTGAAGAGTAAACAAGAGTTTTCAGTACCAGAATTGAGTGTTAGTAAGGGTTCGCTGGATTACAGCTTAGATTTAAGTAAGAGTGTTAGCGAATTAAGCCGGAATTTCTTAGATTACAGTAGAAATTACAGCAGTGATGGCGATAAGCCAGCGAAACTACCTAAAATAGATTATTCTTCTACGTTAGATTTGAGTGTTGGGAAGAGTTCTGTAAGTGAAGCAAGTTCTGAGGCGCCAACTGATCTGAGTGTTAATTTGAGCGACCCACCTGCATATATCCAAATGAGCACCTCAGAGGAAAAACCACTAAATCTTGCAAATTAGCTGTTAGTAGCGTTTTAGTTGCAGTTCATAGTATTATTAAAAATTTAAGTGAAAGTAGTATTTACTTTACCTGACTGATTTTTTACTTGCCCACTTCGATTTTAAGGAGTTGTAGAAACATTTATTAGGAATTATAAGTAGGGAAGTTCACACAAAACACACCTTAAAAAATCATGAAAAAGACTGTCTTATTCATTATTTGTTATCATTCCGTTTTATATTTAATTGAATATTGCACGGACCAAGATGGCAACCCTGTCTTACATCTCACAATGTTCTAGGAGGCTCACTACCATAGCCGTATTACTTTATAGGTGTATTATCGCTGTAATTAGTATACCGTACTGACGAGCTCTAATTAGAGGGAAACCGGTCTGCGTTTCTAATTATGGTGAGAATACATCTAGCCTTGAATATTGTTTATTGAGAAAAGAGTTACATTATTCTCTCAGAAGTAAATATACATTAGAACAAAGGTGAAATAAAGGAATAAAGTAAGAATTTTAGCAAAGGTAAAAATCGCTGCTAAAAAAAGAAATCTGCTAGAATCGAGACTTTGGTATTAAATCAAATTCAGAATTGGCCTGGTGCTAGAAACGTAAAATTTTAGTGAGTTATACAAGCCTTGAAAATATTTTAATAGGAATATTGGAAAGAACCTTAGGTCTATTGTGGCTCACGTCTAATTATTTAGATTTCACCCATCAATTCCAGCTCCCTGAGGGAGTCAATCTTTTCTTGAGGGTGAAAGTTTGTTTGGCAGGTGTACTGCCATCTGAGTGAAGTCGCTTGCCCGTTTCGAAGCTCAAAGAGAGATAACCTCTCTCCGAGTTCGTCTGGACCCGACATCCGTCAGTGTTTGCCTCGAGGCGGTATCATGAAGTCCCGCTCTCGAGCAGCATCTAATCTCCAGTTGTAATCCACCCCTAGATATATCAGCTCCCCTCAGGCTCTTCCAAACCTGACACCTAACAGTGTTAAGACTCAAGGCCACATCCCATCGAGTCCCACTCCCGAGCATCACCCCAGCGAGGCCGTCCGTCCGTTTCGTAGCACACAGTATGGGCTCCAAACTCCGGATGTTTACCACTCATCAGAGATCAGAGCCCCCGGGACGTCTGGGCACACGACACACGCCAGGGCTCAATCCAGGGCGGTATCTGGAACCCCGCTCCCAAGTAACAACCAAGCGAGGCCAATTGTCAGTCTCCGAGGCCACAGTGGAGGCGCCAAACCCCGGGTGCATATCACTCCCCAGAGATGTCTGCCTCCCCCCAGCCTCACCTGCACCAGACCCCCGCCAGTGTTTCATTGACTC
Organism: Tillus elongatus; assembly: GCA_964006375.1. Classification (NCBI taxonomy): domain Eukaryota; kingdom Metazoa; phylum Arthropoda; class Insecta; order Coleoptera; family Cleridae; genus Tillus; species Tillus elongatus. The sequence goes on from OZ023265.1 coordinate 160,175,423, forward strand.
GAGGCGGTATCATGAAGTCCCGCCCTTGAGCAGCATCCAGGCGGGGTCGTTAGCCTGTATCGATGCTCACAGAGTAGGCCCAAGTCTCCAGGTGTAATCCACCCCTAGAGACCCCAGCCACCTCCGGGTTCGTCCAGGTCCAACACCTGCCAGCGTTAGCTTAAATTTCACCCAACAAATCGAGCTTCCGACGGGAGACGACACCTGCGAGGTGAAACTTTGTTTGACAGATGTACTGCCATCTGAGCGAAATCGCTTGCCCGTCTCAAAGCTCAAAGAGAGATAACCTCTCTCCGAGTTCGTCTGGACCAGACATCCGTCAGTGTTTGACTCGGTGCAGTATCATGAAGTCCTGCATCCGAGCAGCATCCAAGTGAGGTCATTTGTCCGTTTCGAAGCTCACAGAAGAGGCCTCAACCCTTAGTTTTAGTCCACCCCTAAAGATCTCAGCTCTCCTCCGGGTTCGTCTAGACCCGACACCCACCAGTGCTAGACTCAAGGCGACATCCCATCGAGCCCCGCTGCCGAGCATCGCACAAGCGAGTCCGTCCGTCCGTTCCGAAGCACGCAGTGGGGGCCCCAAACTCCGGGTGTTTACCACTCATCAGAGTTGTCAACCCCCTCCAGGTCGTCTAGACACACGACACCCGCCAGCACTCAACCCAAGGCGGCACCCATCCGGAACCCCGCTCCCGAGTAACAACCAAGCGCGGGCAACCATCCATTTCTAAGCCCAGAGTGGAGGCCTCAAAATCCGGGTGTACATCACTCCCCAGAGATATCCGCCTCCCTCCAGGCCCACATGGACAAGACCCCCGCCAGTGTTTAATTCCAATTAGTCGCCTTTTACGACAGGTAGGAGTTACCTTGGGCCTATTCTTTTAGTTAGTCCCCGTACCCACAGGGGACAAGATAGACTATACCTGCGGCCTAATATGGCCCTAATAAAAGGTTTAGACAGAAAATATCGTATACTGTGAAAAGATCGAGGTTTGACAAATGCAATATGGAAATTTTAAAGAAAAAATTGTATCTGTGAAAACAATTACAATTTTTAAACACCAATTGGCATTTAAACTGGTCTGTCATAGCTGATTTCTCTTGGTGTGTTGCTATAGACGTTTTGCCAGCCATAGCCGCTGCATTCTTCAGTAGCTGAATTGAATCTGAGGAGACTTCGCTCTGGTAACTCTTCTATACAAGGTGTGGCAAAATAGTTGCCAGATTTAGAATGTGAATCCAAACCAAACAAGCTAAAGAAGAAAACCCTTTAATTTTAAAAGTAATTATGCCATTTAGAAATGTTATATTTAAAAAAATCATATCACTTAAATCACGGATGATCCTTGTCAATTAAGTCTCTAAAATTCACCTTCACCCTGTGGGCCATGTCCTGTTGAAAGTTGCTAAACTAGTGCCTCCATAGAAAAAAATTGTTAGGGGTAAAATCAGGCGAACGTGGCGGCACCAAATATCTACCATGTAAAAACACATGACCCGGAAATATGTCTTCGAAAATCCCCAATAAAAGACGTGAGGTGTGTCATGTGTCATAGTCTTGTGCCATTGTAGTTCCGAAGGGTGGAGTGTGCCAGTCAGAAAAGGGGTTAACACGAGCGCTTGAAATATTTGGTATTTTTGGGGAAAAGCGGAAGCCCCAAAGTGACTGAATGAACGGTAACTGACCACCCTGTGGAAGTAGGATGCACAGGTAGACTCTACTGGAGATAGTTAGTCTCCAGGGGTTGGATTTGCTTAAGGTTTGTTGGGAAAATTAGTTAAGATAGATAAGATATATAAAAAAAAAAAATTGGCCTATTTTGGCGACGAAAATATATATGGACAATAATATATATCTTTACAATGTTACATACAAGTTATAAAACTGAATTTGAAATTAAAAGGTTTCCAGCAGGGCTGACTGGTATATAACTTTATGAAAAATAATAAAACGGGAGTGTCAGGTTTTTGTCTCAGTTTTGCCCAGCATAAAGTTTCTGTTTGCGGTATCACTTTCCTTCCCAACAGATTTGACCCCCTGGGGGAGGTTTTCCTATGTTACGGCAATATACAGAAATGTTGATATTTTACAATGTCTTACCCCTTTGGGGTCGTATTGGGAGGTAAGATATTGGAAACTATTTGTAGACCTCCAAAATTTAAGTTATTTTTACAAGTATGGCCACATAACGGGTTTCTATTAGTATACTTTAACTTAAAAGATTGGACTCTGGGTTAGCAAAATATACTATTTAATTTTATATCTGAACACAAAAATAGCTAAAAATTTGGGACGCAGCAAGGGCATTATAGTAGTGAATTTTCATAAAAATTGTACACTATTAGTAAGATATAGTATCAAAATTAAATTTAAATGGACTTTGGCGATCGGTTTAAGATTCCTAGTTAGCGATTTTTTATGTTATGGTAGACAATTTTCTTAAAAATATTTCAAATCCAATATCACAATAAATTTTCCATTAAACCAGAATCTTCCAATATTGAACCATAGTAACACCTATGTAAACGCACAAAAAATAACAATGAGCTTCGCGGATAATTCCAAATTTGTTTTAAAAAACCTTTTTTGTTGTTTATTGTTTTCAAAAACTAGATGGGTTGACTAAAACCAAACTATCCAAACAATTAATAAGGAAAGTACCTGTCATGTTTATAATTTGACAGGTACATTCCCTTTGTAAATAATTAATTTTTCCTGAAAAACTTTTGTAACTTTAATGAAATTTGTAACAATTTTTTTAAAGACACTTGCAGCACATACATCTTATATTCAAGACCAAATTTTATTTTTTTAGCTCCGTATAAAATATTTTTTTTTCAAATAATCGCTAACTGAGACTCTAAAATCGATCTCCAAGGTCCATTTAAATTTAAGGGATTAGTTATAATAATATATCTTACTAATAGTGTACAATTTTTATAAAAATTCACTACTATAACACACTGGCTGTGTCCCGAAATTTTTTATTTATAGTATACATTCGCATGCTAAAATTTAACTCTTTTGGACGCAAACTTTGTCCTGGTATTAGGAAATACATGGTCCAAGGCTGACAATTTACACAATTGTTAGTTGATTGTACATTGTACACAGCTCTACCTGTAAAATTTCATGTAAACTAAAGCTATCGTGACAACATACTACCTGGGCCTACATCTTGCGACAACTTCCATTGTTTAGATTTTTATCTACGATTTATTTAAATAGCATAGAAGTATTGTCGATTGTTAAATACACCATCTGCTGAATAATAGGGTTACTACAGAGTGCAGTCGTTTGATGTTCAATGCTAGTATCCTGAGTTATTCGAGAACTGATAGCCAGCCTCACACAGGGAGATTTTTAATTAACTGTCTTCAAATTTCTTTCACCATGTTTTAATTTTAATGCCTATTTTAATATTTTGTGATATAGATATGACATTTTCACCCAGTTTTCAATCTGTAAATTATTTTATATGTAGATTTTATTTTATTTATACAGTCCTATCATATTTATTAATTTTTATATGACGCGTTTACTTAGTTTTTAATCTGTAAATAATGTTATATGTAGGTTCCATTTAATTTATACACTTAGGTCCTGATATAGATTTACTAAATTATTAATTTGTATATGTATACATGAAATAAAGGATAAGATCAATCTGTGGCTCATATTTTATTAATTTCAAGCAGGAAATTACATGTCCAACGTCCTTTTCCTGTTGGCATGTTAAATCAATAAATATAAATAGGTGCTTTTCATATATGTATCTGTTTCTTATTTTACCTATATTGTTATAAAATGTCACACAAAGGCAGATCTTTTAATTTTAAGAAGGGTTTAGCAAAAGCTACAGAAGAATTTTGTCTGAACACCAGTTTTCATGGTTTTAAGTATATTGTAACTGAACATAGAAGTGTTTTTGCCAGGTAATGAATACAATAAATTGAATTTCTTTTAAACCACAGGTTCTGCACAGGGTTATCATAATTTAACAGTGCAATAGTTAATAAACATTAGGTAAGTGCCAAAATTTCCCAGTCTGACAGATTCAGGGTATCGCAGATTGTCAAAATTTGGTAAGACATTTGGTTCAAGTCTTATTAGCCTTGGAAAGAACAAAAAAGCCTGGACGCAGCAAGTGCGTTATGGTAGTGAATTTTCATAGAAATGATCTGGCACAAAATATTTTATTATAGCTTTTTTTTCTTGTAACATAGAAATCTAAATTTTGGTGTTTAGTTTACTTTTTATATCTTAAACCTACCTACCAAATTTGGTAATCATAGGTTTTTTTTTTGAGATAAATTTTTTTTTTCGAATGAAAATCAAAATTTTCCCGGAAAATTCGGAATTCCAAAGTTGAAATCTCCATACTGAATTTTTTTTACGAAAATTCACTAAAAAGAAATTGAATAGCGAGCATCGACTAAACAATAGACACGACCAGACAGGACGGTCAAAACCGTGTGTGTTAGGCAGAAATGGTACGTTATCTGCAGAAGGTATCATTGACTAATAGCTACTTACAAAGACAAAATCTGCTCCTTATGATAATTAAACTAGGGGAACAGGAAATGTAATGGTAAGTGGCCTTACATTATAAAGGTGATGAATGTAGCAGGAGACCACGTAAGGCACGTAAAAAGAAATGTTGCATGGAAAATTCAAGTAATTTGTTAGGTCACATAAATAAAAGTGACATAGAGAGCGAGCATTGACTAACACTGTAAATTAAAGGTACAATCATAGCAAATGGGCACACGATGCCTAGTAAGAGGATGCTTTTACAATTTTCATTCTCGATAGAACAGACTAGTGAGTGTTGCAAATGAATCATAAAGAAGAAAGAGAGGAAAATAAACCGAAAGTTAAGCTACAGGAACGTCTTATGCGGTGGAATACAAGTAGGTTTTTGTAGGCTGATACGTATGTAAAATAGTTTAGCAGTAAGAGTAAGCAAAGCCTCATGTTAGAGTAAAGACTGTAACAGCGGCAGAAGTCAATGGAAGCCACGTGTGTTCGGCAAGAGCAAATTTTAGGAAGAAACTATTGACTTTTAATAATAACAATAGACTAAAAACGATGCGAGCTGTAAGGAAAATATAAATGATCTGGAACAAAATATTTTATTATTACTTTTTTTCTTGCAACATAGAAATCTAAATTTTGGTGTATAGCTTACTTTACGTAAACCTACCTACCGAATCTGGTTATCATAGCTTTTTTATTTTTTGAGGTAAAAATGTTTTTCGAATGAAAACTCAACATTTTCCCGGAAAACCTCGTCCGATTTTCCTGACTAACGAACTTATCCAAGCCATTTACAAAAAGAAGGTACGTGCCAAATTTTATCAAAATCAGCCCATTATTTTTTGAGTTATGGGTGTGATACATACATACATATATATATATATATATATATATATATATATATATATATATATATATATATATATATATATATATAGAGAGAGAGAGAGAGAGGTATCGAAGGTGAGACTTTGCAAAAAATGTTTCAAATGAGCACGAACTAGGACCCTTAGAACCCACATCTGGAGACAGTTTCAATTTTTATGTTTATATATATATATATATATATATATATATATATATATATATATATATATATATATATATATATATATATATATATATATATATATATATACTCCTGCATAAAAAACGACAAAATACTCGGGAGAAAAGATGTGGGAAACTGACCAGAGGCGCGCGATTGCTCCATGACAATGCACTCGTGCACACTGCTGGAATTGCACAAGTAGTAATTTGTGTCTGCAGTTTCGAACAAATTGATCACACCCTGTATGGTCCAAATATGGTACTCAGTATCTACCACCTATTTGGAAATTAGAGAAAGGACCTTCGCTGGCTCCATTTCAGTGATGAAAGCTGCAGTTTGGGCACATTTAGAGGGCAAACCGAAATAATATTTTTTTAGGATAACTTTGCTGAAACTAAGTGCATTGATGTTAGGGAGACCATATTAAAAATTAAATTTAATTGTGAGTACGCCATTTCATAGTCCGGCCGGGCAATTTTGGTGCTTACCTTGTAAGTTGTAAACTTGTGTTTGTCTTAAGTTGCAATTTTGATGGGTTGGTCCAAGTCATAAGAATTTTTCAAAATGACACTTCATTTGGCGGAAATATCTGTATTCTTTTATTGTCTATCGGAAGTGCTTCTGCCAGTATTTATTTTACAAAGCAATCTATCAGGAGACTGCTCATAGGATCATACATACTCATAGACTACATTTTTATTATTACTATATTTAGCAATATATATATATATATATATATATATATATATATATATATATATATATATATATATATATATATATATATATATATATATGTATGTATGTATGTATGCATGTATGTATCACACCCATAACTCAAAAAATAATGGGCCGATTTTGATAAAATTTGGCACGTACCTTCTTTTTGTAAATGGCCTGGATAAGTTCGTTAGTCAGGAAAATCGGACGAGGTTTTCCGGGAAAATGTTGAGTTTTCATTCGAAAAATATTTTTACCTCAAAAAATAAAAAATATATATTTAAAATATATATATATATATATATATATATATATATATATATATATATATATATATATATATATATATATATATATATATATATATATATATATATATATATATATATATATATATATATATATATATATATATATATATATATATATATACAGGTTGTCCAATAAGCGCGCGTCGGTCCATAGTAACTAAACCGTTGTACTTGAAAAAAAAAATCTCAAGGAAACTTATAACGTGTGATCTTTTGCTACAACCCAAAATTATTTTTAAGTATACAGGGTGTACAAAAAAAGTGTAATACCAAAAATTATATTTTTCTTAAACAGAATACTATAGTTTTTTATATGGTGGATGAAGCCTCTGTCGGTTATATATTCAACTAAAAATTTGTAAGATTGTCAAATGCAGTGTTGCCGAGTTATTAATTTTTCTCTAAAAATGTAGTCAAAAACATACTTTCTTCAGACTGTTATATCTCTGCCACTGTTCGTTAGTTACCCTGACAAATTTACCTACAATCTAATATTGGCCTAGTTCATCCTGAACTGTCTTTACATTTGGATTCGTTCATACAGGGTGTTCAAAATTGCTCTTCAAACATCCCAACCTTCATTTTAATTGAATTTCTTAAATACAACACCCTGTATATTATTTTGCCGTTGGAAAGCCTAAAGTGTGCTTATTCAGAAAATACCATGTTTGCCGTATCTATCTCAATCTGCTTTTGAGATATTAAGGTTTTCCCAGAAACTTACACAGAAATAAGAAAAATCACAGGTGGCACGGCACAAGGAATCGAAACAATTGCTACTTGTTGACATAATAACGTTATTTCTTTTTTTATCGCAAATTTATATTATATTTATTTAATTAATAATAAAATCGTTCAGAATAAAAGATTATTAAACGTAACATAAATTAGACAATTAACCTAAACACAATAACTACTTCATGAGAACCTCGGTGGTTCAAGGGTAAGCATGTGTGCCTCTGAACCGAAGGGTACTGGGTTCGATCGTAGGGTACTTCTTTCACTTTTTCAGTACAAACTGTAATATTAACATCAACCGAGGTTCTGGCATTGTATTTGGGCAAGTTGAATGTCTGCACGTTCCGCTCTTTGGAGGGGCCGTAAAGCCGTCGGTCCCGTGTCCATGCGATGTTGGGCACGTTAAAGATCCCTACCCTCCTTACAGAAAGGCAGGGGTTCCGCAAAATTTCCAGGATAGTGAGGTGAAACTGCTTCCTGGCGTCGGTGATTGGCCATAGTCGCGGAAATAGGCCGAGGTTAAAGAAACAAAACACACACACAACTACTTCATCAGATGTTCAAACACTCTACCATTTTGTTGTATATACATATTGAATCTGCCTATTAAAGGAGTAACTGAATAAAGTGCTTCTCTCATTTTTGCTGTTGCTGTTGGGGGTGTTTTGTAGACCAGATCGTTATATCTGGTGACCTTGGAGGCCACGGAATAGGGTCTCCTCTTCCAATCCAATGGCCTGGAAATTTTGCATCCAGAGTATTTCGGACTCGAATACTGAAATTAACAGGCGCCCCATATAACTGTAACCAGATCCTTCTCAATAGTTGTAGTGGTATGTTTCCAGCAGATTATCAAGATTTTCGTTTAAAAAATTTTGAAAAATATTTCCATTGAGGTGTCCATCAAAAAAATGCGGCCCTCTTATGTGGTCTCCAATTATTCCTCCCCATACATTTTCACCCCACCTATGTTCTTGGTCAACAGTTCTCACAAAATGTGGATTGGAATCAGCGTAGAAGTGTACACTCTGCCTGTTTACATCACCATTATGTGAAAAACTGGAACCTGTGATGAGCACTAATAAGTACACTTGGAGAACACCCCAATCACCACAACACATATTTCAGAGACCTTACGATCGTTTCGTTGACAAAGTCAACATCTTCAGAGGAAGAAAAATTCTGAATTTTTCTTCCTCTGAAGATGCTGACTTTGTCAACGAAACGATCGTAAGGTCTCTGAAATATGTGTTGTGGTGATTGGGGTGTTCTCCAAGTGTACTTATTACATGACCATTGTTTTGGAATGTCGCCTCATCGGTGAACAATACATTATTCCAAAAACGTTCCTCTTCTCCAATTCGAGCAAGACTCCAATTACAGAAATGGGTCCTATTTTCGAAGTCTTGTCTGTTAAGTATTTGAGTTAGTTGTACACGATATGGATGGAACCTATTCTTACTTAACATTCTTTTTACAGAAGTTTGACCTAAGATCAACATATCACTTATGTCTGCTATACTTCTATGTGGGTCTTCAACAACAGATGCGACAACATTAAATTCATTCCCTTCGTTTAGCACTGGCTTCATTAGTTCATGTTTCTCGTACTTAACTGTTCCCGTCCTGTCAAATCTATTCATTAGTCTTTGAAATGATCTTGCATCTGGATTCCTTCTTTCAGGAAATCTCTCACCGTATACTCTGGATGCCAGAAGACAATTCTTTAAGCGATCTGCACGGACATAAATCAATGCATTTAATTCTTCAAACGTGTACTTCATGTTTATTACAAAATACCCCTTATTAAAAAACAAAATATGCACAAGACGTCGCCAAATGTCACAAGATTATACAAATAATTAGTTACATATAAATCATTTCAATTGATTGCTGAATCGTATACTTCATTCTTATTACAAAATACTTCCTTATTAAAAAAGATAATACCCACAAGATGTCACCAAATGTCACAGGATTGTACAAATAATTAGTTACATTGTGAGTCAGCGAGTAGCAATTGTTTCGATTCTTTGTGCCGTGCCACCTATGATTTTTTTCATTTCTGTGTAAATTTCTGGGAAAACCTTAATATCTCAAAAGTAGATTGAGATAAATACGGCAAACAGTGTATTTTCTGAATAAGCACACTTTAAGCTTTCTAACGGCAAAATAATATACAGGGTGTTGTATTTAAGAAATTCAATTAAAATGAAGGTAAATGTTGGGATGTTTGAAGAGCAATTTTGAACAGCCTGTATGAACGAATCCAAATGTAAAGACAGTTCAGGATGAACTAGACCAATATTAGATTGTACGTAAATTTTTCAGGGTAACTAACGAACAGTGGCAGAGATATAACAGTCTGAAGAAAGTATGTTTTTGACTACATTTTTAAAGAAAAATTAATAGCTCGGCAACACTGCATTTCACAATCTTACAAATTTTTAGTTGAATATAGAACCTACAGAGGCTTCATCTACCACATAAAAAACTATAGTATTCTATTTAAGAAAAATATAATTTCTGGTATTACACTTTTTTGTACACCCTGTATACTTAAAAATAATTTTGGGTTGTAGTAAAGATCACACGTAATAAGTTTCATTGAGAAATTTTTTATAAGTACAACGGTTTAGTAACTATGGTCCGACGCGCGCTTATTGGACAACCCTCTGTATATATATATATATATATATATATATATATATATATATATATATATATATATATATATATATATATATATATATATATATATATATATATATATACTTTCGAAGGCGTTTAGCTGTCCTGCCCGTCCAGCATTTTTAATTAATTTTAGATTTTTGTGATTAACGTACTGATTATTATCCCAAATATGTCTGGCGACAGAAGATATATCCACAGTACCGTATCTTAATTATGCTAAATGTTCTTTGAATCTAATTCCAATAGATCTTTTTGTTTGTCCGACGTATTTATGATCACAATATTTACAACTTATTTAATAAATTCCCGACACTTCGCCGTACTATATCCTTGTCGTTTGGGGTACCTAGCAGGTTTTTTAAAAATATTTTTTGGCGAAAATGTTAGTTGCAAATTTGATTTTTAAAAATGCCAGCTAGATCCCGTCAGGTTTTTTTTAATGTGTTGCGGTGATTTTGGTTCTCTAAGTGCGCTCATCAGTGCTCATCACAGGTTCCAATCTTCACTTAGGTACTGATTGCGGGTTAAAATTATATGTATATTTTAGGATTCTTTGGTTATTAATCACTCTTGCATCAGTGTGTGCTACATTATTTTTGATTATGACACTGTGGAACATATTCTTGGACAACCCAACAGTAACAACGTTGGAAGATAGTTCATATCCAGTTGATGCAATTGACTTTCCCGCTGTATCAATTTGTGATTTGAATAAGATTAGTCGAAAGCGAGCGGAAGCAATGGCATATGAAATGTAAGTATATAAGTATTGTAAGTATATAAGTATTGTAACTATATTTAGGGATGTTCGATTCCAAATCGATTTTAGAAAAGATCGATTATTTGTGTTGCAAAATTTCGATTTTCTTTTTTTAATTTCAACAACACACCACGAGGGCTTACAGCCTAAATACTATCGTACCGTGGGTGTTGACAAGGAGGAAAGAGGCAGCTTGTTAATTCTGGACTTGAAGGTTTGGAGGTTCGGGGGAGAAGGAAAAACATGTGCCGGCAAGGAATTCCACAACTTGGAAGTCCTCGGGACAAAAGAGCGGGCATAACAAGATGTTCTATGTCTGGTGACCTGGACAGTAAAAGGGTGCATGCGCTCTGTTCCCCTGGTGGATCTGTTGGGGGCAGCAGGTGGGGGAACTATGGAGGAAAGCTCCTCTGAGCAGTGCCCGTGCAGATATCTATAAAAGAGAGAGGTCACCAACGGCACGTCGGTGGGCAAGGGATGGTAGCCTTTGGGTGAGGGTAAGGTCACCGATGAGACGTATAGCTCTCTTTTGAATGGAGTCCAGGATAGCGAGTGTAGAAGCGGCAGCGGCACCCCAGATGTGGGAGCAGTATTTGAGGTTTGGCCTTATTGAATCGATTCGCCAGCTGTCGATTTCCACGGAAATCGATTCCTTCTCCCTGAGATCGAATCGATAAAAATTAATACGTAAATGATATTAATTAATTTTCAACCAAAAAACAGTACTTTTGCGCCACTATTTTAATATAGTATTCTTTGAACAAGATGTTTTGTATTCTATAACAGTATTACTTAATAATATCCAGTGGCGATTTCTCCTAGTGAGCTAGGTGTGCGCCGCACACCCTAAAATATAATCAAAATGTGCACAGTTAAATATGTTTTATTTCTTTTTCCCTTAGTCTTAATACACTACATATTTTATGACAATCCATTTAATTTACTTATTTGATTTCATAAATAGTCGGTTAATAGTGACTTGGAATGAAGTAGGTACCACGTCTAACATATTCAGAGAATATGAGTAGGTCAATAGCAACGGGGAATGAATTCGGATTAGGTGTGCGTTAATATTTCCGTACAACTTCAGTCGATGGAGTGGTATTGGTATACAATGCAGTTCCCGACCCACGTGTTTAAAATAGTGAGGAAAATACTATTCATTTTAACATTGGAGTGAGCTGTAAAAATATAGCTCGAGACAAATGAAAGGAACCCCGGACTAACCAACCGATAACTCAAAATATAATCGGCCGATTTTGATAAAATTTGGCATGTACCTTCCTTTTGTAAATGGCTTAGATAAGTTCGTTAGTCAGGAAAATCGGACGAGGTTTTCCGGAAAAATTTTGAGTTTTCGTTCGAAAAAAAAAATTATCTCAAAAAATAAAAAAGATATGATAACCAAATTTGGTAGGTAGGTTTACGATATAAAAAGTTAACTATACACCAAAATTTAGATTTCTATGTTACAAGAAAAAAAAGTTATAATAAAATATTTTATGTCAGATCATTTCTATGAAAATTCACTACCATAACGCACTTGCTGCATCCAGGCTTTTTACACATTTTATTATTTAGTACCATATTAACATTGAACTACTTTTAATGTTTTCAGTTTTCACCCCGTTCCGGACAGTGCTAACGCTAACACAAATTTGTGTGAAGAGAAGAGGTTGTATAATAATTCCCTGTTCTTTTCGTGTTTTAAAGTTTTAAGTGACTTTTTAATTTGTAAGTGTTGCGGTGGGAGATTAATTTATTTATCTACCTATTATTCCCATATATATATATATATATATATATATATATATATATATATATATATATATATATATATATATATATATATATATATATATATATATACATTTAGTGTTAATAATTTTTAAAACCACCACTAACAGCAACTCGTTACCGCACACCCGAACTTTTTGGTCAGGAGACGCCACTGATAATATCACAGAACATAATGTATATAATGTGGCGTGTGGCAATATAATACACAGAGATGTAGCTTGTCAGTTATTGTCATTTATCACCCAATCCGTCAAATTGTGGATCTATTACAAAATTATTAATTTTAAATGTATTAGTGTTGTAGTGTAGTTCCTAATTCCTTAAGAGGTTAAGCATGTCTTTTGTAAAAATACTTTTTAAATCAGCCATTAACTGATATTGGTAATTCTGATCCTCTTCAATATTGGGTGACAAATAAGACATTATTTCCTGTGTTATATCCAATTGTAGGGAAATATTTAGCAGTAGTTCCAACATCTACACCATCAGAAAGAATGTTTTCAAAAGCAGGAAACATTTTAGTTAATAACCGAAATAGGCTAAGCCCTCGTCACCTTCAATAACTATTGTTTTAAATGCTTTACACTTGGAAGACTGGTATATTACCACAAGTAGTACTGCTAAATAACTTCTTATACTTAAAAATAAAATTGTTTATATGTATATTTGGTTTATATTTCCTTTTTATCATCCTATGTTCTTTTTATTTAATTTTTTTCCCTCATCCTCAGCGAAGTATAGACATGCACCCCTAAATTGATTGTTTCAAGGCTCACTCGGTGAAACTTCTGGATAATGTACAATTAAAATTCATATGTGTTATCTCCCAACAATGCGAAGAGGTCTTCCTGAATGATGAAACAGAAGGTAATACAAATCGAATAATATGTGAAACACTATTTTAATTGTGTGTATGAGCCGCTAGTCTATCGCAGGCTTATCCGGTCTTTTAACGTGCAGGGGACTGGGCTGCTACCAAACTAACAGCGGTATGGGTGTGCCTCGTCATCATCATAAAGCTTTGTCTTTTTTTTTTAATGAAATTCATTTCCAGGTAGCTAATTTGTTATATATTTTTTGGAGTAGTAGTCTTAACCTAGTGTTAGATAGAGTCATTGCTTTTAGTAGGTTTTAACATTAATAAAATATATTACACATTACACAATGCTTTAAGATATGCGGATGCGGTGACAAAAGTCAGCGACACCTTTAGCTTCTGTGGGTAACAAATTGGGAATCGATTTTTCAAAAATCGATTCTCCTAGCTCCGATTTTTATTGAATCGATATTTTACCAAACGATTCTTCACGATTCAAAAATCGATTCTTTTTTATGAATCGAACATCCTTAAACTATATAACTGATTTATTTGAAAAAGGTGTCTTTACGTGCCAGTTGATAAGAAAACGGCAAAATTAATTTTACGAAGAGTTTTATGAGATAAATACTGAGAATTAAGACGAATGTAATGTAGAGTGAAAGCCACCGGGATTCGGCACCTTATTCTTGTGACGTCATATCGTGCGGGGCTCACTTTCGTGCAATCAATCTTGCGAAGATTTCTATATAATTAAATGTTGTACAGAAACGGCAGCATCAATCGAAGGGTGACTAAAGAGTAAGATGATGTGTACCACTTTCTATACTACGGTGACTTTTCGGTCGAGCTCCATTTTTGACTCCCACTGTTTCTTCTGCATATAAAGTACTTTTTGTCAACGACCAACATTTTAGAGCTTTTGCCAATGTTATCACTCTACAACAGTAGACTTTAATGAGTTTGTTCAATCTAAATCCGTATCAATAAGAGTCGAACGATCTGTCATAGATTTTTTGCTGGGGCTTTGCTGGAGTCTTTTATTTTCCATAAGGCAAAAACAGAAGTGAGAAATGTTATTGTTAAAGATGTTTCAATAAACTGGAAATAAATGATCGCACATTTAGGCGGTTTTGCGGCTCGTGATCATTATTTGTATATTAAATGACCTTCATTGTATTAGGGGAAACGTGCCCAAGACTACGCACTTAACAAATAAGGGGATTGGTTTTTTTATAACCTATCACTGTTCAAACATAAATTGCTATTTTCTTTCTGGCCCTACTTCACAATATTAACAGATTTTAATTTGTTCTGAATTCCTTTGAGAGCCTACAAAAATTAAAAACTAAGAAGACCACATTGCGTACTCTTGGGACACCTCGTATCCAAGAGGACACAAGGATGTGCTGCAAGTACTAAGAATAGGTACACACTCATAATTTCTCTTTCTTTCTTTTGGATGGGAGCACCTAAAACAAGCGAATGACAAAATATTTTAAAAAATCAAAAAATTATCAAGCGCATTGCTCTCCACATTAGTTATTTTCTTTCGATATACCTTTCTTAATATGTTTCGTTTTAGGTAGATTAGACTCAGAGTACTTTCCTTTTCACTGATCGGTCATTTCTGCCAGACATTGCATTCCTTTCTAGGCTGTCTTTGAAAGGAGTACTGGTCAGTATTTGGAACTTTTTTCCTTTCCTCTTTTAATTCATAGGCAGATCGTTTTTCTTTTCTTAAGGAGTAGGACAAATATTACACAGAATCTCTTGGTATGATTTTTCTGGCGTATGTTCCACAGGAGGAGTGGCATCTGGTTCCCTAAGATTGTCTTCGCTGTTGAATGAAGTTGAAGGCACGATGATCAAGTG
Organism: Tillus elongatus; assembly: GCA_964006375.1. Taxonomy (NCBI): domain Eukaryota; kingdom Metazoa; phylum Arthropoda; class Insecta; order Coleoptera; family Cleridae; genus Tillus; species Tillus elongatus. The sequence goes on from OZ023265.1 coordinate 160,190,729, forward strand.
ACATCAATGTTTAAAGTCCACACAATAGTTCTGTTTACCGGAAATATAGAGAGAGTATATTGGTCCCTTCCTTTTCTAGAGTAAACATTTATGGAGAGGTATAAAATACTTATTAAGAGTGATCTTTGACCTACAGTTAACTTGGGTGGAATCAAAACACACACAAAAATTTCAAAAAATGGTTGATCACCACAATGGATAGATGAATGCTAGGAACAACAAAGACTGAGGCCTGAAATCTTCGATTCTGCGCTGTTTGTACATGAGGATACTGTCTGCAATTACTTACGTTGCATTAGGATAGTGTCACTACGTGGAGATTGGAACATGTGATGAGCACAGATAAGTATACTTTGCAGAACCCAATTTCCAGACCCGCGATCTTTTCGCTAATAAATTTAGCTTCATCAGGAAATTAAATATGCTTAAACCGGCGCGTATAAAATAAAAAATCAGAACGTGCTATCGGGAAGACAGATGAAGTGAATCTTATCTTATAAGTGCGGCCACTATAAATGCACCTGCTTATTTGTCTCTGTTCTTAGACAGAGCATCTTGTATTTTTAACAGGTAGTTATTAGTATTATTATATATATATATATATATATATATATATATATATATATATACATATATATATATATATATATATATATATATATATATATATATATATATATATATATATATATATATATAATGTTTAAGTGCCAACTGGACCAATGTAGATCCCCGGTATGTAAGAAGAAGTATGAGGCTTCTAGGCACATTATACGATAGCGAAATTTCACAAGTGGAAGACCTTACAGAATTTCAAAATGTTTTGGATCAATATTTTGTACGACGTGGAATTTATGACGAATATACCAGTGTCAAAGAGCTCATGTTAAAAGTAAGTTTATATAGTTTTTAAGTTAGTAGACTGGTAAGAAGTGTCCATAAGCGCTTCGGGAATATTTATTCGATTTTAAAGCTGAACAATGGTTTGGAAATGATCGGATGCATTTTATATCTATTTTTTTTAATAGTACATACAATGGTTGCCTTTTATATTTTGGGATTAGTAACAAAAACAAATATTCATCATCGAAAATTGCTTTATTGTTTTGCAAAATATTCTCCTTGAAGATCAATGCCCTATTTTCAGGCGTATGAACCAATTTTCTAAGCACTTTTTCCACTCCGATGGAGGTGTCTCCAAAACATGCATTTTGAACGCATCAATCGCTTCTTGGGGTATTAAAAAACGTTGACCTCACAATTTATTTTTGATGCTGTGGAATAAAAAGAAGTCATAAGGTGCCAAGTCAGGAGTTTACGGTGGATGACTCATCACACATACGTTTTGAGTGCTCAAAAAGTCAGCAGTCCGAACCGATGTGTGAGAGCTTACATTATCGTGGTGGAGAATGATCCGTCTTCAGCGGTTCGTTTTCCTTATTTCTCTGAAGACTTGTGGCAAACAAATGGTTGTGTACCATTCAGAATTGATTGTTCTACCTTGCACCAAAGGTACGGTTGACCAGTTTTTTCAAACAAAAAACCCGCAACCATTTGCTGAGAGCACGAACGACTTTTGTTGGGTTTGGCTCACCTTGGAAGACCCATACAGTCGACTGCTGCTTACTTTTGAACTCATACGCATTGATTCGTCGCCTGTTAATAAAATGGCAAAAAAATGTCTTCATAGAAATGTTGTGAATGACTCTATATTGTTCTATCCGAATGAAGGCGAGCTAAAATTTGAAATATCGAAAGTCATGCGGTGATAAAACTAAAATAAAACTCGGAGAACCAGCCTTTTAAAAGAGGATGGTTACTCTACAATCAGTTACACATAATAAGGATAAGAATACAAAATACTGACAATTATTTTGTCTTGAATGCGGCGTCTTGATGTAAATGTTCGTGTGACCTAAAGGTTCATGCGTGTAAGGAAGGAAGAGGAGGGGGAAGCATGAACTTTAGGTAACACACATGTAACTAAACTCACAGCTCACAGGAGTAATTGCGGATTGCGGTTAAACTTAGGCGTGGAATAGCGTGCGTCTGACTATGGCGCGGGAAATAACCTTGACCAACAAGCTAACGGTTGCGCAGGACTCGTGCGTTGCACGGTCGGGATGAATGCTCGCACGTGATTGGCTGGCATATAAAATTACCAGGGAAATAAAAATGAAAAAAACCCTGTCCTTATACGAATAGGCGCGTGAACATAAAATTGGTTTATACGTAATTGCTGAACATCACGTGTCACTATGTCATACACATGTTTTGAAGCACCGCGATCGAATTTTTTGGAGCATTCCTTGCGACCAATTGACACGAGCATGTTTTAGAGCGATTATCAAATTATGTGGGACCCAACGCTAGCAAGGTGTTTTGCGGCCAAATGTTCATGGAATATTGAATGTATGCTGGTCCCTACTAATGTTAAAGGATACCTTAACCTCACGATATCTGGGGGTGATCCTGGACTCCAAACTAACATGGGGGTCGCAAATAGAACGGGTTGTAAGGAAGGGAGTAGTGGCAGCTGCGCCAAGTGATAGGGATGACCTGCTGAGTTAATCCTCGGATCCTTCACTGGATCTACACTGCGATCGTCAGGCCGAGAATCCTCTATGGGGCGTTGGTCTGGTGGTGCGGTGTGAACCAAACTGCAGGAAGCTGGCCAAACTCCAAAGGCTGGCAACCCTGGGTATCACAGGCACTATGAGGACGACACCCTCAGCCGCGCTAGAGGTCCTGTTGATGCTGCCACCGCTTCCCATCTGTGTCAGGAGGGAGGCGATGGCGTCGCATCTCAGAATGCGAGACTCAGGAAACTGGTGCGGAGAGGGAGCAGTAATAGGGCATGCAAGAGTCGCCAAGGAGGTGGAAAAGGAAATTCCGATTTCCGCCTTAAAGGTGCGGGATGCCGAGGATGATATTAGGTTGACTAGGTCATACACCCTCAGGATCCCCAGTAGGGATCAGTGGAGGGAAAATGAGGTTGAATTCCAGCCCGCAAGCCTGGTCTGTTTCACCGACGGATCGCGGCTGGAGGACCAACAATCCTCCGGGGCACGAATATACATCGAGTGCTTGGGGGTGCGCGAGAGCTATGCTCTTGGCGCATATACGACGGCATTCGAAACAGAGGTGTACGCTATCCTGACGGTGGCCAATATACAGGATGTGAAGAGGGGTCCCGAGAAATGTGTGTACATCTGCTCGGATAGCCAGGCAGTCCTCCGGTCAGTCTGCGCTGCCAGAATTAGGTCTACACTGGTTCAGGAGTGCGCTGACGCCCTCAAAGGACTAGCCAGGACAAAGGAGGTACAACTAGTGTGGGTTCCGGGACACTGTGGCGTAGCGGGGAATGAGGTGGCGAATAATCTCGCAAGGCTCAGTTCCCGGCGGCCGTTCTGTGGCCCGGAGCCGGCGATAGGTATAAGTAGGATGACGATCTCTGTCGCCTTATACAGGTGGACCGAGGAAGCAATGAAGAGGCACTGGGGGTCGGTTGGTGGCTGCAGGCAGGCGAGGGACTTCGTGGAGGGGCCGGACAGAGATAAAGCTGTCTGGCTACTCGGAAGGATTCGACCTATGCTTCGCCGCATCCTTGCGGTGCTAACAGGCCACTGCGCCCTTGGAAGACACCTCACATTGATAGGCGTAGAGAGGGATTCCATTTGCCAGGAATGCGGCGTGGATGAGGAAACGTCCTACCACTACCTGTGCGAATGCGAGGCTTTTGGGAGTCTTCGAGCAGAATTGTTCGGATCGAGGACTCTGCAGAGGAATCAGGTAAGTACCGTCCAATTGACGACCGTCACGGCCTTCATCTCGAGGTCGAGGCTGTTTGGCGACGGAACCGAGGAAGAGTGGAGCATGGTTGCTGGGTTGCTGGGGTTGGCAAAAAGGGCCCATGGTGGCCTACTTGCTTGGCGTTGGCCTCCCCACCACTGCTACTACTACTAACCTCACGATAAGAGACGTGACGATCTTGCAGTATCAGTTCACGCACCGCAACAATGATTTTCTGAACAACAACCGGTTTTGGGCGACCTTAACGAAATTCGCCCTTGAGCGAAATACGGCCACGATTGAATTCGGTAAACCACCGATAAACACTGGTCCTTGATGATGCTTCATCCCCAAAAGTCGAATTTAGTCGGTCGATGCACTGTTGTTGAGTTAGTCAATGTTGAAAAATGATTGCACGATTTAATTCCTTTTTTGGCGGATATAAACTTTTCAAGTTACTGTAAACAACACCAATAGCGCTTGCACGTCCAAACGTTCTGAGTAAATATAACGTCAAAAATGTCAATATTTACGATACCCTACCAGAAATGACTTATAGAAATAATATTAAAACGTATAAGGAAACCTATGTAGTTTGACTAGTCTCTATAAGGTTAATGGGAAATGTTTGTGGGAGGATTCTGAATTATATCTAGATTTTTACGAAATTCTCTTTCTAGGAATACCACATAGAACTCCATAAAGTAGTCTATAAATAATTGAATGTGCCAAGGAGATCCGTATAAGATGACGATGTCAAAGAACCAATCAGAATCACAAAAGCTTAACTGTTACGTGATCTGTATACTGGTGAATATTGCTAGCTGATTTGCTGAGAGTCATTGTCAACTGTTTAACAATCAACGTTTTTACCTAATTTTCATTAAGAATATTCACTAGTAGAGAGGTCACGATGAAAGGCTTTCGAAAAAATTTCTTCAGATGAGCGCGAATTTGTGTCCCTAGAACCCAAAACCATGGCCCGTTAAATTATATATATATATATATATATATATATATATATATATATATATATATATATATATATATATATCCGAACGATAACTCAAAAAATACTCAACTGCTATGAACAAAACTTGGCACATATCTTCATTGTATTAAGACCGTGGACGAGTTCGTATATCAGCTACAACGGACATTCTTTTCCCCCAAAAATATACAAAAATACTTTTGAAAACGCTATATTTCTGTGAGTATCAGAGTAACTGGAATGATACTGTACATGTAGCTAAAAATGGTGTAAATAATCTTATGTTGTGAATTTTAAGTAATTTGGTACACAATATTTAGAGTTTTTTCCAAATTAAAAATTAAAACTGAAAGACATGCGTTGAAACGACTTAATGGTTAAAGTCCAATGCCTACCGAGATCTGAGAGTGGCGTTTTTTTTTTGGATACAGGAGGGAGAAATGCCTGATGCAGACCCCATTCACGACACCGTAGTGCGTGGAATATCGAGGTACTGTGAGACTCGTACTCACTAAAACTCCCTCCCTGGAGTACCGGACCTTAGTCCATACCTCCGTCGGAAAGATTACACACAATGACGTTTGGGTTTGAATGTTTCCATTCTGTTCTTGCCGCGGGGGCGTTAGCGGGTAAGTATAAGCTTTGGACGCTTATGCTTATGTGGAAGTTGCTCAACGTAGGCGGTGGCACTACGGAGAAGAGGATTTGGGTGAGAAGCGGCTTTTGCGAACTGAGTTGTGGATAGTTGAGTTATAAACTCAAGTATCGAAGGCATTTCCAGATCAGAGTGAATCTGACTGTTACTGACAAACCATGGCGCTCCGGTAACCATTCTCAGAATTTTATTCTGGATAATTTGAAGGGTCTTGATGTGTGATGCGGCCGCGGTGGCCCATGCAGGGGATGCATAGGTCAAGGCTGGCCGGATGATGACTTTGTACATGAGCAATTTGGAATTTCTATTTAGAAGTTGGAACAGCTTCGAGATGAACATCGAGGCTTTTAGTCGGGCATATTGGACATGGGGGCGCCATGTTAAGTGTTTGTCGAGGAAAACCCCGAGGTATTTGGCGGAATCTTGCCAGGGAATTAGACGGTTGTCTAATGATATGTGTTCGTGAGGTGTGTGTCTCCTCTTGGAAACTAGGACTGCTGAACATTTATCGGGGTTTATGGCTAGGAGTGATTTCCTATACCAGCCTTGCAGCTCGACTACGGCGGTCTGAAGTCGTTCGGTTATTATCCTCGGCTGAGTGGAGCTGCTAAGGATGGTAGTGACGTCTGCGTACAGTGCGTATGTCACGTTTAGGGGCGCTGTCGGAATGTCTGCGACAAATATATTGTACAACAGAGGGGAGATAGCAGAACCCTGCGGGAGACCAGCTGAGGCTGAGTACGTTCTAGATATGGCTCCCCGATGTTTGACCTGGTACTTCCTCTGTTGCAGGTATGATCTGATTAGCAGAATCAGAGGGAGATGATAATTAAATGATAGAAGTTTATTTAGGAGGCCCGCATGCCAAACGCCTTCGAAGGCTTGAGCAATGTCAATAAATATTGCACCAGTTGACTTGTTTTTATTAAATCCTTCGGTGATGTTTTCCACCACACGAAGGACTTGGTCTGTGGTGGAGTGCTGGTGTCTGAAACCGAATTGCTCATCCGGGAGGATATGATTTTCTGAGGTGAAGCCTTTTCTGAATCAGTTTTCGGCGATTTTACCGATGACTGGTAGTAGGCTAATGGGCCTGTAGTTCTGAGGGAACAGCGGATCTTTGCTGGGTTTCGGGATGTTGATAATATCGGAAAGTTTCCACATGGAATGATAGTGTTGAAATAGCAGCAAGGCATTCATAATCGTAACTAGGAATACCACGGCTTTGCGGGGGAGGTTTTTCAGGGCTACGTTGGAGATTCCATCGTATCCCGGAGTTTTCCTATTTTTTAATGATTTGATTATTTGCGAAACTTCTTCGAAGATTGCGGGCTCGATAGTTATGTCCTGACATATCGGTGCGTTCTTGCTACGTGCGACAGATCAACGTTGTTATAAGTCGGGCTGAATTGCAACTCCAGATGATCTGCGAATGCACTTGCTTTCTCTGCATCTGTGTATACTACACCATTACGGCCGTGAAGTGGGGAAGTCGGAAGTTTTTGGGAGCGAAGGGTTTTTGCCATTTGCCAGATGGAATTGTCTTGGGTAGACAGAGTTTTCAGGCGCTCCTCCCAACGTTTGTTGCGGAGTTCTTGTAGGGTGGATCGCACTTGTTTGATGAGTCTGTTTGCGTCTCGTTTGTCGGTGGGGTTTCCGGTGCGTTGGGCCAGTCAACGCACGCGGTTCTTTTCGAGTATCATTTCTCTGATACTGGACGGAAATGGCGGCAGATTGCTCGAGGCGGGGTTACTCGGAGAGTAGCGTTACCTCTGCACTGCCTTAAATACCTGGCTTGGTTCGTGTCAGGCTGCACATACTTGGCGGCAAAATGTTTTGCCGTTTTTCAAACTCATTACATTCTATGTGATGGAGGAAGTATGCCTTCTTTCGCTCGGTGTTCAAGCAGCCCGCTGCGAGCTGTTCTCGTTCGTTATCTGTCAGGGTACTTTACGAGGTCTCATTGGCGGCAACCTTTGTCGGTATCTTTCCAGCTATCAATCTGTCTGATATATCGCACCTGATTTATGCGTAGAATGCATTCTTATTTAACAAATATTTCCTACGAAGCAAAATAAAATAGGAGAATATCATCTCACCCTTTTGCGCCATTAGGTATCATTGACAATATTTTATCTCTTGGCGGGAAGCTAGTAAGGTGTTTACCAAACGATTATGCGACGCATTTTCATGGTTTTATTTGTCGATAGCTTATTCTCTATTCATTCTTCCGAGAAATGCAACACGCGTTGAAAATTCCTTTGATAGTTCTTAGAGCAAAGTGAAATGGTACGAAAGGCTTGAAAAGTGGATCGTAACACACTATAATCATTTTGTATATTATTTCCGCCAATTTAACAAAAACGTGTATTATTATTATTTGGTTAAAAAAAAGCATATAGTTACCTCTTTTGTATGCTTTTTTTCAGTTAACTCCATCTTGCAACGAGTTTCTAAAAGACTGCTACTGGGGAAACGAGAAAAAGTCATGTGAGGAACTCTTTATGCAGAGATTAACACACGATGGTTATTGTTGCGCATTCAATTACGTGAAGAAAACGTCTGGAGTGTAAGATCTTCTTTTTGAGAATATTTAAAAAATAATTTCTTTGTTTTTAGCAACGTAACAAATCCGATTCCTCGGCGTCAATCTTCTGGTATAAGGAACGGCTTAACAGTCTCTGTCAATGTTGACTTAGCCGACTATTACTATACTAGTATTTCTTCTGAGGGAGTTTTGGTAGGTGCTGTTGTGTCAAAATGTAAGATATCAATAACTATATCTAATAATAAGATTCAAAAACAAAACCATATAAAGTTAAGGCAATATTAAATTTGAGTTTGAGATATTTTTAGATTGATGATTTTTGTACAGATTTACCTAACTAACCCACATGATTACCCTGACCAAACTAGCGGCGGATCAACTCAAGTTTTAGTGGGTGTTGGACTAGAAACTTTTCTGCAGATCGTGCCTACATCGGTTTATGGGGTTGAAGATATAATTCAGTATCCCATAGAAAAGGTGACATATGTATCAATTTTTTGTATCTACTTTTGAAGCTTTAGAAGTAGATGCTGACCGTTATTATTTTAGAGAGGGTGCCTGTTTGATACAGAGATGACAACATTGTTTGGTACTTATTCAGAAAGCGATTGTCTAGTAGATTGTCGCATCAACAGTATATGGTTGTTGTGCCAATGTGTGCCGTTTGCTTTTCCTATCCGTAAGGGCAAGCCAGTTTGTACTTTAGCAGATGTGCAATGTCTTCATAAGTATGCAGGTATTAAAACCAATCTATGTCAAAATCAAATCAGATACACCACGAAGAATTCTTTCTGTTCTACTATATTTTAATTGGTAGGGGAGATGAGGGTAAGTTGACGAACTTAAGGTTGTGTCCCTAACTTTGGTGACTTGTGAATACGTTACTAATTATATACTTATAGACTTACTGTATTGGTACATACTTTACCTGCTTTAGATAATTTTTCCTGTAAAAATCAATACATTTTTTAAGATTTGTGGACTTAAAAAATTACTTTCGTCATCTTACACACAACAGTCGCTAAGTTGACGAAGTCAGGTGGGTAAGTTGACGAGATATATAAGAAAGTAAAAACGGACATAAAAATGAAATAAGGCAATTTATTAAGAAAAAATGTCACAATATAAAATACTTACAAAGGAATAAACGATATTCTTATACTTATTAATCAATTATCGCAGCGATAACAATGCCATTTTTTAAATTTAGCTTCTTTCGAAGTAACTTCTGTGTACTCAGCATGTGCCCAAAGTTTACAAGAGAAATATTGAAACGAAAATCCATTGTCCTTGCCTATATCATCACATTTAATACAGGTTTTGTCATCTTCTTCAGCTTTTAAATCCATGTCATCATCGTTATCAACATAAGGTATTTCCGTGGAACTAGTGAAATCAGAGGAATCGTCAAATTTAATTTGGTGCTTTGTATTTTTGTTTGTTTTCTTCAGTTCAGGTTTTTTTTATTTTAATTTTAACAACACACCACGAGGGCTTACAGCCTAAATACTATCGTACCGTGGGTGTTGACAAGGAGGAAAGAGGCAACTTGTTAATTCTGGACTTGAAGGTTTGGAGGTTCGGAGCAGAAGGAAAAACATGTGCCGGCAAAGAATTCCACAACTTGGAAGTCCTCGAGACAAAAGAGCGGGCATAACAAGATGTTCTATGTCTGGTGACCTGGACAGTAAAAGGGTGCATTCGCTCTGTTCCCCTGGTAGATCTGTTGGGGGCAGCAGGTGGGGGAACTATGGAGGAAAGCTCCTCTGAGCAGTGCCCGTGCAGATATCTATAAAAGAGAGAGAGGTCACCAACGGCACGTCGGTGGGCAAGGAATGGCAGCCTTTGGGTGAGGGTAGGGTCACCGATGAGACCTATAGCTCTCTTTTGAATGGAGTCCAGGATAGCGAGTGTAGAAGCGGCAGCTGCACCCCAGATGTGGGAGCAGTATTCGAGGTTTGGCCTTATTTGTGAAGTATATAAGGTATAGAGATTAGCTGGTGAAAAGTATTTGCGAGCCCGGAAGAGGAAACCTAATTTCTTAGCAGCCGCTTCTGCAATTGATGTGACATGTTGGTGCCAGTTAAGATTTCGATCCACAGAAATGCCAACAAGAGAAAATGACTCATTACTTTGAATAACTTGGTTGTTCATTGTGATGGGTCTGGGGCTGGTGTATCTCTTATGAGAAAGAAAGCAAGACTGAGATTTGGTGGGGTTGAATTGTACAAGATTTCTACTTCCCCAGTCTAATATTTTTTGGAGATCCACGGAGACAGAACCCTCCATGAGTCTGCGATCCTCATCTAATTGGGCTAAAGAGACAGGCTTAGAATATTGTATATTTGAGTGGAGGGTGCTGTCGTCCTCGTAACTGTGAACTGGGTTGGATATGCTAGAGAGGAGGTCATTGATGTGGAGAAGAAACAAAGTAGGGGCTAAAGCTGAACCTTGAGGAACTCCTGCATTAATTGGATACAGTTTAGAGGAATAGCCATCCACAACAACAGAAATGTTCCTGTTGGAGAGGAAATTTGCTGTCCAGGTACAAAGTTTTGGTGGTAGGCCATAGGCCGGAAGTTTATTAAGCAGCGCTGCGTGTCAGACCTGGTCGAATGCTTTGGATATGTCTAGAGCAACAATCTGAGATTCACCGTGTAGTTCCATAGACTTGTTCCAAGAATGGGTGACAAAGGAAAGGAGGTCGGCAGTCGATCTGCGCTGACGGAATCCATACTGCCTGTCGTGGATTAGACCGTGTTTTTCAAGAAATTTCAGTAGTTCGGTGTTTATATACTTTTCCATCACTTTAGAGACGACTGAAAGGAGAGAAATAGGCCTGTAGTTGCTAGGAAGCGCTTTGGATCCTTTCTTGGGGATGGGTTGTACTCGAGCAGTTTTCCAGTTACTAGGGAATATGCCTTTATTGTAAGATGTCTGAAACAGACGAGTCAGGACAGGAGCAAGTTCTGGTGCGCAATTTTTGAGAACAATTGCTGGAATCTCGTCAAGGCCAGAGGCTTTCCTGGTATTAAGAGAAGAGAGCATCTTTCGTACCTTTTTAGTTTTGAAAATGATATCCGTCATTTTATGTGCGACATTGGGGACTGTTGGTGGTTGACATTTGGAGGTGGGTTGAGAGTAGAATTACTGGCGAACAACGAAGCAAAAAGTTCAGCCTTGCCCAGGGCGGTAGAAACAATTTCATCCCCTGAGACAAGAGGTGGGAACGTGCTTTTGCAGATATTATTCCCAATAGATTTAGCAAGAGTCCAGAAGGGTTTGCTGCCGTTGGAGCTTAAAAGGACTTTGTTTTTGATGTGGTTATTAAACGAGTTTTTTGCCTCAGTAAGAATGCGGACTTAGCGGTCTCTTGCGTCGTTAAATGCTTGACGATTTTCTTGACTGGGATTGTGTAGAAGCGTTTTGTGAGCTTTGATCTTTTCAAGTCTGGCCTTGTCACAGGATTTAGAGAACCAGGGCTTTCTTCCCAGGTTAGGTTTTAGGTTTGAATGTGAGTGGGCCATACCGCTCCCACCAATTCTTTTACCATCTTTTGTGTAGCTTTTTTATTTTTGTCTGCTCCCTTATGAGCTTTTTGTTTTCTTTTTCTTGTTTTTCAAATTGCTTTTGTTCCAAGGCATCTTTAACTGGAGTGTTTGAAATAATAAATGAAGGTAGCTTCTTTCTGGGACGTCTAACTTTTGGATCTGCTCGAGATAAAGCTGGAAGTCCAGAAATCAGCTCTTCTGCATTTTCATTATTTGACGTTCGTGGCGCTTCTAAAGTTCTCGGTATTAATGTCGATACTGACTGAGACTCATCTGGTAAAACTTTTGATGTTGATGGTAGTGGTTGATATCCGTCAGCATCTTCAACAACCTCTGTTTCTGGTTGTACGTTTGACAAATACGGTTCAATTACATATAACATTGGCACTAGTGCAACTTCATCTCTGTCAGTGGTTTTTCCTGTTTCAAAATCGGTATCTGAGAAAATTTATGAGTCAAATGGCTCTATCCCAGTTGCTTTAAATCCACTCATTGCATTTGCTATTGTAGCGACTTTTAAATAGACCTTACGACCTTACCGAAAAGTTAAGCAATGTCATTTAGAGAAATAACTCGTCCAAGATGGTTGCTCAGAAAATCTTCACATACTCTTGTAGGCAGTTTTTAAGGGACCATATAATGACACGTCAAGTGGCTGCATTCGATGGCTTGTGTGTGGCGGAAATCCAAGTAGAGTAATATAATTTTCACGGTACAAGTAAACGGCTTGTAGGGTAACACGACTAGCATGATTATCCATTAAAAGTAATATACGATTACCTTCGCTAGGCCTTACATGCCGAAGAAAATGTTCCAAATATTTTACAAATGTATCAGCAGTCCTACAACCGCTTTCATGTGCCACGCCATTGAATCCAAAAGGCGTGTTATCCATGTAAGTTGACTGCATCCTGACCCTGGGTTTTCAAAAAAGGCGGAACAAATGATCCGATTGCATTCAGGCAACAAACTGCTGTAACATTTATGCCTCTCTGCAGAATAAAATTTTAATACTCTACGCTTTTCCTTGGCAGTTATTACTTTAGGAGTCTTTGTAGCCACAGTTGAAACAGCTGTTTCGTCTAAGTTATAAATTTGACCTGGTTCAAAAGAATACTTTTGTTTTAGTTCTCGAAGTGCACCAAAGAACCTATTTACATTCTCTCTGTTGAATGCCATAAGATTGGCAACAGAGGTAGCTTCAGGACTTTTTGAAAATTTTCATGAACCATTCAACGAAATGTCTACCAGCCCAGCCCATTTCTTTTTGGTGTTAAACCTGTGTGGACTTTTACTGTTTTCAGCATAATCAAAAATTACTCTGTTGAACTGATCTTGGGTTAAACCAAATGACATTTTATCTATGTCTACAATATAATGATATAAACTTTGCACCTGTTTTTCAGAGAACGTTGTTATGTAACGACCAGCGTTAGAGGGAAAAGCCTAAAAAATAAGTTTTACGTTTATTTAAAAAATAATTGAAATTAGTTTTACCTCATCTACGGGATACTTTTTGAAATATCTTCGAAATGTTGGTTCTGGAATGTTATGTGCACAAGCGGCCGAATTAACACTTTTTCCGTTCACTTGAACATCACTCAGTACTATTTTCATCTTCTCTTTACTCCAAGATTGTCTCTTAGTGTTTCGTATATATGTTCTACCAATCTTTTTACATGACCTAAATGAATAATACAGAATAATCACTCTCAATTACCCCAAAAAAATTGTGCAGGGTAAGATGACGAATTCGTCATCTTATTCTACTTTGTCGTTCGTCAACTTAGCTACAAATATAAATTCAAATATTATGATGGTTGCTTTGATTTAAATAATGATACTAATAGAAACTAAATTACATAACGTTATGCAAAACCAACGGTTTATCTTGTACGATCAGCAAATATAATTCAATTCATACACTTAAAATGATAAACACTATTTTCTCAGCACTCGATATTACAACACGTTGCAAACTTTCATTGGAAATAACGTTCAAGCATCCAATTGAAATTTGGTGTTGACCTCTAGCGGTGGACTGGCAAGGCTCACTGTTTCATGCAAAACGTGTTGCGACAACTACCAGATTTACTTAATTTCAACCAATTCGCCAACTTACCCTCCACTCCCCTAATTCAAAATGTCTTTTGCAAAATTAAAAAAGTTTGTCTAGTTGGTCAATAAAGACATTTATTATTATTATTATTATTATTATTATTATTATTATTATTATTATTATTATTATTATTATTATTATTATTATTATTATTATTATTATTATTATTATTATTATTATTATTATTATTATTATTATTATTATTATTATTATTATTATTATTATTATTATTATTATGACAAAGTTGCATATAATTTACTTTTGATGAATAACTGATTTAAAGTACAGCAAAATACTCTAAAAATATATGTCTACAAATAAACGCCCCTTAAAGTGAACCACTAATTAGTAATTAATTATTGAAATATTGAATATAATTCAAAAAGACAGGGTGCGCGAAAACGCGATCTGATTGGTGAAGAGGTTTGTGACGTCACGATCCGGTACATCTGCGTGATACCGTTGTGTTTGCATCGAATTCTGAGCAGTTTTATCATAATTTTAAGTAGTTTTGGTGTTTAGTGTATAATATAGGTTCAAAGGTAGTAAGTTGTGTTAAATCTAGTTTGGTGCGTGACTGTATGATGACCTCAGCAAATTTAAAAATACAATACGAGAATGCGAAAGACATAACAGTGCCTGGACATAAATATTATAAGTGCTGTATAGTGCCCAAATGTACTTCCACAACAATAACTACCCCCAACAAATTATTCTTTAATGTACCTAAGGATGAGAAAGTCAGAAAGAAATGGTGTATATTTTTCTTGTAGATTATTTGAATGGAGAACATTTTGAGGTTATGCTTTTATTTACATTACATTTTATAAGAAATTACTACATAAAATCCAACAAAGATATTTACAGGATAAAATAAGGTTCATATCAGACACATGCCTCCCAGCTTTCACTCCTTTTAGCTCAGCACCCATGAAATTCCTAAAAACGCAAACATTGCTAGTACATAAATTTTTGGTAAATTATAAGATTGTACTCGGACAAATCCAACTTCTGTAGCTATAATATAAGACTGTACAGTTTTTAAAATAATTAATACGAGTATATAGATATGAACAATAATATAAGTTGATAACTATAACTATCCGGCACACGTAAGTCGCATAAACACTAATGATATGATGATCTGTGTGAGTAAGCGAGACTCGTTTGGCCGATACCGGATCGTGACGTCACAGTAGGCCGTCTTTGTTTACGGCTGCGTTTTGGCGCGGAGACAATTATTTTGATTTTCTATATATTTTTACAGGAAAACTATTGGTTAAAAATTTAAATTTTATATGGCAATTGATTTTATACAATGTGGAGAATTGAATAAGAGATTAAAAAGATGTGGAAATTCCCCATTCATAAGATTCTACGTTAGGCAGATAACCCCAATGCTTATTCCTATAACTAAAAAAAAAGCAATATTTTTAATTCTACACTTGTGCATTGTGCATGTGCCCAGGAAATCTCCGGATCTGAATTCTTTTCATTAACATATTGTTCACAGACATAAAATTTACTGTGTTTGAATAAAAACTGGAGTCTTTTAGGCAAATGGGCTTCCTTGCAACCAATGGGAGAAGTAGAAGAGGGTGTTTTAGAAAGAGAGAAGTTTGATGCTCTGTCTTGTCCTCATAGATGTTACCCTAGTTGTGACGAAACGCAATATGATATTTACGTTAATTCGGTCCCAATAACTTTGAACAATATAAGGTATGTAAAAACGCAGTTAATGTAATAATAATAATAATAATAATAATAATAATGAAAATGTATGTTATCAAAAACGAAGTGTCGTCTGCAAATATTATGGTTTTTGGTGCCTCAAATGGCAAGGTGTATGTCAAGCCGTTTATATAAGTGAAGGAGAATAGTGTTCCAAGAACATATCCTTGAAGCACACCCTTTTCCACACTTTTCTCTATGTGAAAACTGGAACCTGTGATGAGCACTAATAAGTACACTTGGAGAAACCCAAATCAACACAACACTTATTTCAGAGACCTTACGATCGTTTCGTTGACAATTCTTTTTCTTCCTCTGCAGATGTTGACATTGTCAACCAAACGATCGTAAGGTCTCTGAAATAAGTGTTGTGGTGATTTGGGTTTCTCGAAGTGTACTTACACTTTTCTCGTTAATAACTGTGTTATAATTAATTATTACCTTTCTATCAGTGAGATACGACTGTATGGTATCATAAGCTATAAGCCTCCTGTTCCACAATGATATTTGACACCGGCACTTCGTGGACGACACATAATGCCCGTGACAAGTCAGTGAACACACCTAAACAAGAAGATTTTTACGCAAGCAAAAATATTCTAAGGCTTTGTAAAACACAACTCTTATCACATTTCTTCTACATAAGTCGCATTCGTTTCCCAATCTTTGTTTAAAAATTACCAATTTTGACGATTTAAATGGTGAAGTTTTAAAAAGAAACACTATTAAATTTGGAAAGTATTTTTGTTGGCACGTTTTGATCTTTTTTCTTTTTGCGCAAAAAATAAGATTTTGTTAACCACATAAAATGGTTTGGTCTTCTGCGTTTCTCTGATCACCACTGGCGCTCAATTTTTTTTAATTCGGATATTTATAATTTTTTTCTATAATCTTATTATTTTATTTTATTAATTTTCGGTAGAAAGTGAAGTGATTAAAACGCAAAACTACTTTAAAAAAGTGCTGCAAATTGAATCATAACTTCCACATAGCTGTGATCATTTATTCTCTTTAGAAAGACATCCTCATGGAATGAATTTAGGGCCCATGACTTGACCCCAAAGAAAATATTTGTATTCCTGTACCTATGAACTTTTGAAACGTTATATTACTCGAGTTTTATTGAAAAAATGTCAATTTTTACCAAATCACCCTTTATTTATCCCCTACCCCTGAAGCGATCTTACCTAAAAACAATTTAAAGCGTTTCTCTATCGGGTGCTAACTGGATACCAAATTTGAAGATGATATCTCTATTCGTTCGAAAGTTTTTGCGCATATTAACAGACAGACGTACATGCCGACAGACCGACACACAAAACAATTTTCGTCCGAGAATCAAGTTTTTTATGTTTTGAGACTTTTTACGCTGTTTTAGCAACAACAACAAAATTGAAATTTTTGTCAACAATATTCCACCCCCGCACATTCTACCCACAATTTAATTTCAGCACAGAATACCAGATGTTTTATGAAATTGAAAGTTTTCTAATAAACAAACCTTAAAACGTTATATTACTCGATTTTTAACGAAAAAATGTCAATTTTCACCAAATTACCCCCCATTCATCATCCCCTACCCTCTGGAGAGATTTTACCCGCAAACAATCTGAACCGTTAGTTTGTCGGATGTTAACTGTGTACCAAATTTGAAGACGATATCCCAATTCGTTCAACAGACAGACATACAGACCGACAGACCTCAGTGGCGGCTCGTGCCCCTCTGGCTTGGGTAGGCGACAGTGCCGCGAATTTTTTTTTTCAACAACACACCACGAGGGCTTACAGCCTAAATACTATCGTACCGTGGGTGTCGACAAGGAGGACGTAGGCGACGTAGGCCTCCTCCTTCCCTCACAGCCTAACCATAACCCAACCTCGTTTAAAAATGACAGTTACTTTTTATAAATTAAATTTATACGTCTGTCTTTTATTAATGAGAATTTATTTATTATATTATTCGCAGGTTCATCTGAATCTTGATCTTGGAGAAAACATAACAACTCTTTTTCTATCGAAATAAGTGCAAGAGTTGATTAGCGGTCATTCTTCATCGAAATTATGCTGTAAGTTTTAATACGCTTTAAACAAGAAACATTTCTCTCAACTGAGGTACTTGTTGCTAGAATTGTCGCGATTAAAACAAATAGTTTATAAGCCTAGATAAATATTTTTCGAAAATCGTTAACCAGAAAATTATTTAAAATTGCTTCTACATTTAGTTTTTCAAATTGTTCGTCGTAATATACCTATAACTTCTAGCTCGTTGATCAGTTTTTGTTTATCGAACGTATTTTTATAAAAGCTGGTTAAATTAGTTATTAGATCAGTTGGAAAATCCTTACGGTATTCTTTAAATTTTGATGAATCAGCTAGAGAAAGAAATAATAGTTGTGACATCTACAAATCTGACCTCTATTTGAGTTGTAATATTATCTATTACTTCATAAAACAAAATACGCAAAGATGTTTTTTCATCGTCTAAAGCAGTTTCAGATAAGTTGCGTCTCTTGTGTGGTGGCTCAAGATTAGTGGTAATTTTTAGTCCCGCTTTTTCGAATAATTTATCAAAGGTTGACTCATTTATCAAGGATTTGATACGATCCCTGGCCAAAAAGATTTGATTTTTCCAATAATTTTAGTCTAATAACTTTTTTAAGTATATCAAATAATAAATCTATAATGTAAAAAATGGTTTTATAAACCGTGGTTAAAAATTCACGAGCCACGTATCTGTATTCCACAATTTTTGGCAAAATGACCTCTAAAGACCCGACTTTAGAGGTCATTTTTTCCGAATCCACTCTAGCGGCACAGTAATGAGGCGGCTGTAGTTGTCGCCTAACAGCTTAGCATATGTCTCGACTTTCTTCACGTCGTACAGCAGTACTACTGATGCAGTAGAGAGAGAGCGAGAGAGAGAGAGAGAGAGAGAGAGCGAGCGAGCGATCTGATGTTTTCAAGATTCACATGAAATTTAGGCTACCTACTGGCCCGCCTACCACGGTCTCTTATTTAGACAGTGTTTTCTTATTAACATATAACCGGCGGCTCGAATCCATAGTTGCTAATAGAAGAAACCTTTATCACATTGCAACGAGAAAACTAGATAGGTATAATTATTTAGTATATTTAAATATATATTTTTTAAATTTAAGTTTTTCAAGTTTCTAAGTCAAGGTAGGCGGCGCCTACCTTGCCTACCCCGACCGACGTCACTGACAGACCTACAGACCGACAAACAAAAAACTGTTCATTCCAAAATCATGTTTTCTATATGTTTTGACCTTTTTTACGACGTTTAAACCCAAAAAAAATGTTTGAAATTTTTGTCGCCGATGCGATACTTCCACGCTGTGAGGATGTGGAAGTAATTCACTTAGAAGAACTAATTATCGTTGCCTTTTACATATCTTTATTATCGCCAACTATCTCATTTGTAACATATCTGTCTGATAATTTGGTAGGTCCTCTAGCTTCGCCACTTAGTGTAAAGGAAATCTATTTGACGAGTTACTCCGTTACAATCTGTCTGCCTCGTTCTTTTGCTATTGCCATTGCCATGTTTTCAGCGTTGCTTTTCTCAGCTCCGTTCTCTGATTTGTAGCCTTCTCTTCAGCTTCCTTTCTTGGCTCATAAGTTCTAGAGTAAGTCCACTACATATTACACCAACGCTTTTTGTAGATATTCTTCTGTATTCTCTGCTTATTAGTAGAGCGACCACCCTCTGTGCACTATCTGCTTTCTTTCGATATTTTACATGCTTTACGACCTCTCTTCATTTGACCCAACCCGAGTTCTATTAAAATAAGTTTTTCTGTTAGTATAAATAAGCTTAAAGTTTAATTAAAAATATTAATTATAATTTTTTTCTTCTTCTAGCCACAGTGGGCAAATTTATCCCGATGAAAGTATTATTCACTTCTATTATGCGAGTCCCTTGTCTCAGCGCTACAAAACCGATGTTGTGTATTATTGGTTTGAAATCCTGAGTAAGATTTTGTTTTTACTAGTGTTTTTTTTCTATTTGCCCATATATATTTTTTTGTTTTAGGTTTGTTTGGTGGAATCTCTGGGGTCACCATCGGTTTCAGTCTATTGTCTGTTGTTGAAATTATCATGTACTTCATTTATAAGCTCATATGCTACTCTCTGGAATAAACTTTTACAGCCAGAATACGTAAGGTCTTTGTTTATTGCAGGTGAAAAAAGTCTGGACGCAGCAAGTGCGTTATGGTAGTGCATTTTCGTAAAAATGTTTTTATGGCAACTAAGTCTTGTTTTTAAAAGAAGGACATTTCTTTATTTATTTCAACAACACACCACGAGGGCTTACAGCCTAAATACTATCGTACCGTGGGTGTCGACAAGGAGGAAAGAGGCAACTTGTTAATTCTGGACTTGAAGGTTTGGAGGTTCGGGGGAGAAGGAAAATATGTGCCGGCAAGGAATTCCACAACTTGGAAGTCCTCGGGACAAAAGAGCGAGCATAACAAGAAGTTCTATGTCTGGTGACCTGGACAGTAAAAGGGTGCATTCGCTCTGTTCCCCTGGTAGATCATTTGGGGGCAGCAGGTGGAGGAACTGTGGAAGAAAGCTCCTCTGAGCAGTGCCCGTGCAGATATCCATAAAAGAGAGAGAGAGAGAGAGAGAGAGAGAGGTCACCAACGGCACGTCGGTGGGCAAGGGATGGCAGCCTTTGGGTGAGGGTAGGGTCACCGATTAGACGTATAGCTCTCTTCTGAATGAAGTCCAGGATAGCGAGTGTAGAAGCGGCAGCAGCACCCCAGATGTGGGAGCAGTATTCGAGGTTTCGTCTTATTTGTGAAGTATATAAAGTATAGAGATTAGCTGGTGAAAAGTATTTGCGAGCCCGGAAGAGAAAACCTAATTTCT
The DNA here is from genome assembly GCA_964006375.1 of Tillus elongatus. Lineage (NCBI taxonomy): Eukaryota > Metazoa > Arthropoda > Insecta > Coleoptera > Cleridae > Tillus > Tillus elongatus. The sequence goes on from OZ023265.1 coordinate 160,211,012, forward strand.
TAGCAGCCGTTTCTGCAATTGATGTGACATGTTGGTGCCAATTGAGATTTCGATCCAGAGAGATGCCAACAAGTGAAAAGGACTCATTACTTTGAATAACTTGGTTGTTTATTGTGATGGGTCTAGGGCTGGTGTATCTCTTATGAGAAAGAAAGCAAGACTGTGATTTGGTGGGGTTGAATTGTACAAGATTTCTACTTCCCCAGTCTAATATTTTTTGGAGATCCACGGAGATAGAACCCTCCATGAGTCTGCGATTCTCATCTAATTGGGTTAAAGAGACAGGCTTAGAATATTGTATATTTGAATGGAGGGTGCTGTCGTCCGCGTAACTATGAACTGGGTTGGATGTGCTAGAGAGGAGGTCATTGATGTAGAGAAGAAACAAAGTAGGGGCTAAAGCTGAACCTTGAGGAACTCCTGCATTAATTGGATACAGTTTAGAGAAATGGTCATCCACGACAACAGAAATGCTCCGGTTGGAGAGGAAATTTCCTATCCATGTACAGAGTTTTGGTGGTAGGCCATAGGCCGGTAGTTTATTAAGCAGCGCTGCGTGCCAGACCTGGTCGAATGCTTTTGATGTGTCTATAGCGACAATCTGGGATTCACCGTGTAGTTCCATAGACTTGTTCCAAAAATGAGTGACAAAGGAAAGGAGGTCGGCAGTTGATCTGCGCTGACAAAATCTATACTGCCTGTCGTGGATTAGACGGTGTTTTTCAAGAAATTTTAGTAATTCGGTGTTTATATACTTTTCCATCACTCTAGAGATGACTGAAAGGAGAGAAATAGGCCTGTAGTTTCTAGGAAGCGCTTTCCATCCTTTGTTGGGGACGGGTTGTACTCGAGCAGTTTTCCAGTTACTAGGGAATATGCCTCTATTGTAAGATGTCTGAAACAGACGAGTCAGGACAGGGGCAAGTTCCAGAGCGCATTTTTTGAGAACAATTGCTGGAATCTCGAGGCCAGAGGCTTTTCTGGTATTAAGAGAAGACAGCATCTTTCGTACCTTTTTAGTTTTGAAAATGATATCCGTCATTTTATGCGCGACATTGGGGACTGTTGGTGGTTGAACATTTGGAGGTGGGTTGAGAGTAGAATTGCCAGCGAACAACGAGGCAAAAAGTTCAGCCTTGCCAGGGCGGTAGAAACAATTTCATTACACAGACAAGAGATGGGAACGTGCTCTTGCAGAAATTATTCCCAATAGATTTAGCAAGAGCCCAGAAGGGTTTGCTGCCCTTGAAGCTTAAGAGGACTTTGTTTTTGATATGGTTATTAAACGAGTTTTTTGCCTTAGAAAGAATGCGGACATAGCGGTTTCTTGCGTCGTTAAATGCTTGACGGTTTTCTTGACTGGGATTGTGTAGAAGCTTTTTGTGAGCTTTGACCTTTTCAAGTCTGGCCTTGTCACAGGATTTAGAGAACCAGGGTTTTTGAGTGGCTGCAGAGGTTTTCTGAGTACGTGGAATAAATAATTCCATGTCAGCCTGGATAATTTCGGTGACGTTTTGTGAGATATCAGAGGGGTCAGGATGGGAGAAGCAGAAGACGCCCATGGAAATGAGGAAAAGTAATCACGCATTTCGTCCCAGTTCGCGGAGTTGTAGTGCCAAACAATACGTGGGTGTGATGACTGTGTGACCTCGGGTTGCATTATACAGGAAGCAGTGACCGTGGTCTGAGTGTCCCAGGGGGGCGGTGACTGATATCTTATAGCAGTCAGGATTTGTAGTAAGAAGGAGATCCAAGGGATTTGAGCTGTGTGTTGGGATGCGAGGAAAGTAAGTAGGTTGCTGAACCATATTGGCTAAAGAATTGCTGACTGCAAAGGCCTCCGCTGCTCTTCCTTGTGGATCGGTTTTTGAAGATCCTAGCCATTCCTTATTATGGACATTGAAGTCACCAAGAATAGTGACCTCGGAGGAAGGATATTCAGAAATCAGCTGGTCGGTATTTTCAGAAAGGTAGTCAAAGAGCTGGACAAAGTTGTTGTCAGAAGGTGACCGGTAAATGCAACAGATGAATTTAGTTGCAGCCCTGAGAGAGAGAGAGAGTTTTATCCATAGTATATCTTTTCTTCCAGCTTCTAAATTGGGGAGTCTGGTGCAGGGTAGATTGCTACGGACGTACGCGCAGACGCCTCCATGCAATCTAAAAGAAGTAAGGAGCTCATACTTCGGGAAATTAATGTGATTAGTGGCTGTTTTGGCACTGATTTGGGTTTCGGTGAGGAAGGGGAGTTGGGGCCTATTAGCCTGGAGGAAATGGTGGATGGAGTTCAGGTTATAATTTAGGTCACATATATTCGAGAAGGATATTGTAAATCTCGATGCTGGCGCCCCCTGTACACCCCTCTCCTGGAGATCCGAATGGAGAGGTATTTTGCCTCCGGAATCTTTTGTACAAGGAGGAGCCATCATCATTTTTGTTTATAAAGGAAACCGACTCATACACCAGAACCGGAAACGTCAGTTGGGACTTCACCGGTCCCTTGATGTAAGGGGTGGTACCTCCTCGGGCGTGAAAAAAATCCTTTACTATCACGTAAAGGAAAATTCCACTACCACCTACCATATTGCAAGTATACACCAGCCAACTATTAAAGAGCTGACCAGCTTTAGAACTTGCTTTGGCTGCCAGTATAATCTATATAGTAGTAACAATGTACCACATTTCATTAAAATAAACTTCAAAACTTATATATTATATTTTTGACAAAAATTCGACAAACTTATTTACAATAACTTACTAAATATTTATTATTAATTACCAACATTTATATCTAATAACAATAATATCTAATACATAATATATAATAATAATAACCATAAGGCTTTATTTGCGACATCAGTATACAGCAATGCTACAACAAAATTCCTAACGCTACAAACAAAAGCTACCCACAAATTAAGTGGTCTAGCCGCTTGTGTTTGTTTCGGGTCTAATAATATATAACATGCGACACGTAATATACATAAGATATCTGCACCTACAAAGTACTTTAAACTATTTAATTAGAATATTGATATCCAATACACACACATGTAACAATAGAACGCCACATCCACAAGCTTACACTCAAAATCATCCGTACTTCATCTTGCGCTTCCAGGAAAATACTGTCACATTTGTCGATGAGAATTAAGTTTATGGACTTTGTTACTTCTATGGCCAGTTGTAGTGTGTTGGTAAGAGCGAACACTCTGGAATGATATTTCTAGAAGGAACCAGAAGTGACAGGTGTAGAAAAGTGTAGAAGGTCTAGAATCTCTATGGAGAGTATAAATAGACGAGCGGTACATAGAGCGAGTTAGTTCAGTATTGAATTAGTGTGGTGCAGAGTAAGTGATCATAGAGTATTAAACGAGTCAGCAGTAGTAAGTGTTGGTGTATAAGAAACGATCATAGAAGGCGGATAGTGGAATATATATGGAATATAGTGATGTTTTGGATATATAGTGAAGAACGGCAACAATATTACAAATTACGCAATTCTTGGATTTTGTCTTATGAAAGTGGGATATTACAACAACAAAAAACTGATTTGGAGTCAGAAAATATATTTGAATTTTTGTCGCAATTAGAGGCTGCCCATCTTAAAGCTTTTAAAATGGTAAACCCTTTAACCATGTATGCAAAGCATTCATCAGGAATATAATAACTGAAATCTTGATTATTATCCGAAACAAGGAATATAGAACTAGTGCCATTAAAATGTTTGGTGACATCCTTCTTGTACATAACAACGTTGTCATCAAAACTATGCACCAATCTGATGACTATATTCCTGTTTTGTAATGGAATATGTGCATAAGTAGGGAACACGACATCGTGTTTCTAAAGCAGACAACTATACGGTTGTTGGAAGTGGTAATTTATAAAGTTGTACAGGCTACGGTGTTGACTAGAATCGTAACCAATCAAGGACGATTTTTAGTGTGCCAGTATCTGTTTTTTCCCCTCAGGGCACGTCCGCGGCCTTGCCGCACTGCAACCTTTGGTTGATTGTGCATACCCTTAGTCTTACTCTACCCATTCCAAAATCACTGCGCCTTGAATTAGTCTGCACAGCGATTGGTAGGGTGAAGTTTTATATTGCTCTGTCTCCGATCTAGACTGACCGTAGATCAGCCTTTTGCGGTCCAGAGCTTTACACTCGCACACGATATGCTGGGCTGATTCCTCCCTCTCGCGCAGAGTCTGCATGCGAGGTCCCCTTCGAACCGCCCAATTTTATGCAGGTGTTTCTTGACGGCCATGTGTCCCGTCAAGACACCTGTTGTGTTTCTGAGTTGTCCTCTGCTAAGATTTAGCAGCTCCTCAGCTCTCTTTGAACTGGGTCCGTCAATTATTGACTTCCCATGTCTGAGCCCTGGACAGTCCGCCCAGTACACCTTGTGTTGGTTTCCGACCCAGGACTTAATGGCTCCCCTGGCAGTGCTCTTTGTCACGCCCAGAGCCGGTTCTGGTCCCATAAATGGTTCTGCTGACCCTCTCTTCGCGAGACTGTCAGCTTATTCATTGCCTTTGACCCCTGAGTGACCTGGCACCCAGATGAGGGTCACCTCATTCTGCCCAGCCAGGTCGCTCGCCTCGTCTCGGCACTCACTCACCAGCCAGGAATTTACCCGTGGGCTACTTAGTGCCTTAAGGGCTGCCTGGCTGTCTGTGGCTATGAGGATCCGCTTGTTGGTGTAGCCCCTCTCTTCCAGCACACAGTGCAGGATGGCGTACATTTCGGCCTGAAACACCGTTGCATGGGCTCCGTGGGAAATACTATGACTTACTCTTGGTAAACACCTGCCCCCGTCCCACGCTCCCCGCCGGATCCATTCGTGAGCCAGGCGAGCGCGTCCCGTGGTATGCCCGGCGTCTCCTCCCGCCATGCCTCGCGGTCAGGCATTTTTACTGTAAAGTTCTTTTCCCTGCACATTCGCGGGCTCGCGAAGTCTCACCTCATTTATTTCAAGCATGGGCTCCTCACGATCTCCTGAATTTTGAAGTGGCCTCTGAAGCCTGGATTGATCTTCAGTCTACCATTGCAGGCTAGTATGTATAGTCCTAGCCTGGCCTCCTCCATAATAACTAAGTGTAGGGGGTGGGTGGTCAGATCCAGCAGCACCTCCATAGCGGTTGTTGGGGTTGAAGACATGGCCCCTGTGATGCCTAGGCAAGCCATCCTTTGGATCTTGCCTAGTTTTTGTTTGGCACTGGATTGTGTCACCTTAGGCCACCAGACCAGTGACACGTATGTTAACGATGGTCTGACCACCCTTGTGTACAGCCAGTGGGCCATACTAGGTCTTAATCCCCACGTTTTCCATATAGCCACCTAGTGACGGCTAAGGTCATGACTGCCTTACGCAGTATTTTTCCAATGTGACCATTCCAGGTTAGCTTAGAGTCCAATTCGACGCCAAGATATTTTACCTCCCTGGCCATTGGAATGCTACTACCGTATAGAGTGAGAGTTCTGTGGTTGTCGCACTTCCTCCTCCTCGTAAACGGCACGACGGTTGCTTTCTCGGGACTAACCCCGAGCCCTTGATCAACCGTCCATCCTTCCACCATTTTCAGTGCAGTCTGCATGCGCTCCCACACTGCCTATGTGACCTTTCCTCGGACTATGACGACAATATCGTCCGCATAGCCCTGTACCTCATAGCCCTCTCCCGAGAGCCTTCCCAGCAGGCCGTCCACGACTAGGCACCAGAGCAAGGAAGACAGAACGCTCCCTTGCGGACACCCCGCCGCGACCCCCGCCAGCAGAGTCCCTCCCGCAAGTGAGGTGAACACCGCCCTGTCCCGGAGCATGGAACCGATCCACCTGCAGCAGGTCTCCTCTATTCCACGCTCCCGGACAGCTGCCAGAACCGATCCGAACGAGGTGTTGCTAAAGGCCGCCTCTATGTCTAGGAAGTTCTGTTGAGAATCCTGCTCTGTATGCATATTGTCCGCAGTGTAGGGGATATGCTTCCAGTACACCGCCCCTAATGTGCCGGTCAAGCAGTTTTTCCACTGTTTTTAGCAAGAAGGACATGAGACTTATTGGCCTCAGGGACTTTTCCTGGTTTGTTGGACGCTAAGGTTTATGAATTAATACAACCCTGGCCAGTCTCCATGCCCTCGGAATGTACCCCCAGAGCCAGGCTGGCGCTCATAATGAGGGTAAGCACCGGCGCCAGTATATCTAGTGTATATGTTGGTGATATGTTGGTGAATCCTTCAATGTAGCGCCCACGAGCCATATTTCTTAGGTCATATTTGCTAATATTAATAAAAAGTTTTTCAGCCGAGATAGCTCTAAGTAATTTTAGATGAAGTTTTTGTGCGTCCGTCGAAATGACCTGACGGTGATGACCACACAACGCGCAGGCATATCCTAAGTAGTTTATATTGCAACATATTAAGTTGAATCAAATTATATATGCAGATGATGAGACACAGCTGTAATCTATGATGGAGTCAATCTAAGATCGATAAAACATTAGTCTTTGATTCAAATCCCCAGATGCATTATGAGGTAACTAATGTTTTACACTACACCACGTCATTTTACATTATACATCACATCAATCACATCAACAATTGGGATTTACCTAAACGAATTTTGATCCATTTGACCAGTACTGAATGTACGAATAGCATCTAATGATCCTCAACTAAACCTGATCCTAATGATCTTTTGAAAAATCTAAAGCGGGTAAAGGTTCTAATAATATTTGCACAGTCAACTGGGTGTTATCTAAAAATTTCTTAAAACGGCCATTAACAGTAGTTTATGTGGAAATGAAACAGTATGTAAGCAATTAAGCAAAACTATTATTATTCTTTCTTAAGACGCTACAGTTTCAGAATTCGTAAATCATTTCGTATGTAAAGTTTTAACCTGTGGTGACCATTGCTTAAAGTGTAGGTACTCAATTGCTGAATAATAAATAATATTTTTAGCGATTTAAGGAAAAACTTTATTTGATATAAAAACTTAATTTTCTAGCAAAGTACAATTAGTTATGAACACAATGCCTTAAAATAAATGTTTCGAATTCACTGTTCGTCAGTTTCCAGTTTATCACAGTCTATTTGCTTAAATTTGATCTCTTCTGGGTGTTCCAGACCGTCAATCATGAGTTCTAATTTCTTCGATTTATATGGCAGATCTGAAACTATAGAGAAAAATACTCAGAAATTGAAGTAAATTAAAAAGTTTGGACGCAGCAAGTGCGTTATGGTAATGAATTTTCATTAAAATGTTAGTAATAGCAAATATGCCTTTTGTTTTTAAAGAAAGGAATCAAATTTGGTTACCAATATAACCTATATAGTAGACACAATGTACCATATTCCATCAAATTAATTTTAATGTTTGAAAAACTATAAATATTTTCCGAAAATAAACTTAAAATGTTCCAGAAAAAACTGGTCCGATTTTCCTGGCAAACGAACTTTTTCAAGCTATTTACCCCCAAAAAGCTTTTCGACGAAACTCGCAAACAAATTTTGACGTTAAAAAAATCGCGTTATAAATACAAAAGGTACAGGAGTGTTTTAATTTTAAAAGGGTCACACAAAAAACGTCTCTGAAATGGTTAATAACTCTTAGTTTTTGATGAAATTTGGTATATATCTATTTTAAACAATGACCTGACCTGACCTGACCTGAAAACGGCCCTAACCCTTTTCCCAAATTTTTGACATAGAAAAACTGCATTAGTATACCTTGGTCAAGAGACATAAAGAACAATTTTCACAGCATTTGTAGAGTTTCTCATCTTATATCTTTTGACCATTTGTTCGTCAAAAGGGAATTATAAATACAAAAGTTACTTGCCCCGAATATGTGTTCTAGGAAGCCTAGTTTGCACCCATTTGAATTTTTTTGAAAAGTCGCGATCCCCTAATTACTGGATTTTTTTTGAAAATTCACTAAAAAAACTTAAAGTAGGCAATAAAGTTACGTTGTTACTATTGAGAGTTGTAGACCCGTTAAGTGAGAATAAAATGAGGTTAGTTATTAATTATATATTTTTTAATTTCAACAACACACCACGCGGGCTTACAGCCTAAATACTATCGTACCGTGGGTATCGACAAGGAGAAAAGAGGCAACTTGTTAATTCTGGACTTGAAGGTTTGGAGGTTCGGGGGAGAAGGAAAAACATGTGCCGGCAAGGAATTCCACAACTTGGAAATCCTACGGACAAAAGAGCGGGCATAACAAGATGTTCTATGTCTGGTGACCTGTACAGTAAAAGGATGCATTCGCCCTGTTCCCCTGGTAGATCTGTTGGGGGCAGCAGGTGGAGGAACTATGGAAGAAAGCTCCTCTGAGCAGTGCCCGTGCACATATCTATAAAATAGAGAGAGGTCATCAACGGAACGTCGGTGGGCAAGAGATGGCAGCCTTTGGGTGAGGGTATGGTCACATATGAAAAGTATAGCTCTCTTCTGAATGGAGTCTAGGATAGCGAGTGTAGAAGCGGCAGCAGCACCCCAGATGTGGGAGCAGTATTCGAGGTTTGGTCTTATTTGTGAAGTATATAAAGTATAGAGATTAGCTGGTGAAAAGTATTTGCGAGCCCGGAAGAGGAAACCTAATTTCTTAGCAGGCGCTTCTGCAATTGATGTGACATGTTGGTTCCAATTGGGATTTCGATCCACAGAGATGCCAACAAGTGAAAAGGACGCATTACTTTGAATAACTTGGTTGTTTATTGTGATGGATCTAGGGCTGGTGTATCTCTTATGAGAAAGAAAGCAAGACTGTGGTTTAGTGGGGTTGAATTGTACAAGATTTCTACTTCCCCAGTCTAATATTTTTTGAAGATCCACGGAGATAGAACCCTCCATGTGTCTGCGATCCTCATCTAATTGGGCTAAGGAGACAGCCTTAGAATGTTGTATATTTGAGTGGAGGGTGCTGTCATCCGCGTAACTGTGAACTGGGTTGGAAGTGCTAGAGAGGAGGTCATTGATGTGGAGAAGAAACAAGGTAGGGGCTAAAGCTGAACCTTGAGGAACTCCTGCATTAATTGGATACGGTTTAGAGGAATGGCCATCCACGACAACAGAAATGCTCCGGTTGGAGAGGAAATTTGCTGTATACGTACAGAGTTTTGGTGGTAGGCCATAGGCCGGTAGTTCCATAGACTTGTTCCAAGAATGGGTGACAAAGGAAAGGAGGTCGGCAGTTGATCTGCGCTGACGGAAACCATACTGCCTGTCGTGGGTTAGACTGTGTTTTTCAAGAAATTTTAGTAATTTGGTGTTTACATACTTTTCCATCACTTTAGAGATGACTGAAAGGAGAGAAATATGTCTGTAGTTGCTAGGAAGCGCTTTCGATCCTTTCTTGGGGACGGGTTGTACTCGAGCAGTTTTCCAGTTACTAGGGAATATGCCTCTATTGTAAGATGTCTGAAACAGACGAGTCAGGACAGGAGCAAGTTCTGGTGCGCATTTTTTGAGAACAATTGCTAAAATCTCGTCAAGTTCAGAGGATTTCCTGGTATTAAGAGAAGAGAGCATCTTTCGTACCTTTTTAGTTTTGAAAATGAGTGTCAAATATCAATTTATAGATATTTGTCAAGGTCAGATGAAAAATAATACTATTTAATACACATTTTACTCGATTTTCTATATTTATTTGTCATGTTAAAACAACCAATGACTTATCGTCTATAGCTATTCTATCGTTTTGTAACGAATTAAGTATATGATCACATATAATATCTGTTATATACGCCAGGTGGTAAAAAACTCGCTAAATTATTATTTCTATAGCAAAATAAATGTATAAAACAAAAAGCGTATAGGATACTTTACAGTTAAAAACATGTTAAATTATGGGATTAATAAAGAATACAACTTACAATTCACTGGTTTTTCGGCTGAAGTACAATTTAAAATGGCAATATTAGTTTTCAGCATATCGCACAATTTATATGGAAGTATGTTTTCTGTTGTATTTGAGACGATTCCACAAATTTCTGAAATAAAAAAAAAATTAAATTAGGGTACGATACAGGGCTCAGTTCTGGACCTTTACTTTTCCCTCTCAAAAATTCTTTTACTAATATAGACATTATTTTCATAATGTTAATAATAATTTTTTGTGTGTTCGTATTAAATAATAAAACTTCCACTACTACTTATAATAAGAAAAATCTGGACGCAGCAAGTGCGTTATGGAAGTGAATTTTCATAAAAATGTGTTTGATAGCAAATATTTTGTCTTTCTAATGCAAGCAGTCATCAATCTGGCTACCGGTATAACCTATATAGTAGAAACAATGTACCATATTTTATCAAAATTACTTATTGTTTGAAAATGTTCAAAAATGTTTCAAAAATAGACTTTAAATGTTTCCGAGAAAACTGGTTTCGTAGCCAATAAACCTTTTGAGTCATTTAAATATGATGTATTTAATGAAAATTCGCTACCAAAACGCACTTACTGCGGCTCGATTCTTTTTCTTACAAACTATGCATCATATTTCGATAAAAAATGCAAAAATGCAATAATATAAGGGTGTTCGAAAAAAAATTTTAGGTATCACCAACGCGTTTTGGGCGTGTGATTGGCAAAATAATTTTATAAGATGCAGCTCAAGGCATCCTATAATTAACGTATACAATTTTTTCTTGTATCTTGTATAATAACAATTACATTGAGCTCAACTGTAGAAATACGTCACCCTGTATGTTTGGAACAGATAAAAACTGAAAGTACACCCGGATATGGATTCTAGGGGACCTAGTTTGCGCTGATTTGAAGAAATGTTTTTAAATATCAAAAGTGGGGGTCTCCTCAATAAATAATTTTTTCTAAGAAAATTAGCTAAACATTATAGACCGTTAAATCATAAACTAAACTAAAACTACCACCAAAGCATCAGAGCGAGGATCTATTTAAAAATAATTTTCTGGAAATATTTTCGTACAATGAAGGACAATGACGGTTGAAGCTGAAACTTAGGTACATACTTCGTCTTTGTTTCAGGTTCTTTGCCTAAATGTTGCCAATTTTGACGCCACTTTGACGTTTTGAGGAAACCCCAACTTTCTTTTAAATCCCCATAACTTTTGTTTGTTTAAACTTACAGACCTAGATTTTGGTACATGGTTCACTCTTTCTAATACAAATACGCGTACAAAATCTGGTTGCCGTTACTCTGTTATTTCCGGATATATAATTTTTTTCCGAAAGAAAACACAAAATTTTCCGCGAAAACCTGGCCCGATTTACCTGACTAACGAACTTTTCCAAGGCACTTGCAAAAGGAAGGTACTCAGAAAATTTGATCAAAATTATTTTTTGAGTTATCGGTGTGATACATACATACACACACATATTTATATATATATATATATATATATATATATATATATATATATATATATATATATATATATATATATAATATATATATTTTCTTGCTGTACTCTTTGTGATTCTTTATTGGTTTAGGTGTACTGCAGTTTCGATCCGTCCCGGTTCATCATTTATCATCACTCATTCAGAGTAGCGTGCTGATGATGAACCGGGACGGTTCGAAACTGCACTCCACGTAAACCAATAAAGAATCACAAAGAGTACAGCAAGCAAATAGAGTGTATATTTAAAAGTGATTACAGTGTAGTGCAACATTCCAAAAGTCGGGATCTCCTCATTAGTGTTTTTTTTTTAAAAGAAAACTCACCTAAAACAATAAAGCTAAAAAGGGCGGACTGAGACTCAGTTAGTAAGGAAATGACTGCGTGTGTTCAAACCCCATTGCCAGCAATATTTAATACATTTCAGCCAGTGAGCCTCCGAATTCACTCCATTGGCCACAACAATTTTGGGGTACATATTTCTATCTGCCCCACTATGGTAAGTAGGCTATTGTCACATTGTTGTCAAGCATGTAAGTTGATTTTACCGGAAAAGTGGTGGCTATTGACTATAGGAGGCAAGTGAGCTACTAACCCTCCCTAGGTTAAAAAAGTGATTTCTAGTCATACATGCAAATAGAAAGATCTACTGGACTTTATTAATTATTATTAGTAATAGTACGTTTATCATAATTACTAACATTGTTTACAAAATTTGGATATCCTCTTTGATGAAGAGAGGAAGTCTCTACATCTGTATGTACTTCAATAATTGCAGCTGCCCTAACTTGGTGAAACTGTTTTATAATAAATATTGACGTAGGGGCTTTAACTATGGCTTTGCAATAGTTATTTTATCTTCTCTGCAACTGGCTTTGTCTTTATGGCATCTTCAGGCAGATAAAAATTGATAATATAGCTGTCGAGACAGCTGCGTATACATATTATATTTTCAATTTTCATCTGTCTGACGATGCTGTAAAGACGAAACCGGTCTCAGGTAAGACAAGATGCTGTTGTGCTTCTACGTCTGTATTTAAACAATTACTTTGCTACGGTTGTTTGATGCCTGATACCAAATTTTAGCACAGTCCGTGATTAAGAACTTACCTGTAGAGTTCTCCTTGATTTTTATAAAATATTCAATATCAAGAGCATCATCAGATGAAGTAATATTTGTTGAGTTTGATAAAGTAACAGTGGGTGCTGGCAAAAAACTTGATTTGACTCCAAGCGCTAGTTGTGGTGGCACTTCCGGTACTGAAACACAAATAAATTGAGCCAAAATTAGTCTGCTATATATATATTCCCAAAGGAGCAACGAAAAAAGCATAAGTTTTTAACAGTAAACGGTTGAATGTGAATAATATCGTTGAAATGTGTTGTATTTCGATGACCAAAACAGTGAGGGAGGCGGACGTGATGGACGCAGACACTGAGGGGTGAACGGGAGCGTTCGAGCGGGGTTGAGCGACACGGGGGCCCGAAGAAGCAGTTTTTTAGAAAGCCCACGGAGCGAACGGTAAGCTGCAGGAGAAAACGGCCAGTCCGAAACGTTGAGGAGCGAATTTTATCGAGGCAAAACTTTTTTGGGAATGTTGGGGCGGAAAAAAGAGCAAAAACTGGAATTTTGGGTTAAAAATGTGCTGATGGGTCTATCTTATCTGAAAATATGGCATTACGAAACGCGCTATTACCAAAAACGAAATCTCCAGAAAATTTTACATCGAGTAGACCGGTTTTTTTTTCTTTCACGGTCCACGTGAATTTCTGTGGCTAATGGAATTAAAATTCCGAAGCTAGCTTACTGAACTGAACTGAACTGAACGGTCCACGGGAATTTTTTTTTATGAAAAATGAAAGTTGAAGCACTTTTGGAGAGCGGATGGTTTTGCGTGAAATTAGTGTACCTTGATCAAATCACGTTAGTGGACTTTTTGACAGAGAGGGTCTAAAAATTATCTGCTCAAACGCCAAAAATTTGCGACACTGCAGGCTAATCACAATGTGTAAGTTACGTCCAGAATTAATATAGTGGCCGATTAACCGCAATTGACTATTAAATAATACGTTTTCATGGACAGATTGGGTCAATTGATTGAACGTGGTAATTAGGAAACCGTTTTTATATTGATCCTTTTCACCTATTTTTTAAGTCGACTATATGTCATTTAAAATAATTATTGGTTGAAGCTGCATTTAATCTGACAAATGTCATATTCTTGTTATAAGGCGTTTTAGAACAAGAAGATCCTGTATAATTTTTGCAACTTGTTGAGTACTATCTGTTTGTGTGAGCGTAATTGTTATTATTATTAATGAGGTGGTAAGTTAACTCAATATAAAATACTTTAAGGAGCTGTGTCAAAATAATCCATTTCAATTCTCCCATTTTTACATAGTGATTTTTTGAACGCGTATATGTGCGATTTTTACGAGTTTGCCGTATATAATTTAATTCTAAATGGTTTTTTAAACGTTTATATTGTCTATTTAGGTCCTTACATTAAAAGTCTTTGAAGTTAATTTTAATGAGAAAATGCTTTAAAAATACACTTTTTAAGTAACCCCTCACATTTATAGTGGTATACCTTCTAATAAATGCATATTTTGCGATATTTATGTAATTGTGTAACCGCGGATACGGCTATAAATTAAATCTTTGTGTTACTCTAAATACGCGGCGGCCACTACTTTCCATTTAGGCCTAACTAGTTAAGTTTCTTAACAAAATCACTAATAAGGAGATCCCGACTTTTGAATTTTGAAAAAATTTCTTTAAATGGGCGCAAACTAAGACCCCTAAAACCCATATCCGGGGTCAGTTTCGATTTGTATGTTTATATATTTATATATATATATATATATATATATATATATATATATATATATATATATATATATACATATATATATATATATATATATATATATATATATATATATATATACATATATATATATATATATATATATATATATATATATATATATATATATATATATATATATATATATATATATATATATATATATTCATTGATTGTTGTTGCCCTTACTTGAACAGTGAAGCCAGAGAAGTATTCTCCAAGTCTGTATGCAATATATATATATATATATATATATATATATATATATATATCACACCGATAACTCAAAAAAATAATGTGCCAATCTTGATCAAATTTGGTGAGTACTTTACTTTTGCAAGTGGCTTGAATAAGTTCGTTAGCCAGGAAAATTGGCCCAGTGGAAGTTATGATTCAATTTGCAGCACAATTTTTTTAATGTGTTTTTAAACCGTGTCAACTTTTTCGTTTTAATTTTTTTGTTATTATATTATTCATAACGTAATGAAGAATAAAGATGTATACTAAGTGGAGCCCGTGATAAGCACTGATAAGTACACTTGGCGAACACAAATCACTACAACACATTTAAGAAAAGCCTGACAATCATTTCAATAACCAAGTTAGCGTCATCAGAAGATGAAAAATTCTGGAATTCCTATCCTCTGATGACGCTAACTTGGTTGATGAAAGATTGTTCGGTTTTCTTAAAATGTGTTGTGGTGATTTGGGTTCTCCAAGTGTACTTATAAGAATGTATATTCTTCAATAATAAAAATTCTTATTATTGTTCTTAAATGGATACAAAATTCTGTTTCAAATCAATCACCAAGAATTATTTTACTTTAAAAATCTATAAAATACTTACATGGACATTCGTCTACTATTTGTGTCCCTCTAATTTTCAATCGTTGACCTCTTATTCCAGGATGTTGCATTTTACTATAAACTACTTTCAAGTCTCCATATCCTAGCTGAATTGTTGCTGAAAATATAAGAGATAAAATAGTTAACTATGATAACAAGCGATCATAAATAATTTTATTGATGTTAAATATGAATTACTGAATAGTATAACTTTAATGATCAACATTTTGTTTGTTTGATAATTGTATAATTGATTTCCTTAATCATCTAATATCATCAAATTTTTTTGTAGAGTCCAAATCTAAAATACAAATTAAGGGTTGCCATTTAAATAAACAAAGCGCGACGTCATATCTTTTTTAAATCACCCTGTATAAATGGTCATAGAGTTAAGTTCAATTTTATTCAATTTCATCAATTTTGAAAATTTACAATTTACAAACATTAAAAACTGTTTTATATATATATATATATATATATATATATATATATATATATATATATATATATATATATATATATATATATATATATATATTTTTTTTTTCAACAACACACCACGAGGGCTCACAGTCGAAACACTATCGTACCGTGGGTGTCGACAAGGAGGAAAAAGGCAACTTGTTAATTCTGGACTTGAAGGTTTGGAGGTTCGGAGGAGAAGGAAAAACATGTGCCGGCAAGAAATTCCACAACTTGGAAGTCCTCGCGACAAAAGAGCGGGCATAACAAGATGTTCTATGGCTGGTGACCTGGACAGTAAAAGGGTGCATTCGCTCTGTTCCCCTGATAGATCTGTTGGGGACAGCAGGTGGAGGAACTATGGAAGAAAGCTCCTCTGAGCAGTGCCCGTGCAGATATCTATAAAAGGGAGAGAGAGAGGTCACCAACGACACGTCGGTGGGCAAGGATGGCAGCCTTTGGGCAAGGGTACGGTCACCGATGAGACGTATAGCTCTCTTCTGAATGGAGTCCAGGATAGCGAGTGTAGAAGCGGCAGCGGCACCACAAATGTGGGAGCAGTATTCGAGGTTTGGCCTTATTTGTGAAGTATATAAGGTATAGAGATTAGCTGGTGAAAAGTATTTGCGAGCTCGGAAGAGGAAACCTAATTTCTTAGCAGCCGCTTTTGCAATTGATGTGACATGCTGGTGCCAATTGAGATTTAGATCCACAGAAATGACAACAAGTAAAAAGGACTCATTACTTTGAATAACTTGGTTGTCCATTGTGATGGGTCTAGGACTGGTGTATATCTTATGGGATATAAAGAAAGACTGAGATTTAGTGGAGTTGAATTGTACAAGATTTCTACTTCCCCAGTCTAATATTTTTTGGAGATCCACAGAGACATAACCCTGCGATCCTCATCTAATTGGGCTAAAGAGACAGGCTTAGAATATTGTATATTTGAGTGGAGGGTGCTGTCATCCGCGTAACTGTGAACTGGGTTGGATTTGCTAGAGAGAAGGTCATTGATGTGGAGAAGAAACAAATTAGGGGCTAAAGCTGAACCTCGAGGAACTCCTGCATTAATTGGATACAGTTTAGAGGAATGGCCATCCACGACAACAGAAATGCTCCGGTTGGAGAGTAAATTTGCTGTCCAGGTACAGAGTTTTGGTGGTAGGCCATAGGCCGGAAGTTTATTAAGCAGCGCTGCATGCCAGACTTGGTCGAATGCTTTGGATATGTCTAGAGCGACAATCTGGGATTCACCGTGTAGTTCCATAGACTTGTTCCAAGAATGGGTGACAAAGGAAAGGAGGTCAGCAGTTGATCTGCGCTGACGGAACCCATACTGCCTGTCGTGGATTAGACTGTGTTTTTCAAGAAATTTTTGTAATTCGGTGTTTATATACTTTTACATCACTTTAGAGACGATTGAAATGAGAGAATAGGCCTGTAGTTGCTGGGAAGCGCTTTGGATCCTTTCTTGGGGATGGGTTGTACTCGAGGAGTTTTCCAGTTACTAGGGAATATGCCTTTCTTATAAGATATCTGAAACAGACCAGTCAGGAGAGGAGCAAGCTCTGATGTGCATTTTTTGAGAACAATTGCTGGGATCTCGTCAAGGCCAGAGGCTTTCCTGGTATTAAGAGAAGAGAGCATCTTTCGTACCTTTTTAGTTTTGAAAATGATATCCGTCATTTTATGCGCGACATTGGGGACTGTTGGTGGTTGAACATTTGGAGGTGGGTTGAGAGTAGAATTTCCGGCGAACAACGAAGCAAAAAGTTCAGCCTTGCCCAGGGCGGTAGAAACAATTTCATCCCCTGAGACAAGAGGTGAGAACGTGCTTTTGCAGAAATTATTCCCAATAGATTTAGCAAGAGTCCAAAAGGGTTTGCCGCCGTTGGAGCTTAAGAGGACTTTGTTTTTGATGTGGTTATTGAACGAGTTTTTTGCCTCAGAAAGAATGCGGACATAGCGGTTTCTTGCGTCGTTAAATGCTTGACGATTTTCTTGACTGGGATTGTGTAGAAGCGTTTTGTGAGCTTTGAGCTTTTCAAATCTGGCCTTGTCACATGATTTAGAGAACCAGGGCTTTTGAGTGGCTGAAGAGGTTTTCTGTGTACGTGGGATAAATAATTCCATGCCAGCTTGGATAATTTCGGTGACGTTTTGTGAGATATCAGAGGGGTCAGGATGAGAGAAGCAGACAGACGCCCATGGAAATGAGGAAAAGTAATCCCGCATTTCGTCCCAGTTTGCGGAGTTGTAGTGCCAAACGATACGTGGGTGTGATGACTGTGTGACCTTGGGTTGCATTGCGCAGGAAGCAGTGACCATGCCGTGGTCTGAGCGACCAAGGGGGGCGGTGACTGATATCTTATAGCATTCAGCTTGTGTAGTAAGAAGGAGATCCAAGGGATTTGAGCGGTGTGTTGGGATACGAGGAAAGTAAGTAGGTTGCTGAACCATATTGGCTAAAGAATTGCTGACTGCAAAGGCCTCCGCTGCTCTCCCTTGTGGATCGGTTTTTGAAGATCCTAGCCATTCCTTATTATGGACATTGAAGTCACCAAGAATAGTGACCTCGGAGGAAGGATATTCAGAAATCAGATAGTCGTTTTTTTTCAGAAAGGTAGTCAAAGAGCTGGACAAAATTGTTGTCAGAAGGTGACCGGTAAATGCAACAGATGAATTTAGTTGCAGCCCTGAGAGAAAGTTTTATCCATAGTATGTCTTTTCTTCCAGCTTCTAAATTGGGGGGTCTGGTGCAGGGTAGATTGCTACGGACGTATGCGCACACGCCTCCATGCAATCTAAAGGAAGTAAGGAGCTCATACCCCGGGAAATTAAGGTGATTAGTGGCGGTTTTGGCACTGATTTGGGTTTCGGTGAGGAAGAGGAGTTGGAGCCTGTTAGCCTGGAGGAAATGGTGGACGGAGTTCAGGTTAGAATTTAGGCCACATATATTCGAAAAGGATATGTTAAGTCTTGATGTTGGCGCCCCCTGTACACTCCTCTCCCGGAGATCCGAATGGAGGGGTATTTTGCCTCCGGAATATTTTGTACAAGGAGGAGCCATCATCATTTTTGTTTATAAGGGAAACCGACTCATACACCAGAACCGGAAACGTCTGTTGGGACTTCACCGGCCGCTTGATGTATGGGGTGGTACCTCCTCGGGCGTGAAAAAATCCTTTACTATTACGTAATGGAAAATTCCACTACCACCTGCTATGGATTGGATTGGATCAATGTCTACCCCTTTAAAAATAAGATTAATAAAGGGACTATCAATTGTCCAATAGTTATGCTTTTCGACATAGTACATTAATTACAAGATAGGATTAAAACCTGCATACGCAGCGAAATTCAATGAGTGAAGATTGGAACCTGTGATGAGCACTTATAAGTACAATTTGGAGAACCCAATCCATCACAATGCAGTTTTTTGACCCAAGACGTCAAAAAACTGCATTGTGATGAATTGGTTTTTCCAAATTGAACTTTGCAGAGAAATTATTAGATCCTGCGTTCTGGCATCAGGTCATCTTTGTTCGCTGGTTTGAAGTGACGCAACGTGCGTCTTAGCGCAATCAAAGACATCTGATTTGCCCCATAATAAAGGAGACAAGGAAATAAACGCTGTTTTCGTGACTCACAATACACCGGCTTCTTCTATAACTAGTTGTACTGAACAGACTAACTTTCAGGATGCACATCAGACACAGCAAGGAACAAATGAGGGATAACGTGTTGCAACCAAGGAACATTCTGCAGCTGTCAGCCCAGCGGTCAACAACGTGGCTCCAGAGACAAAATATCTATAGAAGGTACAGCTCTATTTTCACTCAAACCAGTGACATTCGTTAAGGGGGATACTCTCAATCCTACAGTAGACAAAATACTTAAAGAGCTGAATATACCGTGTATATATATATATATATATATATATATATATATATATATATATATATATATATATATATATATATATATATATAGGTCACATCCGCCGTCTCTATGAGAATTAAGTATATGAACTTTGTTACTTCTTCGGTCAGATGTCGGTTATGAAGTGTGTTGGTAACAGGGAACACTCTGGAATTATATTTCTAGAAGGCACTAGAAGTGACAGGTGTAGAACAGTGTTGAACGTCTAGAATCTCTACGGGCAGTATAAATAGGCGACATGCACATAGAGTAGGTCAGTTCAGTATTGAGTTAGTGTGGTTCAGAAAAGTTATCATAGAAGGCGAACTGTGAAATATAGTTCTATGGACATTCAGTAATAGAGAGAAATATTTTAGTTGATTAGTTGATAGTCGTGTTGGAAAATAGTTGGTTATAAAAAATTAGTCGTTTGAAAAGCTGTGTTTTGTTAGTTAACAAATCCAGAACCTCGTAGAACGTAACTATATATATATATATATATATATATATATATATATATATATATATATATATATATATATATATATATATATATATATATATTATTTAAACAGTTTACTCGAAAATGACAAACTTATTTTATTCATGCGTTGACTCACTTTGTATTATGATATCTTACATCATACTTTACTCTTACCATAACCAAGTTAAAATTTATATAAACGCTCTGTATCATAATAGAAAATGTTAGAAGCCCGAATTTGCACTCAGATGTGGACCTCATCCATTCAATTTTTCTTTATTGAAATTCGTAACTAAATACTTAATGGAATGATATAAAAATCCAATTTACATACTAATAGATTTTTAATGAGTTCCAACGCGATATCCTGTCTTCGGAATAAGATCGAGATGGCTTGGGAAGTAAAATGGACACTGAACTCTAGATTCAAGGTTCGCGAATTTTTCAGTCTGGTCTGAACGAGTTTTACTCCACATGTTAAATAATAAATGGCGTCTGATTTACATAAAACGGGATTTGCTTTTATAGCAAACATTCCAGCTCCAATCATTAACAGTTAATTTTTTTGCTATTATTTAAAAAAAACATTTACTT
This sequence comes from Tillus elongatus, assembly GCA_964006375.1. NCBI lineage: Eukaryota > Metazoa > Arthropoda > Insecta > Coleoptera > Cleridae > Tillus > Tillus elongatus. The sequence continues at coordinate 160,231,574 of OZ023265.1, forward strand.
GTTTATGTAAATATAAAAGATATGTAATAATACCCAATGAAAAAAAAAAAGTAAATGTATATTTGGGAGTCTGGAATTAATATATACCGGGTCAGAAAACGCATTAAGGATTTGATCTTCCAAACATAATATACAACTTTTTTTTCAGTGAAGAAAATAACTGAAGGAGGCTTAGTTGATGGTAGTTTTCCAAGAGGTGTGTTTAAAGTAGTTTTTTTAAATTTTATCTTTTAATAATGAAGGCTTTTATGTATTGCGTGACAGAAAAATCATTACTTAGTAAAAATTATAAAAGTCTGCGGCTGATGATGGATAACCTTCCAATGCTATACCTTTCTCCGAACACACACACACACACACACACACACACACACACACACACACACACACACACACACACACACACACACACACACACACACACACACACACAAATCATCACCCAGAATTGGAAGTTTACAACAATATTTTATTTAAAAATGATAAGTCACTTTAAATTCCTGTTCAGTTAGATAAATCAGAATTTTATAGGTAAATATTTTAATTATTTTTTTTGCAAACCAGGCATCCTTCTCATCACCATGACAAGCTAAAGACAATGTCGCGGTAGCGTTGCTTCCACACTTTATCAATTGGGCTAGGTTTTCCAGAAGTCTTCTTTTGGGTATACCTCTTTTCTTTTTCCAAATATCTATCTTAGAATAACGTTGTAAGAAGAATATTCTCTCAGAATATGTCAAACAAATGTTGTTTTCCTCCTCTACATTTCTTTTGGCAAACATCTTCCTTCTCTCAGCTCTTCTAGCACATTTATATTCGTCCTTCTTTCGGTGTATCTTGTCTTTCACATCTTTTTCATGTTTACATTTCAAAAGCTTCCATTTTCTGTATCCTGCTTGGCCAATATTCAACTTTCCGCTCCATACACACTTCACACGTATGACTTCATGAACCTTTTCCTCGCGTCCAAGTTGAAATGTTTATTAGTGAGGCGAGTACTTTGTGTATTGAATATTTGCTTTGCCGCCACGATCTTCCTTCTTAGCTATTTGCTTTATTTACCATCATCCGTAATAATACTGCCAATGTACGCGGAAAGACACACGCAAGAGTAGACACGTGGCTAGAGTACGCAGCGCTGTTATTTACTTCAAAAACAGTTTGAACTAAGTGCCACTGCGTCACTAATTACGTTATTTGGTGAAATGTTCTTTTGTCGAATTTGGTAGCCTTGCTGGATCTGGTGTCTCTTATACCTGCCCCTGCAACCATTATTAAAACACGTTTCTCGAATCTAAATATCCCCCCCAGTCTGCAAAGAGCCATCTCAAAGCATGAAAGCATAATATGTCAGGTGAGAGTGAAACAAAGCCTAGTATATCTGCAAAAGCGTCTCGGCACATATCTGCCATTATAGTCTGCGAAATAAAAAAGATAACACACGAACATGATACGACCAGTTTAGGCCATCGTATAATCTAACCCCCCAACAACTTGGTCGACTCTCTCACAGACAACGAATTTTTAGTAGAGACAACTGTCCGGTTAGTTTTGTCTTCGCTTAACTTTAATTTGTTTGCCGTAAACCAGGCAAGTGCATGATGCTCAACATCTTGTATATTTTGTAAAAGCATAGTGCTCTGGGGGTGATAAACGAGCAAATTTGTGTCGTCGGCAAACAGGGTACACTTCTCCGGTGGTCTGCATCAATTCAAGTCATTAATAGAAATAATAAAAAGAATCGGACCCCATACTGAGCCCTGAGGCACTCTATGCTGAATGCTGAGAAATGAACACACCATACCATCAACAGACATATTGCTGTCTATCCTGCAAATATGAACCTATCAGTTTTAATAGCACATCTCTGACGTCATAGTGATGCAGCTTATCGATCAATTTGTCGTGGGAAACGTAGTCGAAGGCCTTGGAAGGGTCACACATCGCCAAGGTTGTGTGGTCTTCCTACTCCAAGTCCCCAACTATGTCAACAACCACCTTGGTTTGCCTGTCCGCCTGTACCTAAGATCTGCCCCTTCGGAAACCATTTTAGGCATCATCTATAAGATATAACACACGAGTTTGTAATAATAATGTTATATTTTGTGGTATTTTAAAATATTTACAGAGTGTATTTTGTTTTACCACAACCGGTTTTTTCATTCTTTGAAGTGTGTGTGTGTGTGATAAAAAGGTGGATGACCTCGACATCTGGGGTCCATTGGTCACAGGCTTTTATAAATTAAAACAAATAATTTTGAGATTACAATATGTTTTTTCCCGTTCTTTTCTCCTTTGTCCCTTTTTTCTTTTAGTAATTTTTTATTTAAAAAAATTCACTAATAGAGAGGTATCGATGGTGAGACTTTGCAAAAATTTCAATAACTCAAAAAATAATTAACCGATTTTAATGAAACTCGGCAGGTGCCTTTCTTTTATTAATCGCTTGGATGAGTTTGTTAGCCAGGAAAATCAAACAGGGTTTTCCGGGAAAATTTTGAGTTTTCTTTCAAAAAAAAATTTTTCTCCAAAAATAACAAAGCTGTTTTAATGTAATTTACTATATATGTTGCCTTTGGAGATACCTTAGTAAGTACCAAAATTCAACTTTCTAAGTTTATGGAAAATTGAGTTATTTAAATTTTAAATAACTTAAGTTATTTTAATGACATTTGGTGAATATTTTGCCCTGGGAAAGACCTTACTACGTGCTAAAATTAAACTTTTTAAGTTTATAGAAAACTGAGTTATTCAAATTTGAAGCATTTAATAAAAATTCACTACTATAACGCACTTGCTGCGTCCAGAGTTTTTTTATGCTCAGAACATTCTCAAGTTTTGAAAACATTTGGTTCAGTATTTTCCAAATGAGAATCAATAATATCGGTTTCTGCGTTATGACTACCCTTGTTTATAACACACTTTTTTTTACCTATTAGATGTCATTATTGATTGTTCCTGTCGTACTGTTTCCCCAGTAAAGTACATATAGATAATTTTAAATTATTTATGTTTCAAAATAAAACACATTCATTCATTCATTGTTCGGTTTTTTGGCTGCGGTTTAGGTTAACCATTCGCACAATTACTCAAAATAAAACACAATTAAGTAAATAACAACTAATTAACCCTAACTAAGAAAATTGAAAAACAATTCAAATAAAATCTAAATGCACAAACTGTTGAAGTGGTTACTTCAACAGATGTTAAAATTGACCACCATGGACCTCCTGACAAATAAATATTGTACGGGTAAATTCTTCTCTGGCATTATGAAGCATCTGTGGCGTTATTCTTGAACAAACATCTGTAATTCGTTGTCTAAGTTTATCTAATGAGCCGGGAGCCTTTTTATAAACCTCAGATTTAACGTATCCCCAAAGAAAAGATATAGAGGCGTGAGGTCTGGGGATCGAGCTGGCCATTCCGTAGGACCTCGACGACCAATCCACCTATTTTCATAACTCTCATCCAGGTAAGTTCTGACTTGTCTAAAATAGTAAGGTGGGGGTCCGTCTTGTTGAAATATAACCTCTTGAAACTCATGTGGGTTTTGGGCAACAACATCATCAATAAGTGGAGTAATTGTATTTTGCAACATATCTAGATATCTGGGGCCATTAAGGTTTTCTTCCTGAAAAATGGGACCTATGATGTGATTACCCAAAATGCCCGCCCAAACATTTATTTTCTGGAGGAACTGTGTGTGTCCCTCCCGGAAAACATGGGGGTTTTCCTCACTCCAGTACCTACAGTTTTGGGTACTAACTTTTATATGTAAAAAAAATTACTCTTGTCATTGAAACATATATTCTGCGAGTAGTGATGATTCCCTACGATTCTTCCTGACATAATTTCGCAAAATTCGAGTCGTCTATCAGGATCGTCTTCTGTTATTTCGTGTATAATTTTCATTTTGTATGGGTGAAACTTATGACTGTTCAAAATTCTTTTGACAGAAGTACGCGAAATATTACATGCGTCAGCCACGTGCTTCGTTGGCTGTTGGGGATTAACAATCATTTCAGCTAAGACCTGCACTTTTACATCTTCCACAATTTTAGGCCTGCCAGAGTTTGGAGCGTCTTTCACCGTGCCCATTTCTTGAAATTTTGAAATTAGTTTCCGTAAAAATTTTCTGTATATTTGGCGTTCCGGATAGCGTACATTGAAAATACGAACAGCATCATGGTAATTTCGCTTAGCTTCGCCAAAAATAATAATCGCTTCAATATTTTGTAAAGAACGAGTCATTTTAAACAATTTCGAACTAATACTTACTGTCAATACTAAATCGAGATATTAAAAAACAGTATGACAGGAACAATCAATAATGACATGTAATATGTAGAAAAGTGTAGAAAATGGAGAAACCACAGATGAGCTGAATAGCCTCTGTGGTTCTCCAAACAACATGTAAATGTGTGCATAATTTGCTACTCATGAATAGTAGTAATCTTTTTTAGAAAAAGTGTGTTATAATAACCAATGGTAGTCATAACGTAGAAGCCGATATTATTGATTCTTATTTGGAATATACTGAACCAAACGTTTTTAAAACTGGAGAATGTTTTGAGCATAAAAAGTCCTTCAAAATGAGGTATGACTCGACCCCCATTTCCATTTAAAAAAATATTCCGGAAGCGCGCGCAGCTGTCACCTTGACATTTAAAGCTGTCATTGATATGTCAAAAAATGCAGACCATATATATGCCTTTCTTTTATTAATGGCTTAGATGAGTTCGTTAGCCAGGAAAATCGGACAAGGTTTTCTCGGAAAATTTTGAGTTTTCTTTTGATAAAAATTTTTCTCCAAAAATTACAAATCTATTTTAATGAAATTTTGCGGATATGTTTCCTTGGGTGAGGCCTTACTACGTACCAAAATTCAACTTTAGAAGTTTGTAGAAAATGAGATACAAATTTTGAATTTTTTTCGAAAAAAAATTTTTTCTACGATTTTTTTTTAACAGAGTCGATCTACGCAAGTTACTTATAAATATGAACAATAAAAATTCACTAAAAACCTGTTATTTTCGTATACAAGATTTTGAAGGGCTACATATGCTTACTATCATTCTTTGATGAAGCTAAGTTTCTTTGTTAGCGAAACGATCGTCAGTTATGAACAACAAGGTTAGAGTGAAGTGGGTTTCACCAAAGTTTGCTTACTAATGCTGGTTCCAAAAAAATATATATTGTGTATTTGGTTTGTTAACTTACCTGCCTGACCTGTTAAACGTCCACAAAGCATTCTGTCTCCTATGGTCAACGATTCTGTCGCACATATGAGATCAAACTGGGCAAAATACAGCTTTATTTTGCATACGTCCTAAAAAAATAATATGCGCGATAAAATTTTATAGATAAACTGATAAATATTACACAACCCATTAGCAATAGATCATTCTTGCGACATTAGCTCTATCATTGGATGTTACTGTTTTAAGTTAAGGTCTTTATCATGTGTAATTTATGTTATCGTGGGAGTAGATGATATTGATTTTATAAGAATAAATGTTTTGTGTAGGTTGTGCAAATTTTACATTCTAATAAATTTAAAGAGATAAAGGATGAACCATTTTGACTCACATTTATGACATTATTATATTGAAACAATAAAAACAGCTTTTGTCTAACCGCTAACTTATTTAGAAGAAGCTATGATTATTGTATACAGTATGGTGCAAATAAAAGAAATAGGTTCGCTATTTCGTAATTCGGCGACTTTGGAGAATAATCCTCAAACACGAGATCAATTTTATTTGAGCGTTCCGGGAGATATTTGTTTGATTCGTGACATAATCTGTGTGAGCGTATGACGTCATCGATCATTTTTTAACCGACTTCAAAAAAAGGAGGAGGTTCTCAGTTCGACTGTATGTTTTTTTTATGTGTGTTACCTCAGAACTTTTTTTAGGTGAACCGATTTTGATGATTTTCTTGTTATTTGAAAGCTTGTGCTTCTCATATGGTCCCATATAAATGTGATCAGGAACTGACCAGTAGTTTTTCAGTTATCCTTAATAATGCGTATTTAATTGACTTCGACTACATTGATGATGTTATTGTGTGTTACCTCAGAACTTTTTTCTAGGTGAACCGATTTTGATGATTTTTTTTTATTTGAAAGCTAGTGCTTCTCGTGTGGTCTCATATAAATGTGATCAGGATCCGACCAGTAGTTTTTTAATTATCCTTAATAATGCGTATTTAATTGACTTCGAGTACATTGATGATGTTCTTGTGTGTTACCTCAGAACTTTTTTTCTCGGTGAACTGATTGTAATGATTTTTTATTTATTTGAAAGCTGGTACTTCTTGTGTCGCCTCGTATAAATATGATCAGGATGTGACCAGTAGTTTTTGAGTTATCCTTAATAATGCGTATTTAATTGACTTCGACTACATTGATGATGTTCTTGTGTGTTACCTCAGAACTTTTTCTAGGTAAACGGATTTTGATGATTCTTTTTTTATTTTAAAGCTGGTGCTTCTCGTCTGGTCTTATATAAATGTGATCAGGATCTGACCAGTAGTTTTTGAGTTATCCTTAATAATGCGTATATAATTGACTTCGACTGCATTGATGAGGATTGTGTATCACACCGTTGCGCTTCCGTCTGAATAAATCAGATATAAAGCTTCAGATTCACTAAAAATAAACAAATAAACAAAAATTTTAGCAAAATGGAAAACAGACTTCACAAAAAAATATTCTAAAACAAAAAATGCACTAAAAAGTAAAAAATAATTGCGTATTCTTCTGTCTACAACTTACAATCAACTTATTTTTTCCACTCAATGTACGATCTATGCATTTACCACGCAAGAATGTAGGTACCCACTTAAACTTAACCTCTAACTCAACACATAGCTATGACTAACAAACAATTATCAAAATATTTATTTAGAGTTCACCTAAGCAGAAAGTTTTTAATATATGTGTAGACTGCTTAAAAGACAATCAAATTATTAGGATCATATAATGTAAAATTATTGTTATTTTTGGAGTCGGTGTCAGCCAAGGAAATACGACAATATACCTTACATTAATAATACTAGAATACCTTATGAAATCTATTTTACAAATGAAATTTTATACAATATACTGTGACAATATCCTGGGACCTTGAAACGACAATATACCAATACCTAATTAAGCCTTTTTACAAATGAACTTTAATAAGATATTATGCTGTGACAATATCTCTCTCAAGACAAAGTAGCATTATCTAATTCAACCTATTTACAAATGAAATTTAATACGATAATATCAAGCAACATTGATACGAAAATGTAGCTATAATAATAAACATAAAGAATTATCTTAAGACGGTGTAGAATGAAAAAGAATCGCAATCGGTTTATAATGAAGTAACTCCTATCGCTTCTTTCTCTTGACTGACTGGCCTATGGCCGGCGTACGCGTTTGCCTCGCTCACTCGGCTATACCCCTCCAACCATTCTTCTGGGCGCGCGCGCGCAATCGACCCGCCCGCGCTGCGTGTCGCGTATATGTGTGTAAAGTGTGTATGCCAATTGTTATATAGTAAGACATTTCACGTTAAGTAGTTACAAACCCATATTGGCTGACACCGACTCCAAAAATAACAATAATTTTACATTATATGATCCTAATAATTTGATTGTCTTTTAAGCAGTCTACACATATATTTAAAACTTTCTGCTTAGGTGAACTCTAAATAAATATAATTGATAATTGTTTGTTAGTCATAGGTATATGTGGAGTTAGAGGTTAAGATTAAGTGGGTACCTACATTCTTGCGTGGTAAATGTAGATCGTACACTGGAAAAAATAAGTTGATTGTAAGTTGTAGACAGAAGAATACGCAAGTATTTTTTACTTTTTAGTGCGTTTTTTGTTTTAGAATATTTTTTTTGTGAAGTCGGTTTTCCATTTTGTTAAAATTTTTGTTTATTTAATAGAAATGTTGGCCATGCGATACTCCTTTTAAAAGGTCCTGTAATTATCTATCTAAATATAGCAATAATAAGTACAACACATCTTTTTAAAGACCTAACTATCGTTTCGCCAACAAAGTTAGCTTCATCAGATGAAAGAATATTCCAACTAATTTCTAATACAACACCATCTATTTATATTGACTCTTAGGTAAAGAACAAAACCGAGAGGGAGATTTAAGTCGCAGGCATATCTTTTGTGTATTGTATCTTTATTGCCGCAGGAGGTTATTGAACTTCTTTTATTACTTTGCCTGACAGCTTTAGCAATGTTTATCTGATTCAAAGGCAAAGCGAAAACAAAGCACTTGAAATCAATGGCGCGGCTCGATTTAAGGAACCTTGGTTTTTTATTACTCTGGAAATTTTGCCGACCCCCTGTCTTTCTGTAAGGAGGGTAGATATTTTTAATGTACCCAAAGTTGCATGGACACGGGACCGACAACTAAAAAAGTAATAGGGGAACCCTGGGAATCGAACCCAGTATTATTCGGTTCAGAAGCACACGTTCTTACCCCGGACCACCGAGGGTCTAAAAAATTCTTTAAATACCGATAACTCAATTTTCAAATCACTTAGAAATATGAAATTTGGTTCTTAGTATAGTCTTGATACGGAAAACTTTAATAACAAATTACATTAAAGTAAATTTATTATCTTTGGAGATAACAATTTTTTGAATAAAAACTTTATTTTTTTTAAGAAATAATTGGTCCGATTTGGCTGACCAAAGAACTCATGCGTGTTATTTTTAATAGGAAGACCCGTATCAAGTCTTAGCGAAATCGGCCAATCATTATTTTTGTTAATCCTACGAAGATTCACGAAAACCTTCTAAATAAAATAATATATTTCTCTTAAAAGTTAAAAAGTCTGGACGCAGCAAGTGCGTTATGGAAGTGAATTTTCATGAAAATGTTTTTTATAGCAAATATGTCTCTTTAGTGCAAGGAGGCATCAACTTGGCGACCGGTATAACCTACATAGTAGACACAATGTACCATATTTTATCCAAACAACTTGTTGTTTGAAAATGTACAACAATTTTCCGAAAATAAACTTAAAATGTTTCCGAGAAAACTCGTTTCCTAGCCGACAACCTTAGGTCAATAGCCAATTGAGTCATTGAATTTTGAAGCATTTAATGAAAACTCGCTACCAAAACGCACTTATTGTGTCTCGATTTTTACACAAACATACTTCGATGAAAAATGCAAAAAATGCAATAAGGGATGTTTAAGAAAAGTTGTAGGTATCACCAACGACTTATGGGCCACCCTGTGATTATCAAAATAATTTTATAAGCTGCAGCTCAAGACACCCTATAAGTAACGTATACAATTTTTTCTCGTATCTTTCATAATAACAATTATATTGAGCTTTACCGTAGAAATGCGTCACCCTGCATATATGTAAAGAGATAAAAACTGAAAGTAAACCTATATATATATATATATATATATATATATATATATATATATATATATATATATATATATATATTGTTGCGTTTTCTCCGGGTTCTGGATAAGTGAGACTTTAAATTTTAACAAAACAACTTTATTTACACTCTAAATATGGATACAATAAAATTTCTAGAATGTCTCTCTCACAAAACACTTAATTTACTGTCTACAATTACTACTCTCAACAAAAGTCACTAATCTGGTACTGCAGTCACTACTCTCTTAACACTTTACACTGCTTCAAGTCACTACCACATTCTCTTACTGAACTGAACTCCCTCCCTAGGGCTGGCTTGCTTTCGCTTTTATATACTCGCCGTACCTTCCCCTTCTTTCTGGAGCCTTCCATTCCAGAACGTTCCAGGACCTTCTTTTACTAGAAGGTTCTGTGAATACAGATCGGTCCCGTGTGTATACAGGGGGATGTATATACAGGATGATCCAAATGTGGTCACCACTCCTATGTTACACAAGAGGTGTTTCTCGAACTATAAGATCTCTCTGCGTATACAGGGTGTAAGGGTTCTCTGCGTATACAGGGTGTATATACAGGGTGTTCGGAATGTGCAGACCTCAGTTATCCGTTCGGACGGGGTACAAGTTGGTAACTTCGTTATTTCTGGTCCTAGAGGGTTGAGACTTCGCCTGAGGGGGGTCACCCCAGGCACTCCCAGGGGGGTGGGGAGGCGGTGTTGCCAGATTGTGCAAAAATTCCCAGATGTTGGGGAAATTCTGGAGATGTGGCAACACCGCACCTACGTCTATTGAAGTGCTTTGTAACACTGCCCCCCTCCTTAAGACTGTTCGTCCCGAACAGTATTTACCGGCCGCCAACTTGGGGGTTCGTTGCCCCGATAGGGACTCAACCTCTCTATGTGAACAACTTTGGGTTTAGTTCTTGGAGACAGCTGGATTCTGTAGACTAGGTCGTTAATTTTCTTCGTCACCAAGTATGGCCCTTCCCATGGTTTCTGAAGTTTGGGACTGAGGCCCTTTCTCCTTGTTGGTTGGTACAGCCACACTGCATCACCTTCCTTGAATGTATGGGGTGTTGCTCTGCGATCCAAGCGCATCTTCATCCGGTCACTGCTTAAGAGGAGCCTATCTCTGACACATCTGTGTATAGTGCGCAGTTTTCCTTCTAGGTCGGCGACATACTCAGGTAACGTAGCTAGGTCCGCTATGTCCTCGTTCGGTGGTGGTCTCGTCATGTCGATTGGTAGCCGCACCTCTCTGCCGGTCAACATCATGGATGGAGTGTAGCCGGTAGATTCATGCTGAGAGCTTCTGTAAGCTAGGAGGAACAGAGGTATCAGCTTGTCCCAGGTTCTCTGATTCTCGTCAACAAACATAGCAAGATACTGATTGATGGTCCTGTTATGCCGTTCTACCATGCCGTCTGATTGAGGGTGGAGTGGCGTTGTTCTCGTTTTCTTTATGCCTAGCAAGTCCATTAGGCTCTTCCAGACCTCTGATTCGAAATTCCGGCCCTGGTCGGTGTGAATCTCCAAGGGTACGCCATGCCGTGATATGACATTTTCCATCAGGGCTTCTGCTACGGTCGTTGCCTCTTGGTTGGGGATCGGCGCAACTTCAGGCCATTTCGAGAAGTAGTCCATCGCCACCATTATGTATCTGTTCCCAGACTCTGTGATGGAAAAAGGTCCTGCGATGTCTACGGCAACTCTCTCCCACGGTGTACCTGAGATGTACTGCATCATTTTTCCTCTGGATCGGGTCTTTGGTCCTTTCTTTGAAGCACATTGGTCACACCTTTTGCACCATTCTTCCACGCTTCTTCGGCAGTTTATCCAATAGAAGCGGTCTCTCACTCTGGCAAGAGTCCTGTTGACCCCAAAGTGGCCTCCACTTCTACTATTGTGTAACTCTTGAAGAACACTGTCTATGCACTCACTTGGCACAACGGTCTGGTATATACAGTCTCTACCATCTTCCAGCATTTCGTTAACCATCGCCTTGATTTCTGATTGCTTGGCAAAAGGCAGTCTTCTCGGCGGCTGTCTAATTGGTCTTGCGTCGCCAGTATTAATTCTGTGTTGCACTAGACTCGTACGACCTGTGATTTTATCTTGAGCGAAAATATCGGCCTCCTCCAATATGAACTTCACTGCCATCTCCATCTCCATATTGTTCAATTGGCCCCATGAATTCTTGAACCGCTCTACTAATTCTACTGGCAGTCTTCTGTCTAATGCAGTGGGTGTCACGTTTTTGGACAACGTCACTCGGTCAATGGGTTCGCAAGTGGCGATAACCTCACCTTTCTTCAATGTGACCCTGTTAGTTTGTACGTTAGCCACTCTTATGGGTATTGTCCTCTTCGGGTCTACTAAGCATCGTGCGACGAGGGCACCATCATGTCTATCTTTTAGGGGCTCCGCTATGAGAGCAGACATACCATCAAGTTTCTTCTCTAGCCTGGCTCTGACAATCTTCTCACTGTTACCAGGAATCCGTGTATCTTCGTCGACAATAAGTCTCACCCTGGGACCAGCTTCGCCTGCTGTTGGAGATAAATACAACTCCTCGTTACCGATTTTCAAGATCTTATTCTGGAAGTCTACTGGTAGGACATCGAACTCTTCCATTAAATCCAGGCCCAGAATAAATTCGTCGACGATTTCTGCGACGACAGCCCTTACCTGTAGCTCAGTACTGCCCAGCCTAATGTAAACAGTGGCCTCTCCATGCACGGGTATTCTATCTCCTTTTGCCGTCTCCAACACAGGCTGTTTGTTGGTAGTTAGTGCCGACATATTTGGCAACATGTCTGGGCGTACAACGGATGTAGTGGCGCCAGTATCGATGGTAAAACTGCATTGTCTTCCGTCTATGCTGCCAGGTATGACGAGGCTCTCGCGGCAGCGTCGGATAGTGGAGACCCTGACTTTGGGGCATTGGGTCTCGCATGCCACGTGTCGCCCACCTACACTGGCGTCAGGTCGTTTTCCCTGATGGCGCTCCCTGTTGGTGTATTCTTGTCTTCTGCATGCCACCTGTTGGGTTTGTGAGCACTGCCTACTTATGTGCCCTTTCCTACCACACTTGTAGCATTCTATGTGGGACCAATCTGCTTTCGTCTTACGTGCTCCAACCGTTGCAGTGAGCTTGCTTATGGCTTCCTTCATCAACTTGATTTCTCGCCTTAGTTCCTCTGTCGTGTCTGCATGGTCCTCTATCTCCTTCACTTCGCGCAGCCTGTTGCGGCGAGGTTGAGATGCATTCTTCGCTGCTTCAAATTGCAAGCCATAGATGACGCAGTCCGTAAGTGTTTTGAACCTTCCGAGCCTTAAAGCTTGTTGCATTTCATTATCAAGTACCCCATCGATGAAGGTCTGGACGGTTATCTGGTTGACAAATTCTTCTGGGGCTTGGGGATATGCCAGTCGCACAAGTTTCTCCACTTCGGCACTAAATTCTTGCAGCGTCTCATTTGGCTTCTGGACCCTTGACTTTAGTTGTGTCTGGTAGACCTGGCTCATGTACTTGTTACCATATCTCAAATCTAGGGCCTGTATCACTGTTAAGTAGTTTTGCTGTTTCGACTCCGGGATGTTCTGGAGGATTTCTAGGGCTTTACCTCGAAGCGAGAGAATTAGAGCAGTGGCTGCCTGTTGTTCGCTCCACCCATTGCTGAGAGCTGCCGCCTCAAACTGCCTCCTGTACATGGGCCACGATGTTTCTCCGTCAAAAGTCGGCGGCTTTAGGGTTCCATGAAGCTGCTGCACGGCTGGCATATCTTCTTCCGGACGATTTTGAACTGGAGACATTCCAGTAACTCCTCTTGGCTGAGTTCTATCAGTCTGACCCATCACCTGTTCTGTCAGTTCTTTATGTCTGATGTCTGTGCCTTTCATGATCATCTTAATTTGTTCTTTTAACCCTTCAACTTCTTTCCATCGTTTGTTCCAATCCTTTACATTTTCTGTTACATTTTCTACTTTACTGTTCACATTTTCTACTTTCTTGTCCACACTTTCTATTTGTTCGTTGATCAGTTCAATTTCCTCTTTTACATCGACTCTCATATTGTGAAACATACTTCGGAGGTCTTCTTTGTCTTCTAGTCGTCGTTTTTCGTCTTCTTCGCGTTGCTTATTGAGTTCTTCTTTATCTTCAAGACGCCTCTGTTCTTCCTCTTGTCGTCTTCTGTCGTCTTCTTCGCGTTGTCTTTTCAGTTCTTCTTTATCTTCAAGACGCCTCTGTTCTTCCTCTTGTCGTCTTCTATCGTCTTCTTCGCGCCGTCTTCTTTCTTCTTCTTGTCGCCGTTGTTCGTCTTCTTCGCGTTGTCTTTTCAGTAAGTCCATCAACTCTTTGATTTCAGCCATCTTGTCGTAGTCAGTCGATCTGGTGTTTACCATTTACAGCTAGCTTGCCGGTTCACTTCTTCACTCACTTATCCCACACTTCTGACACCAAATTGTTGCGTTTTCTCCGGGTTCTGGATAAGTGAGACTTTAAATTTTAACAAAACAACTTTATTTACACTCTAAATATGGATACAATAAAATTTCTAGAATGTCTCTCTCACAAAACACTTAATTTACTGTCTACAATTACTACTCTCAACAAAAGTCACTAATCTGGTACTGCAGTCACTACTCTCTTAACACTTTACACTGCTTCAAGTCACTACCACATTCTCTTACTGAACTGAACTCCCTCCCTAGGGCTGGCTTGCTTTCGCTTTTATATACTCGCCGTACCTTCCCCTTCTTTCTGGAGCCTTCCATTCCAGAACGTTCCAGGACCTTCTTTTACTAGAAGGTTCTGTGAATACAGATCGGTCCCGTGTGTATACAGGGGGATGTATATACAGGATGATCCAAATGTGGTCACCACTCCTATGTTACACAAGAGGTGTTTCTCGAACTATAAGATCTCTCTGCGTATACAGGGTGTAAGGGTTCTCTGCGTATACAGGGTGTATATACAGGGTGTTCGGAATGTGCAGACCTCAGTTATCCGTTCGGACGGGGTACAAGTTGGTAACTTCGTTATTTCTGGTCCTAGAGGGTTGAGACTTCGCCTGAGGGGGGTCACCCCAGGCACTCCCAGGGGGGTGGGGAGGCGGTGTTGCCAGATTGTGCAAAAATTCCCAGATGTTGGGGAAATTCTGGAGATGTGGCAACACCGCACCTACGTCTATTGAAGTGCTTTGTAACACTATATATATATATATATATATATATATATATATATATATATATATATATATATATATATATATATATATATATATATATATATATATATATATAGATTCTAGGGGGCCGAGCTTGCGCTCATTTGAAGAAATTTTTTCAGAATTCAAAAGTTGGAATTTCCTCATTAGTGAATTTTTTAAAAGAAATTTCGCTAAAACATGCATTTGTGAAGCCACGAGAAAAGTCTACGACTGTATTAAATATGGAACGGTTTTACAATCTGATCAGATAACGATAAAATGGAATGAGACTAAAAAAAAATCGATAAAAAATGAAGTCACTAACTGGGATTAGAACTCGTCATATAGGACTCGATCATCTGATGTAGACGCCTTAGCCCACTCGAGAACGGTCGAAATGACATATGTATGTACTAACAGGTATATCCGGTAGTATGTTAATTGTCTAACGTCTTTACTATTTATACCAAACAATTTCTATTTACAATGGATTTTTTGTTTAGATTTTAACGAAATGAAGGAAAATAAAGACTTGGACACAGATCTAGGAGCTTGCTAATCATTTCGTGTCGTATTTTTCACTCAAATTGGTACTCCTACCATAATTATCAATTTTGACGTTTTAACTTTCTTGCATCAGATTTAATTAATTAAAAATTAATTTACCTCTAACTTTTTTGTCTTTTAACATAGATATCTAAGATCTGCATAGGATACTCTTTATGACGGAAACCAGTGTACCAAATTTGGTTGCCCTTAGTTTGTTATTTCCGGAGATATAAAATTTTTTTGAAAGAAAACAAAAGTTTCCGGGAAAACCTGGGCCGATTTTCCTGGCTAACAAACTTATGTAAGCCACTTGCAAAACGGAGGTATGTAACAAATTTGATCAAAATATCGGCCCAATATTTTTGAGCTATCTGTATATATATATATATATATATATATATATATATATATATATATATATATATATATATATATATATATATATATATATATATATATATATATATATATATAAACATATAAAAATTGAGACTAACCGGGGATATGGGTTCTTGGGGTCCTAGTTCGCGCTCATTTGAAGAAATTTTTTCAAAATTTAGAACTCGGGATCTCCTCATTAGTGAATTTTTTTTAAAGAAATTTCACTAAAAAATTAAATTTTTAATACCTTTTTTAAGTTTAAACCTTAATTGTTTTTTATATTATAACATTTTAAACACGTAATATTTTGATTTCTATTAAAGCTTACATCTTACAAAATGTAAAGTAAAAAAGACGGTTATTTTTTGTGTAAACTGTGATCAAGGTTTCTTATATCTAAAATGTGTAAATCTGCATCAATTGATTTAGACAGGCATAAAATAAAATTACCCGTGGGTAGCTTAGTGAGTTTTTAGAGTTCCTCAAGAATCAGTACTTAGAGCGATCGAGTTCACTCTTCACATATCAAAATTTTCAGGAAAATTAACATTGCAGGCGAGTCAATTAAATTGCGCTTTTCTACTAAGCAACAAATGTAGGTTTCTAGGAAATACATGGTGTAATACTTACAGGGTGGTACTTTTTAATTGTAAACCTGCATCTGGAAAAATGATAATCGTAGACATTGATAGAAAATACTCTTTCTCTTATAACAGTATCACATGGTACATTCCCTGACGGGTTATTTGGTATATCTGACGGTGGACGAGGTGGAATAACAGGATCATTAGAATCAACACATCGGATTTGTTCATATACACCAGAAAAGCCTCGTCCGCAGTCGTAACTGTCAGTCACGAATAACACATCTTCGTATTCCTTGTTTCGAAGATCAAAATTAGCTGTAAAAAATTCAATTTATATAATAGTACTATAATTATACTCTCAACAAAAATGTAGCACATTAATAAGTACAAGAAAAAAACGAACATATTAATAATCGATCAAGGAAAATATAAAGACATGGACTGTGCTGCTTTATAGAATCCTTATAAGCTTTTCTTGTGCGTTTTACTTAGTGGCGTGCGGTCCATTGTTTCCCTTAAAATAACGACTACATACCTAAACCGCATTATTTAAAATCCCTTTTGTATTTTAAATATTAAATTTCAAATTCTGAAACTAATTTAATTATTAAAATTTTTATTTCGCAAGCTCACACACATAATTATTTATTATGCATCATACTGTATTTGTATATACGCCCCTAGCAATGACGTCGTCACAGTAAATGCGACCGCATGCGGACAGCATGAATCTGATCTGATACTAGGAGTGGATGCAATGACTTCAGTTAAATACACGTAGTCAGCAGACAACTTTATAAAAGAAACCCCGGCTCGGCGCGATGTACGCGTGTTTTTAGAACGTGTTGTACTACGAAGACCCGATGCGAGTACAACGTGAATGTGCCTGATTTTTTCGTAGATATAAGCAGTCGACAAAATTAAATACATTGGCATTTTATGATTATTAATATGGCTGCAAGTAGATCAGCTTTTAACAGCGGTGACGGTGGGGGTGAGGATTTACAAACTTTACAAACAAGTGGTAAAAATAACTGTAATTGTATTGTGTGTTTTTTGATAACTCAAGAATTTTCAGCTTTACAGTTTGCTGAAAAACTTGCTATTATTAATAAAGGTAGGCCGAAACCTACTCTAAAAACTTAAATACAAGAATTAAAACATGTACCTATTCGACATTTCAACGCGGAAAAAACTTATAAACAATATGAATGGTTAACGGGTTGTGAAAACAGGAATAAACTGTTTTGTTGGTCTTGTAGTCTTAAATACGAAATTTGTTTAAAAAATCACTTGGAACAGCCTAACGTTTTTCGCGGACATAAAATCGCATTCAGAATGACTTAATTTCGGTTGCTGCCGCTATTATTTTGAACATAATTAAATCTGAAATTAAACAGATTTGTTTCATTCCTATTGTTCTAGATGAAACAACCGATGTAATTAATTTAAGCAAACTATCTGTAGTAATACGCTACGTAAAAATGGATGGGAGTGTACAAGAAAGATTTTTAGGCTTTAAAAATGTGACAGAAGGTCGTACCCCAAACGCTCTATATAAAATTGTGCTTAATATTATGAAAGTTATTGAGGAGGCTGATAATAAATTAAATGCCCAAAGCTATGATGGGGCTGCTGTTATGGCCGGACATTTAGGAGGTCTTCAAGCTAAAGTGCGGGAAACGTTATCCATTGCTCTATTTGTACACTTTTGTGCTCATAAATTAAATTAAAATTTATCCCAATCTGTAAATCATATTAAAGAATGTAAAGTGTTAAATGGCCGCTTTTTTTCCAAATCTACGAAGCGCACACAAGCCTTAGACTCAATTGTTAAAAAACGTTTACCCAAAGTAGCTGGAACCCGACGGAACTACAACGGCAGACTTGTGTTAAATATTTTTGAACACCGTGAATCGTTAATTTAACTTTTTGAAAACATAATGGAAAATAGCAAAAATTGGGACGCAGAAACAATAAATAGTTCTAGAGGATTTTTAGATGGTTTGAAAGGAGACTTTAATTTTAAATTTTTACTTCATATATTTCCGTTTTCAGATAATGTATTTAACATATTGCAATGTAAAATAAATTACATTGGTTTTTGCCTTAAAAAATAGTGAATTTAAATCCATTATAATTCAAAAAAGGAATAAATTTGATAAGTTCTGGGAAAAAACAATTGAATTAGGAGAAGTGGAGCCACGAAGAAAGGGTGTGCGCACTGATAATGTGGGTGACCTTCAAACTTCTTACCGCTGCCTTTTCTACGAAATTATAGATCAAATTCAGCAGCAAATTAACTGCAGATTTGATCATCTCAATGACCTGACATTTCTTGAATTGTGTAATTTTGGAGGATTTAAAGGGATACCTTTCCCAGAAGATTCATTCCAATCGTTATTCTACCACTATGGACATTATTTTGACAAAGCCTTATTACGATCAGAACTTACAGTCATTTATGAACCCGATGTTATTGACACAAAAACTAACGCGAGTGAACTTTTAACTTTCTTAAAACAATCAAAATTGGAAAATTCATATTCTGAAGTGTTCAAATTATGTGAATTAGTATTAACAATTCCTGCTACTAGTGCACCTTTCGAACGAAATTTTTCTATATTGAAACGTATCAAGAGTTTTGTTAGAAATTCAACAGGACAGGAAAGACTTTCCCAAATTTCAATTTTGTCAGGTGAAAATAAACTCGTCCAAGAAATGTCCCAGAATCCACAGTTACATGACGACATTATTAACGAATTTTCCAAAAACGACAGAAGAATCGAGTTACACTACAAATAGGTAAGTTTCTAAGAATTGCTTTCCTTATTTGAAATGTCACCGCACGCCCCTGGTTTTACTGATGGCATCATCAATCTTGAGGAAATTATCGATGACAATACGAAAAGCGTTGCAGGAAAAGCTATAGGTACCAGGGAACAAGGACATAACGAGGCAAAGCTTCAGATTATTATTATTATATTTCCACTTTTTGATATTTAACAAAATGTTATATCGACAATTATAATTGGTTAAATTTTTTTACATATAACTGATTTTACAATACCATTACAATATTTGTAAAAGAATATAGGCCTCTGATTATCTGTGATATTACTATACATATTTGGTCACTAATAATCATATGTTAATGTATCTGACTAACTGATTTAAAAATAAGATTATCTTTTTATGTAAATTAATTAAGTAAGGTGAAAACAATCTATTACAAATTACTATAAAACATGAAAATCCAATAAAATAAATTATTCATTATATTATTTATATTACATTATATTGTCTTGTCAATTTAAAAGTGTTTGGGGGTATAATCCGTAAGCTGGAGTAGCCGAGTTTGTGTGCTGTGGAGTTTCCATCACACCTTGTGAGCCCCCCTCCTCAACCCCAGTAAGTCCTTACTGCGCCCGCCCCCAGAAAAAAATCCTGGATCCCTCCTTATTACATGAAGAAATTAAAAACAATTAAGGGCATGACCAGTCCTGGACATTCCTGCACAGTTCCGTATCTAGATGGCGACAAGCGGGGATGCTTGTCCAATACCACCTATAGTGTGTACTATAGGTGGTATTGGCTTGCCCCGGATGCGCATTCAAAAATCGTAAACGGTAGGGCCATAAAGATGTCTCTTGTATCATTGGCGTAGACATGTCACGTGACTCCCCCCCCCCACAGGGAATGCTTTATCAACTGACTTTCGTTAACCGCTAGTGTGATTGGTCTGGTTTTTTGTTTCTTGATTTCAAACTTAACAGTTTTGTTTTGCGGAAAGTTATAATTTATATTGTGTGGTGTATTTCACATTTTCACAACATGAATTTAAACTAGGTACGTAGTTAACAACTAAATTAACATTTTACAATTATTGTAAATAAATATGAAAATGCTTCAAATGTACTGAGAGCTAATCTGTTCTTTCAAGAAGACGCAGAAAAGTTTCTAGAAATATATTCTGCAAAAACTTTTACGCAATGGATAATTAATCATAACAATGCCCCTTTACCACAGAAGTAAATAACTAATAACTCAAAACGATGAACGATATAATTTTTTTCCTTACAAACATCCACTATAATTCGATGGAAAATACAAAAATGTAATAACATAAGGGGTGTTCTATTAAAAAGAAAAAAGAAATTGTGTATCGCCAACGACTTATGGCCCATCCTGTGATTACCAAAATAGGGTTATAAGATGCAACTCGAGACACCCTATAATTAATGTATATAATTTTTCCTCATATCTTGTATCATAGTGGATATATTCAGCTTTAACGTAGAAATGCATCACCCTGTATATGTGCAAACAGACAAAAACTGAAACTGACCCCGTATATGGATTTTAGGGGCTCTAGTTTGTGCTCATTTGACGAAATCTTTTCAAAATTCATAAGTCGCAGTCTTAACGGTTTTCTACGAAAATTTGCTAAAATATAGACTATTAATCCATAAACTCTATAGCTAAAACTACTGCCATAGAATCAGAAAGAGGATGTATATGAAATGGATTTTCCGAAAAAATTTTAGTAAAATGAAGGACAATGATGGTTGAAGCTGAAACTGGGGGCTTTGTAAAACAGACTAATTACGACATTTCCTCTACATAATCCGTATTTGTTTCAGATGAGTTGTCTAAAAATTCCAAATTTTGACATCTAAAATCGCACCTTTGACGTTTTAAGAACAAAAATTAATTTTAAAAATACTTTTCTGCTACTCTTTGATCTTTTTGCGTCAAAAAAACTTAACCGTTGTATGTAATATTCAATTGGTTTTGTTAACCGCACAAAATATTTTGTTTTTGTGCCAAATTTGGTTGTCATGGCTTACAGACCTCCCCATAGTGAATTTTTAGTTTTACTAAAAATTCGCTAAAAGGCACACAGAGTGAAATTTTAATTTTTGTTACTGACCTAGTGATATTTTATAGCGTAAGTGATTGAGTTTTTAAGTATATAACTTGACAATAATATGACAAATAAAGAAGTCTTATTTTTAGTTCTCGGGTTGAACTGCGTCCAGAATTTGTTGAAGTTCGACGTTTCAGCACCTGTTTTAGACCAACTTTTATAAGATTAAGTAAATATGAAAGGAAAGGAACTTTAAGACCCCAATCTGCCTACTCCTCATCAAGTCTTTACAGTGTGATGAAGAAGTAAAAAATTGATAATATACGTATCCTTTATGTCCGGACTATATTTGATCCTTATACTTACAAGTCGTTTTATGGAGTGCATTACCACAATACTTGTATCTGTTTCCTAACAATACGTAGTCTTTTCTGCAGTTTGGACTGTCCTCCAAGTCAAAATCTTGCATTACCATTTTCACCGAACAGAAACCTGATTGTTTTCTGAAGCTAAAATATCAAAAAACTGTTAATAACAGGGAATTGCATTAAATAAGGCATAGATTAAATTAACAAATCAATCATTACAGATTTAATAAGCATATGTTACTTATTATTGAATTTTTATATTAAAACAAATCACTAAAAAGTCTGAACGCAGCAAATGCATTATGGCAGCGAATTTTCGTAAAAGTGTTTCTAATGGCACTGTTCGCTCCTCGTATAGTGTAAAAGCAGTGGAATTTATAATCTTTATTTTGCGATAAGAAGAACAGACCAGAATTCCACGAATCGTCAAGAAGAACACAACTTAAGTAGTCAGCAACGCAAAACCGCGATATCATATAGTACCGCTACCTTAAAATTATATGTGTGTGTGATACAGTCAAACCAGCCTTAACAAATCCATTAAACGCACCAGCAACCCAGGATAGCCTTTTCCGGGACACGCACGAGTTTCTGTGAGTCCAGTACTCGACAAGAGAAGAAATTCACAAAGGTAAGTGGCTTTTTGGTCATTCACGAGTTTGCATCAATTTCCACTGCTTTTGCCCCTTCTCTTTTCATTAAAAACGTTACTTAATTAACAAACGCAAATTACAGTCCACTTTGTTCGTAATAGCCCGCTTAACGCCAATTTCTTCGCCCGCTCCAGCCCATTTCTTGGCCCTTCTCAGCCGGATAGTTTTTTTGTCTCGGAAATAATACGCAAGTAAATTTGGCTATTCAACTTTGTTAATTTTGAAAATAACTAAAGCGCGCTGGTTTAGCTGTATTCAATTCAGATTTTAAATTAATTTCCCGCAATTTTCATGTATATATCGCTAGAACCTTTATAATTATAGAATTTTTAAAAGTTATTTTCTTATCGCAAGAATCCGCCATTCAGTTAAATTTTGCTTTATTTTGAACAACGAGCACGGCTTTAGGAGTCGACGCATATCATTTCACGCATATATCGCTCTTTGCTTCTGTTTCATTCTTATCAATTTGTACCTGAATAATTCTTGGTTTCACATTGGTACGTATATCTGTTATATTTCCATATACGAGGCCTATTCAATTAATATCATGACTGACACTAAAT
This sequence comes from Tillus elongatus, assembly GCA_964006375.1. Classification (NCBI taxonomy): domain Eukaryota; kingdom Metazoa; phylum Arthropoda; class Insecta; order Coleoptera; family Cleridae; genus Tillus; species Tillus elongatus. Next base: position 160,254,188 of record OZ023265.1, read on the forward strand.
TAAGGAAATACAAAAACCAACGCAATATTCAGCTATCTGAAATAGACACATTGTCTTCTCTAGCCCAGAAAGCCCAGTCAGATGTTTCGCTTTATAATTTACTTAGGGTTAGATCTTCCGAAATCGACTATTTAAGGGAACAGTTTATTCAAACGCACGAAAATCTCGTTTCTGTAATTTTAAGTAGTGAACATGGAAACGCTTCTGATGAAACACTATTTACGCTGGATTTATGGACGCTTATTTTGAAATTAAAGCCATTTGTTCTAGGTTATTCCCTGACAATAAAACAAATGTCCAGGAAATTCTAAATTCAAATACAGCTGGTCTTAATGAAGGTGCTAAAGCAAGGCTAGCTAAAATAGAAATTCCTAAATTTAGAGGTGACTATAAAACCTTTAACACTTTTATCGATTTATTCAATGCCTTAGTACAGGACTGTCCCGCATATTCCGACATTGAAAAGTTTCATTATCTAACTATATCAGTAGAAGGCCCGCCGTTATCTCTAATAAGATCTTTGCCTCTGACCGCTGACAATTATCAGATAGCTTATAATACATTAGTCACTCGTTATTCTAACAAACGTCTGCGTGCCCAAGAGCACTGGCATGCTATAGATAGCATTTCGAAATTTAATTCTGATGACCACGTCAATATTCGCAATTCGCTAGACATTATTTCGGAAAATCTTTCTGCTTTAAACACTTTAGGCTTTCCTACAGACCAATGGGACTTTGTTATGTTTATGTTGGTGTCAAAACGCCTTGACAGGAACATGTTGACGAAATTTGAGTTAGACCACGCTTCCACCGAGGTCCCTACATTTACGCAATTGCTTGACTTTCTAAATAAATATTGTATCGCTGGTGATGCTATGAATCAGAAGTCATTCCTTTCGCACTCTCAAAAGAAATATTCTGACAAATCGCAAGCTAGACCAACGCCTCGAACTTCCGCTTTTTTCGCTGATAATTTAAATTGTAAATCTATCTTACATACTTGTGTGTTTTGCAAAGATTCTTCGCATTCTATTTATAATTGCTCCTCATTTTGTAATAAAACTCCAAAAGATCGCTATAATTTTGTTAAATCTTCTCGTCTTTGCCACAACTGTTTAAGTAGCCTACATTATCTTAACAAATGCAAATCTACCAGGTCCTGTCGCAAGTGTGGTCAGCGTCATCATACGCTCTTGCATTTTGATAAAAGCTCCGCGCCTATTCCGTCGCCAGTGTGTAATAACCCTTCCAGATCTCCAGTTCCTTCCGCTCCGCTCGACCAAGAGCAGGTCTTTGCTGCTTCTGGGATTGTATCTAATCAAACCACGGTCTTATTGGCCACTGCGCTGATTGAAGTTCTTGATAACCATGGAAATTATCAGATTATGAGATGCCTTTTGGATGGAGGTAGTATGATGTCTTTTATCTCGCAAAGGGCTTTTAAGCGTTTGGGGTTGCCTAAGCAAAACTGCATGTTTGCAATCAAAGGACTGGCATCTATGCAGACTTCTTCTCAGAGTGGTTGTGTAACGCTCACTGGAAGACCGGTTGGTCAAGATTCTTTCAATTTTACTGTCGACGCATTGATCTTGAACGCCATTTGTGATAATTTGCCAGCAACCGCTATTTGCTCTTCCAATTGGTCTCACATTCGCAATTTAAAATTGGCTGATCGCCATTTTAATCGTCCAGGTCAGGTCGATATATTGTTAGGAGCCGACGTTTTTTCTAAAATCCTTTTAAATGGACGCATTTCCGGTGGGGAAGGTCAACCTGATGCCGTCAACACCGTCTTTGGTTATGTGCTCATGGGTAAGATTGGCAACACAGTTCATTCTTCTGCTGTCTTTTCTTTCTTGTGCAGTAACTTTGAATCAAATCTCGATCGCACCCTTAGGGATTTTTGGGAAGTGGAAAGTGTTCCGACTTCGTCGCATCACTCTAATGAAGATATTTTTTGTGAACATCATTTTAAGACTAAAATATCTCGCTCTCCTTCTGGCAAATATATCGTTTCGCTCCCATTTAAATCTGAGTCGCTGCCTATTTTTCCTGGCATTCGCGACCTCGTCGTCCAAAGATTTCTTTCCCTGGAACGCCGCCTTGCTAGAAACATGGACTTGTATACCCAATATTCTGCTTTTATGAGAGAATATTTGGAACTAGGCCACATGAAACGTGTTTATGACAATAAAGATTCTCCCGACGCATATTATATTCCGCATCATTGCATTTTGAAACCAAATAGCTTGTCTACTAAACTCAGGGTAGTTTTTAATGGTTCGGCGAAACTTCCCAACCAAAGCTCTCTTAACGATTGTCTACATACTGGACCAAAACTACAACAAGATATTGCCACAATTCTGTGTCACTTTCGCCTTCATAATTATGTCTTGTGTGCTGACATCAAAATGATGTATCGTAACATTCTTGTCGACCAATCACAGCATGATTATCAAAGAATTGTTTGGAGGTTTGCTTCTGATGAACCTTTGGTGGACTATAACCTGGTTACGCTTGTATATGGACTAACGCCATCCCCCTTTCTCGCGATACGCACTCTTCATCAGTTAGTGAATGACGAAGGGGGCTCTTACCCGCTAGCTTCTGCCGCCATTTTAAACGACACTTATGTTGATGATGTTGTAACCGGCTGCTCTTCTTATGAAGACGCAAAGCTTTTACAGTCAGAGCTGATCTCGCTTTTTGAACGAGGCGGCTTTGAGCTTAGAAAATGGTCTAGTAACTGTTCCGCATTACTTTCACATTTACCTCCGGAACATTTGTCGCAAAATCCGCTTATTTTTGGTTCACTGGCAAACGACACTCCTTTAAAAATTCTCGGTCTGCAGTGGAGTCCCTCTGAGGATACATTCTTTTTCTCAGTCTCGCCGTTGGGGAAACCCTGTACGAAACGCAACATGCTCTCGGAACTGGCCAGAATCTTTGACCCGCTTGGATTTCTTTCGCCTATTACTATTTTTCAAAAGATTCTAATCCAGTCGCTGTGGACTTCTAAATTAGATTGGGACCAAACCCCGCCCTCGCATATTGTTGAGGCTTGGAACCGTTATCGAAATGAACTCGGTTTACTAAGCAATTTACGCATTCCTAGAAAAATCCTTCCACCTCATTCTGGATGTGGTTATGAATTACATGGGTTCTGTGACTCTTCTGAAAAGGGTTACGCTGCCGTTGTTTATATACGATGCCTCCGCCCTGACAAAACAGTTCTTGTTCAGTTTGTTTGCTCTAAAACCAAAGTCGCTCCGGTTAAGAAACTAACCATTCCTAGGCTAGAACTGTGTGGTGCAGTTTTGTTGGCGAAACTCCTATCGTTTCTTCTGAACGTTTATCAGACTCGCATGACTTTCGAAAGAATTTTTGCCTGGTCAGATTCGCAAATCGTCTTGAGTTGGATCAAATCTTCGCCTCATCGTTGGAAAACCTTTGTGGCAAATCGAGTTGCCTACATTCACGAAAGGGTTTCTTCTGAATTTTGGCATTATATAGATTCTGCTAATAATCCCGCCGATATCGCCTCTCGAGGTGTTCATCCTTCTCAATTTCTCGCCCATGATATTTGGTTCAATGGTCCATCGCTACTATGTCGTTCTGAGCTGTCTGCCTGCTCCCCGTCTTCAGAGCTGCAGTCTGAAGAGGTCTCTGTTGAGGAAAGGACAGTTTCGCTTTTAACATTTACAGGTGAAGAAAATCTGCTTGATGATTTGTTAGAAAATCATTCTTCTTTACATTACATACAGTCTATTTTGTCATACGTATTACGCTTCGCTTTTAATTCTAGACATTCTTCTATTGCGAAATTTGGACCGCTATCTCGGTTAGAGCTTCATGATGCTCTGACCCTTCTGGTCAAGCGCACTCAAGCGGTCTACTTTGAAAAGGAGTTATCTAGTAAAAAATTCCCTAAGTCCTGGAGAAAACTCGCCGTATTTCAAGACAGTACTGGTCTTTTGCGTGTAGGTGGTCGCTTGACTCACTCAAGTTTGTCTTATGAGCGAAAGCATCCGCTCTTACTTCCACAAAAGTGCCGACTCACGGTGCTTTTAATTGAACAATACCATAAAAGGTATCTTCATATTGGCCCTCGCACTCTTCATTTTTTGTTGTGTCAGAATTTTTGGATTTTGTCTGCAAGACGTGCCATAAACACTGTTATTTCGAAATGTATGCCATGTTGGAAAATAAAGCCTCAACCTTATCAGCCACCTATGGGTGACTTACCCCTTTCTCGAGTTTCGCAAGTCAAACCATTCTCGCATACTGGGGTAGATTTTGGTGGTCCATTCGCGATTACTATGAATCGATACCGAGGTGCTAAAACCTCTAAGGCATATATTTGCCTCTTTGTGTGTTTCGCGACTAAGGCTATACATCTAGAACCTGCCTGTAGTCTTTCGACTGACGCTTTTCTCGCTGCCCTCCAACGATTTATTGCTCGTCGTGGTCGATGTGATAATCTCTATAGTGATTGTGGTACAAATTTCGTTGGCTCCGCCAAGGAGCTTAAACGCATTTTTTCTGATGCAACTGCTAGGGAAGGAATCCATTGGCATTTCAACCCCCCTTCTGCCCCACATTTCGGTGGTCTTTGGGAATCTGGTATCAAGAGTGTAAAATCTCATCTCTCTCGTGTTGTTGGCCAACAAATCCTATCGTACGAAGAATTCTACACTGTCCTGACGCTTATAGAATCTGTCTTGAACTCCCGACCTTTAAATCCCATGAGTTCGGATATCGATGACATTCACGCTTTAACTCCTGGACACTTTCTTCATATGGAGCCAGTTTCTACGCTTCCAACTCCCGATTTGTCGTCTGTCCCCTTAACTCGTCTGTCAAGATGGCAACTTCTCCAACGTATGCACCATGATTTTTGGATTCGCTGGCACAAGGAGTACCTTCACACCCTACAACAACGAAGCAAGTGGCTTGACGCTGGTGCTCTTCCTACTATTGGGGCGATGGTGGCCGTGAAAGCTGAAAAACTTCCGCCTTCTAAATGGCTACTAGGTCGTCTATTGTCTCTAATTCCTGGTCCTGATGGTGTCGTAAGAGTTGCTATTGTAAAGACCTCGAATGGTATCCTTCGTCGCCCTTTGGTGAAGTTGTGCCCGTTGCCAACTAATGACTAGTAGTAGTAGTATTTGTTTCTAATTTAATTTAATTTTTTATTTTAAGTCTTTTTATTGTTTTGTGGATTCTTGCTAACCGGGATAATCATTTATTTTGTTTCTTGTTCTCTTTTTTCTTATCCGCCGCATGTTATCGCTTCTCCTTCGCGTTAATTATTTTTGTTGTGTAGAAAAATGTCTTGCTTATAGCAGCCATTTTGGCCGGGCGGGATGTTCGCTCCTCGTATAGTGTAAAAGCAGTGGAATTTATAATCTTTATTTTGCGATAAGAAGAACAGACCAGAATTCCACGAATCGTCAAGAAGAACACAACTTAAGTAGTCAGCAACGCAAAACCGCGATATCATATAGTACCGCTACCTTAAAATTATATGTGTGTGTGATACAGTCAAACCAGCCTTAACAAATCCATTAAACGCACCAGCAACCCAGGATAGCCTTTTCCGGGACACGCACGAGTTTCTGTGAGTCCAGTACTCGACAAGAGAAGAAATTCACAAAGGTAAGTGGCTTTTTGGTCATTCACGAGTTTGCATCAATTTCCACTGCTTTTGCCCCTTCTCTTTTCATTAAAAACGTTACTTAATTAACAAACGCAAATTACAGTCCACTTTGTTCGTAATAGCCCGCTTAACGCCAATTTCTTCGCCCGCTCCAGCCCAGGCACATATGTCTTGTTTTTAAAAGAAGGATATGTGGTTAGCATTATAACCTATATAGAAGTAACAATTTACCGTATTTCATTAAAATAGCTTTGTGGTTTCAAAAAGTACAAACATTTTTCGAAAACAAACTTTAAAGGTTCAGAAAAAACTGGTCCGATTTTCCTGGACAACGAACCTCTTCAAGATATTTACACACCTGCCAAGATATAATTATTCACAAACAGCTTTATGACCAATTTTTTTTTTAAAAATCTGAATGTTTCTTTTACAAGAAAGCACAAATTTTTTTTCACAAAAAATTGCCTTCACTCAGTAATGTTAGGTGCATTAAATTATATTTTTCACGAAATGTCGATAACTTTTTTTTACAATAACTTACTAAACATTTATTATTAATTACCAACATATCACAAAAATCTTACAAAAAATTATTTCTACAGAAACACTAAGAAAACTTTTCAAATTCAGTCACTATTTGAGAGCGCCTGTATGCAGTAACACCATTTTTTCAACAAGTAATAGAAACAAAAAGCTATTGGAATGAATCATTTCCATGGGGTATCGGTAGCTTTTGGTCAAAACGCCGTATCTCAATTTGTGATAGGTGCCAAAAAGGTAAAAAGTTGCAAAACAATTGAAATAACTAAAAAACGATGAACGATATCATCTTTTTTTCTTACAAACATGCGTTTTAATTCGATATGAAATGCGAAAATGCAACAACATAAGAGGTGTTCTATTAAAAGGTGTGCATCACCAACAACTTATGGGCCAGCCTGTGTTGTCAAAATTGGGTTTATAAGATTTAGCTCGAGACACCCTATAATTAATTTTTTAATTTCAAATTTTTTTATTGTTTATATTTCTTCCATTTTCAAAAGGTATGGATACAGCAATAGTAAATAAGTGTTGAAAAGAGTTTAAGTACGTTATGGTAGCGAATTTTCATAAAAATATTTCAAATTGCGATAAGTCAATTTCCCATTAAACTAGAATCTTCAGTTTTGATACATAGTAAAACCTATATAAAAGCAACGTAGGTACTAAATTTAAAAAATAACACAATGAGCTTCACAGATAATTACAAATTTGTTTTAAAAATCGTTTTTTGTTATTTTGTTTGCAGAGACTGGTTCGATTAAGTTGATAAAAACGGATCACCCAAGCGATTAATATGGAATAATACTTACCTGCCATCTTTAATTTCATAGGTGCATTCCGTTTGTAAATAAAATTTAAAATTTCCGTAAATTTTCAGATAAGCACATGGGGGGTGTTAAGAATTTTTTTTCAGTAACATGCTTAGAACCCCTTCTGGATGCCCAAACCGCAAGAAAATTTTCTTGCAACCAGCCCAGAAGAAAGTTACGGCACCAGGATTAAATAGGGGTTCTGGGCGGGGAAGAAGATAAAAAGGAAATAGTAGCGCAAAGTGCGAAAGGAACAGCTTAGTTGGACCTCTATAAGCTACCTTTTTCCCATTTTGCAGCTATACCTCCTTAAAATCCTGTTTACCGCGCGCAGAACCTCTATGTGCCGTAACTTTCTTAGGGGTTGTTCCCAAGACATTTTCCTTGTTTACATTGTTCTTGTTTATGCATTAAGAATGATTGTAGGCGTGGAGAAGGGGAAGGTGAAACCTCGCGACGAAGCAGCGAACCAAGGTATTCCATTTGTGTTATCATTTCATTTTTTAAAATATTTTTCCAAAACTGATTTTGAGGTTGCCTTGTTTGTCAGTCTTACATAGTAAGCTGCAATATTTTATCATTTTCAAACAGTATGGATACAGCAACAGTAAATAAGTCTGAGTGCAGCAAGTATGTTATGGTAGAGAATTTTTGTAAAAATATTTCAAATCCGATAACTCAATAAATTTCCCATTAAGCTAGAATCTTTAATCTTGATCCATAGTAAAACCTATGTAAACGCACCGTAGGTACTATATTAAAGAAAAAAAGTTCGGGATGCAGCAAGTGCGTTATGGTAGTGACTTTCTATTAAATGCTTCAAATTTAAATAACTCAATTTTCTATAAACTTAGAAAGTTTAATTTTGGTATGTAGTAAGGTCTTTCCTAAACAAGATATCCACCAAACTTCATTAAAATAACTTTGTAATTTTCGGGGAAAATTTTTTTTTTCGAAAGAAATTTAAAAATTTGAATAACTCAATTTTGTATAAAGTTAGAAAGCTGAATTTTGGTACGTAGTAAGGTCTCTCCTAAGGCAATATATCCATTAAATTTCATTAAAACAGCTATATAATTTTCGGAGAAAATTTTTTCGAAAGAAAACTCAAAAGTTTCCCGGAAAACTATATATATATATATATATATATATATATATATATATATATATATATATATATATATATATATATATATATATATATATATATATATATATATATATATATAAACATATAAAAATTGAAACTGACCCCTGATATGGGTTCTAGGGGACCTAGTTCGCGCTCATTTGCAAAAATGTTTGCAAAGTCTCACCATGTATACCTCTTTATTAGTGAATTTTTTTAATAAAAATTCACTAATAACATAACGAGCTTCCCGGATAACTACAAGTTTCTTTTAAAATACCTTTTTTGTTGTTTATTGTTTGCAAAGACTAGTTCGATTCGGTTGACTAAAACAAAACCATCCAAGCAATTAATAAGAAAATAAGTTCGGTACGCAGCAAGTGCGTTATGGTAGTGAATTTTTATTAAATGTTTCAAACTTGAATAACTCAATTTTCTACAAACTTAGAAAGTTTAGTTTAGGTACGTAGTAAGGTATTTTCTAAGGCAAGATATGTACCAAATTTCATTAAAACAACTTGGTAATATTCGGAGAAAAATATTTTTTTTCAAAAGAAAATTCAAAATTTGAATAACTCAATTTTCCATCAACTCAGAAAGTGGAGTTTTGGTACGTAATAAGGTATCTCCCAAGGAAACATATCTAGTAAATTTCATTAAAACAGCTTTGTAATTTTCGGAGCAAAAATTTTTTTTCGAAAGAAAACTCTAATTTTTTTCGGAAAGCCCTGTCCGATTTTCTTGGATAACGAACTCATCCAAGCCATTAATAAAAGAAAGGCACTTGCCGAGTTTCATCGAAATCGGTTAATTTTTTTTAGTTATCGGATGGATACACACACACACACACACACACACACACACACACACACACATATATATATATATATATATATATATATATATATATATATATATATATATATATATATATATATATATAAACATATAAAAATCGAAACTGACCCCGGATATGGGTTCTAGGGGTCCTAGTTCGCGCTCATTTGAAAACATTTTTGCAAAGTCTCACCATCGATACCTCTCTATTAGTGAATTTTTTTAATAAAAATTTACCAATACCTGCCATATTTATAATTTGGCAGGTACATTCCCTTTGTAAATAATAATTTTTTTTTCTGAGAAACTCTTGTAACTTGAATAAAATTTGTAACACAATTTTTTTAAAGAGACTTGGAATACTTAATTATCATATCTACCAAATTTTAATTTTGTAGCTTTATAGAAAATATTTTTTTTTTAAATAATCGCTAACTGGGACTCTAAAATCGATGCCCAAGGTCCATTTAAATTTTAAGAATTAGTTTTAGTGAATTTTCGTAGAAAAAATTCACTAATGGGGAGATCCCGACTTTTGAATTTTGAAAAAATTTTTGCAAATGAGCGCGAACTAGGACCCCTAGAACCCATATCCGGGGTCAGTTTCAATTTTTATATGTTTATATATATATATATATATATATATATATATATATATATATATATATATATTATATATATATATATATATATATATATATATATATATATATATATATATATATATATATATATATATATATATATATGTATCACACCGATAACTCAAAAAATAATGGACCGATTTTGATAAAGTTTGGCATGTACCTTTCTTTTGTTAATAGCTTGGATAAGTTCGTTAGTCAGGAAAATCGGACGAGGTTTTCCGAGAAAATTTTGAGTTTTCATTCGAAAAAAATTCATATCTCAAGAAGTAATAAGCCGTTTTTAATAAAATTTGGCACATACCTTCCTTTTGTAAATGGCTTTTACAAATTTGTTAGTCAGGAAAATCGGACGAGGTTTTCCGGGAAAATTTTGAGTTTTCATTTGAAAAAAATTCATATCTCAAAAAGTAATAACCCGATTTTAATAAAATTTGGCACATACCTTACTTTTGTAAATGGCTTTGACATGTTTGTTAGTCAAGAAAATCGGACGAGTTTTTCCAGGAAAATTTTGAGTTTTCATTTGAAAAAAATTCATATCTCAAAAAGTAATAAGCCGATTTTAATAAAATTTGGCATGTACCTTCCCTTTGTAAATGGGTTTGACGGGTTCGTTATTTAGAAAAATTGGACGAGGTTTTCCGGGAAAATTTTGAGTTTTCATTTGAAAATTTTTTTTATCTTAAAAAATATAAAATCTATGATAACCAAATTTGGTAGGTAGGTTTACGATATAAAAAGTAAACTATACACCAAAATTTAGATTTCTATGTTACAAGAAAAAAAAGTTATAATAAAATATTTTATGCCAGATCATTTCTATGAAAATTCACTACCATAACGCACTTGCTGCGTCCAGACTTTTTAATAATATATCTTACTAATAGTGTACAATTCTGATGAAACTTCACGAGTATAACGCGTCCCGAATTTGCTCTAATCAACAGAATTAGGTATGAGTTATTTTATTCCATAGATACTGAAAATAAAACAAATCACTTACCGATAACATTGGTTTAAATTATTGGGATATGGGTTCGGATAACCTGGTGAATGGAAATAACCTTTGACAAAATTTAGTTCGTAACATCTACTACTGATTTCTCCTTCAAATCCAGGTTGGGGTCCAGGATATGGACCTGGTGCATTACCTCCTCGACAAACTGGCAAATTGTGTCTGTTATCAAAATATAACTCATTTAGTTGTTTCTTATTCCAGTCCAAGCAGTATCCATAATCTTGTAGATCTGGCACAACAGTACTCATTGAAGATATATCAAGATAAGTTGTATATTCCCTTCTATTTCTCGTAAAATCGTAATCATAATCAGGAAGCGCGTAATAATAGAAATATCTTACAACTCTTGCACTGAGGTCACTAACTGGATCTTCAAAAATATCTACATCTTCATTGACCAGTTTCACTGGTTCTATAGATGCTTCTTCAGTGATATTTGGTAACGGCCCAACTTCTGTCGATATTTTTGAACGAAAATTAAATCCCACTGGGGTGATTTTTAGTTCCGAGATTTCTGAAGGTACGTATTTTGTGGGACATTCATCTTGGATCAGTTCGAGAACAAAACCAGAATAAGCATCCTTGATGTTACCACGGTTTTTGAATCGCAAAATCTTAGGTTGATTGTTGTAGGTGTCGAAAGTTGTCACAAGCTTAAGTTCGCTTTTGCAGCCACAAATAAGTTTCTTGTCGATTTTCAAGAAGCCATTAGCGCACTGATTATTTGCGGGTGGACTTAACCAGAAAAATAAAATGTGAATTCTTAATCTGCAAATATTTTGATTGGCTTTAAAAATTCTGTATTGGCAGTCATACGGTTTGCTAGCAGTTTCTGGAAAACCAGGACTCGTCAGGATGAGTCTCCTAGAATTGTACTTGTTTGAACAACATTGCTGTATATTATTTCCCGGGCTTGGACCGTCAAGCTGGGGATTAATTGGAATTACTAAATCTTTAGTATCATAAGATACGGTAGTATCCCCGTTCGTGTTAATTTCTGTTAAAGCTGGATCTACGTCGTCATCTAAATTATGTTTACATTTTGATCTAGTTACCAGAATTTTATAACCTCTTCCTGAACCATCTCCGTCTGAAACGAATCTGATTTCAAGTGCACCATTTTCCGAATAATATTCCTTGGTGTCGTTTTTGAAACCACACACAGCATCCTGATCCTGGATTTCCAAACGATCCTTGACACAACCCGGAGAACTTTCAACATTAAAATCTAAGAATTGGAAACTAAAAAACGTTGGACAAATAGGCCCTTTAATTAAATACGAACAATCAAAGTTATTCTTGTAGTTACTGGGATAATCCTCGGATTGTAACACAAATTGGCCATTTGTGAAAACTTCACCACACGCACTATTAAAAGCTTTGGTGCTTAATACACTTTTGTCAGTTTTATTGCCGTCCCGGGTTGTTCTTGATGAACGAGATTGTAAAGTACACTGCGAATTGAACACGATAAGCACAAGAAACGTGTATAACATATATAACCAAGGCATGGTGAGTCGCGTCTGAAACCTCGCGAAGATTTGACGATCTGAATGCCGTTAAGAGCTTTTTAACAAGCTGCGCTTAGTCTTATTCCTGTTTTTCATTCCGTAGTGTATAAACAAAGGCTCGCCGAATACCGCATCCTCAGGAAATGTAATGTTTGAATATTAAATGAAATTTACGTGAGAAAAAGAAAAATTAAACAGCGTAAAAATATTTACACACATGATTCATCTTTAACTCGAACAATAATAAACGCAGGCTTGGCGATTATTACATTTGCGTATCCTGTTAAGACTATCTTCATTGACCAGAACGTTTAAATAATTATCTTTCTGTCGTAATTTGAATATGCATAGAATATAATATACAGGGTGAAATGCTTTCAAAACATGTACAGTTGATAGATCAAACATATAACTGTAACCATCGGCGCAGCCTAGAAAAAGATATTGCGAATGTATAACTTAAACAGTTTTGTATTATACGTGACGCAGCTAGTGTGTTATCGTGGCGAATTTTACATAAGATAAGGTTAGAGATAAGGGTCCTGTTGATGCCCTTTTGCATATGCTTTATCAATTTGGCGTGGAGGTAGCGGTTGTTGAATGGATAGCTTAATTTCTTTTTGATCGCTCTTTTCATATCACGGTTGGTTTTGCTCTTTCACACTCAGGTAGTCTGCTCAGCGGTATTTCTCAGGGATCGGTTCTAGAGCCCTTGTGATTTCTTGTTAATGTTACACATCTGAAGTATTGTATAACGCCCAAATTCTTAATGTTTGCTGATCTAAAAGTTTTCAATGTGTCTTTTAAATCAGCCGGTTTGCATTACGGTATCGATGCGCTACTGGAGTGGTCCCGAAAGTGCTTCTTTAGTTGGACATGTTTGTTGTGTTACATCTGGGCTTTGGTAATCCTCGTATAGCTTATATTATCACCTGTCTTTCACTAAAACTGTCTTGACCTGGGTGTCATTATTACTGTTACACCGGAGAAGGTTTCAGACGCTGTTAAAAAATAAGTGGCTTAGCTGCCTAATATTTAAGACTTTTGGGCTTCCATCTACAGACTGCTTCACCTAAATGTACACCTCTTACATTCTTTCTATTCTCGAGTAAGTTTCAGTGTGTTTTTTTAAATGTTTTTCGTACAAACATTGTTTTTTTTTAGCTAATTTTCGTAGAAAAAAATTGCAAAGATGTATATATATAAGGTACCTTAACCAAGTATGGGCACCCCCCCAAATACGGGCACTAGTGAATAAATACTGTTTGTAACCAATTTTAATAAAAGATGGCAGCATATGCATTACAGGTATCTCGTACAACTTCAGTCATAATCAAAATTCGGCCATTAGTCGATAGAGGGCGCCACCGGGTGTTTCTAGTCAGAAGTCGTCGAATGTGGAAAGTGAGGTTGTAGTTTTCGGTAAGTAGATTTTATTTCATTTTGTAAAGAAAATGTAGCGAAATTAATTGTTACTATATATAAAATTGAAGCTGAGGAACTGTACTTTGAGACTGTACAATAGATATTTAGGTTTACTTCCGTATTATGAAAATGTGTTTCAAAACTTGTAGAAAATGGCATGTCCCAAATATGGGCACTAGAGTGACTGCCAAATATGGGCAGTGCCCATATTTAGAACACATGCTGTGCCCATATTTGGGACATACCTTTTGCTGACGTTTGGTTATGTTTTATCTAACACGATGTTATTTTTCAGAATATGTCTCCACAAAAGCGAGCTCAGTGGAGTTCTGACTCCCTCAAAGCAGCAGTTGCTGCAATTCAAGGAGGAATGAAGATAAAACGTGCAGCAATTAATTTTAATATTCCACGAAGTACTTTGCAACGCCATGCTTGGAGTGGTAATACAGTTAAACGGCTGGGTCGAAAATCTTTTTTAACTGACGCCCAGGAAACCGAGTTGTGTTCTCGAATATTTAGACTTGCTGAGATAGGAATGCCCCTTACATCTAAAATTTTAAGAAGAAGTGTTTACACGTTCTGCAGCGAAAACAACGTCCCCTTTCCACCTACAAAACATAATTCTTCAATGGTTGGTAGAAAATGGCTTAAATTATTTTTAAGAAGACATCCTGAGGTTGCTCGCCGAAAATCTCAAAACGTTAATCCAGCACGAGCTGCAAAACTAAACAGATTTATTGTTGAGGATTATTTCAAGACATTAAGGACTGTGATGGCCGAGTTAGACGTTATGGATAAACCTCAGCTTATTTTTAATATGGACGAAAAAGGGTGTCAATTAACAATTCATAAGGAACCTGTAATTTTAACTCGCAAAGGAATTAAACGGGTACCCTTTGTGGCACCAGAACATGCCGAAAATGTGACTGTTGTGTCTTGTGGAAATGCTATTGGTCAGATAATTCCACCTGTTGTTTTGTTTAAAGGCCAGAGAAATAAACCTGAATTTTCAGATAATTTACCACCTGGGTGCAAAGCATTCATGACTGCAAAAGGCAGCATGACTTGTGATACTTTTGTTAAATGGATTGCACATTTTGCACAATACAAACCTCCTGGAAAAGTCCTTCTGATTTTTGATGGAGCAAAATCCCATCTCGATGCAAATATTGTTGAGGCTGCAGACACTCATGAAATCACATTGTTATGCCTTCCGAGTAACTGCACGCATGAATTGCAGCCAATGGACAAATCGGTATTTCGTTCTTTTGAATACCACTGGGACGATGAATTGCAGAGGTATTGGAGTCTTAATCCTGGTAGAAAATTAACAAAATCTAGTTTTGGTAATGTATTTTCAAAAGTTTGGCCAAAGGCAACAACCCCTTCAAACGTGTCTGCAGGATTTCGAGCAACTGGTATATACCCTTTTGACCCGACGATTATTCCAGAAACGGCATTTGCACCTTCAACACTGTCAGAGAGACCCCTAGAGAACCAAAACAATGCAAATTCCCCTGCAACTACAATTCCTAGTAGTCCTAATCCTGTCCAACAAACGATGGCTTCAGAATTAACAAGAAAACAAGAGGTTGATGGTCCCAGTACATCTACTCCAAGGGTTTCAACTAACAATCCTCGTCAAAAACAAAAACGGCTTCGACGTGTCTCAGATGACGACAGTTCTGACGATGAAAATGAATGGCAACCATCCGAATCTTCGACTTCTGAAACCAGTGAATCATCGGACGAAGAGTTGGAGGCTAACAAGTCTAGATCGTTTACTGAAATATTGAAAACACCAGAACTACCTGCCAAGTCTAAAGCACCACCCAAAAAGGCAATAAACTATCGAGCTGTCAAAGTTGTTAAATGGTTGTTTGCGGAGAAGAAGTTAAGTCAAAAGGAACCATCAATTGCCAAAAAAAGAGCGCCTCAGTCCAAACAACAAACAGCCAATTTAGATAGAGCTACGTGCAGTGGAGTTGCAACTCCTCGAAAGGAATCATGGTACTGCCCCCTTTGTAAAGAAGATAAACAAGAAGACATGAGGCAGTGTACTGTTTGCCAGACTTGGGTTCATGAAGAGTGCTGTGGGCTGATGGCCAAAGATGTCATACCCTTTTTTAGGTGCCCGTCATGCGAAGAGAGTGAATGAAGTTTAAGTTATCTAACTCGTTATCTAACTTAAGCTTTTTTACAATGTTCAAGTTCATGTACAAGTGTTTAAGTTTTTCTTTTGATTAATAAGAATTATTAATAACTATATTTTCTGGATCATTTAATTTCTCTTAAGTTTCTTTTAGGGTGCCCATAATTAGAACTTGATGCTCCTAATATGGGCACTTGATTTAATTTTTTTATGGGTGACTGTTTCAGAATAAAGACATATTTTTCAAATTCTGTGTATGATTTTGTATTCGTTCTGACCTAAAGAGCAAACCATTTTTTTTCTTTGGCTTAATCTTAATCGATAAAGTTATTAATTGATATAATGCTTAGGGGTGCCCATATTTAGGTTACTTACCTTATATATATATATATATATATATATATATATATATATATATATATATATATATATATATATATATATATATATATATATATATAGTACAAATACCCCACAAAATAATGGGCCGATTTTTGTAAAATTTTAGAAGTGCATTCCCTTTGTCATTGGCTTGGATAAGTTTGTTAGCCAGTAAAATTTTTGTATTTCTGTAAATGCCAAAGTTATGGCCACCAAATTTGGTATGTATATTTCTACTATAGGTAAAAGGTATCCTATATGCCAAGATTTCAATCTTTACGTTTAAAGCAAAAACAATTATAAGCATTTAAAGAACAAATATTTTGGTGCCACTGTGATGAAAAAAACGCACAAGACTAAAATATTTTCTGTGGTTTTTTGGTCAAAATTTATTGAATATTACAGACAAAGGTTACGTTTTCCTGGTTCAAAATGGTCGAAAATTACCAGAAAAATTACGTCGAAAATTTTATATATATTTTTTCATAAAATGTTCGCGATTTGAAACGTCAAAATTGGCAATTTTTAAACGAAGACTCTGACACAAATGCGGGTTATGTAGGAGAAATGTGGCAAGAAGTGTGTTTTACAATTTTCCAAGGTAAAAAAAGAACAGAACAAGGCTATGCTCCAGACTGAATTTTTATTAAGTAAAAGCCCTACGCGTTTCGGCCCATAAATCTGGCCATCTTCAGGGGCTTCCTGAAACATTACAATAGGTGGTTGTGTCAGAAACAAAGTCTCTAAAGAAGCTGCAAAGGCAGGCTGCACAACCAGAGCCGAACTTTCAGAGAAAACACTGAGTTAAACCTATGATACCTAATAAAAGTAAAACAAAATGGCCAAAAACACTTACGTTCTGTTTTTTATATAACAGGAACTGGACTTTACAAGTAATCTATCATCGTGGCTATTTTCATCGACTGTCGCTTTTGTTTCCCTGCACTATATGGGTGAAGGCGGAATTAGAAGCATTAAAACCTCAAATCACAGCAATGGACAAACGGCGATACAAATAAAATTTCGCATTTGAAATGGAGGACGGTTAAAAGCCGAATATCTGAATAGAACGGGAAGGGACGAACAAATGAGCTACGACTTTTAGCTAAAAGTGACAAGTGACTGACAAGTGTCAGACGAAATGACACCTGTTTTACAAAGTCTTTATGTTTTGCTTCAACCGTCCTTCATTTTACAAAAATATTTGCAGAAAATTTATTTTAGATAGCCCCTCCCTGATGCATTGCTGGTAATTTAAGCCATAGAGTTCGTGATTTATAAGTCTATTGTTTTTAACGATTTTTCGTAGAAATAATTATCGTTTTTATGATGAAAAAATACTGTCGCACCAAATGTGTTACGGTAGCGAATAATACATCAATGCATATGACGAAAAATATAATGACGCAGCAAGCGGTTACGGTAACCAATAGCATATCAATACGTATTATGGAAGAAATACTGGCGCAGCAAGTGTGCTATGGCAACGAGTAAGATATCAATACGTCGTATGAAAGAAATACTGACGCAGCAAGTGTGTTATGGTAATGAATAATGTATCAATACGTACTTTAAAATAAATACTGATGCAGCAAGTGCATTACGGTAATAACGAATAAGGAATCATAATATATACTACCAATCACAGATAGAATTCTTACTATAATTACTGCACAATATTTTTATTTGTCATAAAAAAGGATCGTAAAGTAGCCAAGGTGTGACCATTTTTACCATAACATTTACAGGAAAACTAAATATATTTCAAGTGGTACCTTATTCGTTACCATAAGGCAGTTGCTGCGCCAATGTTTTTTTTTTATGAAGAAAGGCAACGAGATAAGCATAGAACAGTAAACTATATATATATATATATATATATATATATATATATATATATATATATATATATATATATATATATGTATATATAGTTCACTGTCATTTAACCATAATACATATTTTAATACCCTATTAAGTTGATAAAGATAAAGGAAATGGAAACACCGAATAAACTCGAACACAGAAATTCGTGTGCGCAAGAATCTAGCCGACAAAGATTGCTACTGGCGTAAGTTCCAAATATATATATATATATATATATATATATATATATATATATATATATATATATATATATATATATATATATATATATATATATATATATATATATATATATATATATAGACAACCGCATACACGTATTTCAAGCTTATTGGCCATCATCAGTACGGTATAGCCAGGTGAAGATGGGAACACTCTGGATGAAGATGCAAAAATACACGGAGTCACAACAGGCAACCAGTGCACATTTGCAGCAACATTTGGAAGACCCAATCTGAGGGAAACAACCAAAATAACCACGGAGGCAAAGAAATCACCTGCGTGAGCATCCGAAGCCCAGGAAGTTATACTAACTATAACAGGATCTGTAACACGGCATTTTTGTACTATACAAGGAAAAAGGGTTAAGGGCAAAGCCGCAAGGAGACAACCGCATACACGTGTTTCAAGCTTATTAGCCATCATCAGTACGGTATAGCCAAGTGAAGATGGGAACACTCTGGATGAAGATGAAAAAATACACGGAGTCACAACAGGCAACCAGTGCACATTTGCAGCAACATTTCGAAGACCCTTAATCTAAGGGAAACAACCAAAATAGCCACGGAGGCAAAGAAATCACCTGCGTGAGCATCCGAAGCCCAGGAAGTTATACTAACTATAACAGGATCTATAACACGGCATTTTTGTACTATACAAGGAAAAAGGGTATTTTTGCATCTTCATCCAGAGTGTTCCCATCTTCACCTGGCTATACCGTACTGATGATGGCTAATAAGCTTGAAACACGTGTATGCGGTTGTCTCCTTGCGGCTTTGCCCTTAACCCTTTTTCCTATATATATATATATATATATATATATATATATATATATATATATATATATATATATATATATATATATATATATATATATATATATATTCGTAAAATACCATAACGCACTTCTAACTTCTCAAATCTACAGACCTACTTTTTATTTATATGGCTTTGAACAAAGTATTAGGTTGATGAGGTGAAGCTTTTATCAAACGTAGGTTTTCATTCAAACTGATGTAATTTGATCCGATCGGGCCTTACCTGAGTTGAGCTGACTTTTCTAAAATTTAAAATACATCGTTTTCTTTAACTTATTATTCAAAAATATAAAATATATTTATTTCCTGATTTTGCTGTACTCTACATAATGGGTAAATGTGGCGTGCTGATAGTAGATATAAAAATTTTGAAACACAAAGTTGTATAATCTTCTGATTTGACAACAAAATATTCAAGGTTAGATGTATTCTCACCATAATTAGAACCGCAGACCGGTTTCCCTCGAATTAGAGCTCGTCAGTATGGTATACTAATTACAGCAAGAACACACCTATAAAGTAATTCGGCTATGGTAGCCAGCCTCCCAGAACATTGTGAGATGTACGACAGGGTCGCCATCTCGGTGCGGGACCAGGTAGTATCTTGTCACGACAGCTCCAAATAACACAAAATGCTATAAAATAGAGACTGTGTACAACCAACTAACAATTTTGTAAATTGTAAGCCCTGGCCCATTTCTTCCCTAAAATAGGGACAATGTATGTAAGACGAGATGGGCTCTCACCATAATTAGAACCGCAGGCCGGTTTTGCTCTAATTAGAGCAAATATTCTTCTAAAAAGATTTTACAGATAGACCCAGTTGTGTAAAGATAATTTTAGAATGTATATTTATTATGTAACCAAATTTGATATTTTTCATGTATCGGTTTTGAAGCTTTAATATCTTTAAACGCATCTCTCTGTATAAACATATTATATGTATGTGTGACATTTAATTTGGAAACATTTACCTACAAATTCGAAGTTATTAAAGTCAATATAAGGTCTCTCATTACCATAACACCTATATAACTTATATGTTTAACATGACATCTGTAATATAATTCTAAATATTCTAATTATACAAAAACATATGGCTTTCACAATAAAAATATGCAAATCTCCATTAAAATATACAGAGTTTAATGTAAGATATAATTAATTCACAAAAGAATGAAATTAACCTCGACCTTGTAAATAATCTGGAAGAAATGAACTGTTTTTAATTATTGTCTGCTAAAAATTTGACCTAAGCTTTATCAGATTTTCATTAGAATTACTTTTAGAAAATTTTAAGACTGAAAGACCCATATCATGTAGAATTGTTAAAACGGTTGATGAATATTACGAAATAGGTAAGTAGAGTAAACCGGGGCAAAAGCCCGCTACGGGGTAAAAGTCCGTTTTCGTATTGGGAAGCTCCTAAAAAAACAACCCACGTTCTGTGCCGCACTTTGCATTACCCATTCGATCGATAAGGTGCTGTTGGAATTGGCTCGCGAATATCGCTAAACATAACCTTAAAAATGAGGTAAGTTATAACGTATAAATATTCTGTTTTTATTGAACACTAAAATAATATAAAAAAACTCGGGACGCAGCAAGTGCGTTATGGTAGTGAATTTTTATTAAATGTTTCAAATTTAAATAACTCAATTTTCTATAAACTTAGAGAGTTTAATTTTAATACGTAGTAAGGTCTTTCCTAAGGAAAGATATCCACAAAATTTCATTAAAATAACTTTGTAATTTTCGGAGAAAAAATTTTTTTCGATAGAAAATTTGAATAACTCAATTTTCTCTAAACTTAGAAAGTTGAATTTTGGTACGTAGTAAGATCTCTCCTGAGGCAATATACATACTAAATTTCATTAAAACAGCTTTGTTACCTTCGGAGAAAAATTTTTTTCAAAAGAAAACTCAAAATTTTCCCGGAAAACCCCGTCCGATTTTTCTGGCTAACGAACTCATCCAAGCCATTTATAAAAGAAAGGCACTTGCCAAGTTTCATCGAAATCGGTTAATTATTTTTTGAGTTATCAGACGGATACATATATATATATATATATATATATATATATATATATATATATATATATATATATATATATATATATATATATATATAAATTGAAACTGACCCCGGATATGGGTTCTAGGGGTCCTAGTTCGACCTCAATTGAAAGAATTTTTGCAAAGTCTCACCATCGATACCTCTCTATTGGTGAATTTTTTAAAATAAAAATTCACTAATTATACATATTGTGCTTTATCAATATTCTGTGTATTGCCCAGATAGATAAACCCAAATCTTGAGACCTACTTCTTAACGAACTTTGTAGACATGCTTCAAAATATGCAAGAACTATAATTTTATTCATTTCATTGTCTTCAATTTTGAAACGTTTAACAACGCGTCGTGTCAGTATTCCATGACTTAACGACTTGCTTTCAATTCTGCTGAATTTTGTTCTATTCATTGGAGCCAAATAAAGGAATCTGTTGTTAAATGTTCGAACTGTTGTCTCAACTATTCTGTTACATTCACCATATATTGAAAACAAATTGAAAACATCATCTGCAGAATAACAAACTAGCATGTACAACATTAGTTTTAAACACTGACACTGCCTATCCTCTCATGTGATCCTGATACTAGAGACGTGAAAATCGTCTCGTCGTTTCTACGATTTCTGTGGTAAAAACTTCATGTTAAATATTAAATGCTTCCAATTTGAATAACTCAATTTTCTATAAACCTAGAGAGTTCAATTTTGGTGTGTAGTAAGGTCTCTCCTAACGCAAGATATCTACCAAATTTCATTAAAATAACTTTGTAATTTTCGGAGAAAAAACAATTTTCGAAAGAAAATTTAAAATTTGAATAACTCAATTTTTTATAAAGTTAGAAAGTTGAATTTCAGTACGTAGTAAGATCTCTACCAAGGCAACATATATAGTAAATTTCATTAAAACAGCTTTGTTACTTTCGGAGAAAAAATTTGTTTCGAAAGAAAACTAAAAATGTTCCCGGAAAACCCAGTCCGATTTTTTTGGCTAACGAACTCATCCAAGCCATTAATAAAAGAAAGTCACTTGCCAAGTTTAATCGAAATCGGTTAATTATTTTTTGAGTTACCAGACGGATACATATATATATATATATATATATATATATATATATATATATATATATATATATATATATATATATATATATATATATATATATATATATATATATATATAAACATATAAAAATTGAAACTGGCCCCGGATATGGGTATATGGGTTCTAGGGGTCCTAGTTCGCGCTCATTTGCAAAAATGTTTGCAAAGTCTCACCATCGATACCTCTCTATTAGTAAATTTAAAAAAAAATTCACTAATAAATGTAATCTGATATATAATAGAAATTATCTCAGGGCTTGAGTTTAGGCACTTGCAGTTGATAGGTTATAAGAGGTACAAATAAAATCAGGCATTATGAATAAAATCAGTTTATTTAAAAAGTTATTGACGCTATACAATGCAGTCGATTAAATTTAATAAATTATATGAAAGAAAAATATTTGATTTAATTACTTGTGACACTGTAAAAATGAATTGTGGAGCACACTCTATAAAAGAAAAAGAAAGCCACAGATAAACAGTGTACTTAACTTTCAGCTTCAGGTTGAGGGGGTCCTCCTTGGCGATGGTGCTGAATGAGACTCCTTAATGATGTTGTTGAGGGGGCTCCTTATTAACGATGTTGAAGAAGGTTCCTTCCTAACGATGTTGTTATTGAGGGCTCGTCCCTAGCAATGTGCCACGTAGGGGGCTCTTCACTTACAGTGTTGTTGGAAGGTCCTCTATTTACGATGTTCATTTGGGGGCTCCTTACTAACGATGTTGTTGGAGGGAGCTCTTTACTATGTGGTTGAAGAGACCTCCTAACCAACGGTGATGACGGCCGCCTCCTAACCAACGGTGATGAAGGCCGCCTCCCAACCAAACGGGGTGCAATTCAGGCATGCTGCTTTCCGAGTAGAATTTAACTGTTATATTTCATTTCTTAAGGTCGATTCAGGAGAGAGCCTGGCATGTGTCGCAAGCTGTATATATAACGATCCTCTTATCGCAAATATGTCATAAAACTAGCTCGTACGGAGGCGCATTTCCATGAGTCGGGTGCGGTAGAGGAACCGACCGCCGAGTTTGACGTCACTGAAGGGACTTGGACGCTGACGTCACAAAAGGGGTTAATTCAGAAGCTTAAAAGTGAACGGCGTTGACGCGTGTGACATTTCACGCTTATTAAATACACGCGACATGTTACAAAGTTTAAAAATTATCTTTTTACTATAAGTGTTCGAGTGGACTACTCAAGAAATTAAACTTAGATGTGGACATTTAGGCAAATGCCATAGGGTGAGATTGATTACCGTTTTAGTAGGCTATTTATCCATGTTGTTGTTTATATCGGCGCTGTTGCCATTTGTAAGTTACTAATTTACGATTAAAGTTGTAGAGTTCGGGAGCAGCCGCGGACTTTTGCCCCTATATTGCGGATTTTTACCTCATGGTCGCGGACATTTGCCTCTTAATAGAGTTTGTGCTTTTTAATAGCTTATATTTCTATATTTCAGAAATTACAAGAGACGAACAAACCGAAAACCGGTAACTAATGATATACTTGAGAATGCTCGCCAAAGAATTCTCCAAGGGGAGACCATTCGTAGCATCGCACGAAATTTTGAAATAGATGAATCGTTGCTGCGAAAACGTTTGAAAAAGTGCTATGGTGTTACCTCGCTTAGGCGTTTTAAGAGCACCTTTAATCCAGACCAAGAAGGCCAGTTAGCAGATCACTGCAGACAAATGGATGCATGGTTTTATGGGATAATAAAAAAATCTTTTCGAAAATTAGTCTACTACTACGCAAGACAAAACAACATTCCGCACAATTTTAATAAACAGACTCAGCTAGCAGGAGAAGACTGTGCAAAATCATTTTTAGGAAGACACAATCTTACTTTACGGACTCCCCAAAAAACAAGCGCTGGAAGAATAATAAGCTTTAATAAAACTCAAGTTTTAAAATTCTTCGATAATTTAAGTGAGCTTCTATCCAAGTACAAATTTCCGGCAAGTCGAACCTACAACATGGACGAAAGCGGCATCTCAACAGCTCCCAATAGGATACCTAAAATGATATCGAGCAAAGGCAAACAAAGTGTAAACAAATCTGGTAACGGTCGTCTGTGCTATAAGTGTATCTGGTCATTACGTCCCTCCAGCCCTGATTTTTCCCAGAGAGCAATCCAAGCCTGAACTTTTATCTAGTGCCCCACCCTAATCTATTATGTTCATATCAGATAGTGGATACATGAACACGGAGCTATTTCAACAATGGTTAACATTTCCAGAAGCATGTAAGAGCTTCCGAATCAGATCCAGTGCTGCTTATATTGGATAACCATGTTTCACACTGCAGTCTGGAAGCAGTCACATTTCGCAAAGCAAACTATATTCATTTATTGACCATACCACCACATGCCAGCCACAAAATTCAGCCGCTGGATCGATGTTTTTTAAGTTGCTTAAAGACTTCTATGGGCAGTTTTGCGACCAGTGGATAAGTAAATAACCCAGGCAGAACAATAACTCTGGCGGATGTGGCAAAAATTTTCGGTGGCGCCTATTCAAAGAGTTGTACAGTGGAAAAAGCTGTTAATGCGTTCAGATCCTGCGTAATAACACCTTTTAACAGATTTGTATTCGGAGACGAAGATTTTTTACCATCGACCGTGACCGATCAAACTCCTATTGATGAAGAAGACGCATCAAACTGCTGATAGACTGGATGTTGATTCATCTAGTGATGACGACGTACCTTTAATAGATTTAACTAACAAATCGAAAAATGGAAATATATTTAAGCCACGTTCCAGCACATCACCTAAACCATCGACGTCTCGGAAGTGCCAGTTAGATGAAGAACATTCATTGGTATCAAATTCTTCGGCTTTAGAAGACTCCAAGAAACTATCAAACCTAAAATCGCCGCATGACTTAATGCCATATCCAAAAATTACAAAATTACATATAAGAAGAACAAAGGGTAAAGTATCGAAAATTCTTACCTCAACCCCAAATAAGGAAGAATTAGAAAACGAGCGAAAAGAAAAATTAGAAACAGAAAGGAAAAAAGAAGCTAACAAGTTAATTAGAAAGCGTGGAAAAGAAAATTTATTATCTGATGCCAATACTAAACTGGACATCCGAGGTGAAGAAACAATTTGCCTGCTTTGCGAGCAAACTTATGGACAAGATTCGGAACCAAGTGATTGGATCCAGTGCAACCGGTGCAAAACGTGGTGGCATGAGGAATGTTCAGACTATGAAAATGGAAAATTTGTGTGTGATTTATGCCGTTAACTTAAACTAATGGTTTTTTATTTTTTATTTTAAAAAAGTTATGTTTTATTTTTGTCAAAGAGTTAAAAACTTAAGTTTAAGCGTTGGTTCTACCGAATGCTTAATTATTTTAGTATAAAAATAAAGTTTATACTTGTTATTTTAGTATAAAAATGAAGTTTATTCTTGTTCTAAATAAAAAGATATTTAAACAAATATTTGTTTTGCATTAGGACTTTTACCCCATAAATAGGATTTTTGCCCCATAGACATCGGACTTTTACCCCAGACCATGAAGTAAAAGTCCTATTTTACAAAAAAAAAACTTGAAAAATAACAAATTTAAATACATATTTTTCACTGTGACCCATAGAATAAAGTAGTAATATAAATAAACTACACACACAAAAAAAACATCAATCAAATTTTACAAAATGGCGGCTATTTCGGCATTTATTCGTTAGGTGTGGGCTTTTGCCCCGATCTACTCTATAGTTATTCATTAAGATTGGGTGTTTCAGGAATTGTACAGATTTACCTTTTTGTGTAGATTATTAACGTTATAATATTTTTAATACCAAGTGGTTCCCTGGCGTAAAAAAAGCCGAGATCACGCAATTTTTTATATTTTCAAATTTTGATAACTTAATTTTACATTATCATCGAACAGTCAAATTTGACAAATAGTTACGGCTTTGTAAAGGAAACATGTGCGCCAACTTTGATCAAAATAACTAGTATTTTCGAAGAGACAAACTAAAATACTGCTGCAAATTGAATCATAACTTCCACATAGCTGTGATAATCTACTCTCCTCATAAATACATTCTTATGCAATGAATTTAGGGTCCATAATTTGACCACAAAGAAAATATTCGTATTCCTGTACTCACAAACTTCTAAAACGTTTTATTACCCGAGTTGTTTCACCAAATCAACCCTCATTTACCTCTTACTACCTGAAGTGATCTTACCCAAAAACAACTCAAATCGTGCCTTTGTCGGGTGCTAACTGGATAACAAATTTGAAGACGATATCTCAATTCGTTCGAAAGTTATTGCGCCTATTAACAGACAGACAACCGGCCGACCGACAAAAAAAATTCGTTCCAGAATCAACTTTTCTATATGTGTTGAGACTTTTTACGCCCTTTTAGCAAAAAAAAATTCGAAATTTCTGTTACCAATGTTCCACCCCCACCCATTCAACCGCTAATTTAATCACAGCACAGAATACCAGATTTGTGATGAAATTAAAAGTTTTCTAATAAATAAACCCTAAAACGTTATATTACTCGAGTTTTAACGGAAAAATGTAAATTTTCACCAAATCACCCCCATTCATCCCCTACCCACTAAAGCTATTTTACCCAAAAACAATCCGAATCGTTCGTTTGTCGAGTGCTAACTGTATACCAAATTTGAAGACGATATCTCAATTCGTTCTAAAATTATCGTGGCTACAAACGGACAGACATACAGACAGACAAAAAAATTTCGTTCCCAAATAATGTTTTATATGTGTTTTGATACTTTTTACGACGTTTAAGTGAAACAAAATTTTTGAAATTTTTGTCGTCGATGCGATACTTGTAACATGACGATGTGGAAGCAATTAAAATCAATACCAGTAAAACAAAATCAATAGAGATAAGTAAGGATAGAACTTCGAAAATACCTTATGAATATTATTCCTGCGGTGATGTATCAAATACTTAGGAAGAAGTACCGCCACAGTAAAGCAAGCATTCAATTAACAAAATACTCTTCTCACTAATAAACACTTAAATTTGGGCCTGAGAAAAAAGTTTAGCAAGTCATACGTATGCAGTATTATAATATATAGGTGGGAAAGCTGACTTTAAAGAATATGGATATGAAGAGAATACAAGTTTTTGCAATGTAAACATGGTGAAAATTGACAAAGACAAAGTACATCTATGAAAGACTAATAAAACTGTGCTTTAAGAGATAACAGAATAATGATGCTTGCTTAACAAAATTAAGAAAACGAACGCAAACTTGTTTGGTCGTTATTTCAAAGATAAAGAAATATAATAGGAAAACTTCTTTTTTTTAATTTCAACAACACACCACGAGGGCTTACAGCCTAAATACTATCGTACCGTGGGTGTTGACAATGAGGAAAGAGGCAGCTTGTTAATTCTGGACTTGAAGGTTTGGAGGTTCGGAGGAGAAGGAAAAACATGTGCCGGCAAGGAATTCCACAACTTGCAAGTCCTCGGGACAAAAGAGCGGGCATAACAAGATGTTCTAAGTCTGGTGCCCTGGACAGTAAAAGGGTGCATTCACTCTGTTCCCCTGGTAGATCTGTTGAGGGCAGCAGGTGGGGGAACTATGGAGGAAAGCTCCTCTGAGCAGTGCCCGTGCAGATATCTATAAAAGAGAGAGAGGTCACCAACGACACGTCGGCGGGCAAGGAATGGCGGCTTTGGGTGAGGTTAGGGTCACCGATGAGACGTATAGCTTTATTTTGAATGGAGTCCAGGATAGCGAGTTGCGAAGCGGCAGCGGCACCCCAGATGTGGGAGCAGTGTTCGAGGTTTGGCCTTATTTGTGAAATATATAAGGTATAAAGATTAGCTGGTGAAAAGTATTTGCGAGCCCGGAAGAGGAAACCTCATTTCTTAGCAGCCGCTTCTGCAATTGATGTGACATGTTGGTGCCAATTAAGATTTCGATCCACAGAAATGCCAACAAGAGAAAAGGACTCATTACTTTGAATTACTTGGTTGTTCATTGTGATGGGTCTAGGGCTGGTGTATCTCTTGTGAGAAAGAAAGCAAGACTTAGTTTTGGTGGGGTTTAATTGTACAAGATTTCTACTTCACCAGTCTAATATTTTTTGGAGATCCACGGAGACAGAACCCTCCATGAGTCTGCGATCCTCATCTAATTGGGCTAAAGAGACAGGCTTAGAATATTGAATATTTGAATGGAGGGTGCTGTCGTCCGCGTAGCTGTGAACTGGGTTGGATGTGCTAGAGAGGAGGTCATTGATGTGGAGAAGAAACAAAGTAGGGGCTAAAGCTGAACCTTGAGGAACCCCTGCATTAATTGGATACAGTTTAGAGGAATGGCCATCGACAACAACAGATATGCTCCTGTTGGAGAGGAAATTTGCTGTCCTGGTACAAAGTTTTGGTGGTGGGCCATAGGCCGGAAGTTTATTAAGCAGCGCTGTGTGCCAGACCTGGTCGAATGCTTTTGATATGTCTAGAGCAACAATCTGGGATTCACCGTGTTGTTCCATAGACTTGTTCCAAGAGTGGGTGACAAAGGAGAGGAGGTCGGCAGTCGATCTGCGCTGACGGAATCCATACTGCCTGTAGTGGATTAGACTGTGTTTTTCAAGAAATTTTAGTAATTCGGTGTTGATATACTTTTCCATCACTTTAGAGACGACTGAAAGGAGAGAAATAGGCCTGTAGTTGCTAGGAAGCGCTTTGGATCCTTTCTTGGGGATGGGTTGTACTCGAGCAGTTTTCCAGTTACTAGGGAATATGCCCTTATTATAAGATATCTGAAACAGACGAGTCAGGACAGGAGCAAGCTCTGGTGCGCATTTTTTGAGAACAATTGCTGGGATCTCGTCAAGGCCAGAGGCTTTCCTGGTATTAAGAGAAGAGAGCATCTTTCATACCTTTTTAGTTTTGAAAATGATATCCGTCATTTTATGCGCGACATTGGGGACTGTTGGTGGTTGAACATTTGGAGGTGGGTTGACAGTAGAATTGCCGGCGAACAACGAACCAAAATTTCAGTCTTGCCCAGGGCGGTAGAAACAATTTCATCCCCTGAAACAAGAGGTGGGAACGTGCTTTTGCAGAAATTATTCCCAATAGATTTAGCAAGAGTCCAGAAGGGTTTGCCGCCGTTGGAGCTTAAGAGGACTTTGTTTTTGATGTGGTTATTAAACGAGTTTTTTTGCCTCAGAAAGAATGCGGACATAGCGGTTTCTTGCGTCGTTAAATGCTTGACGATTTTCTTCACTGGGATTGTGTAGAAGCGTTTTGTGAGCTTTGACCTTTTCAACTCTGGCCTTGTCACAGGATTTAGAGAACCAGGGCTTTTGAGTGGCTGAAGAGGTTTTCTGTGTACGTGGGATAAATAATTGCATGCCAGCTTGGATAATTTCGGTGACGTTTTGTGAAATATCAGAGGGGTCAGGATGAGAGAAGCAGATAGACGCCCATGGAAATGAGGAAAAGTAATCCCGCATTTCGTCCCAGTTTGCGGAGTTGTAGTGCCAAACGATACGTGGGTGTGATGACTGTGTGACCTCGGGTTGCATTGCGCAGGAAGCAGTGACCATGCCATGGTCTGAGCGACCAAGGGGGGCGGTGACTGATATAGCATTCAGGTTTTACTCGGTCCAATTGGTGAAGTGCAAAAGCTATAATGAAATAAAACAGCTGATACAGACAGTGAGTTGTGGTCGCGACGATAGAGCTACATCGCCTTAAGCCTGTGTTGATGATGGTGTATGTACTTAGTTGGGCTTTCATATAAGTGGAGAGATTCCATACCGTATTACACAATATGCACGGCGAAACCTAATAACATCTTTACTCCCTACCGCCATCTACAGAGCACGAACTGAACGGGTTACAAGAATATCAAAGAATATTTCAACGGTATGCGTAGAACAAACTTGCATAAAATAGAAAACTAATTTCTGCTGCATGAAGTCATTAAGTATATCTTCTCACTTCTCTACAAGATAGAATACCTGACTTTAGGTGTATTACAAGGGCAGACAACCAGCAATACGCCACATTGTAAGCTTAGAAGTAGCGTAAAATTGTCGAATCATATTCACACAACCCACCGGATATAATAGTACATGGCCTAGAGTTTTCTTTTAGGTTTTAGTTGGGCAAACTGATGTCAGGGCAGGTCAGAAAGGTCAGGTTGAGCAGGATTCTGATTAAACTGCACCTCAGCCAGGTCTTTTATGTAGTAAAAACGAGTGTAACGTCATCTCAATGACAAGGAAAAGTTTGTTTTTTGCCGTTTTACGACATAAAAGACTTGGATGAGTGTAGTTTAATCAGAATCCTGCCAAATCTGACCTGCCCTGACATCAGTTTGCCTAACTAAAAGCTAAAAGAAGGAAAACAAACTCAAAAACCAATACAGGTATATGCACTACACAGTGGGTTGTGCGAATATGCAGCGATGGCATTGTCTGTAAAAATTAGGTCACTCTTTTTTAAGTCGTCTCTAAGATTTCAATCACTACCTCCAGCACACTACATCCCCTTAGAAGCTTTTGAAATAAGACTTTTTTATCAAATTTTCCTAGAAAAAAATCAGTAATAGAGGGGTCGGGACTTTAGAGCTTTTAAAATATTTCTTCAAATTAACAAGAATTAGCCACTATAACCCCCATAGCCAAGGTTCGGTAAATTACACATCTTTCTATTTTGTAAATAGCTTGAATAAGTTCGTTAGCTAGCCTGTATCAGGCTAGCTGTTTTCCGAAAGAAAAATCATTTTTCTTATTTGTATCTTCAAACATAATAGTTATTTTTATTAAATTTGGCACATACTTTCCATTTACAAAGCCTTAACTATAAGGCGGCCAACTTTATAAATTGTAGATAGTATATAACAATAGGGAGGGGGGGGGGGGGGGGGTTGGGGGGGGGGTGTCTTTGAGGTGCACTTAAATTAGGAAACAAAACAAACGCAGCTTACTCAAGTCATTATTTATTTTTAGAATCGTATTTCTCACATTAGTGGCATTTTAGCGAATTTTCGTTAAGAAAAATTCGCTAATAGAGAGGTCACGATGAAAAGCTTTTGAAAAATTTTCTTTAGATGACCGCGAATTTGGGTCCCTAGAACTCAAAACTAAGGTCCGTTAAAATGTTTATATATACATATATATATATATATATATATATATATATATATATATATATATATATATATATATATATATATATATATATATATATAGATATATATAATTTGGTACACAATATTTAGAGTTTTTCCAAATTAAAAATAAAATCCCAAAGACATGCGTTGAGACGACTTAGTGGTTAAAGTCCAGTGCCTGACAGAGTAGTTAACTGCCACGCGTAGTTTGATTATTACCACAGGTATAAACCATACAGCAACGGTAACCAAACTAAATATATACCAAGCATACTACCCGAACCAACAATCGTGAAACCTCGGCCGCAATTATGGAAAATGACAGACGACATAAAATTAAAAGTTTGCCAAGTGATTGTTATTTAACTGTGAGATTCAATCAATGATTAAAAGACACTATATTTGAAGCTTTATGAACGGCCTCAAATACAGTTTTAGCGCAGCATAGATATGTTATGCTGTCGTATAATATAGTAGAAATGCAAACAAAGTCAAGCCAAGTCTATATAAAAATGATTCTAAAACAGTTTGTTTTATCTTTAAACTTAAACATAAGACGTCATATACGGCCGAAACAGTCGTGGGATGTGTTTCAATGGTAATTCTACTAATTCTGTAGTTAATTGTTACGTATACTTTGAATATAATATCCCGGGGATGAAGCCGATCTAAAGTATCACGCAAAAAAAACGTTAGTTGACATACTCCTAGATGGCGTCGGGGGAATCGCGTTTGCCTCTTAAGCAGAAGGTTACGCGATCGAATCCAGCTCGATGAATGTATGTTTTTTTATGTTTTATTTTGACCTATTCACCTAAATAAGTTTGTCACCTTTGAGACTGAAATTATAATTTTGTTATTGTTGATATTGAAAAAACCGGTTTGATTAGGTTGACTAAAACGATATCATACTGTCGATTAATAAGGAAAAATAACTGCTACGTTTATAATTTGGCAGATACTTTACTTTTCTAAATATAAATTAAGTTTCCTTCTGGAAATCTTCTGTATAGCTTTAACGAAATTTGTAATAGAATTTTTTTTAAAGAGACTTACACTATCTACAGATATAACAAAATTTAGTTCTATTAGCTTCATAGAAAATTGAGTTTTGGGCATTTTTTTCAAAAGGAGTTAGAACGCAAGATTTTTTTGATAATAGAGAGAAAGCGATGGTAACACTTTCGAAAGAATTCTTCAAATGTGCGCGTACTAGGACCTCTAAAGTCGATTTTCAAGGTCTGTGTTAAAGTATTAACTTTACTAATATGCCATATAATAGTAGTGTAGAATTGTTATGAAAATTCACTACTTCAACGCACTTGCTGCGTCCCGAATTTTTTAAACTAATTCTGGGTTCGTGTTTAGAATTTCATATAAGTTTTCACAACTACCCACTACCCATGTTAAATTTTACAACAAGCATTGCACGTAAGGTTCAACTTTAAGTGACGATTTTTCCAATGTCCATAAGCCATATATCATTTTTTCATCATATCATCAATTAAATTTAGATTATCGCTATTATTAACCGCTATTTGTTTTATTAAATTTAGTTCTTTTTAAAAAATTGGATAAATGTACATGTAGTAAGCGGTGTATCATTGTATAGGCTGCAACTTTGCACGCGTATGGGTGATGGGAAGTATAATGAATGGTTGTATTAGTGTGAGGTTTATGGAAAATAGAAAAATCAAGTTTATTGGTTAATCTGGTGATGGTAAGGTCTAGTAAGTTAATTGATTTGTTTACTTCAAATTCTGTTGTGAATTTCAGTTTGGTATGTATAGGATTTAGAAAATTGTGTGCAATTGTCTGTCGGTACCTTTTTTTTATTTCAACCACACACCACAAGGGCTTACAGCCTAAATACTATCGTACCGTGGGTGTCGACAAGGAGGGAAGAGGCAACTTGTTATTTCTGGACTTGAAGGTTTGGAGGTTCGGAGGAGATGGAAAAACATGCGCCGGTAAGGAATTCCACAACTTGGAAGTCCTCGGGACAAAAGAGCGGGCATAACAAGATGTTCTATGTCTGGTGACCTGGACAGTAAAAGGGTGCATTCTGTCTGTTCCCCTGGTAGATCTGTTGGGGGCAGCAGGTGGAGAAACTATGTACGAAAGCTCCAGATATCTATAGAAGAGAGAGATGTCACCAACTGCACGTCGGTGGGCAAGGGATGACAGCCTTTGGGTGATGGTAGGGTCACCAATAAGACGTATAGCTCTCTTCTGAATGGAGTCCCGGATAGCGAGTGTAGAAGCGGCAGCAGCACCCCAGATGTGGGAGCAGTATTCGAGGTTTGGTCTTATTTGTGAAGTATATAGGGTATAGAGATTAGCTGGTGAAAAGTATTTGCGAGCACAGAAGAGGAAACCTAATTTCTTAGCAGCTGCTTCTGCAATTGATGTGATATGTTGGTGCCAATTGAGATTTCGATCCACAGAAATGCCAACAAGTGAAAAGTACTCATTACTTCAGCTTTAGCCCCTACTTTGTTTCTTCTCCACATCAATGACCTCCTCTCTAGCACATCTAACCCAGTTCAAAGTTACGCGGACGACAGCACCCTCCACTAAAATATACAATATCTAAGCCTGTCTCTTTAGCTCAATCAGACGAGGATCGCAGACTCATGGAGGGTTCTGTCTCTGTGGATCTCCAAAAAATATTAGACTGGGAAAGTAGAAATCTTGTCCAATTCAACTCCACCAAATTTCAGTCTTGCTTTCTATCTCATAAGATATACACCAGCCCTAGCCCTATCACAATGAACAACTAAGTTATTCAAAGTAATGAGTCCTTTTCATTTTTTGGCATTTCTCTGATCGAAATCTCAATTGGCATCAACATGTGACATCAATTGCAGACGAGGCTGCTAAAAAATTAGGTTTCCTCTTCCGGCCTCGAAAATACTTTTCACCAGCTAATCTCTATACCTTATATACGTCACAAATAAGGCCAAACCTCGAATACTGATCCCACATCTGGGGTGCTGCTGCCGCTTCTACACTCGCTATCCTGGACTCCATTCAGAAGAAACCCTACTCTCACCCAAAGGCTGCCATCCCCTGCCCACCGACGTGCCGTTGGTGACCTCTCTCTCTCCCTCTCTCTTTCTTTTTAGATATATGCACGGTCACTGCTCAGAGGAGCTCTCTTCCATAGTTCCTCCACCTCCTGCCCCCAACAGATCTACCAGGGGAACAGAGCGAATGGACCCTTTTACTGTCCACGTTATCAGACATAGATCTTCTTGTTATGCTTGCTCTTTTGTCCTGAGGACTTGCAAGTTGTGGAATTCCTTGTCGGCACATGTTTTTTCCTTCTCCTCCGAACCTCCAAACCTTCAAGTCCAGAATTAAAAAGTTGCATCTCTCCTCCTTGTCGACGCACACGGTACGATAGTATTTAGGCTGTGAGCCCTCGTAGTGTGCTGCTGAAATAAATAAAAGACCGTTAAGGAGTGTTTATTTTACGTTTTCTGGACCTACTTCATTAATTTGATAATATCACCGATTTTCATTGGAAAAACGTGTACATCTAACCTTGCTTCTACGTGACTAGTTGGATCATCTGACGTCACAAAAATAGCGGGAGCGTTTATGGTCACGTGACAAAATTTAAAATAGCAAGGATTTTTAAACACGTATAGAAGCTTTAAAATCAAACATTTCTTATTAACTTTTGATTATTGATGTTTACTATAATCTTAAGGTATGAAAAAAATGGAAATACGTGAAGATTAAATTTGATGCAAAGTCCCTATTCGCTTATGTCATTAATCAACAATTATAAGCGAGCTGTGATGTGATTTCTTTAGTCTTACGTTTAAATAGATTTAAAGAAACAAGCATAAACGCCATAAAAAGCTTCAAGTACATTTTTGTCAGTTTTTTAACGGATTGGTTTTATTTGTTCTCTATTAAAATATTTATTTGACAGAAACCACTCTAAAACAGTGCAATTCACTTTATTTCATTGGGTGAAAGTTTATTGAACTACAGTATGGCAGGTGTGTTTTAATTTGTCAATCACTTAAATTGTCTGTGACCTTTTAATAAACTAATAAAGACACCAACAACGGTCAATTAGCCACGTATTAGCTACACAGCTCTATCAGATGAAGGATATGGAATTCTCAATGTTATTTGGTCTTTTATGGTTGTCTCCATGCTTCCTAGAAGAAAAGGTTCATTAACTAGTAGGTATTAGTTTCCTTGATATGTTTAGTTGATGATATTATAATTTTCAATGTATATAATATTTGTTGCCAGATTTTTTATATTGTAAGACGTACTTATTTTTTATCTCACAGAAGTTACAATAATCAAATATTTGCCAATTAAAATAAATTACACTTTAAATAAGAATTATATACTGTGCCGCAAAATTAATGCATAACCTGAATATTCCCCAAACTTTGACTCTGACCATTTTCTCATTCCGAAATCGGAAAATTTTGACTTTTTTACCATATTGCAGTAGCTCTATTAATGGAGAATTTCAAATAGTCAAGAGATGCCCGAAAAATAAAGTAATCATATTGTACAGTGCGTTTAAATAATGTCATGTTTTCTTCATCAACGTTTAACACTTTCTGCGGGCAATTTCAGGTTCTTCAGGCAGATGAAAATTATACAATACCATGGCCTTATATTTTCTGAGTATTTTTTTTTTAATCGTCTGTTTATCTTGGACCGTTCCAGAGATATTCAGCTTTCTAAGATATCGGGCATCTTTCTCCATCGAATTTATCTATAACTGTGCATCTCACGGTTTGTTGTTAATCTGTGTTAATTTTATAATTAAAACAAAGCCAGTCGAGGATATATATATATATATATATATATATATATATATATATATATATATATATACATAGTGTGGCGGTTCTAAATATCACCTACAAATTTTTGTAAATTATAGCTCAGGCATTAATTTCAATTTTATCAATTTATTAAATAAAAGTTGACACGGACTATAAGTATATTCAAAACAATAAAATCTCTGGACCGAGCAAGTGCGTTATGGTAGCGAATTTTCTTTAAAATATTTTTAATAGCAAATGTCTTTCTTTGATGAAAGCAGGCATCAAACTTGGTTGCCTTTATAGTAGAAACAATGTACCATATTTCATCGAAATAAATTTATTGTTTGAAAATATATAAACATTTTTCACAAGTCTGGATGCAGCAAATGTGTTATGGAAGTGAATTTCCATAAAAATGTTTTTAATAGCGAGCAGGCATCAATCTGATTATCGGTATAGCCTATGTACTAGAAACAATGTACTATATTTTATCAAAATTACTTATGGTTTGAAAATATACAAAAATTTTCCGAAAATAAACTTAAATGTTGGTTTCCTAACCAACAAAGCTTACGTTAATAGCAAATTGAGTTATTGAAATTTGAAGGATTTAATGAAAATTCGGTAGATTTGCAGATTAGCTCCCGAACGCTTTTCAAAAAATTGTTTTCAGAAATATTGCTAGGACCCCCACCTGGATGCACAAACTACAAGAAAAATTTCTTGTTCAAGGAAGTTACGGGACTGGGAGTGAATAGGGGTACTGGGCGGGGTAGGTAGTAAAAAGGAAATATGAGCAGAAAAAGCAAAGAAAACTGCTTAAAAGCTGTGTATTTGAAGCCATATCCCCATTAAATCCCGCCTACCTCGCACAGCACCCCTATTCGCCCCCAGGTCACGTAACTACCTTGGGGGGTATGAACAAGAAGTTTATCTTATGGTTTATGCAACGAGGGTGGTTGTATGCGCACGAGGAAGGAAAGAAAATGCATACAACGGGGGAAGGAAAATGCATACGATGAATCAGGACCCCCCCCCCCGGTTCGACTTGCGGTAGGGTTGGGGGGTTGGGGGTGGCTGCTTCGTCGTGGGGATTCCCCCCCCCCCCCTCGCGTGCATACAACCACCCTCGTCGCATTTTCTGCTCATATTTCCTTTTTACTACCTACCCCGCCCAGCACCCCTATTCACTCCTGGTCCCGTAACTTCCTCGGGGGGTGTGAACAAGAAAATTTTCTTGGGGTTTGTGGATCCAGGGGGGGTAGACAGGTTTCTGAAAACAGTTTTTTGAAAAGCGTTCGGGAGCTAATCTGCAAATTTACTGAAAATTCGCTACCAAAACGCACTTATTGCGTCCAGATTTTTTTCTTATAAACGCATCATATTTCGATAGAAAATGCAAAAATGCATTAATAAATTTGTTCTACGAAAATTAGCTAAAAAAATTATAGACCGTTAAACCATAAACTTCACTAAACCTACAAATAAGTATCCAAAAAGGCACCAACTTAACTAAACTGACAGCCAAAGCATCAAAGAAAGGGTTTATTTGAAATGGATATTTTGTAAATATTTTAGTAAACTAAAGGACAATGACGGTTGAATCTGAAACTTAAGGGTTTGCAGAACACTCTTCTTGCCACATTTTCTTTTCACAATCGGTATTTGTTTCACATTCTTTGCCTAAACATTGCCAATTTTGACGTTTTGAGGAAAACTCCAAAATTTGTTTCTTTCACTGCCCATAACTTCGGTGGCTTTAAAGATAGAGACCTAAATTTTGCTACAGAGTTCACTCTTTACAATACAAACACGCG
Source organism: Tillus elongatus (assembly GCA_964006375.1). Classification (NCBI taxonomy): domain Eukaryota; kingdom Metazoa; phylum Arthropoda; class Insecta; order Coleoptera; family Cleridae; genus Tillus; species Tillus elongatus. The sequence goes on from OZ023265.1 coordinate 160,292,170, forward strand.
TATCAAATTTGGTTGCCCTTACTTTATTACTTCCGGAGATATCAATTTTTTTAGAAAGAAAACACAAAATTTTCCGGGAAAACTTGGTCCGATTTTCCTGGCTAACGAATTTGTCTAAGCCACTTGCAAAATGAAGGTACTTACCAAATTTTATCAAGATTGGTCCATTGGTCCATTATTTTTTGAGTTATCGGTCGGATATATATATATATATATATATATATATATATATATATATATATATATATATATATATATATATAGCAGATAGCCTTGAGATTTTATATTAAAATATTTCCAATTACCAGTTCTTATCAGTCTTATCTTATCCACATGTTTCTTATATACTGATTTGCAAATTGTCCCTATTCTTTGTAACCGCCCTTGAACATGCAATAATCTGGTCATGATTCTTCTATGTCCATTGTTAGCATTTTGTTTACCGAACTCTTCTATATCGCTACCCAATGCCTCCAACTTCGCAGCGCAAATATTTAATTTCTTCCACCGTTGCTGCTGGTTCATATCCGCGAATTAACAGCTCATAACTAAGCTCATAGACAAGCAATCTGTTCGTTTCTATGATAAATTCAAATACAAAACCGAACAACAAACAAAATCTAATAAAAATTCTCTATCGAGAAAGAAAATTTTGATAATATTCCCACAAATATGTAAATATATTGACATATGTCTAAGCGTTAGGTAAAGTCAGACACAAGGACCATAAACACTTGAAAGCAAACAGCAATTCCTCCCTCTCCTTAAAAACTTAATATCAATAATTGCAAAATCAGGTTTAAATGAATGTACCTACTATCAACAGACAATAAACTTTAATACCTACAGGCTGCATATACACATATCAACTTTAAATTTAATCTACGAAGTGTGTAATATTTAATAATACCTTTTAACTTGTAAATAAATAAATTAGGTGTGTATAGTGTAGGTATTATGTGTAAATAGTATTAGTTTAGGTTCAGTTTTAATTTAGTTGTAAATGATTTTGTATTACTTAAAGACCTTTAAATTGCCACCCTTCTGCACCGACCTAAAACCGCGTGATTTTATCGACGACAGAACTTCCTATTTCCTGTAATTTGCAAAGAAAAATTTACCGTGAAATGTTATGTACTCTAGGAAAGAAAAAAGAAGGTAGAAACTACGTTGGGCGTCAGTTGTGACAGCGTAAGCTCCCTCATTTAACTTAAGCTGCACTTAAATGGTTTAAAGGAAAGAAAACGAAATATGGGTTCGTATTAGCAAAAAAAAAGAATTAAAATATTTCGCTGTCACTCACACGATTTAAAGAAATAACAGAGATAAAGTAGTTTATGGGTTGTCCCACATACTGACTCTATTTATTACGTTTGGCACGCCTGCTGGCGATGTCGCCTGTCAACGTCAGCTCTAATGTCCACCTAATTATGTTGGGTTAGAAAACTAGACACTAACCGGGACTGTCAGACAATACGGTAAATAATTAGAATGTATATGTATTACGGTAAATAAAATACAAAAGTGCTATTAAATGGTTAAGCAGTTAGTGTACCTGAGGGGTAACTAAGTTATTTGAAAGTATCTTAATTATTTTTATAGTGAATAAGCTAGTTACCCTCTGTGTGATCACAAACATTGACATGCAACAGCAAAACTAAGATATATGACCTCAAATGTCGCAATAGTAGTTGTTATGAACAGTATTGTGTTTATTAAGAACTCAAACGCGGGGCAACAAGCATGCACCTAATCATTATTTCTTAAATAATGAAAACGACTGTCAGCATTGCCAATGAACCCCAAAAGATCACTCCAAAAGGCAACCTGGAAAAGACGTATGGGTAGTAGATATTTTTTATCTGCTCAAGGCTCACGATACCTCAGACGTGAAACGCGAAACCAAGTGCACTCGTCACATAACCACAGTGAATGTCCCAGCGAAGAGTGCTCTGCAAATGGATGCTAAGCAATGTTAGGGTAGCAAGGGGTTGCAATGTTTCGCCTCCCATCCTCAAAACCATCGGCAGGCCAGATCCCCTACGCCCAGTAAAAAAATCTTACGTAGCATATTAACCTTAAGTCTGTCCTACAAATGTCAGTGTGGCAAACTATGCAAGGCAAAATTGGTCTGCATGAAATTTTACGTACCCTGTCCTGCCAATATTAACAAAAACCAGCGTGACAAATTATCCAAGGCAGCATTAGTCTGTGTCATATATTTAGAAAAACACTGACTTTACTAAACTATAAAATATATTATACAATATCAAATAAGTGTTAATACAGCAACGATTTTCAGTAATACTGACGCTGATCACCTGTTAGTCTCCTGGTATTTTCTTAGGTTCGTGCTGTCGCTCGCTATCACTATCATAGACTGCACCATATGTCATGATCATAGACTGCATGCACAACATGTCATGTTCATAGAATACACAACAGTCTGGGTCTCAATTTAATTGGGATTAGCTGTAAAGAACATTGTAGTATCGTCAGCATACATAACGACGTTCGGTAACTCAGCCAGATCATTTGCATAAATGCTAAACAACACAGTGCCCAATATATAACCCTGTAAGACTCCATATTTCACTGAAACTGTCTTTGATCTGTTACCATAAATGCCGTCAGCACCAGACAACACTTCAATAAATTGACTTCTGTTAGGCAGAATAGTGAGCTCAGTATATGTATGTTCGGCTCGCTCTTATCTACAGATTTGTATCAAGATTTCATTTTGTAAATAGCTTCTATGTCTTGATTCAACTTGGACTTGAACTGTCAGAAAGTATGATCAATTCGTTTCCCTGGTTTGTTGAATCTCGAGAGTGATGGAAGCATCAATTTTTTTATAAGATGCTCAAATCAGTTCTTACCTAGTTCATCAGTATCTTTGTAGACGTCGTCATTAACATCAAATGTTAAGGTAACGAATTGTCCAAGATCACATTTTGTTGCTTTCTTATTCAAACACGAACTATCTATGGTAGTTCAACCTGTTTTGCCTTACTTTGTGTCATTAATAGTGCACAGTCAATAACACATCAAGAAATTTATTTGCTTTGTATACAAAATTCTTTCAGTTCTAAAATTATTGACTTCGTTGACAGTGTCGTTTACTAGTTTAAGCTCTTTGGATGTTGCCTCAATTCTAATGCCCTTTTCAATTTTTGCATGTGCAATATATTCAAGGTAGAAACTTGGCTGTGGGTGTTCAATGTGATTTTTTATTTTTATTCCAACAACACACCACGAGGGCTTACAGCCTAAATACTATCGTACCGTGGGTGTCGACACGGAGGAAACTTGTTAATTCTGGACTTGAAGGTTTGGAGGTTCGGGGGAGAAGGAAAAACATGTGCCGGCAAGGAGTTCCACAACTTGGAAGTCCTCTGGACAAAAGAGCGTGCATAACATGTCTGGTGACCTGGACAGTAAAAGGGTGCATTCGCTCTGTTCCCCTGGTAGATCTGTTGGGGGCAGCAGGTGGAGGAACTATGGAAGAAAGCTCCTCTGAGCAGTGCCCATGCAGATATCTATAAAAGAGAGGAGTCTCCAACGGCACGTCGGTGGGCAATGGATGGCAGCCTTTGAGTGAGGGTAGGGTCACCGATGAGACGTATAGATATCTTCTGAATGGAGTCCAGGATAGCGAGTGTAGAAGCGGCAGCAGCACCCCAGATGTGGGAGCAAAATTCGAGGTTTGGCCTTATTTGTGAAGTATATAAGGTATAGAGATTAGCTGATGAAAAGTATTTGCGAGCCCGGAAGAGGAAACCTAATTTCTTAGCAGTCGCTTCTGCAATTGATGTGACATGTTGGCGCCAATTGAGATTTCGATCCACAGAGATGCCAACAAGTGAAAAAGGACTCATTACTTTGAATAACTTGGTTGTTTATTGTGATGGGTCTAGGGCTAGTGTATCTCTTATGAGAAAGAAAGCAAGACTGTGATTTGGTGGGGTTGAATTGTACAAGATTTCCACTTCCCCAGTCTAATATTTTTTGGAGATCCACGGAGATAGAACCCTCCATGAGTCTGCGATCCTCATCTAGTTGGGCTAAAGAGACAAGCTTAGAATATTGTATATTAGAGTGGAGGGTGCTGTCGTCCGCGTAACTGTGAACTGGGTTGGATGTGCTAGAGAGAAGGTCATTGATGTGGAGAAGAAACAAAATAGGGACTAAAGCTGAACCTTGAGGAACTCCTGCATTATGTGGATACAGTTTAGAGGAATGGCCATCCACGACAACAGAAATGCTCCGGTTAGAGAGGAAATTTACTGTCCACGTATAGAGTTTTGGTGGTAGGCCATAAGCCGGTAGTTTATTAAGCAACGCTGCGTGCCAGACCTGGTCGAATGCTTTGAATATATATAGAGCGACAATTTGAGATTCACCGTGTAGTTCCATAGACTTGTTCCAAGAATGAGTGACAAAGGAAATGAGGTCGGCAGTTGAACTGCGCTGACGGAATCCATACTGCCTGTCGTGGATTAGACTGTGTTTTTCAAGAAATTTTAGTAATGCGGTGTTTATATACTTTTCCATCACTTTAGAGGTGACTGAAAGGAGAGAAATAGGCCTGTAGTTGCTAGGAAGCGCTTTCGATCCTTTCTTGGGGACGGGTTGTACTCGAGCAGTTTTCCAATTACTAGGGATTATGCCTCTATTGTAAGATGTCTGAAACAGACGAATCAGGACAGGAGCAAGTTCTGGTGCGCATTTTTGGAGAACAATTGCTGAGATCTCGTCAAGACCAGAGGCTTTCCTGGTATTAAGAGAAGAGAGCATCTTTCGTACCTTTCTAGTTTTGAAAATGATATCCGTCATTTTTGCGCGACATTGGGGACTGTTGGTGGTTGAACATTTGGAGGTGGGTTGAGAGTAGAATTGCTGGCGAACAACGAGGCATAAAGTTCAGCCTTGCCCAGGGCGGTAGAAACAATTTCATCCCCTGACACAAAAGGTGGGAACGTGCTCTTGCAGAAATTATTCCCAATAGATTTAGCAAGAGTCCAGAACGGTTTGCTGCCGCTGGAGCTTAAGAGGACTTTGTTTTTGATATGGTTATTAAACGAGTTTTTTTGCCTCAGAAAGAATGCGGACATAGCGGTTTCTTGCGTCGTTAAATGCTTGACGGTTTTCTTGACTGGGATTGTGTAGAAGCTTTTTGTGAGCTTTGACCTTTTTAAGTCTGGCCTTGTCACAGGATTTAGAGAACCAGGGCTTTTGAGTGGCTGCAGAGGTTTTCTGTGTATGTGGAATAAATAATTCCATACCAGCTTGGATAATTTCGGTGACGTTTTGTGAGATATCAGAGGGGTCAGGATGAGAGAAGCAGACAGGCGCCCATGAAAATGAGGAAAAGTAATCTCGCATTTCGTCCCAGTTCGCGGAGTTGTAGTGCCAAACGATACGTGGGTGTGATGACTGTGTGACCTCGGGTTGCATTGCGCAGGAAGCAGTGACCATGTCGTGGCCTGAGCGACCCAGGGGGGCGGTGAGTGATATCTTATAGCAGTCAGGATTTGTAGTAAGAAGGATACAATGCTGTAATTGCTGTTTTTGCCATAGCCATCATGAATACTGCTATTATAATCCTCTTCCATTGCTGCCTTGGTGATTTCTTTTTATACTTCTGCCACCCCATTTGTACGTATTTCTCATCTGCTTCTATCTGTTCTTGATTATTGTCTGTAGTAGGTATAAGTACACTTGGAGGACCCAAATCACCACAAAACATTTTAACAAACCTGACGATCGTTTTATTAACCAAGTTAGCATCACAACAGGATGAAAAATTCTAAAATCACAGGGTCCAATCTTCACTTACCCTAGTAGGTAGCAAAATTAGCTTGTGGATCGGCCTCTCCATTAGTACAAATTATTTTAATTATTGTATTCAACTATATGTGACCTAGTTACCGTGACATATAGTTGAATACAATAATAATAATAACATTATATCTTATACAATTTTATTGTGTTTCTGATTGATGCTGCCTACTCATTGGATGGAACCTTCTGGTATGCTACAGGCTTATCTTGTTTCCCAAACAAGCATTTATATAATATATATATATATATATATATATATATATATATATATATATATATATATATATATATATATATATATATACTCATTAATTGTCGTTGCCTTAATTTGGTAAAACCGATCCATACCAAATACAGATGTATAGGCTTCTTCTCTGGCTTCAGAATTGCTTATTTTCTTCGCTGTAACCGGTTTTGCCGTATAGTGAAACATTGTGAAGCCAGATAAAAAGTCTCTACGTTTGTATTTGCATAAACGCTTTTGTCCAGAATCATCGACAGAAGCAAACCGTAAATAGTGGCCATATAATTTATAGCTACGTTTGTGTAAAACTTGCAAGATTTACACATACAAATGCGGATAAAGTCCCATAAGGTTTCCATTTCCGCTATTGATTGAGATAAATCACCTAGTTTGGAGTGTTTGAATTAATGACATCATATGTAGGTAAATATAATTTTACTATACACATATTCTTTACGAGTTCCTATTAGACGTATTGGAGAAAATAGACTGATTTGGATTCTGAAAATTTGTAGTATAAGGTTTACCAATATGTCCAATCCATCTAAAGTATTTAGAACATCCTGCAACTTCAGGTTATACCGGAAGTGGACACTAACTAGCTTATTTTAAATCGAACGCCCTGTATATTATTACAGATTCGGATACAGCTGATCTTGACTATTCTCCCAATATACAGTTTTGCTACTCTTTACTGAGTGTTTCACGAGATATGGCCATTTTTATTACAAAAATATGTCCCTTTTAACGCCCTGTATCTTATTAATGGATGCAAATTGGAAGTTCTTTGTTATGCATAATTTCTTTCATTATTGTATATTTTAACTTAGTATACACAATCTTCCGACAAACTGATTGTGGTCTGCGGGGAGATTAAAAACGCATATGCGCCTAGTGATGGGAAAAACAGTTATTTTCTGTTAACAGTTGAAGCCGTTAACGTTATTTAATAATAACCGTTGAAAATAATGGCTTCAGTTATTTTAAACTGGATAGTCGATCGATAGTATCCTACATTCCCAAAGCTGTGAGCGATAGCGAGCACACTAGTATAAATGCATTGTATTTTTACCCCGTTATTTCACGTAGTGTATAAATCTCAAATTTTGTCGATATGAAAAGGAAACAAAGGGTTAAGAAATTATAATAAGCGTGTCGTAAATATTTTGCCACTCTGAAGTGAAACTTTTAGAAATCAGAAAGGAGTCTTCTATAAGAATTTACTTAGATGTTTTAGGAATTATAAGCTAGTCATTTCTCACAAATTTATTTTATCAGGGTCTTTACGTAAATGTCAATGCCACAGCAAGAATCAATAAATGTCATTATTTATCAAGCCTTGGGACGTTAGACGTTAGAACTTTTATTGCTACACAGGGAGTGATTCTAAAAACTCCATAACATAACGCAGCTAATAAAATTTCGGTAAAGAAACAGTATAAAAAATTGAGTTTGAGTTTAAAAAAAAATTGGAAGATATATAGTATTAATTGTTTATTTACTTATTTTAATATTCGTTGTTTTAAAATTAGTTTCAAAAATTTCAAAGGGCTGTAACTTGGAGGAGAAGGGGTTTTAAGAAAAACTTAATAAAAAGACACCCCTTATTTTTCGCCAAAGAATCACCCTGTAAATATATATATATATATATATATATATATATATATATATATATATATATATATATATATATATATATATATATATATATATATATATATATATATATATATATATTCATTTAATTTTTAATATTGAAATGTAGGTATATAGATATTAAAAAATGTTGTATCATTATATTTTTTAATCAATTTGATAACTATTATCAGACAAACGAAAATGACGTGTTAACTGTTTTCTTAGGTAATGTATATAAATTTAAATAAATAAGTACTTTAATTTTACGTGAAATAACCCTATTTTGCGTTGTCTATAGTGAAAGTAATAACACGTTTTTACAGAAATTCATCTTTTTACCCAACATTTTTGATTATTAAATATTTGGCTTTACATACTAGTGGGAAACTCAACTGTTTCAAAAATAACAGCTTCTCAGTTTAACAGAATAACTCTGTGTAGTAGTGTCGGTATACCGTAGCCCCATCAACAACCGGTTAAAGTTAAAATTAAAATTAAACCGACCGTTTTATTGTACCGAAGATCGTACGTCCCTAAAGCTGTGAGCGAGAGCGAGCATTCCCAATCTCAAGGCTATTCATCCCGTTAAATGGTTAAATAGCAGTTGCCGATGCCGATGAAAACCGATGTTTATTCATCGAACCTAGTTGCAGTGGAAGTGGAAGTGGAACTGAAACAGACACGACTCCGAATTCTAGCTTAGTGTAAAAAGCGTTATTTTTTAAGCCGTTAGTTTTATAAGTCGGTAACTGGTCGTTACCGTTACGTCTCGTTAACCGCTTAAAAATAGCTGACAGTTAAATAACGACCCATCACTAAATATGCGCAGATATCTAATTTTTTTCAAATGGATCATCCTGTATATTATAATGCCATTGGCAAGATAATTTACTACTCTTCGAATTTTGTTAATCATTACCTACACCCAAGCCGTACGGTTTTTGAGATATTCAGCTTCGAAATATGCAAGATGGGTATGTATTATGATTCCTGTAGAGTGTCATGGAAAATAGCAAACAGTAACTAAATTTTCAGTTTGACAGTTATGTTTTAAGTTGAGTAATACAACTAAGTAAACTTTACTTCTCTGCACAAAAATTAAGTTTGATCGCAAAAAAGCAATGGCAAGATCTGGATACTCAAATCAGGATTTTATCAATCTGCTACTAATTCACGGAGAATGTCGCCGGATGTCAGCAAGAACATGTCGTGTATTTGCAGAACGATATCCAGATTTACTTCCACCTTCCCATAAAACTATTAATGCCGTTATTAGAAACTTACAACAACATGAATCATTTACAGCAAAAAATGTCAGAGCAAAACGTGAAGTTGATAATGAAGAGAATGAGGTGAATGTTTTAGCGTTTCTGACTGCATATCCTAATGCCTCTATAAGAGAATTAATGCATCACTTGCGACTCTCATTTTCAACGATTCAAAGAATTTTGAAAAAACATAAATGGAGACCTTACTGCTACAGCACAGTACATGCCCTGGTAAGCACCGATTTGGAAAAGAGAGTCAACTTTTGTGAATGGCTTATAATGCAGAAAGATGAGGATGAGAATTTTTTGAATAATGTAATTTGGGTTGATGAGGCGAAATTCACGAATAACGAAATGTTCAATAGACACAACTGTCACTACTGGGCTTCCAAAAATCCTCATGTAACTTGGCGAAGAGGATTTCAAAATAGGTGGTCCTTAAATGTATTCTGTGCAATAAAAGGTACGATGACATGAAAGTTTTATTTCAAACTATTTTCCAACAGACTAAGTAAGACTCAGTAAGAAGTGCGGCTTACTCATTTTCTTAAATTCTGATTCCATATTGTGAAATTCAAGGTAACACAACCCACTCGTTATTATTATGATTTGTTATTATTTCCAGGTGATCGAATTTTATGTGTCCACTTCTATGACGAGAATCTTACTGGGGAACGTTATTTAGAAATATTGAGGACCGTCATTCAACCACAATTAGCTGGAATGTCAGACGAGGAAAGGAATCAGACATGGTACCAGCAAGATGGCGCGTCACCGCACAGTACGAGAGCTGTTAGTGATGCACTGGAACGAATGTTTTCTGGCAGATAGATAGCAAATAGAGGTCCTTACGTCTGGCCCCCACGTTCTCCGGACTTTTCACCCCTAGACTACTTCATTTGGGGATTCATAAAGAATGTATTGTATGGACACCCGGTTACGACTAAGGAAGACATAATCAGACGAGTTCGAGATGCTTTTGCGTTGCTGACATCAAACCAGATGGAGCAGGCCATCGCTGAAATCGTTCAGCGAGCAAATAAGTGTTTGCAACAGCAGGGGGATGTCTTCGAGCATTTATTATAATATGTATACATATAATTTTCTCATATTTCAGTGTTCGATTGTTTGAATTTTATTTTTAATTTGTTTCGTTGTTTAGTTCAGTTAGTTTGTTTGTTGACGTAACTGGTTCACAGTGTGGTAAGTTTCTAATAACGGCATCAACAGTTTCATGGGTAGGTGTAGGCAAGTCTACATATGGTTCTGCAAATACACATGTTCTTGCTAACATTCGTCAGAATTCTTCGTGAACTAGTAGCAGATTAATAAAATCCCAATTTGAGTACATCATATTGTTTTTTTGAGATCAAACTGAATTTTTGTGCACAGAAGTTAAGTTCACTTAGTTGTATTATTCAACTTAAAACATAACTGTCAAACTGAGAATTTGGTTAATGTTAAAGTTTGCTATTTTCCATGGCACTCTGCAACAATCATAATACATACCCATATTGCCTATTTCGAAGCTGAATATCTCAAAAACCGTACGGTTTGGGTATAGGTAATGATTAACAAAATTCGAAGAGTAGTAAATGATCTTGCCAATGGCATTATAATATACAGGGTGATCCATTTGAAAAAAATGAGATATCTGCGCATATGCGTTTTTAATCACCCCGTAGACCACAATCAGTTTGTCGGAAGATTGTGTATACTAAGTTAAAATATACAATAATGAAAAAAAATATGAAGAACAAAGAACTTCCAATTTGCATCCATTAATAAGATACAGGGCGTTGAAGGGGACATATTTTTGTAATAAAAACGGCCATATCTCGTGAAACACTCAGTATAAAGTAGCAAAACCGTATATTGAGAGAATCGTCAAGATTAGCTGTATCCGAATCTGTAATAATATATAGGCGTTACATTTAAAATAAGCGAGTTAGTCTCCACTTCCGGTATAACCGGAAGTCGCGGGATGTTCTAAATATTTTAGATGGATTGGACATATTGGTAAACCTCATACCACAAATTTTCATAATCCAAATCAATCTATTTTCTCCAAAACGTCTAATAGGAACTCGTAAAGAATCACTCTGTATACATATATACATATATGTGTACAATATATTATGTAATACATTGAACGTAAGTAAATCAGCATTAAATCCCGTTAATGAATATTTAATTTATGTGGATTGTGAAATATCGATTGATTTTTAAATCAGTTATAAGCTATTGTTGCTACTAGAATATAATCTTATCTTTAAACAAATTATGGTTTATTTGCCATGCAATTCATTAATGTTTATTGTTATCAAATAGAACGCCACACATATTCAGTTTGTTTGTGTGTTATGTGACAATCGGAGGGCTATCGGAGAAGATATATTTTCTATTATGTTCCGTGGTATTCCGTTTATACGATTTCTGTGTTTAAATGTAGCAGAGTGATTTTGTTTTTGTGTGACAAAAAGTGATACGAAAGTGAAAGTGATAGAAGACTGTGATAAGTCAAAATGAAATTTTTGTTGAAGAGCTGTATAGGTCAATGTCGAAATTCAAATGTGAGTCTGCTTTTATTATTACAATACAATTAATGATTACTTTTCGAATATTGCCAAAAACATTGCCAAACAATTAATATAACACCAAGTGTGAACTCATATCGGTGTTATCTAATAAACTTTAATACAAATAAGCAGGCTCAAAAATTTACAACTTAACCCTTTAATGACCTGACCTACTTTTTTTTTTGAAATATCTTATTTTTTGGCTGAAACTTATTAAAAATGGTTAAAATAAATATATACAAAGGTTAAATTTGACTTAAAAAACAAAACATTTATGAAAAAAAATGTGGGGCTCAAAAGTACCGCCGATATCTTACACGTTATAGTCAAGTCTCCAAAAGTCCCCTGTGGGTCCGGGGATTAACTAAAAGAATAGGCCCAAGGTAACTCCTGCATGTCGTACGAGGCGACTAATCGAAGTCAAGCAGGTGGTAGTGGACTTTTCCTTTACGTGATAGTAAAGGATTTTTTCCCGCCCGAGGAGGTACCACCCCTTACATCAAGGGGGCGGTGAAGTCCCAACGAACGTTTTCGGTTCTGGTATATGAGTTGGTTTCCCTTATAAACCAAAATGATGATGGCTTCTCCTTGTACAAAAGATTCCGGAGATAAAATACCCCTCCGTTCGAGTCTCCGGGAGAGGCGTGTACAGGGGGCGGCGGCATCAAGATTTAACGTATCCTTCTCTAATATATGTGGCCTAAATTCTAAGCGCTTCCTAGCAACTACAGGCCTATTTTTCTCCTTTCAATCGTCTCTAAAGTGACGGAAAAGTATATAATCACCGAATTACTAAAATTTCTTGAAAAACACAGTCTAATCCACGACAGGCAGTATGAATTCCGTCAGCGCAGATCAACTGCCGACTTCCTTTCCTTTGTCACCCATTCTTGTAACAAGTCTATGGAACTACACGGTGAATCCCAGATTGTCGCTCTAGACATATCCAAAGCAGGTATGGCACGCGGCGCTGCTTAATAAACTTCCGGCCTATGGCCTACCACTAAAACTCTGTACCTGTATAGCAAATTTCCTCTCCAACCGGAGCATTTCTGTTTTCGTGGATGGCCATTCTCTATACTGTATCCAATTAGTGCAGGAGTTCTTCAAAGTTCAGCTTTAGCCCCTACTTTGTTTCTTCTCCACATCAATGACCTCCTCGCTAGCACATCCAACCCAGTTCACAGTTACGCGGACGACATCAGCCTCCACTCAAATATACAATATTCTAAGCCTGTCTCTTTACCCCAATTAGATGAGGATCGCAGACTCATGGAGGGTTCTGTCTCCGTGGATCTCCAAAAATATTAGACTGGGGAAGTAGAAATCTTGTACAATTCAACCCCACCAAATCCCAGTCTTGCTTTCTATCTCATAAGAGATACACCAGCCCTAGACCCATCACAATGAACAACCAAGTTATTCAAAGTAATGAGTCCTTTTCACTTTTTGGCATTTCTGTGGATCGAAATCTCATTTGGTACCAACATATCACATCAATTGCAGAAGCCGAAGAAATTAGGTTTCCTCTTCCGGGCTCGCAAATACTTTTCACCAGCTAATCTCTATACCGTATATACTTCACAAATAAGGCAAAACATCGAATACTGCTCCCACATCTGGAGTGCCGCTGCCGCTTCTACACTCGCTATCCTGGACTCCATTCAGAAGAGAGCTATACGTGTCATCGGTGACCCTACCCTCACCCAAAGGCTGCCATCCCTTACCCACCGACGTGCCGTTGGTGACCTCTCTCTCATTTATAGATATCTGCACGGGCATTGCTCAGAGGAGCTTTCTTCCATAGTTCCTCCACCTGCTGCCCCCAACAGATCTACCAGGGAAACACAGCGAATGCACTCTTTTACTGTCCAGATCACCATACATAGAACATCTTGTTATATCCGCTCTTTTGTCCCGAGGATTGCCAAGTTGTGGAATTCCTTGCCGGCACGACACATGTTTTTCCTTCTCCTCAGAACCTCCAAACCTTCAAGACTAGAATTACAAGTTGCCTCTTTCCTCATTGTCGACACTCACCGTACGATAGTATTTAGGCTGTAAGCCCTCGTGGTGTGTTACTGAAAAAAAATCTAGCTCACAGTATTCCAAAAAACAGTTATTCCTTTTATAACAGCATAGGTAAATGCCACAAGCGTTACACTTACAGTATGGCTTAGATTGCGTAGATTTTTCAGAACACATTTCGCATCTTGCTCGCCTACTTGGAAAAATAATGTAATGTGGTCCTAAATTTGATAAACGTTCATCTGATGGTACACTATAATTGTATTTTCTCCTTATTACACAGCCATTGATTAAATAGTTACTAAGTTTTGTAACAGCTATATCCACGGTTAGTCAAACAAAAGAAAAACTTCAGTACGTGAAAAAATAATACGGCCAGTGAAATTGAATAGAGAAAAATAAGTGTTATTTAGAGAAAACAAAAAGTCTGTGGCCAATAGACATTACCATCCGAGGTCATCCCTGAATTCACACACACACACACAGGCATTGTTATTATTAGGTCTTAAAGAAGATCGTCTTTTCGATGGCTGTCCTAAAGTCGTAAGCCCTTGATTGACTTGTCTCCTAAAACCCAATAAAGTAGGTTTTTCTCCATACCCCCACTTTTCACAGTACTTTTTTCATTTCGATGATAGTTAGAAGCTATGTATATAGGCTTATTGTCCATCCATTTATAATAGCATATACCAGTTTTTAACAATTGACAGTCAAACTCTCCATGCGTCATATATTTGTCAGCTCTCAAACTGCTTGGTCCACCTTTACTATATTTCCTTATTGTTCCTAACGCTAAGCAATTTTCTATCTTTAATTTTTCGAGTAATTTTACCGAAGTAAAGTAATTATCGAAACAAAGTATTTTGTTTTTCCCCATTGTTCCTCACTTAGAGATATGCCTCTCTCCTGGGCCATATCCTGCATACTTTACTTTTATTTCTCCATCCTTTCCTTGGTAAACATCAAACGTTTTAATATAACCTTTTTGATATGCTATACACCACAATTTATACCCTCGTTTTATCGGTTTCTTCGAATTATATTGTTTTATCGATGAGAGCCCCTTGAATAATATCATTGATTCATCAATTGATAACTGTCGTGTTCCATTATACAACTTGTTAAATTTGTTCTTTTAGAGTTTCTATAAGAGGTCTTATCTTGTATAATTTAACTCTGTTGTTTGTTGGAATGACACTGTTACCGTTGACGTGAATCTTTTGAAGAATACTTTCAAACCTCTTTCTACTCATCCTCGCACTTATGAAGGTGATGCCAAGATCTTGTGAAGTTGATCAGTCCTTCCAAGAAGGGACATTATGGTACCCCATGAAAGAATGTGTTTACAAAGTACACAACATTCACTTATAACCACCACATCCAAAAAATAACGCAAACACTCTAACTTAAAAATAAGTTACAAAACCAGTAACAGAATGGTAAACAAAATAAATAAAAAAACAAGAACACAACATACATGAATAAAGCGGAATATATCAAATAGAATGTAATACATGCAATGAAAAAAATATAAGAATGACAAAAAAAAACAATAGAAATAAGATTCAAGGAACATGTAATAGCATTAAACACGTCATACCACAGTGATAGGAACAGGAAACCGATACTTGGTTCTCGGGTTGAACCGCGTCCAGAATGTATGGAAACTCGACGTTTCGGCTCCTGTTTTGAAGCCATTTTCAAGAGGTAAAGATAATATGTAAGGACACTCTAAGGCCTCAATCTGCCTACTCCTTAGAGTGATGGACAAAGGTGGGTAAAGGAAATATGTAAGGACACTCTAAGGCGTCAATCTGCCTACTCCTTAGAGTGATGGACAAAGGTGGGTAAAGGAAATATGTAAGGACACTCTAAGGCGTCAATCTGCCTACTCCTTAGAGTGGTGTACAAAGGTGGGTAAAGGAAATATGTAAGGACACTCTAAGGCCTCAATCTGCCTACTCCTTAGAGCGGTGGACAAAGGTGGGTTGGGTTGTTGTAGCTCGATTACGGGGCCTCAATCTGCCTACTCCCCAAATCTCGCCGGAGATCGTCTCTGAGGTCTCAGTGTGTTCAACCCTAGGCCTCAGACCTCACAGACGATCTCCGGCGAGATTTGGGGAGTAGACAGATTGAGGCCCCGTAATCGGGCTGCAACAACCCAACCCACCTTTGTCCACCGCTCTAAGGAGTAGGCAGATTGAGGCCTTAGAGTGTCCTTACATATTTCCTTTACCCACCTTTGTCCACCACTCTAAGGAGTAGGCAGATTGAGGCCTTAGAGTGTCATTACATATTTCTTTTACCCACATTTGTCCATCACTCTAAGGAGTAGGCAGACTAAGGCCTTAGAGTGTCCTTACATATTACCTTTACCTCTTGAAAATGGCTTCAAAACAGGAGCTCAAACGTCGAGTTTCCATAAATTCTGGACGCGGTTCAACCCGAGAACCAAATATGTCTCACATTAAAGAATGCGTAAATCTTTCTAAACAAATATATATATATATATATATATATATATATATATATATATATATATAACCAAAATTTGAAATTAGCTCAGTATTTCTCTGTAGATATATATATATATATATATATATATATATATATATATATTTATTTATTTATTTATTTATTGTACCTAAGCTGATACAAAAACACATGTACTTACTCGTCAATAAAAATACACACACACAGATATAATACAATTTAAGTCAAATAAATATTTCATAGTAAAATAAATTTCTCAATTTCCTAATAAAATGTATTTATTTCCTAATAAACCCAGTATGGATTTATGAAAGAGAGATCAACAACAGATGCAACGAAGAAAGTAAGCAAAATTATAGAAGATAACAAGAGAAAACCATTGGAAATAGAAGATATGCATTGTTAATCACACTGGACATTAAAAATGCTTTTAACACGGTACCCCTGAAAGGAATAATGGATGCATTGGATGAGCTTGGAGTCGGCAAATACTTAAGGAAAATGATTGAAACCTACTTAGAATACCGAATAATACTTGTGTGAGGCCAAGAAGTAAGAGTAACCCCAGGAGTTCCGCAGGGTTCCATCCTAGGACCATGGATGTGGATAATATACTAAGATGCAATTATAAAAACACCAACACCGGACGGAGTAACACTAATTGGATACGCTGATGATACGGCAATTGTAGTTTCGGCAAGCACTGAAAACATTTTGAGGACCAATGCTAACATTATATTGCAAAGACTACATCAAACAATATGGAAAAAGCAGCTGCAATTGGAAAATAACAAAACAGAAGCTGTGATAATATATGGAACTCGCAGCCTAAAGAACATTACACTGAAAATTGACGGAACTACAATTGAAACAAAAAGTAGTGTGAAATACCTAGGAGTCTACTTTGGCCGAAACGAAGATATGTGAGAGCATGTGGCCGGGGTGTCAGAAATACAGATGGGATAGTAACAGCTCTGAGCAAAGTCATGCCTAACATAGGAGGTACCTGCTCACCCAAAAGAAAAATACTAGCCTCTGTAGCCCACTCTATAATGCTATATGCAGTACCAATTTGGGGAAGTGCCATGAAATATGGAAAGTATAGAAACATATTGACGAGACTACAGAGGAGGATGGTAATATGGGTTGTCAGTGCGTACTGCACCGTCTCGGCAAAAGCGATCCAGATAATCACGGGGATAAAGCCAATCGAACTCTTCGTTGAAGAGAGGGTAAAGATGAACGGACGAGAGGAGGCTGAAAGAGAACAAATAAAGGACGAAATAAAACAGATATGGCAGAATAGATGGGAGCAGGAAACGGGGAAGGCAGGATGAACAAAAAGGCTGGTACAAGATGCTGGAGCATGGGTGAATCTTAAACATGGAGAAATATATTACCACATCACCCAATTTCGAAGTGGACATGGATGCTATTCCAGTTACCTAAAGAGTTGTAGACTCAGGAACACAAAAGAATGCTGGTATTACAGAGCAGTAGACACACCACAACACGCTTGTGTCACATATGGACAGAGAAGAGAAATGAGATGATCTTAATGGTAGGAACACTAGTGACAGCAGAAAGCATAGTAAGCACCATGCTACAGACCAAAGAACAATGGAAAATAATACACAGGTACATCAAAGCAGTGTTAGGGCAGAAAGAAAGAGATGAAAAAAGAATTAAAAAGAGAGACAAGACCAATAGTGGTATAAAGGAAAATTACATGTCAGTTTGAAGTTATACAGTTCCAAACTGAAATGTGGAGGAATGAAGGAGGGGTTTTAGTTGGTGAGCACTCCCATGAGGGAGTGAATCCAGCACAGACCAAAGGATTCGCGGCTGTCTTTGAAGACCCCCCCCCCCCCCCACACACACACAAATACAAAATATATAGAATTATTGTACCAAAACTGTTACAAAAACAGATACGCCGATAAATATCTATCGACAACATGTCGCCCTTCTTGTACCTTAAAATAGCAAGAGCAATCGTAAGAAGAGTAGGAAAGCAGCCCCTATCTATAGACAGATTTGTTATATGCACCAAGGCAACAACAATGTTAGTAGCTACTGTCAGTGGCAGATTTGCCCTAAGGCCCAGTAGGACCGGGCCTAGGGCGGTCAGATATTAGGGGCGGCCAATAAAGTAAATTCATTATGTAGCCTATATAAATGCGGGATTACTTTTCCTCATTTCCATGGGCGTCTGTCTGCTTCTCTCATCCTGACCCCTCTGATATCTCACAAAACGTCACCGAAATTATCCAAGCTGGCATGGAATTATTTATCCCACGTACACAGAAAACCTCTTCAGCCACTCAAAAGCCCTGGTTCTCTAAATCCTGCGACAAGGCCAGACTTGAAAAGGTCAAAGCTCACAAAACGCTTCTACACAATCCCAGTCAAGAAAACCGTCAAGCATTTAACGACGCAAGAAACCACTATGTCCGCATTCTTTCTGAGGCAAAAAACTCGTTTAATAACCATATCAAAAACAAAGTCCTCTTAAGCTCCAACGGCAGCAAACCCTTCTGGACTCTTGCTAAATCTATTGGAAATAATTTCTACAAGAGCACGTTCCCACCTCTTGTCTCAGGGGACAAAATTGTTTCTACCGCCCTGGGCAAGGCTGAACTTTTTGCCTCGTTATTCGCCGCCAATTCTACTCTCAATCCACCTCCAAATGTTTAACCACCAACAGTCCCCAATGTCGCGCACAAAATAACGGATATCATTTTCAAAACTAAAAAGGTACGAAAGATGCTCTCTTCTCTTAATACCAGGAAAGCCTCTGGCCTTGACGAGATCCCAGCAATTGTTCTCAAAAAATGCGCACCAGAACTTGCTCCTGTCCTGACTCGTCTGTTTCAGACATCCTACAATAGAGGCATATTCCCTAGTAACTGGAAAACTGCTCGAGTACAACCCGTCCCCAAGAAAGGATCCAAAGCGCTTCCTAGCAACTACAGGCCTATTTCTCTCCTTTTAGTCGTCTCTAAAGTGATGGAAAAGTATATAAACACCGAATTACTAAAATTTATTGAAAAACACAGTCTAATTCACGATAGGCAGTATGGATTCCGTCAGCGCAGATCAACTGCCGACCTCCTTTCCTCTCTCACCCATTCTTGGTACAAGTCTATGGAACTACACGGTGAATCCCAGATTATCGCTCTAGACATATCCAAAGCATTCGACTAGGTCTGGCACGCAGCGCTGCCTAATAAACTCCCGGTCTATGGCCTACCACCAAAACTCTGTACCTGGACAGCAAATTTCCTCTCCAACAGGAGCATTTCTGTTGTTGTGGATGGCCATTCCTCTAAACTGTATCCAATTAATGCAGGAGTTCCTCAAGGTTCAGCTTTAGCCCCTACTTTGTTTCTTCTCCACATCAATGACCTCCTCTCTAGCACATCCAACCCATATCACAGTTACGCGGACGACAGCACCCTCCACTCAAATAAACAATATCCTAAGCCTGTTTCTTTAGCCCAACTAGATGAGGATCGCAGACTCATGAAAGATTCTGTCTCCGTGGATCTCCAAAGAATATTAGACTGGGGAGGTAGAAATCTTGTACAATTCAACCCCACCAAAACAGTCTTGCTGTCTTACTCATAAGAGATACACCAGCCCTAGACCCATCACAATGAACAACCAAGTTATCCAAAGTAATGAGTCCTTTTCACTTGTTGGACTTTCTGTGGATCGAGGTCTCAATTGGCACCAACATGTCACTTCAATTGCAGAATCGGCTGCTAAGAAATTAGGTTTTCTCTTTCGGGCTCGCAAATACTTTTCACCAGCTAATCTCTATACCTTATATACTTCACAAATAAGGCCAAACCTCGAATACTGCTCCCACATCTAGGGTGCCGCTTCTACACTCGCTATCCTGGACTCCATTCAGAAGAGAGCTATACGTCTCATCGGTGACCCTACACTCACCCAAAGGCTGCCATCCCTTGCCCACCGACGTGCCGTTGGTGACCTCTCTCTCTCTCTCTCTCTCTCTTTCTTTTATAGATATCTGCACGGGCACTGCTCAAAGGAGCTTTCTTCCATAGTTCCTCCACCTGCTGCTCCCAACAGATCTACCAGGGGAACAGAGAGAATGCACCCTTTTACTGTCCAGGTCTCCAGACATAGAACATCCTGTTATTCCCGCTCTTTTGTCCCGAGGACTTCCAAGCTATGGAATTCTTTGCCGGCACAAGTTTTTCCTTCTCCTCCGAACCTCCAAACCTTCAAGTCCAGAATTAACAAGTTGCCTCTTTCCTCCTTGTCGACACCCACGGTACGATAGTATTTAGGCTGTAAGCCCTCGTGGTGTGTTGCCGAAATTAAAAAAAAAATATGGGTGCTGGGAAAGGGGCGGCTTTTACTTACTACATGGCCTGGGGCCTAGGGCGGCCAATACTGCAAATCCGCAACTGGCTACTGTTGATAACATTAATAGAGGATCACCGCGAATCAGTCTGTGATAAGGAAACACTCTGTGTGTTGGACTGAGATTGAAACGTAGTTTGAAGATACCATAATCCTGGGAATCCTATGGTATCGTTAACAAGGTCGCGTGATGTCTCACATAGGGACACTGAACAGCTAATAAAGGGCTTCCCTCTGTCTATATATTATGTATGTGTATGTATGTCCCCCGTGTAATATTATTATAATACTACTGCTAATGTGATTAGAACGGCATGTGGCATGCGGCATGCGGCGAGGGAGGTGGAAGCAACAACCTAGAGAGGTATCTTTTGTAAAATTAGTATGCTTAAACGCGATACCGATTTAGAAGACCCTGACTCCTAACTTGCCATTCCGAGTCGCTTGCTAAACTAATTAAGCGAAAATCTGTTTGCGATATTCACGTTAAAGCTTAAGAATATTAGCTTATGTGATGACTAAACAATGTATTAATATGGTGTTAAAGGTAAAGAGCTTACGTTGTGATCTAGAAATTATATAACACGTTGAAGTATAAGTTAGTAACGTTTGTATTGAATTTAAAATTTATTTCCACGTGGTAAACAAAATACCTACATGAATTAATTGTAAACATAAATAATCATCCATTGACGAGAGACTTGCAGGGCCTCGGTGGTTCAGCGGCAAGAACGTGTGCCTCTGAACCAAAGGGTACTGGGTTCGATCCCAGGGTTCTCCTTTCACTTTTTCAGTACAAACTGTAACATTAACATCAACCGAGGTTCTGGCATTGTGTTTGAGCAAGTTGAATGCCCTTCGGAGAGGGCGTAAAGCCGTCGGTCCCGTGTCCATGCGATGTTGGGCACGTTAAAGATCCCTACCCTCCTTACAAAAAGACAGGGGTTCGGCAAAATTTCCAGGATAGTGAGGTGAAATTGCTCCCTGGCGTCGGTGATTGGCCATAGTCGCGGAAATAGGCCGACGTTAAAGAAACAAAACACACACACAAACACAGGACAGACTTGTTGTAAGCCGTATTAGTGATAGTTATATTCCTCCAAAGCAGTATTATTATTATTATTATTATTATTATTATTATTATTATTATTATTATTATTATTATTATTATTATTATTATTATTATTATTATTATTATTATTATTATTTATTTGCTGCAAATTATACATGTCAGTACAATAAAGTCCTAGGCCTTGTATAGTATTTAATGACAAAATTTAATAGGAATATTCCAAAATATATTTGACACTTTTCTTTCAAAACATCAATCACTTCCAAAAACTGTCGGTCGCGTGGCTGAACGGACCCCCCCCCCCCAACAGAGGTTTGCATTAACATTTAGGCCCGGTAGAGGGAGGGGGTTACGAAAGGATTTCCAAAATCAAAAAAAAATGAGACGAGAAACTTAACTAGCATAAATGCTTGCTATAAATCTCTCTGCACAGGAGTGCTTACAAAGAAGACTTGGAAATAGAGAGATCTACCTCCTCTCATACAGTCAGGCAGTACTAAATAATAATAATAATAATAATAATAATAATAATAATAATAATAATAATAATAATAATAATAATAATAATAATAATAATAATAATAATAATAATAATAATAATAATAATAATAATAATAATAATAATAATAATAATAATAATAATAATAATAATAATAATAATAATAATAATATGCAGAACGGCCAGCACATTGCCTCGATGGATGTGCAGGAGTGTTATAAATACCTGGCAATACAGCAACCGAGGAAAATAAACCACTCGGTAATGAAGAACGCTCTGACAAATGAGTTTACGAAACGAGTAAAGCAGGTGGTGCGATCACATCTTAACAGCAAAGAACCTGACTGAAGCTCTGAATACATATGCATGTTCTGCACTTAGCTACTCATTTGGGATTGTGAACTGGAGTAAAACGGACATCAAAAATCTACAACGGAAGGTGCGAACACTCTTAACAAAATCCAAAAAGCATCATCCCCCGTAGTGCTATTGAGCGAGTAACCCTACCTAGACACCAAGGTGGAAGGGGAGTGTTGGATATTGGTAAACAGTTGGACCAGCAGATAGTGAACCTGCGTACATACTTCCATCAGTGGGCGCTTACTTCTGAACTACACCGTGCCATATGCGAGGCAGATGATTCAACACCGCTACAATTAAAAGAAAGTGAAATACCAAGTCACCATCGGACTGATCAGGACAAGTTGCTATCTTGGATGCAGAAGCCTCTCCATGGGCAACATCTGAATGATACCTCACAGGCACATGTCGACAAACTGACGTCGAACTACTGGTTGGTGTCCGGACAGATGTTTCCAGAGACAGAGGGGTTTTTGCTGGCCATGCAAGATCAGGTCATCCCAACAAGAAACTACCTGAAGTATATAGTTGGAGATAATTCGGTCCAAGATGAAAAATGTAGATTTGGGTGTCAGTCCTCAGATACTATCCAGCACGTCACAGGAGGATGTCAAGCGTTTGCTGCACGAGAGTATAAAGAGAGGCATGACGCAGTTGACAAGATACTTCATCAAGAACTGGTTCTGAAACTGGGACTTTCAAATCTTAGTAAGGTGCGCTACTATAGATACACTCCTGAGCCTGTTCTAGAAAACTCAGCATACAGGTTGTACTGGGATTGGACCGTGCTCACAGATCAACGAGTTGCCCACAACAGGCCAGATATAATAATAGTGGATAAGTCCAGGAACCAAGTGACGGTGATTGATGTAGCCATTCCGAATACTAATAATCTGGAGATAAAGTACAACGAGAAGACCATTAAGTACAGAGACCTCGAGATACAAGTAAAGAGACCGTGGAGGGCAGATAGTGTGCGAGTGATTCCAATAGTCGTGTCGTTAACTGGTGTGTAACTGGCGTCTTACGAAATTCTTACGAAATTTCGGTGCCTTCACACCAACTCATCTGTTAGAAGACTGTATACACCTCGGAAAGAAGGCGGCAGAGGGTTAATCCATATAAAGAACCTATCTTTTAAGCAAGAAAGAAACATGCCACAACGTTTTCTTGCATCGCAGGATGAACTGATGATGTTGGTGGTGTGCGAGGATAAGGATTATACTTCACTTAGGCTGGGTCAGCGCAACTATGAGTTGGACGCCCCGGCTGACCAGGACGGTGTAGTCCAGTGAGGCGACCAGGCTATGCATGGAAGGTACCCCAAACACCTGCAGGCGGATAGTGTTGATAAAACCTCTTCGTTTATATGGTTGGTCGACGGGTAACTCTACCCGGAGACTGAAGGTTTTGTGATGGCCATTCAGGATAGGGTTATGAAAAGTAAAAACTACGAGAAGCATTGCCTAAAATTAAACGTGGCGGATAAATGTCGAAAATGCGCAGTTGTTGGAGAGACCATTGAACACGTCATGGCAGCATGTCCTGCTCTTTTAGACTCAGCTTACTTAGGCAGACATAACCAGCTCGCCAAGATCATCCATCAACAAATTGCTTTGAAATACAGCCTCCTGAACCCGTCAACAACACCAGCTTACTACAAGTATTCTCCGGAGGTGGTGCTGGAGTCGGTGGACTTTCTTCTGTACTGGGACCGACCCATGATAACGGACCGCACTGTGGACTTCAATAGGCCAGACATTGTCCTGATAAACAAACAGATGAGGGTTGCTGTGATCATAGACATTGCTGTACCGCTGTCCCATAACATTCAGAAAATTGAAGTTGAAAAGATCACCAAGTATGAAAACTTGGCATATGAAATAAAAAACATATGGAAGCTCCAGAAGGTGGCTATATATCCGTTTGTAATGTTGGCGGAAGGAATAGTCACCAAAAATTTCATGAGAAATCTAAAGGAACTTGGATTACCAAATAACATCCCAAAGATGGGGCAGAGGGCGGTTCTGCTGCAGACATGTAACATAGTCCGAAAATTCCTCAGGTAAGTGGCGACGTCAAACACGTCTGCTGTGTTGAAGCACCGGAAGTCAGACTGCAATAATAATATCGAAATAATGGGATATGATGAATTTCATCCCCATCCACCGAGCCGAACCACAATGTCGCACGCGGGGGGTCGGTCAAAAGGTTTCCAGTAGTAATACTGAGAAAGTGTAACGCTTATATCAAATAATAATAATAATAATAATAATAATAATAATAATAATAATAATAATAATAATAATAATAATAATAATAATAATAATAATAATAATAATAATAATAATAATAATAATAATAATAATAATAATAATAATAATAATAATAATAATAATAATAATAATAATAAAACTCCGCCATCGCCGGTCTATATCTTCCTAATAGTGTGCAATTCTTATGAAAATTCACTACTATAACGCAATTGCTGCGTCCAGAACTTTTGTTATTTTGTATAATCCCATAATAAAACAAACGATGAGGCTGGTTCATCTCCTGGTGGGACACTGTATGTTGTATATCAACTATTTTAAAGTGTTCGCTTTTAATTGCAAGCAGTATATTAATTATATAAATCCCAAAACAAAAGCTATTTTCGTACAAAGAAAAATATTTTTGGACGTATTGAGTTTAAATGTCGCAAAAACTGAAACACGTGCTTCTTTGTTTAAGCACGTGTATGTCTGTTTATGTTTGTATTCCTGCATTTTTTGGACACAGGCTAAATAAACAAGGATGATAATCTAGTTGAAAGTTATAATGCAAGTGTGCACTTCTGTTAAATTGGTTTCAATTGGGAATAAGGAAAACCTTACTTCAGTTACATATAACAAGCTTTTATTGGGAAAACCATTTGCTATTTCGTATACAACTTCATACAAAGGTATAATAAATTATATTTTACTGCTAATATCAAACATTTTCTGCAAGAAAAGAAAGGGTAAACTTTTATAAGGATAATATTAAAAGTGGACGCAGCAAGTGCGTTAGAGTAGTGAATTTTTATAAGAATTGTACACTATTATTATACGGCATATTACTAAAATTAATACTTTAAACTTACACAGACCTTGAAGATCAATGTTAAAAAACTCTGGACGCAGCAAGTGCGTTATGGTAGTAAATTTTTATAAAACTATTTTTTAATAGCAATAATGTGTGTTTTTTTAAGAAAGTGGGCATCAAATTTGGTTACCAGTATAATCTATATAGTAAAAACAATGTGCCATGTTTCATCAAAATAACTTTATTGTTTGAAAATGTACAAAAATTTCCGAAAGTAAACTTAAAGTGTTCCCGAAAAAATTCGTTTCTTGGTCAACCTTATAGGTTAATAGCAAATTGAGCTATTCAAATATTAAGAATTTGATCAAAATTCGCTACCATAACGCACTTACTGCGTCCAGATTTTTTTTTCTTACAAACATGATTAAAAAAAAAAGAAAATTTGTATCACCAACGACTTATGGGCCACCCTGTGATTGTAGAAATACTTTTTTAAGATGTAGCTCAAAACACCCTATAATTAATATATACAATTTTTTTTCATATCTTGTATAATAACAGATATATCGAGCTTTATTGATTTTTTTAAGAAAATTCTACAACAATTATATACTATTAAACGATAAACTCTATAGCTAAGACTACTGCCAAGCATCAGAGAAAGGGTCTATTTGAAATGAATTTTCTGGAAACATTTTATTAAAATGAAGGACAATAACGGTTGAAACTAAGACTTCAGGGTTTGTAAAACATTCTCCTTGAGACACTTTATTTCCATAGCCCGTATTAGATTCAAGTTATTTGCCTAAATGTTGCCAATTTTGACGTTTAAATCGCAACTTTGACGTTTTGTGAAAAACCTCAATTTATTTTTCTTTAAATGTCTATAACTTGTCTTTTGACCTACAAAGCTAAATTTTGGTATGTAGCTTACCTATAAGGATGTAAACCCGCGTACCAAATTTGGTTGCCCTTACTTTGTTAATTCCGGAGATATGATTTTTTTTTGAAAGAAAACACAAAATTTTCCAGGAAAACTTGGACCGATTTTCCTGGCTAACGAACTTATCCAAGCCATTTGCAAAAGCAAGGTATTCACCAAATTTAATCCAAATCGGCCCATTATTTTTTGAGTTATCGGTGTGATACATATATATATATATATATATATATATATATATATATATATATATATATATATATATATATATATATATATATATATATATATATATATAAACATATAAAAATTTTAACTGACCCCGGAAATGTGTTCTGCGGGGCCTAATTAGCGCTCATTTGAAGAAATTTTTTCATAATTCAAAAGTCGGGATCTCCTCATTAGTGAATTTTTTTTAAGATAATTCACTAAAAGACATATTTGCTATTAAAAAACATTTTTAATAGCAAATATCTTTTAGTGAATTTTTATTGAAAAAAATCACTAATAGAGAGGTATCCATGGTTCGATGGTGAGACTTTGCAAAACTTTTTTCAAATGAGCAGCCCCTAGAACCCATATCCGGGGCCAGTTTCGATTTTTATATGTTTATATATATATATATATATATATATATATATATATATATATATATATATATATATATATATATATATCCAACCGATAACTCAAAAAGTAATCAACCGATTTTGATGAAACTCGGCAAGTGCCTTTATTTTATTAATAGCTTGGATGGGTTCGTTATCCAGGAAAATTGGACAAGGTTTTCCGGAAATTTTTTGAGTTTTCTTTCGAAAAAAAAGTTTTCTCCGAAAATTACAAAGATATTTCGATCAAATTTGGTGGAAATGTTTCTTTGAGTAAGACCTAACTATGTACCAAAATTCAGCTTTCTAAGCTTACAGAAAATTGAGCTATCCAAATTTGAAACATTTATTTTTTATATCACCGCTTTTTATTGACAATGGTAAAAACTGGTTTATAGGTATATGAGATCTAGTATGCTGAGTCGTTACCTACTAACGAAACATTTGATATCATTGCGCAGGTCAGTTACACGCTATAACTGTCTTGTATGGTGGGTGGTGTTGGGGGGTAGCTGCTTCGTCTTCGTCGTGGGGATTTTCCCTCCCCCCTCGCGTGCATACAACCACCCTCGTTGCATAAACCACAAGAAAAATGTCTTGTTCATACCCGCCAAGAAAGTTACTGCACCTGGGGGAATAGGGGTGCTGTGCGGGGTAGGCAGGGTTTAGGGGGATATGGCTTCAAGATGTGAAATAGACAGCTTTCAAGCCCATTTTATTCGCATTTTCTGCTCATATTTCCTTTTTACTATCTATTCCGCCCAGCAGCCCTACTCACTCCTGCTCCCGTAACTTCCTTGGGGGGTGTGAACAAGACATTTTTCTTGGGGTTTGTGGATCCAGGGGGGAGGGGAGGGTTCTAGGTAGGTTTCTGAAAACAGTTTTTTGAAAAGCGTTCGGGAGCTAATCTGCAAATTTACCGAAAATTCGCTACCAAAACGCACTTACTGCGTCCAGATTTTTTTCTTACAAGCGCATCATATTTCTATAAAAAATTCAAAATGCATTAACGAATTTGTTCTACGAAAATTAGCTAAAAAAATTATAGACCGTTAAACCATAAACTTCACTAAACCTACAGCGAAAGCACCAACTTAACTAAATCGACAGCCAAAGCATCAGAGAAAGGGATTATTTTAGTAAAATGACAGAAAATGACGGTTGAATCTGAAACTTAAGGGCTCGCAGAACACTCTTCTTGCAACATTTTCTTTTCACAATCCGTATTTGTTTCACGTTCTTTGCCTAAACATTGCCAATTTTGACGTTTCAACTTGCGAGTTTGACGTTTTGAGGAAAACTCCAAAATATGTTTTTTTAACTGCCCATAACTTCTTAAAGCTAGAGATCTAAATTTTGGTACAAAGTTCACTCTTTACAATACAAACACGCGTACCAAATTTGGTTGATTTTACTTTGTTATTTCCGGAGATATAATTTTTTTAGAAAGAAAACACAACATTTTCCGGGAAAACCTGGTCCGATTTTCCTGGCTAACGAACTTATCCAAGCCACTTGCAGAGGGAAGGTACTCACCACATTTGATCAAGATCGGTCCATTATTTTTTGAGTTATGGGTCGGATATATATATATATATATATATATATATATATATATATATATATATATATATATATATATATATATATATATATATATATATATATATATATATATATATATATATATATATATATATATATATATACAGGGTGGCGCATTGAAAACGAAACATACCGATTTGCGTCCAGAGAATTTGTCACATAAACCCCTTAAGGGTGGTGATAACAACCCTTATATTTTAAATAGGGAACATGGGTCGAGTGTTACATCATTTGAAAGCTCTTTCTTTTCTGAATTCAGCACACTATTTTTTTTGGAAGTTTTATTAACTCATTTAAAAATTATTCACAGTTGAAGTTGCAAGAACGTATTTCATTCATTGTGAAAAGAAACGCACTAATTAGTTCATTTTTCGTTAAAAAAAAAACTAAAAAACAAAACCAAACGTTAAAAAATGTTTATTCAGTTAAGTAAGTGTTCAAATTGTTGACCACCAGCTTCCATACAAAAGTACAAATTTTGTTCAAAACGAGCTCTGACATTCTGTAGCATTTGTGGAGTTATTAGACGGCACTCTTCAACAATGCGTCGTCGTAATTCTTCCAGAGACTCCCGTTCTGTTGCATAAATTCTACTCTTTAAATGGTCCCACAGAAAGAAGTCTAAAGGAGTTAAATCCGGTGATCTAGGGGGCACTCAATAGCACCTCTACGCCCAATCCATTGCTCTGGAAACTCTCTGTTCAAAAACTCCCTAACACGTTGTGAAAAATGCGGAGGAGCTCCATATTGTTTAAACCCTAATTGATTGTCTTGATAGCGATCATCATTTTCAACAATGTCAACTAGTAGAGGGTAAACGATATTCTCTAGTAACTCGAAATACGTTTCGCCACTCAAGTTGCCATCAAGAAAAATTGGTCTGATTAAATGGTCTGCAAAAATGCCAGTCCAGACATTCAATTTCTGTGGAGTGAAAATCTCTTGGATTATTATCTGCCCAATAACGACAATTATGAAAATTGACTGTAGAGTTTAATAAAAACGTACACTCGTCTGAAAAACAGATATTGAACAGAAAGTTCCCGTTATAAGCTATTCGTGCAGTCATAACTTCACAAAACTCCAGCCGCCGATCAAAATCATCTTCATTCAGTTGTTGTACAATATGAATTTTATACGGGTGAAATTTATAATGCTTCAATATTCGCTGAATAGTTCTTCTTTTGATGTTTGAAACAGTGGCCAATTTTCTCGTGCTCAAAGTTGGGTTTGCAGCAATTTGTCCTAAAACTTCAATCTCAGTAGTCTCATTTCTAACTGGAAATTCACGTTCAGGATCCCGTTTTTTGTTGGCTACTGAACCACTTTGTCGAAACTTTGCAACTAACTCCAAAATTTATTTTCTGTTAACATGTCTGTTCGGATGTCGTTCATTAAACAAATTTGCGGTACGGTTGGCACAGTCATCGTTTTTGAAAAAAGAGTAATTATTTCAACTCTTTCTTCTACAGAATACATCATTGTGAAATTAATTTTCGGTAGTACTATCAAGTATCAAACCGACCGATAAACTGAAATAATAAACCGCATTTTTCTCATTCAGATAAGAAATGTTCTGATAGTCAATTTTTTGTGTACAAACCAACAAAGCATTCACTATCAGCACATTTCTTATCGGAATGAGTGAAATGTGTTTGTGCATCTTAAACTGTGAATAATTTTTAAACGAGTTGATAAAACTTCCAAAAAAATTTGTGTGCTGAATTCAGAAAGAAAGAGCTTTCAAATGATGTAACACTCGACCCATGTTCCCTATTTAAAAATATAAGGGTTGTTATCACCACCCTTAAGGGGTTGATGTGACAAAGTTGAGTTTTATGTCATAACATGTCCCCCTCAATATTAAAATTGACTTGTTTCAGCGTTTCTTAAAAAAAAATTTCTCTGGACGCAAATCGGTCTGTTTCGTTTTCAATGCACCACCCTATATATATATATATATATATATATATATATATATATATATATATATATATATATATATATATATATATATATATATAAAAACACAGATCTCCTCATTAGCGAATTTTTTTTAATTCGCTAACACTGGTGTTTTTGTACATATTAACGTCGCCATTAAAAATTATTTTATAGATGTTGCACAATTTTTATTTGAATTCAGAGCATCACGTCAAAATTACAGAATACTTTCGGAAATAAAAATAATTTTCAATATTTAAAGCCACTATTATACTCCAGTACATTATACCAATACTTCAGACGCCTATATTACTTCAGCTTTTATTCTTATATTGCTAACGTCAATAATTCGGCCAAGATGAAAGAGATTCCTTTTACGTCGTTCACCATTCTTGAAGTCTATTGTCCCTGTGTTTTAAACAAAGGGGGAAAATCTGCAAGCGTTGACAAATCGAATCTTGCAGATCATCTTATTCCTGAGACCTTTGTTTCGACTAGTTTCTTCTGATTAAAGCCCACACAGAAAGCGATTGTTTTGTCTTGATGAAATGAATACACAACTTGACCATGAATTTAAATCTTAATATGCATAAATTTGTCTGCTTCAGAATGAGATCAGTCTGTAAATGGAAACGACCTGGCCATTATTACAGGCTTTCAAATATTTTAATTGGATAGTGACGCATTTTCACTTGTCGGTGTTGTTAAATGTTACGCTGCAAACAGTAATTAACTTCCTACATGGGTTGTAATTAAACATGCAAAACATTGATACAAGAATGTGTACCTCTAAAAAGTGTTGAGAAAGCACTTTGATCAGTTCTTGTGAATTTTCATCAACAAAATTCACTAATAGAGAGGTAACAATGGTAAGACTTTCGGAAAATTTATTGAAATGAGCGCGAATTAGGGCACTTTGAACCCACATCCACGGTCCGTTTGAATATATATATATATATATATATATATATATATATATATATATATATATATATATATATATATATATATATATATATATATATATATATATATATATATATATAAATATATTCAAACGGACCGTGGATATGGGTTCAAAGTGCCCTGATTCGCGCTCATTTCAATAAATTTTCCGAAAGTCTTACCATCGTTACCTCTCTATTAGTAAATTTTGTTGAAAATTCACAAAAACTGATCAAAGTGCTTTCTCAATATATATATATATATATATATATATATATATATATATATATATATATATATATATATATATATATATATATATATATATATATATATATATATATATAGGCACATGCTGCATCCAATTTTTTTTTGATAGTTTGTTTTTGGTTCTATTTAATATTTTATACAGGGTGTTTTTGTTAACGCTGAGACACCATACTATCAAAATAAAACTATTGTGCGAATCAACTGTTATAAAATGTTCCCTTCTAATAAAATTAATGAAACTTGATTTTTATACACTTTAAGTCTGGATTTTGTTTCACAAAAATTGTTTGCACTGCGATTTAGGAGTAACGCACTTCAATGACTGATGTCATTCTTCAGAGTTCAAAAGATATGTATCCGTAAGTAGCTGTGTATCTGGCCAACACTCCAAGACATTTGAAGTGTCCCAGGGATCTGTACTTGGACCATTCTTATTTTTGCTATATATTAATGACCTAATATCTCATGTCAGATCCAAATGCCCGAATCGAATTTGCGAATGATGTCACGTTGACAATGACAGCTGAAACCTTGCATATGAAGCTTAGAAATGCGTACTATTGCAAAAAAGAATGAAATTTTAACTATGTTTTACGGTTGTTCGGTCCTCGTATACGGCAGTACAGTTTTAGTGAATTTTCTTTAAAAAATTCACTAATGAGGAGATCCCGACTTTTGAATTTTGAAAAAATTTCTTCAAATGAGCGCTAATTAGGCCCCCCAGAACACATATCCGGGGTCAGTTTAAATTTTTATATGTTTATATATATATATATATATATATATATATATATATATATATATATATATATATATATATATATATATATATATATATATATATATATGTATCATACCGATAACTCAAAAAATAATGGGCCGATTTTGATTAAATTTGGTGAAAAAATTCGCTTTGCAAATGGCTTGGATAAGTTTGTTAGCCAGGAAAATCGGTCCAGGTTTTCCCGGAAAATTTTGTGTTTTCTTTCAAAAAAAATTTATATCTCCGGAATTAACAAAGTAAGGGCAACCAAATTTGGTACGCAGGTTTATATCCTTATAGGTAAGTTACCTACCAAAATTTAGCTATGTAACTCAAAAGACAAAAGAGTTATAGGCATTTAAAGAAAAATAAATTGGGGTTTTTCTCAAAACGTCAAAGTGACGATTTAAAATGTTAAAATTGGCAACATTTAGGCAAATAACTTGAATCTAATACAGGCTATAGAAATAAAATGTCTCAAGAAGGATGTTTTACAAACCCTGAAGTCTTAGTTTCAACCGTCATTGTCCTTCATTTTAATAAAATATTTCCAGAAAATTCATTTCAAATAGACCCTTTCTCTGACGCTTGGCAGTAGCCTTAGCTACAGAGTTTATCGTTTAATGGTATATAATTTTTGTAGAATTTTCGTAAAAAAATCAATAAAGCTCAATATATCTGTTATTATACAAGATATGAAAAAGAAATGTATATATTAATTATAAGGTGTCTTGAGCTTCATCTTAAAAAAATAGTTCTACAATCACAGCGTGGCCCATAAGTCGTTGGTGATACAAATTTTCTTCTTTTTTTTAATGAAACACGCCTTATATTATTGCATTTTTGCATTTTCCATCGAAATATAATGCATGTTTGTAAGAAAAAAAATTCTGGACGCAGTAAGTGCGTTATGGTAGCGAATTTTGATCAAATGCTTAATATTTGAATATCTCAATTTGCTATTAACCTATAAGGTTGACCAAGTAACGAGTTTTTTCGGGAACACTTTAAATTTACTTTCGGAAATTTTTGTACATTTTCAAGCAATACAGTTATTTTGATGAAACATGGCACATTGTTTTTACTATATAGGTTATACTGGTAACCAAATTTGATGCCTGCTTTCTTAAAAAACACACATTATTGCTATTAAAAAATAGTTTTATGAAAATTCACTACCATAACGCACTTGCTGCGTCCAGAGTTTTTTAAGTTTGCTTTCGCGATAAGAGATAATACGACCAGAACGCCAGTGAAGTTCGTGTAAAAACAACGCTCTGCAGAACAACTAATACCACCAGAGAATAATATATGTGTGTCGCATACTTTTCAATAGTGCAGCCGGCCGGTAGAAAAGCCAAAAAAAAACAGCCCTTGTTACACTTGCTAGTTCCGAGGCACGCAAAAGTAAATTGAGTCAATTACCCTTCAGAGAGAAACGAATACCGTATCGCAGGTAAGTGGTATTTTGGCCATTCACGTTTTCTGTGCAATATAATTATACTGACGTCACATCCCTCTTTTGTAAAACGCATACAGTTCACTCGATACAAAATTTCTCTTTTGCTGTCTCTCCCCACGATCAAAACATTTTGATTTCGAAAACCGCATGCATTACGCACAACCGTAGTTTCATGTTTTTGATACTAGCTCTGACTTTTTAGTGAATTTTCTAAAAAAAAAATTCACTAATGAGGAGATCTCGACTTTTGAATTTTGAAAAAATTTCTTCAAATGAGCGCTATTTAGGACCCCTGGAACCCAAATCCGAGGTCGGTTTCAGACTTTATATGTTTATATATATATATATATATATATATATATATATATATATATATATATATATATATATATATATATATATATATATAATATATATATATATATATATATATATATATATATATATATATATATATATATATATATATATATATATATATATATGTTTATATATTTATGTGTCACACCTATAACTAAAAAAATAATGAACCGATTTTGATAAAATTTGGTGAGTACCTTCCTTTCGCGAGTGGCTTGGATAAGTTCGTTATCCAGGAAAATCCGCCGAGGTTTTCCCGGAAAATTTTGTGTTTTTTTTCGAAAAAAATCGAAAAAAATTTATATCTTCGGAATTAACAAAGTAAGGGCAACGAAATTTGGTACACGGGTTTATATCGTTATATGTAAGCGACCTACCAAAATTTAGCGCTGTCGGTTAAAGGACAAAAAAGTTACATGCATTTAAAGAAAAATAAATTTGGGTTTTCCTCAAAACGTCAAGTCGCGATTTTAAACGTCAAAATTGTTAATATTTAGGCAATGAACCTGAAATTAATATGATCTATGGAAGGAAAATGTCTCAAGAATAATGTTTTACAAAGCCTGAGCTCTTAGTTTCAATCGTCATTGTCCTTCATTTTACTAAAATATTCCCAGAAAATTCATTTCAAATAGACCCTTTCTCTGATACTTTAGCAGTAGTGTTGGCTATAGAGTTTATCGTTTAATGGTATATCATTTTTGTCGAATTATCTTAAAAAATCATTAAAGCGCAATATTTCCGTTATTATTCAAGTTACGAAAAAAAGTTGTATACATTAATTGTAGGGTGTCTTAAGCTACATCTTAAAAAATATTTCCACAATTATAAGGTGGCCCATAAGTCGTTGGTGATTCAAATTTTCTTTTTTTTAGTGAATTTTTTTAATCGAACACGCCCTATGTTATTGCATTTTTGTATTTTCCATCGAAATATAATACATCTTTGTAAGAAAAGAAATTCGGGACGCAGCAAGTGCGTTATGGTAGCGAATTTTCATTAAATGCTTCAAATTGTGAATCAATTTGCTATTAACCTATAAGGTTGACCAGAAAACCAGTTTTTTCGGGAAAAATTTAAGTTTACTTTCGGAAATTTTTGTACATTTTCAAACAATAAAGTTATTTTGATGAAATATGGTACATTGTTTCTAATATATAAATTATACTGGTAACCAAATTTGGTGCCTGCTTTCTTAAAAAAACATATTTGCTATTAGAAACATTTTTATGAAAATTCACTACCATAACGCACTTTCTGCGTCCAGAGTTTTTTGCCTTGAATTGTTAGCAATTCCGCTTAGGATTATTAATATTTTGTGAGTTTTTCATTGAGATATTATGGGCGGCATGTTTGAAATTGTTTTTCCTCTTTTTTTCCTCTTCAATATGCTTAAGTAGACTTTAACTAGTTGCAGTATTTACTCCCGAAAAGGACTTCGAGCGAAGTCGAAATATATTGAGCTTTCAATAAAAAATTACTTTCTTAAAGTTCAATCTCTCAACTTTCTTGGTAGCAATTGGCCTTAAAATACTAGAATTTTGTTTCGAGAATATTTTGTATCCTCAAAAATAGCAAAGCTATGGTAACAAAATTTTGTACACAGGATTCTATTGTAAAACGTGTACCATATACGAAAATCTTGATTTCTAGGCTTAAATAAAAAGCAGTTAAAACGATTTAATGAAAAAGATGTTGGGGTACCACTGGAGGTCATAGAAGGGCACAAGACCAAATATTCGTGTGGTAAACAAAATCTATTAAAAATTATAGACACAGAATAGCTTACTTTGCCGTAAAAAGGTAAAGAAGTGAGAAAAATTTATATGAAACTTTTTCAATTTTTTCTTCTGAAAATGTCAAGTGACGACTTAAAAGCCAAAATTGGTGATTGTTAGACAATGATTCTAGAATTAATGCTGTCTATGAGTTCAGACTATTTCTGTGGCCTCTCAAGTGTTGTTTTCTTCTGTGCAACTGGTTTTGCTTTTTACGTCATCGTCAGGTAAAAGAAAAAAAACTCTATGAAGCCAAAGAAAAAATATACATCTGTATTTAGATTAGATTGTATAATTTTTAGTTTATCGCATTAGCGAATTTTCATGTATGAAATTTATTGGAGTTTTTATTTGGATAATTTTCTTGCGAAAACTTTCTTTTTTCTATTTCTTTTGAAAGAAATATGCCATAGAGAGAATCTACGTCTGCATTTAGATTATAATGTATAATTTTTAGTTAACTTCATTAGCGAATTTTTGTGTACGTAATTTCTTTAGAATTTTTTTAGATAACTTTCTTGCCAAAACAATTGTTTACTACCTTTTTGAAAGACAAATTAGTTTTGAATTTTTGTGTGAAATAATATTTCGCCTAATTTTAAAGGAATTTTTCTATATATAATGCCTTAGGAAAGACCTTACTACATTTCCAAATTAAGCTTTCTAAAAAAATTGTGTTATTCAAGTTTGAAGCATTTAATAAAAATTCACTACCGTAACGCACTTGCTGCGTCCCGAATTTTTTTAAAAATAGAACTCGAGTAACATAACGTTTCAAAAGTTTTTTGGAACGTAATATAGATACGCTGTTTTCTGTATTCTCAAATAAATCCCAATCGCTACATCGCAGTCTGGTTACGTACTTATTTTTATCCATTTTATTTTTATTTATAACTAATATTTACAAACACAGTGTTTGTGAAATCACCTGAAAACATGTCATCCTTGTATCTGGAATTCTTCTCTGCTGTATTCCCGCGTTCCAACAGTCCAAGCTTGAGAATTTATCGTTTTCCTGACCTAATAAAACATTTCAGTCACACATGTTTCTGCCATATGTTAACTATAACTTTCACTGGAAGAGATTTCATCCCATAAGATAACGAGTTTTAATACACAAATAAAGAAAAACAAGTGAGCTGGTGGTCTTTTTATAAAGAGCACATCCATCTAGTCTTTTTATGGTTTAAATTAGGTAAAGTCAACAGGAAAAGAAACATCCCAAGACATATATTCAGACACTAATGTGGCGATTATTTAAAACTTGTATACAGTGTGTGTCCACAACGATATCAAGCTATCTGTGTGTGTGTGTTTTGTTTCTTTAACGTCGGCCTATTTCCGCGACTATGACCAATCACCGACACCAGGGAGCTGTTTCACCTCACTATCCTGGAATTTTTGCCGAACCCCTGCCTTTCTGTATGGAGGGTAGGGATCTTTAACGTGCCCAACATCACATGGACACGGGACCGACGGCTTTACGCCCCCTTCGAAGGACGGAACGTGTAGACATTCAACTTGCTCAAATACAATGCCAGAATCTCGGTTGATGTTAATGTTACAGTTTTTACTGAAAAAGAGAAAGGAGAACCCTGGGATCGAACCCAGTACCCTTCGGTTCGGAGGCACACGTTCTTACCTCTGAACCACCGAGGCTCTAAAGAAAAGCCATCTGTTTTTTCGAAAATATTAAAAACACGTCCACGAACTTTCTTATACGCGGGTTTTTTATGGTGCCCTATTTAACATTTAACCAAATTTTTGTGTTTTTTTCTGACACTACCAGTTACATATTTTGTTATTTTTGTCTGCTATGCCTTGGCGAATTATTAGGTGTTAAAGTATCCCAGTTAATTTTATATGTGCGTTGAAACAGCAAAAAAAGTCGGGACGCAGCAAGTGCGTTATGGAAGTGTATTTTCATAAAAATGTTTTTAATAGCAAATATGTCTCTTTAATGCAAGCAGGCATCAATTTGGTTACCGGTATAACCTATATAGTAGAAACAATGTACCATCTTTTATCAAAATAACTTATTGTTTGAAAATATACAAACCTTTTACGAAAATAAACTTAAAATGTTTCCAAGCAAACTGGTTCCTAGCCAACGAACCTTAGGTTAATAGCAAATTTAGTTATTGAAATTCGCTACCAAAACGCACTTACTGCGTCTCGATTTTTTTTACAAACACGCATCATATTCTGCTAAAAATGCTAAAATGTAATAATATAAGCGACGTCGGGGAAAAATTGTAGGTATCACTAACTACTTATGGGCCATCCTGTGATTGTCAAAATAGTTTTATAAGATGCAGCTCAAGACACCCTATAATTAACGTACACAATTTTTTCTCCTATCTTGTATAATAACAATTATATTTGTTATATAGATATTTGGTAATATCCAATTGCTTTTGGGTAAATTTGCAGATGAGCTCACGGGGGGCTTTTAGAACACTTTTTCCAGAAACATGTTTAGAATCCAAATTGGATGCTTATATCACAAGATTTTTTTTCGCAAACAACCCCTAAGAAAGTTACGAGACCAGGAGTGAATAGGGGTGCTGGGCGTGAAAGGTGATAAAAAGTAAGTATAAACGAAAAATTCAAAAAAAATCAGCTTTGTCGGACCTCTATAAGCTGACTTTATCCCATTTTGCAGCTACACCTCCTTAAAATCCCGTTTACTGTGCACAGAACCCCTGTTCGCCACAGGTCCCGTAACTTTCTTAGGGATTATTCCCAATAAATGTTTCTTGTGGTTTATGCATTGAGGGCGTTTGTAGGCATGCAAAAGGGGACGGAGAATCCCTGTGTTTAGGGTGGGAGCTACGGAAGGGGGTGCTTCGTCCTGTGGGTCTCGCTTCTCCTTCTGCGGGCGTACAAAATCACCATCAATGTATAAACCACAAGAACCATTTCTTGGGAACAACCCCTAAGAATGTTACGGGACCTGGGGTGAATATGAGTCTGTGCGGGATAAACAGAATTTTAAGGATGTATACCCACAAAATGGAATAAAGACCGCTTATATGGGTCCAGCTAAGCTGTTTTTTTTCGCATTTTCGTTTAAACTTCCTTTGTATCTTCTTCCTCGCCCAGCACCCCTCTTTACTTCTCTTTCCGTAACTTACTTGGGGGTTATTTGCAAAAAAAATTCTTGTGGTTTATGCATCCTGAGGGACTTCTAAACATGTATCTGGAAAAAAATTTCAAAAGCCCTCCGTCAGCTTATCTGCAAATTTACCGAAGTTTTAAGCGAAAATTTTGGAATGTAATTGCATTCTCTAATAAGTGAAACTAGTCTGCTTACTATCTCATGATTAGATGTATTAACATAACTAACTACTGGCGTTATTGGAATGGTTGGTTTATGAATTTTTAAATAACCATACATACCTAGAGGTTGTGGACTTTTATATCAAATATATTTATATGAACTTTGTACTGCACTGCTTTTTTGCACACTTTGTACAGTCTAAAATAATTCTTAAAGTCTGGATGCAGCAAGTGCGAAGACTGTTTCGCAAACCCTAAGGTATCAGCTTCGACTGTCATTCTCCTTCATTTTACTAAAATATTTCCAGAAATTTCATTTCAAACAGACCCTGATACTTTGGCGGTAGTTTTAGTAAAGTTTATGGTTGAACAGTCTATAATTTTTAGCTCATTTTCGTAGAAAAAATTCGTTAGTTAGGAGATCGCAATTTTTGAATTTCAAAAAGATTTCTTCAATATAATTGTTATTATACAAAGATACGAGAAAAGGTTGTACGTTAATTATATGGTGTCTTGAGCTGCATCTTATAAAATTATTTTGACAATCACAAGATAGCCCATAAGTCGTTGGTCATACATAGAGTTTTTTTTCGAACACCCTTATTTATTGCATTTTTGCATTTTTTATCGAAATATGATGCATGTTTGTAAGAAAAAAAATCAAGACGCAGTAAGTGCGGTTTGGTAGCGAATTTTCCTTAAATGCTCCAAATTTCAAAAACTAAATTTGCTATTAGCTCAAAGTTTGTTGGCTAGGGAACCAGTTTCGTTGGAAATATTTTAAGTTTATTTTCGAAAAATGTTTGTACATTTTCAAACAATAAGTAATTTTGATAAAATATGGTACATTGTTTCTACTATATAGGTTATACCGGTAACCATATTGATGCCTGCTTGCGTTAGAGAGACATATTTGCTATTAAAAACATTTTTATGAAAATTGACTTCCATAACGCACTTGCTGCGTCCAGCCCTTTTCAACATTGTTTAATTATGATTGCAATTTGATTTTAGTGAATTTTCTTAAAAAATTCACTAATGAGGAGATCCCGACTTTGACAAATGAGCGCTAATTAGGCCCCCCAGAACACATATCCGGGGTCAGTGTCAATTATATATATATATATATATATATATATATATATATATATATATATATATATATATATATATATATATATATATATATATATATATATATATATATATGTATCACACCGATAACTCAAAAAATAGTGGGCCGATTTTGATTAGATTTGGTGAATACCTTCCTTTTGCAAATGGCTTGGATAAGTTTGTGAGCCAGGAAAATCGACTGAGGTTTTCCCGGAAAATTTTGTGTTTTCTTTTGAAAAAAAATTATATCTCCGGAATTAACAAAGTAAGGGCAACCAAATTTGGTACGCGGGTTAACATTCTTATAGGTAAAAGATCTACCAAAATTTAGCTTTGTAGGTCAAAACAAAAAAAGTTATAGACATTTAAAGAAAAATATATTGGGGTTTTCCACAAAACGTCAAAGTTGCGATTTAAACGTCAAAATTGGCAACATTTAGGCAAAGAACTTGAATCTGATATGGGCTATGGAAATAAACTGTCTCAAGAAGAATATTTTACAAACCCTAAAGTCATAGTTTCAACCGTCATTGTCCTTCATTTTAATAAAATATTTCCAGAAAATTCATTTCAAATAGACCCTTTCTCTGATACTTAGCTATAGAGTTTATCGTTTAATGGTATATAATTTTTGTAGAATTTTCGTAAAAAATCAATAAAGCTCAATATATCTGTTATTATACAAAATATGAAAAAAAAAGTATATATTAATTATAGGGTGTCTTGAGCTACATCTTAAAAAATTATTTCTATGATCACAGAGTGGCCCGTAAGTCGTTGGTGATACAAATTTTCTTTTTTTTTTAAATTAAACACGCCTTATGTTATTGCATTTTTGCATTTACCATCGAAATATAATGCATGTTTGTAAGAAAAAAATATTCTGGACGCAGTAAGTGCGTTATGGTAGCGAATCTTGATCAAATGCTTCATATTTGAATAGCTCAATTTGCTATTAACCTATAAGGTTGACCAAGAAACGAGTTTTTTCGGGAACACTTAAAAGTTTACTTTCGGAAATTTTTGTACATTTTCAAACAATAAAGTTATTTTAATGAAACATCGCACATTGTTTTTACTATATAGGTTATACTGGTAACCAAATTTGATGCCTGCTTTCTGAAAAAAACACACATTATTGCTATTAAAAAATATTTTAATGAAAATTCACTACCATAACGCACTTGCTGCGTCCAGAGTTTTTAATATACAGTGTGCATAGTTAATGCTGTTATAGAGATTGTTTGATATCTGGTTAAGACTTCTAAGAGTAGTCGTTACAACACAACGTTTTGACAAATTTCATTTATACGAAAAAAATATTTTTTGAAAGCCTTCCCCTCAATTCATTCTGTATACTTGTCAACATCTAAATAATATATTCAGTGGGTACTAACACAGAAGTAATACAGCTTGTATAATTTACGGTAGCACAGGAGAAGGCAAAACTTTGCAAATCAAAATTATATTGATACGAAACACGTCTGTTGATGATTTATATATCTGTTGAAACGTTTTGGATATATCAGGAGCTGCCACCACATGTTAACGATGACGCTTTTTGAGAGTGTCATAAAAAAGTCCACCCAACATTTTATCCCATATGTATCAGACAATTCACACATCATACACACAGTAACATATACACTATGCATTTATCTATTTATATTTATAATGAAACATGTGCAGGAGATAACAACACATGATGAACCAAAACATGGTAGTTGTAAATACCCAAGTGCGTTATTATACGAGGGAACTGTAGTAATTCATTACTAGATGCTTTATATAATCATTATTTTAAGTTTATTTGCATTTAATTTCATATGACGATGATTCTGTTCTCCTTTTTGAGGAAAATCTTGGGACATTGTTAAAATAATGTCTGGAAATGGTGGTACTGATCATTCTAACGATTCGCACCTCCCTATCCTCCGATTCGTAAATATTACGTCGAGGTAGTGCCGAACATTGATTTGGTAACGTGCTGGTGCTCCATCCTACTGGAATCATATCACATGTCGTAATTGTGTTTGTTGTCATAGCTATGTAATTATCTGTCAGAACGTTGTTATTTATTAGCTTTTATCTGTTAGGAGTTTTAAAGTTTGTCAGGTCAGGTCAGGTTAGGGGGGTCTTCATTCCCAAGCTGGGAAGGGAGGCCTACAAGCTGGCCAAGGCGTACAGGCTAATCAGCCTTACATCATTCCTGCTTAAGGAATTACAAAATATAGTAGATAGGTTTATGTTGGGAGAGATCCTAAAGGATCACCCCTTCCATAAAGGTGAGCACGCGTACCAGCGGGGAAAGTCGACGGAAACGGCGCTCCATGCTGTGACGCGGAAGGTGGAAAGGGTCCTACACTACGGGGAGAGCACATTAGCTGTGTTCCTCGATGTGGAGGGGGGCTTTGATAAGGCAAGGACGGATACGGTTTGTACCGCCCTACAGGAAAGGGGAACGCCGAGGTCCTTAATAAGCTGGGTGGCGAGCATGCTGGAGGACAGGAGAGTTTCGCTGACCTTGGGGGGCCGGGGGCTGGACGTCGGGGTGACGGGCGGCTGCCCTCAAGGCAGCTGCCTTTAGCCCCATCTATGGTGTCTGGTCATGGACGGCCTCTTGGAGCAGCTCTCCGAGAACGGCTTCTACGCCCAGG
Organism: Tillus elongatus; assembly: GCA_964006375.1. NCBI lineage: Eukaryota > Metazoa > Arthropoda > Insecta > Coleoptera > Cleridae > Tillus > Tillus elongatus. The sequence goes on from OZ023265.1 coordinate 160,335,389, forward strand.
AGTACGCTGATGATGGGCTGGTCTTAGTCACCGGCAAATTCCTCGGCGTCGTCTGTGAGTGCATGCAAGCTGCCTGTAGCATAATCGAAAGGTGGTGTGGTGAGCTGGGACTCTCCGTAAACCCGGCGAAAACGGAGATGATCCTATTTACCAACAAGAGGAAGGTAGAGGGGCTTAGGGCGCCCGTGATGTTTGGAAAACCTTTAGCTTTAGGGCGGGAGGTTAAATATCTGGGGATGATCCTGGACTCCAAACTAACATGGGGGTCGCAAATAGAACGGGTTGTAAGGAAGGAAGTAGCGACCCTCTGGCAGCTGCGTCGAGTGATAGGGAGGACCTGGGGAGTTAATCCTCGGATCCGTCACTGGATCTACACTGCGATCATCAGGCCGAGAATCCTCTATGGGGCGTTGGTCTGGTGGTGCGGTGTGAACCAAACTACCAGCAGGAAGCTGGCAAAACTCCAAAGGCTGGCTATTCTGTGTATCACAGGCGCTATGAGGACGACACACTCAGCCGCGAGTTATGGTTGCACCACCCGGTATACTACACACACCAAGGCTACTGTCAGCACATATGGGTACGTTGCGCTACACCGGCTTTTCCGTCGACTCAGCGTCCGGTTGAAGTGCAGCGACATTACCGAGGGGAAATTGATCAGCAATTAATAGTCTATAAATATATGTCGAACATTAATATTCACAGTTAGTCTTTGCCATCCAGCCTTAATGGTATTAGATTACTCATATGTATTTTATTGTAATTTTTATATTATTTAAATTTTAATATATATATATCGTTGTACTGTAATTTCAAGTAAATAAATTTAACTTTATGAAGTTCAATTGAAGTACAACTCTAAGTGGCGCAGTCGGTAGGATGAGTTTAGTGCCCTTTTGACAAAAATCGCAAAAGTCCGCACTTCGATTTTTATCGTTAAAAACTCAGAACCAGCTTCAAAGTCAACAAAGAACAGCATCGTCCAAGTTGATAAAAATAATTTAAGTAACTTTCAATTAAAAATACAGTGAGTGCGCGAGCGATCATAAGAGAAAATAAGGTTTGATACGGAACTTCTGCCTACGAAGTTGTCTGCCTTATTCGCTGTATCTTATGATGCTGAAGCAAAGAAGAACAGAAATCGTCTTCATCTTCACATTGGCGTAAGTGCTTTCATTGTTCCTTTGAATTTCCTTGTCCTACCTTAATCTAAAATCGATTAAAGTTAGAAGCAAATATTACGGGAAATATTAATTAAAATTTTACCCAAATTTAAATTATTGATTAATAAATTAATGTCAGACTCTGAAACAGAGACAGTTGACAATTTTAATAATAAAGTAAAAATAAATTTAGCACCTCCCAAACTTATAGTAACAGAGAAAAATACAATAAGCTCAAATAACAATCAAATTATGGCAAATCAATTACAAAATTATCACATTAATGCTATTCCCGCATACGATGGGGACCAGCATACTTTAGCTTTATTTATTTCAGCGTGTGAAAATTTTCTCACTTCATTTGTTGATAGAACAAATGATGACAATCCAAATAACCAATGGATGCTTAGAATAGTAATAAGTAAATTAGAAGGTAGAGCTAGAACATTGATAGGTAGTAGGGAAGATGCCACAAATTGGCCTCGTATTAAACAATTATTGCAACAATACTTCGGCGACCAGAGAGACGAAGACTGTTTAGCTAGGGACCTCTTGCTCTTAAAGCCAGACCCTAGAGAAACCCCATACCAATTCGGTATGAGAATACAAGACTCACGTAGTCTTTTAGCTTCAAAAGTAAGACTAACAACTGCAAACGAAGCATTTCGTTTAATTAAAAATGAATTTTACGATAAAGTGGCACTGAAAACCTATTTACATGGTTTGAGTGGTCAACTAGGGTTAGCAGTTAGGCTACAAAACCCGACTAATCTAGAACACGCTATGTCGCTTGTTCTGGAAGAAGAGAATTTTCAATATGGAGAAAAACAAATGAAATATCTCCACAATCAATCCACAAATTTTAAAAACTCAAATGTACCAAATAAACAACCTCAATACATACAGAATCAGCAAAATAATAGAAATAACGTTCCGCATTTTACGCACCCCCGACAATTCCATAACCAACCCACATACAGAAAGCCCTTAAATTTACGTAATCAGCCCCCACAACAGCTGACACAAAACGTATTCAGACCAAATCCAAATTTCAGACCAAACTATAGGCCAACACCTATGGAGGTATCTGCAAAAAATTCCTCGATACATACACGTCCCAATCCAAATTTTAGACAACATTTCCAGCCCGAACCTATGGAAACGTCATCTAGAAATTTCAATACTCATCCGAGAGGTCCTAACGGGCCTAACGCACAGTCATCACCTACCCAATTATACCATCAAGAGGTTCAACATGAATTTAAATCAGACAACCCTGTTTATGACGAATCTTATGAAAATTATCCTTCAGAAACACACTCTTATACAATTCCTGAAGATGACGCTCGTTACTTTGACGAAACGAATCATGAAACGTACGAAGAAGAAACTAGACCTGAAGCAGCTTTTGAACAAACAGATAACATCGAACAAAATTTTATTCAGGTTATCGAACTAAACAAAAAAATATAGTACAGATAAATTCTGTAAACCACCCTAAATTGCCTTATATACTGGTCGAAATCAACCCCTCATTTCAAATGCGACTTATGCTTGACACCGGTTCGATGAAATCGCTGTTATGTGAAAATATTGCCCATAATTTTTATTCCAAATTTATAGAGCATGAAAAATTTCAAATTAAATCTGTTCACCAAACCAGTTTTCATAATGAAATTCTAAAAATTCCTCTACCAAGTATATTTAAAACAGGCAGAGCTAAATTTAAATTCTATGTATTTAACATTAATAATCAATATCATGGGTTAATTGGTACTGACCTTCTCAAACAACTGGGAGCTAAAATAGATTTTTATAATAGGAAATTGGTAACGAAGCATACATGCATTCCCTTGTATTTACCATGTGACGACGACATACATCGCGAATGTAACTCGAAACCACAAGAATTAAATAACATAATACTGCCTGCGAGATGTGAAACAATAGTCAAACTTCCTATAGACTGTAGTTCCAACATAGGCATAATAAATAATATAAAACTCGAGTCAGGTGTAATTATTCCTGCATCTATCGTGACAGTTTCAAATGGCCAGGCTATAACCTCTATAGTGAATAGTAATGAAAATCCCGTACAGCTGATTATACATAAAGCTATTTATGCAGAACCTGTTTCAACTAACGAATTAAATTCCATTCATCATAACAAAGATATCGACTTAGAAAACATAGATGGTACTGCTAATGAAATTGACAAATTACAAATTCAAAATTTAAACAGATTAAGACTTGATCACACTAATGACGAAGAACGAGACATGATAGAAAACTTATGTTACGAGTACAGAGACATATTTTATTGCGAAGGTGTCCCATTATCATTTTCTAATCAAGTTAAGCATAGTATTAGGTTATCTAATCCTAACCCAGTATTTGTTAAGCCATATCGATTACCTGAAGCTCAAAAGCAAGAAGTCAAAAGACAAATTGACGACTTGTTAAGACAAAAAATTATTCAGCCATCTTCCAGCCCGTGGAATAGCCCTGTCCTGATTGTTAACAAAAAATCAGATGCCAGTGGCAAACAAAAATTTCGCATGGTCATAGACTATAGACGTCTTAATGAACAAACTATTGGTGATAAGTATCCCTTACCCAATATTTCGGAAATATTGGATAAATTAGGTCGTAGCCAGCCAGTATTATACCACTTTAGACTTAGCCTCAGGATATCATCAAATTGAAATGAATCCTGAAGATATGGAAAAAACTGCCTTCAGCTCTGAAGGGGGGCACTATATGTACAGGCGTATGCCATTCGGGTTGAAGGGAGCGCCTAGTACCTTTCAAAGGGCTATGGATAATATCCTTAGGGGTATTCAAAATGAAAAATGTTTTACCTACCTTGATGACATCATAATTTTCAGTACTTCTTTGCAAGAACACATAGAAAGGTTGACAAATGTATTCGAAAGGTTAAGAAAGGCTAATTTAAAAATACAGCTTGACAAGAGTGAATTTTTAAAAAAGGAAGTAGCCTACCTCGGGCACATTATCACGTCCGAAGGCGTAAAACCAAATCCTGATAAAGTAAAGGCTGTAAGAGAATTCCCCATACCTAAAACAAGAAAAGAGATCAAAGGATTTCTAGGTCTTGTAGGGTACTACCGAAAATTTATTAAAGACTTCGGTAAATTAACAAAACCATTGACTCGATGCTTAAAAAAAATGCAACTATAGTTCATGATAGTAGTTTTATAGAAGCTTTCGAAACATGCAAAAATATATTAATGAATGACCCCGTATTACAATACCCTGATTTCACAAAACCCTTTATACTCACTACGGATGCTTCCAATGTAGCCCTTGGAGCTGTCCTTTCTCAAGGGTCAGCAGGTAATGATAAACCTATTAGTTATGCTTCTCGTACCCTCAATGAAACAGAGCAGAGATACTCCACCATTGAACGGGAACTTATTTCTATTGTTTGGGCCACCAAATACTTCCGCCCCTATCTTTATGGTCGTAAGTTCTATATATATACTGACCACAGGCCTTTAGTATGGCTTATGCAACTAAAGGAACCCAATTCAAAATTAACACGTTGGCGTTTAAAACTCGAGGAATATGACTATGAAATAATTTATAAAAAAGGGTCTCTAAACTGCAACGCAGATTCCTTGTCCCGCATCCAAGTTCATGCTTTAGAGGATGCAGAAATTTCGTCAATCGCTAATAATTTTGATGAGGACGAAAGACCTCTCCAAGATTTACAAAGGCAGCTCAACACCCCAAATTTTGATGACGTTGTGCAACCAACTGAACCCGAATATATTCCGCCAATGAGCCCTCCAGAACTCTCTTTTATTCCAGTAGAAATTCCTAGCACCTCAAGCAACACTATTCCACCTATAAGCCGAACAGACAAAACAACACTTGAACAAAATAACGACTTACGAGACAGTGATCATTCACAAGTAAATGTAGAACCAAAAATAGGTATTCAGATATCAGATGTTCCTATAGAAAAACAACTAAACCAATATTATATATCTCCCGTACATAATAATCCAAGACCAGTAAAACAACTAAAGGTTAACAATCAAAATAAATATTTGGTGCAAATCCCGAGAAATGATAATCGACAAGCAATCATAAATTTTCTAAAGGAATATACTACAATAGGCAAAAGGTATTACTTTAATTTCGAAACAGAAAAATTATACCAAGATTTCTGTTCAGTGTATGTGGAAATATTTAACAACAATGCACCCATTATTATCAGTTGCCCCAAGCATCGTCTGCCCTTAGCCGACGATGAAGAGATTAACGAGGTAATTAGAAATTATCACGAGGGAAAAACTAACCATAGAGGTATAATAGAAACTATAAAACAAATATCCAACAAGTATTACTTTCAAAAAATGCGTGAAAAAATAACGGCTTATATTAATGAATGTGAAATTTGCAAGCGAGCCAAGTACGATAGAAATCCACCCAATATACCCTTAATGCTAACAGACACCCCTAGTAAACCCTTTCAGGTTATACATGCTGACACCTTTATAATAGAAAATCAAGTATTCTTAACAATCATTGATACTTTCTCAAAATTAGGGACAGCAATACCTATAAGTAGTAAGAATCCGGTAGAAACTGCTAATGCATTCATACAGTATTTTACGTACTATGGCACACCCGAACACATCATTATGGACAGTGGAACCGAATTTCGAACGGAAATCATCCAAAATCTTTTAGAGCTTCACAAAATTAAAATTCATTTTACTACACCTAAAAATCCAAATTCTAACGGTCCCATTGAAAGACTACACTCAACACTAATTGAACACGTTCGAATATTACGACAAACGTACACTAAAGACCCCATAAAATATTTAATGAACTACGCCCTTCTGGCATACAACTCAACTATACATACATCTACAAATCACATCCCCTTAGAAATAACCTTTGGACACACCTCTAATAGGGATATTTTCGATATAAATGATCATGAAAAGCTATTACAAGATTATCTAATATCGCACAAAAATAAATTAAAAATATGATATGAAAAGGTGAAAGAATTAATAGAGAAAAATAAGCTTCGCTCCATTTCTAACGCTAATAATAGAACCAATGATACCGACTTCTTTAGAGATCAAACACATGTATATACAAAAGTAGACAAACGAAACAAGAATAACCCTAAATTTGACGGCCCCTACGAGGTTGTAAGCATATCTGACAAAAATATAATGACTTTAAGAAAAAACAAAAAATTGTCTAAACGTCATTTACGAAATCTAAAACGACCTAATGTTTCAGGTCCATCTTCCTTATCCAAACCCAAGGACAAAGAATAACATTAGACAAGATCAATGACAACCCCGGACTATTATCAATTAACATGGGCAAAATGCAAAATTCCATTGACAAATGGACCATTATTCGAGTAATCCCTTTAACACCACTTCTCAATGGGTTTCGTTCCATAGATAAACAGTCCCAAGATATCCATGACATTATTCACAATTCCACACATTCTAATCTTTATCAAAACGAGATACAAAATTACCAAAATATCCTTTCCCATCAAATTGTGGAGACACAAAAAATATTTAACCAAGTTATACCCTCTAATAATAATCGTAATAAAAGAGGACTAGTTAATGCTGTAGGTACAATCATAAAGACCTTAACAGGCAACATGGACGCAGACGATGCAGAACGTTATGATACGGCAATTTCTCAATTAACATCAAATCAAGACAAAATTAAAACAATAGTTGATAATCAAATCATGTTAACAGAACAGGCCATAGAAAAATTTGATAAAACCATATCCTCGGTCATTTTAAACCAAAACAAAATTGAGGAACGTTTGCAGTTGATCACTTTAGGTTTCGAACAGGAAAAAATTAATAACGAACACATAATGCGTCTGCAGATGGTGTATATACAATTGATTACAGAAATCATTAATATTAAAAGCATTTTAAGCACATTAGTTAACGCAATAACTTTTGCAAGATTAGAAACAATGCATCCATTCATATTAGAACCTGAAGACTTACTAATAGAACTTAAAAGAATTGAGAGTTTTGTAACCAATCTCCCCTATAAGCTTGATGCAAATAATGTAGCTTTATACGAGGAGGTGTCAATAATTAAGTGTTACTACAAAAATTATACTTTAGTGTTTGCTATTGAAATTCCATTAGTAGAATCTAAACATTATAACTATTACCACCTTTATGCATTTCCTGTGAAACAAGGTCCTAGTCAAAATTATACCGTCATCATCCCTCAATCCAAATACCTAGCCCTTAACGATGAAAGCTATAACTTACAAAACACACTATGCCAAGAAGTCAGCCCTGGAGACTACTTATGCAGAGGTCAAACGATGAATCAGATCAGTAATAGCAGCCCTTGTGAAGTCCAATTGGTCAAGTTCACCACCAGATACGAAACTTGCGAACACCACCCAGTCAACATACAGCAGATGAAGAGCCAGAAGATAAGTGCAAACAAATGGATAATGGTATTCCCCCGTGAAAGTACAGCACACCAACGATGCCGTAGCCGACAAGAAACCACAAATCTAGAAGGAAGCTACTTGGTTCAAATCCCCGAAGGATGTCAAATGACAGTAAATAAGCAAATGTTCTCCCCATCTCACAATGAGATAGTATCTACCTACCACATCCAACTACCCAAGTTGAAGCTTACCAACTTTCAGCTACAAGAGGTAGTAAATACAGCCCCAATCAAATTAGAATCAATAGATCTGGATGAATTACAAAAAACAAAGCATCAACTACAACACCAACGGTCATTATTGAATGCAGCTCAACATCCGAAAGTAAGCCTGTCTACTAGCATCTGGACCATCCTGTTGTACGTGATTGTTGCCCTGATAGCAGTCTATGCTTTATGGAGACTAAGAAAACCAACCAAAGAACCAAGATCCAACACCAACCAACAACAACAAAGATGCCCTATGGAAGAAATCCCCCTGGAGAATATCACTTTGAAAATTTAGCTTCCCTAAATTTTCTATCTGGCCCCGGAGGAGTTATGGTTGCACCACCCGGTATACTACACACACCAAGGCTACTGTCAGCACATATGGGTACGTTGCGCTACACCGGCTTTTCCGTCGACTCAGCGTCCGGTTGAAGTGCAGCGACATTACCGAGGGGAAATTGATCAGCAATTAATAGTCTATAAATATATGTCGAACATTAATATTCACAGTTAGTCTTTGCCATCCAGCCTTAATGGTATTAGATTACTCATATGTATTTTATTGTAATTTTTATATTATTTAAATTTTAATATATATATATCGTTGTACTGTAATTTCAAGTAAATAAATTTAACTTTATGAAGTTCAATTGAAGTACAACTCTAAGTCGCGCTAGAGGTCCTGTTGATGCTGCCACCGCTTCACACCTGTGTCAGGAGGAAGGTGATGGCGTCACATTTCAGAATGCGAGACGCAGGAAACTGGTGCGGAGAGGGAGCAGTAATAGGGCATGCAAGAGTCGCCAAGGAGGTGGAAAAGGAAATTCCGATTTCCGCCATAAAGGGGTGGGATGCCGAGGATGATATTAGGTTGACTAGGCCATACACCCTCAGGATCCCCAGTAGGGATCAGTGGATCGCGACTGGAGGACCAACAATCCTCCGGGGCAGGAATATACATCGAGGGCATGGGGGTGCGCGAGAGCTATGCCCTTGGCGCATATACCACGTCATTCGAAACAGAGGTGTACGCTATCCTGTCTGTGGCCAACAGACAGGATTTGAAGAGGAGTCCCGAGAAATGTGTGTACATCTGCTCGGACAGCCAGGCAGTCCTCCGGGCAGCCTACGTGGCCAGAATCAGGTCTACACTGGTTCAGGAGTGCGCTGACGCCCTCAGAGGACTAGCCAGGACAAAGGAGGTACAACTAGTGTGGGTTCCGGGACACTGTGGCGTGGCGGGGAATGAGGTTGTGAATAATCTCGCAAGGCTTGGTTCCCGGCGGCCGTTCTGTGGCCCAGAGCCGACCATAGGTATAAGTAGGAAGTCGGTCTCCGTCGCCTTAGACAGGTGGACCGAGGAAGCAATGAAGAGGCACTGGGGGTCGGTTGGTGGCTGCAGGCAGGCGAGGGACTCCGTGGAGGGGCCGGACAGAGATAAAGCTGTCTAGCTACTCGGAAGGAGTCGACCTACGCTTCGCCGCATCCTTGGGGTGCTCACAGGCCACTGCGCCCTTAGAAGACACCTTACTTTGATAGGCGTAGAGAGGAATCCCATTTGCCAGGAATGCGGCGAGGATGAGGAAACGTCCTACCACTACCTGTGCGAATGCGAGGCTTTTGGGAGTCTTCGAGCAGAATTGTTCGGATCGAGGACTCTGCAGAGGAATCAGGTAAGTACCGTCTAATTGAAGACCGTCACGGCCTTCATCTCGAGGTCGAGGCGGTTTGGCGACGGAACCGAGGAGGAGTAGAGCATGGTTGCTGGGTTGCTGGGGTTGGCAAAAAGGGCCCATGGTGGCCTAATTGCTTGGCGCTGGCCTCCCCACCACTGCTACTACTACTAAAGTTTGTCAAATTATTTTTTGAGTTACACTACCAATTAAATTTAATATGAAAAGGTTTTCAAATTGGGAAAAAGTGAATTTCATTTTGTGCCATAGAAACGCTGAACGAGCTCAAGATATGTACGTTCGGCGATATCCAGAAAGGCGGGGCACCCAGGTTTATCTACCTTCAGAATGCTTAGAAATTATTTAATTACCTATGGTTCCTTTAAAAAACACAATCGAAATAGAGTGCCTTCGTCAACTGGAAAATAATGTTGAAGTACCTAAATCAACTGCTCAGATAATTCTAAACAATTTAAGTATCGTCCATATAAAACACATATTAGTCAAGAACTCCGAGATGGTGACTTAGAAAGGAAAATATTGATTTGCAATTGGTTCGTAGAGAAATGTCAAGAAAATCCTCAATTTCCGCTTAAGGTTCTGTGGTCTGATGAAAGCAGATTTACAAACTGCGGGATATTTAACAGACACAAAAACGTATATTGGGCCGATCAAAATCCGTTCTTAAATCGTGATCTGCACCATCAAGTTAGTTCGTGTTTTAATGTATGGCTACGAGTCATGAACGGACACGTACTATTTAACATTTTTTTAAATAATTTGATGCACCTCGATATATTGAAATATTACAAAATTACGTCGACCACCCTTTAGAAAATTTGCCTCTTCAAGATGTAGCGAGCATGTGGTTCCAGCAAGATAGAGCACCTCCACATAATGCAAGAATTATAACTGACTATTTGAATCAGCAACATGGAAATAACTGGATCGGAGATCGAGGTCCGGTTGCCTGGCCTGTACGCTCGCCGGACCTTACGCCTCTTGATTTTTGCATTTGGGGATACTTAAAGGATAAAGTTTATTGTACTCTTCAAAATACGGTAGATGAACTTGAGGCGGCTGTTGTTCAAGCCATAGAAGAAGTGCCTGGACAAATGGTTAAAGATGCATGTATGTATCTAATTCATCGATGTAGGACGTGCAGTAATAACAACGGTGGAATTATCTAATATTTACTTTAATTTACTTTCATTCATTGCTTTGTCATCGGTTTTTAGTTTTTCGTTTCGCTTTGAGTTTAATTATAAATAATGTTTCAGCTGATAACTTCAGTATCATAAATAAAATATAATTTTTATAAAATTGGATTATTTTTTGGCCAAAGGTTTGGTTTGGTTTCACAGCAAAGCAAGTGAAAAATTGTTTTTTTTAAATTTACATTTTCTGTCATCCAAAGACAGACTTGTTATACATTGTTGAAAATCTCTATTTACCCTCTATTTAATGACGTATAAATCCAATATGGCGGCCATAAAAAATAACAAAGTTGGCTACGGTTGCAAAAAAACTAGAAGGCCTAGAAAGCTTTCGATAAGGTCATATGACCTAATCATAATTCAAAACTACTCAATTTTATTAGATTTGTTTACAAGATGGCGCATATATTAAATTTTTTCGAAAAACACAATATTTACTTTTTGCTCCATATTTTGAAAACCCCTGTAGATATTTTTAATTTCGATACAGCATCTGATTGGGCTCGGAATAGGGCAACTTTTGCCCATTTATCCAGAATTGTATCTCTTACCGTTTCCGAAATCCCTATGTAGTTACATCTCGGAGACCTGGATATATATATATATATATATATATATATATATATATATATATATATATATATATATATATATATATATATATATATATATATATATAAAGCGTGGCGCATTGAAAACGAAACAGACCGATTTGCGTCCAGAGACTTTTTGTTAAGAAACGCTGAAACACGTCAAATTTAATATTGAGGGGGACATGTTTTGACATAAAACTCAACTTTGTCACATCAACTCTTTAAGGGTGGTGATAACAACCCTTATATTTTAAATAGGGAACATGGGTCGAGTGTTAAATCATTTGAAAGCCCTTTCCTTTTTGAATTCATCACACTATTTTTTTTGTAAGTTTTATCAACTCGTTTAAAAATTATTCACAGTTGGAGTTGCAAGAACGTATTTCATTCATTGTGATAAGAAATGCACTAATTAGTCAATTTTTCGTTAAAAAAACTAAAAAATAAAACTAAACGTTCAAAAATGTTTATTCAGTTAAGTAAGTGTTCGAATTGTTGACCACCAGCTTCCATACAAAAGCACAAATTTTGTTTAAAACGAGCTCTGCCATTCTGGAGCATTTGTGGAGTTATTAGAAGGCATTCTTCAACAATGCGTCATCGTAATTCTTCCAGAGACTCCGGTTCTGTTGCGAAAATTCTATTCTTTAAATGGCCCCATAGAAAGAAGTCTAAAGGAGTTAAATATGGTGATCTAGGGGGCCACTTAATAGCACCTCTACGCCCAATCCATTGTCCTGGAAACTCTCTGTTCAAAAACTCCCTATCACGTTGTGAAAAATGCGGAGGAGCTCCATTTTGTTGAAACGCTAATTGATTTTCTTGATAGCGATCATCATTTTCAACAATGTCAATTAGTAGAGGGTAAACGATATCTTCTAGTAACTCCAAATACGTTTCGCCACTCAAACTGCCATCAAGAAAAATTGCTCCGATTAAACGGTCTCCAAAAATGCCAGTCCAGACATTCAATTTCTGTGGAGTTTGAGTGTGGACTTCGTGAACATTTCTTGGATTATTTGCCCAATAACCACAATTATGACGATTGACTGTAGAGTTGTACACTCGTCTGAAAAACAGATGTTGAACAGAAAGTTCTCGTTACCAGCTATTCGTGCAGTCATAACTTCATAAAACTCCAGCCGCCGATCAAAATCATCTTCATTCAGTTGTTGTACAAGATGAATTTTATACGGGTGAAATTTATGATGCTTAAATATTTGCTGAATAGTTCTTCTTTTGATGTTTGAGACAGTCGCCAATTTTCTCGTGCTCAAAGTTGGGTCTGCAGCAATTTGTCCTAAAACTTCAATCTCAGTAGTCTCATTTCTAACCGGAAATTCACGTTCAGGATCCCGTTTTTTGTTGGCTACTGAACCACTTTGTCAAAACTTTGCAACTAACTCCAAAATGTATTTTCTGTAAACATGTTTGTTCGGATGTCGTTCATTAAACAAATTTGCGGTACGGTTGGCACAGTCATCGTTTTTGAAAAAAAGAGTAATTATTTCAATTCTTTCTTCTACAGAATACACTATTGTGAAATTAATTTTCGGTAGTACTATCAAGTATCAAACCGACCGATAAACTGAAATAATAAACCGCATTTCTCTCATTCCGATAAGAAATGTTCTGATAGTCAATTTTTTGTTTACAAACCAACAAAACATTGACTACCAGCACATTTCTTATCGGAATGAGTGAAATGCGTTTTTGCATCTTCAACTGCGAATAATTTTTAAACGAGTCGATAAAACTTCCAAAAAATTAATGTGCTGAATTCAGAAAAGAAAGAGCTTTCAAATGATGTAACACTCGACCCATGTTCCCTATTTAAAATATAAGAGTTGTTATCACCACCCTTAAGGGGTTGATGTGACTAAGTTGAGTTTTATGTCAAAACATGTCCCCCTCAATATTAAAATTGACGTGTTTCAGCGTTTCTTAAAAAAAATTCTCTGGACGCAAATTGTCTGTTTCGTTTTCATATATATATATATATATATATATATATATATATATATATATATATATATATATATATATATATATATATATATATATATATATATATATATATATATATATGTATGTATGGCTCGGGTAGTTCTTGTGTAAATTGCTTGGATAGATTGGTTGCCCAGGAAAGTCAAACTAGTTTTTTCGGAAAATGGTTGTACTTTCTCAAACGATAAAGTTATTTTCATGGAACATACATGGTCTCTACTATTTCTACTATAAAGGTTATGCGTTCAACCATAACGCATTTACTGCGTCCCGATCTTTTTTACTGTTAATTTTTGGAATAAATTTTAAAAACATAGATAGCATTTTTGAATAGCGAAGGAAGAGATCTTTCAAATGAGGTAACCCCTACTTCCTATTTAAAAATTTGGGTGTTACAACTGTAACTTTAAGGGGTTGAATGTAGGGATGTAGTTTTTACGTTGCTGGATGTAATTGGTTAAAATAAAATTGCGTTTTTTCGTGATTTTCATTAATATACACAATAATTGAGGTACTGAATTTACACTATATGTGTTTATTGAATTTTGTTAAACAACCTCGGTATAATTCTGAAGAAGATATGTCTGATGGTGGTGTTGTTCCAGTGACAGAAGCACCGTAATTTGAATGTGCTCGAGGTGAATACTGCGAAACGCCTCTTCACTAAGTGAATGATCTGATATTATCATCGCCGTCCCCGTCAGTGTGGTGGACAAAGCTCTGCAAGTCATTGCTTGACTTGAGGACCAGTCACAGCCAGCGCCAGCACCAGCACCTTAGTTTTGTTTCAACCGTTGTATGGTCGCGAGGTTTTCCGGAGACCGGTGACGGTATCGAGACCCCGCTAGTCCTAGTCGCTACTACTGACATTAGACACCTGAGGCTATTGTCTCTCCTTACTACCTCTACCTGTCAGTGTGGCTGTGTTAGTTCATTGTGTTGTTTACGACTGTTGCTCTGTGCTTTATTTTGGTGCTCGCGGTCGAGTTATTATGGTTTGATTCTTTTACTCGCGTCCAGACACTTTATTGTTTGCTTTGTTCTCTTTGTTTTATCTTCAATTGTTGTGATTTATTGCAATTATGTTGATGTTTGAGGTGAGTTTGCTTTCATTATATTATTGCATTTTATTTTTAACTTATAATAGTGATTATTTTCATACCCAATCAAAATGTGATTATCCCCATGCATTGTTTACAAGATGAAGTTACTTGTAGGCTTAGTCAACGATTGAATAAAGTAATTTTGTCCTTTATGTGTAAACTTTTAAATTAAAATGTATATGTTATATTATATGGTTACTAAGTGTACGCATTTTAGTGAATTTCCTAAAAAAAATCACTAATGCGGAGATCCTTACAATTTCTTTAAATGAGCGCGAACTAGGCCCCCTAGAACCCATATCCAGGGATCAGTTTCAATTTTTATATGTTTATATATATATATATATATATATATATATATATATATATATATATATATATATATATATATATATATATATATATATATATATATATATATATATATATACTCCAATATACATATAGGCATATAGGTATACCTCAAGGTTCAGCTTTAGCCCCTACTTTGTTTCTTCTCCAAATCAATGACCTCCTCTTTAGTACATCCAACCCAGTTCACAGCTACGCGGACGACAGCACCCTCCATTCAAATATACAATATTCTAAGCCTGTCTCTTTAGCCCAATTAGATGAGGATCGCAGACTCATGGAGGGTTCTGTCTCCGTGGATCTCCAAAAAATATAAGACTGGGGAAGTAGAAATCTTGTACAATTCAACCCCACCAAAACTAAGTCTTGCTTTCTTTCTCACAAGAGATACACCAGTACTAGACCCATCACAATGAACAACCAAGTTATTCAAAGTAATGAGTCCTTTTCTCTTGTTGGTATTTCTGTGGATCGAAATCTTAATTGGCACCAACATGTCACATCAATTGCAGAAGCGGCTGCTAAGAAATTACGTTTCCTCTTCCGGGCTCGCAAATACTTTTCACCAGCTAATCTCTATACCTTATATACTTCACAAATAAGGCCAAACCTCGAATACTGCTCCCACATCTGGGGTGCCGCTGCCGCTTCTACACTCGCTATCCTGGACTCCATTCAAAAGAGAGCTATACGTCTCATCAGTGACTCTACCCTCACCCAAAGGCTGCCATCCCTTGCCCACCGACGTGCCGTTGGTGACCTCTCTCTCTTTTCTAGATATCTGCACGGGCACTGCTCAGAGGAGCTTTCCTCCATAGTTCCCCCACCTGCTGCCCCCAACAGATCCACCAGGGGAACAGAGCGAATGCACCCTTTTACTGTCCAGGTCATCAGACATAGAACATCTTGTTATGCTCGCTCTTTTGTCCCGAGGACTTCCAAGTTGTGGAATTCCTTGCCGGCACATGTTTTTCCTTCTCCTCCGAACCTCCAAACCTTCAAGTCCAGAATTAACAAGCTGCCTCTTTCCTCCTTGTTAACACCCACGGTACGATAGTATTTAGGCTGTAAGCCCTCGTGGTGTGCTGTTGAAATTAAATATATATATATATATATATATATATATATATATATATATATATATATATATATATATATATATATATATATATATATATATATATATATACATATATCACGAGTATAACTCAAAAATAAAGGACCAATTTTGATCAAATTTGCTGAGTACCTTCCTTTTGCAAGTGGCTTGGATAAGTTCGTTAGCCTGAAAAATAGGCCCAGGTTTTCCCGGAAAATTTGGTGTTTTCGTTCGGAAAATATTTATACCTCCGGAAATAACAAAGGAAGGGGAACCAAATTTGGAAATTTGGTACGCGTGTGTGTAATATAGGGGGTGAACACTGTACCAAAATTTATGTGTGTAAGTTTAAAGACAAAACAAGTATGGGCATTTAAAAAAAGTCTGGACGCAGCAAGTGCGTTGTGGTAGTGAATTTTCATAAAAATGTTTTTAAAAACAAATATGTTTTCTTTAAAGAAAGCAAGCATCAAATTTGGTAAGCAGTATAACTTATATAGTAGAAACAATGTGCCCTGTTTCATCAAAATAACTTTATTGTTCACTAACGACTTCTGTGCCAGCCTGTAATTGTAGAATTATTTTTTTAAGATGTAGCTCAAGGCACGCTATAATTAATGTATACAATTTTTTTTCGTATCTTGTATAATAACGGATATATTGAACTTTGAAGATTTTTTACGAAAATTCGTGATATGCTATTAACCGATAAACTCTATAGCAAACACTACTGCCGAAGCATCAGAGAAAGGGTCTATTTGAAAGAATTTTCTGGGAATATTTTAGTAAAATGAAGGACAATGACGATTGAAACGAAGACTTCAGGCTTTGTAAAACATTCTTCTTGAGACATTTTCCTTCCATAGCTCATATTAGTTTCAGGTTTATTGCCTAAATATTACCAATTTTGACGTTTTAAATCGCAACTTTGACGTTTTGAGGAAAACTCAATTTTATTTTTCGTTAAATGCCTGTAGCTTGTTTGTCCTTTTACCCACAGAGCTAAATTTTGGTAGGTAACTTACCTATAATGATATAAACCCGCGTATCAAATTTGGTTGCCCTTACTTTGTTAATTCCATAGATATAATATTTTCTTTCGAAAGAAAACCACAGTTTTCTCGGAAACATTTTAAGTTTATTTACGGAAAATTTGTTTTTATTTTCAAACAATAAGTTATTTTGATAAAATATAGTACATTCTTTTACTATATATGTTATACCGGTAACCAAAATTGATTGCATTAAAGGAACATATTTGCTATTAAAAACATTTTTTTGAAAATTCACCTCCATAACGCACTTGCTGCGTCCAGACTTTAAGAACTATTTTCGACTGTACAAAGTGTGCAAAAAATCAGTGCAGTACAAAGTTCATATAAATATATTTTATATAAAAATCCACAACCTCTAGATGTATGGTTATTTAAAAATTCATAAACAAACCATTCCAATAACGTCAGTAGTTAGTTATGTTAATACACCTAATCATAAAATAGTAAGCACACTAGTTTCACTTATTAGAGAATGCAAATACATTCCAAAATTTTCGCTTAAAACTTCGGTAAATTTGCAGATAAGCTGACGGAGGGCTTTTGGAAATTTTTTCCAGATACATGCTTAGAAGTCCCTCTGGATGCAAAAACCACAAGAAAAATTTCTTGCAAATAACACCCAAGTAAGTTACGGAAGGAGGAGTGAAGAGGGGTGCTGGGCGAGGAAGAAGATACAAAGGAAGTTTAAACGAAAATGCGAAAAAAAAACAGCTAAGCTGGACCCATATAAGCGGTCTTTATTCCATTTTGCGGGTATATATCCTTAAAATTCTGTTTACCCCGCACAGACTCATATTCTTATGGGTTGTTCCCAAGAAATGGTTCTTGTGGTTTATACATACGCTCTTCATTCCATTTTGCGGGTATACATCCCTAAAATTCTGTTTACCCCGCACAGACTCATATTCACCCCAGGTCCCGTAACATTCTTAGAGGTTGTTCCCAAGAAATGGTTCTTGTGGTTTATACATTGATGGTGATTTTGTACGCCCACAGAAGGAGAACCGAGACCCACAGGACGAAGCACCCCGTTCCGTAGCCCCCACTCCAAACACAGGGACTCTCCGTCCCCTTTTGCATGCCTACAAACACCCTCAATGCATAAACCACAAAATATTTTTTTTGGTAATAAACCCTAAGAAAGTTCGGGACCTGTGGCGAACAAGGGTTCTGTGCACAGTAAATTGGATTTAAGGAGGTGTAGCTGAAAAATGGGATAAAGTCAGCTTATAGAGGTCCGACGAATCTGATTTTTTTGAATTTTTCGTTTATACTTATTTTTTATCACGTTCTACGCCCAGCACCCCTATTCACTTCTGGTCCTGTAACTTTGTTAGGGGTTGTTTACGAAAACAAATCTTGTGATTTAAGCATCCAATGGGGATTCTAAACATGTTTCTGGAAAAAACTTTCTAAAAGCCCCCCGTGAGCTTATCTGCAAATTTGCCCAAAATCAATTGGATATTACCAAATAAAGGTAAACTTATCTTAGCGCATATACAGGGTGTTTAAAAAAGACGGGGCAATATTTAAGGGGTTTATTTCCCAGGTCATTTTATGAAAAACAGTTCCCATAGACAAAGGTGCTAAAATGCACTGTTTCCAAGATACAAGGTGTTAATTTTTTTTTATAAAAGAACGATTTTAAAAAATTAATTTAAATATCTCCACACCGATTGTTTTGAAATTTGGCAGCGTTGTTTTTAGTAATAATGGGCTGATTTGACCCTAATTAGATAAAGATTGTTAAGTCCATTAGCGTTAGGGGGGACACCTCAACAAAAATTATTGTTCGTGTTTGTGATTTTCTGTATGATAAATGGACATGCCATAAGAAGGTTTTTATTTTTTATCGTGTAAACGATTTCAAGAGACAAAAAACGTGTAGTTTTAGTTTCTTTATCTCAAATTAATATATAAATCATATTGCAGTCAGTAGCGTACATTTTTATGTCACAAAATTTTCACTAATGAGGAGAACCCGACTTTTGAATTTTGAAAAAATTTCTTCAAATGACCGCGAACTAGGCCCCCTAGAACACATATCCGGGGTCAGTTTCAATTTTTATATGTTTATATATATATATATATATATATATATATATATATATATATATATATATATATATATATATATATATATATATATATATATATATATATATATTTATATATATATATATATATATATATATATATATATATATATATATATATATATATATATTTATATATAATATATATATATATATATATATATATATATATATATATATATATATATATATATATATATGTATCACACCGATAACTCAAAAAATAATAGGCCGATTTTGACTAAATTTGGTGGAAAAATTCCTTTTGCAAATGGCTTGGATAAGTTCGTTAGCCAGGAAAATCTGCTCAGGTTTTCCCGGAAAATTTTGTGTTTTCTTTCGAAAAAAATTTATATCTCCGGAATTAACAAAGTAAGGGCAACCAAATTTTGTACGCTAGTTAATATCCTTATAGGTAAGCTACCTACCAAAATTTAGCTATGTAGGTCAAAAGACAAAAAAGTTATAGGCATTTAAAGAAAAATAAATTGGGGTTTTCCTCAAAACGTCAAAGTTGCGATTTAAAACGTCAAAATCGGCAACATTTAGGCAAAGAACTTGAATCTAATACGGGATATGGAAATCAAATGTCTCAAGAAGGATGTTTTACAAACTCTGAAGTCTTAGTTTCAACCGTCATTGTCCTTCATTTTACTAAAATGTTTCCAGAAAATTCATTTCAAATAGACCCTTTTTCTGATGCTTGGCAGTAGCCTTAGCTTTAGAGTTTATCGTTTAATGGTATATAATTTTTGTCGAATTTTCGTAAAAAATCAATAAAGCTCAATATATCCGTTATTATACAAGATATGAAGAAAATTTGTATATATTAATTATAGGGTGTCTTGAGCTACATCTTAAAAAAATATTTCTACAATCACAGGATGGCCCATAAGTCGTTGGTGATACAAATTTTCTTCTTTTTTTTTAATCAAACACGCGTTATGTTATTGCATTTTTGAATATTTCAGCGATGCATGTTTGTAAGAAAAGAAATTCGGGACGCAGCAAGTGGGTTATGGTAGCGAATTTTCATTAAATGCTTCAAATTTGAATAGCTCAATTTGCTATTAACCTATAAGGTTGACCAAGAAACGAGTTTTCCCGGAACACTTTAAGTTTACTTTTGGAAATTTTTGTACATTATCACACAATAAAGTTATTTTTATGAAACATGGCACATTGTTTTTACTATATAGGTTATACTGGTAACCAAAATTGATGCCTGCTTTCTTAAAAAGGAAACACACATATTTGCAATTAAAAACATTTTTATGAAAATTCACTACCATAACGCACTTGCTGCGTCCAGAGTTTTTTTTTTTTGTATTTGCAGCAGTTTCTGACAAACATGTATTGGACGCGTTAGTAGACTCCCCCTGTACATTTCAAAAGGGGCTGAACGAATTTTCATTAACCGTGGCTTGGTCACCTTATATTATAACAGAGATAAATATGATGAGCCAGTAACATGACACACACTGTATATTTACTATAAAAAAGAAATGCAGCACGTATTAAAATTAACATCACCATTAAAGTTTTGCTTGAATAAATCGTCTTTCCTTGATATGTTTATAACCTAGTTACTAGCTAAGAGTGTTAAATTAATTAATGTAAGATTGCAGAAACATTGGCGAAAACAGCGTGTAAAATAGGGACACCACAAGTAAGTGTAATACCACGACACCGAGATATTAAACAATTATTTCTAAAATGCAGCAAGAGAAAGGAACTATTTCTTGTCATATTTCTAATCTTAACTATTTAGGTTTGTTTATAAATTGCAAGATAAATTAGAGACGCTGGCAGCAAAACAACTGAAGCAACTGTTTTCAGGAAAAAAGTAAAGTTTCTTGATAAATACACAACAATCAGTTAATACGAAAAATAATGCATGACATTCGAAAATATTATGTTGTGAATAAATGTAAGTTACAAAGAAAAAATCATAAAGAGATGATTTTCTTCCCTTAAAATATTGCTTTTCATGAGTAGATTTGAAACAGACCTTGAAAGTGAGTATTTTTCCTAGAGTGTGGCTTCGTTACGTGGATGATATTTTCGCAGTGTTTAACACAAACCATTTGCAGAATAGAAGATTTTATTGCCAAACTAAACAATAAATTTCAAAAATGTTAGACAACCACGACCGCTAAACGCCTTCGAAAGTATATATATATATATATATATATATATATATATATATATATATATATATATATATATATATATATATATTGCTAAATATAGTAAAATGTATGAATCTCGCTATCTCGCTCCGCCGCCTATGGCCAGTCTCCTGATAGATTGCTTTGTAAAATAAATACCGGTAGAAGCACGTCCGATAGATAATAAGAGAATACATATATTTCCGCCAAACGAAATATGTTAATTTTGATGTCGTTGAACCTCCCTAAATATTTAGTGGCCGACTACCTGCAGAAGCTGGACGCAGCAAGTGCGTTATGGTAGTGAGTTTTCATAAAAATGTTTTTAGAAGCAAATGTGTAAGTTTTTTTTTAAGAAAGCAGGCATTAAATTTGTTTACCAGTATAACCTATATAGTAGAAACTAGGTGCCATGTTTTATCAAAATAACTTTATTGTTTGAAAATGTACAAAAATTTCTGAAAGTAAATTTAAAGTGTTCCCAAAAAACCGGTTTCTTGGTCAACCTTATAGGTTAATAACAAATTGACTTATTCAAATTTGAGGCATTTGATGAAAATTCGCTACCATAACGCACTTGCCGCGTCCAGAATTTCTTTTCTTACAAATATGCATTATATTTCGATGGAAAATGCAAAAATGCAATAACATAACTAATTCGATTAAAAAAAAAGATAATTTGTTCCACCAACGACTTATGGGCCAGCCTGTGACAGAGAAAGGGATAGATGAATTTTCTGGAAATATTTTAGTAAAATGAAGGACAATGACGATAGAAGCTGAGACTTCAGGGTTTGTAAAACATTCTTCTTGAGACATTTTCTTTCCATAGCCCGTATTAGTTTCAGGTTTATTGTCTAGATGTTGCCAATTTTGACGTTTTAAATCCCGACTTTGACGTTTTGAGAAAAACCCCAATTTATTTTTCTGTGCCTATAACTATTTTGTCTTTTAACCTACATAGCTAAGTTTTGGTACATAATCTACATATAATGATATAAATTTACCTAACAAATTTGGTTGCCCTTACTCTGTTATTTCCGGAGATATAATTTTTTTTCGAAAGAAAACACAAAATTTTCCAGGAAAACCTGGGCCGACTTTCCTGGCTAACGAACCTATCCAAGTCACTTGCAAAAGGAAGGTACTCACCAAATTTAATCAAAATCGGCCCATTATTTTTTGAGTTATCTGTGTAATATATATATATATATATATATATATATATATATATATATATATATATATATATATATATATATATATATATATATATATATATATATATATATATATAAACATATAAACATTGAAACTGACCCCGGATATGTGTTCTAGGGGGCCTAATTAGCGCTCATTTGATGAAATTTTTTCAAAATTCAAAGTCAGGATCTCCTCATTAGTGATTTTTAAAAATAAAATTCACTAATAGAGGTGGGGATATAAGATATTTAGAATTATGCATCCTCTGATGAGGCTAACTTGGTTAGTTAAAGGATCGTCAGGTTTTTTTAAATGTGTTTTGGTGATTTGTGTTCTCGAAGTGTGCTTATTGTCATATTTGCTCAAAACTGACGATATTATAAAGCAAAACGCGTTGAGAAGTTAATGATCTATTCGGTGAATTTTCAGTTTACCCCACGGACAGTTTTAGATAAATCGACCGCCGATAGATAATGTTTGGCATCTTACATGCACGTTGACACTATTTTTACCTTTTTCTTCCTTGTCTTTGTTGAATTAGATGCATAAAAATTCTCAAAAAAGTTGTTTTGCTTTGATTAACCTGAACTTACAAGGACTGCCTAGGAAAATAGATTGCCTAGAAAATTGTTTAAAATTAGAAGACTGCTGTATAGCTTGCTTTACAGAACATTGGCTGACTAATGACAACGTAAACAAGATCATAATACAAGGCTACAGAATAGCAAATTGCTTTACAAGACAATCAACTTCTCGTGGTGGTGCTATGATATTGGTAAGAGAAGGAGTGGAATATGAGTCAATTGATCCAATAACTAACTTGTCTGTTGAGGGTTGTATAGAGATAGCTGCAGCTAGACTTCCAAGTCTAGACATGACCGTCCTATCAGTTTATCGCTCCCCGGGAGCTGACATGCAAGTTTTCATGGAAAAAGCTGACATTGCACTTGGTACTTTAATAAATAGTGGGGTTAATAACCTTTTCGTCGCTGGAGACTTTAATGTGAATATTTTGGAGTCAACGATGGAGAGTACCAAGCTTCATCATCTGTTTGTGTCCTATGGACTTAATAATCTATTTTCAGAAGCATCTAGAATAACAAAGACATCTGCAACTTGTATAGACAATATTTATTCAAATATAAACCTAAACAACTGTCTAGCGAAAACTGTGAATTTACACCTGTCGGACCATCTTGCGCAGAAACTCCTGATATATGAGGACAACAAACAGGATAAGTTTCATAATGTAAGGGATACAAATAACAGTGATAGTGTTCAGCTTTTCATACACCAGTTGCAAAACATTGACTGGAATTCACTTCTGGTACCAAATGCTGAAGAATCTTATGTTCGTTTCCATGAAGCTCTAATGGAAAGCTTTGAAAATTGCTTCCCTGTGAAAAGGAAGAGGGTTATCTCTGTTAAAGAACACATTTTCCGGAGTGAAATTATCAGAAAACTTAAGAATCAGGTAGATGCTGCATATACAATCTTTAGAGTAAAAAGAGATGATAACTCAAAAACTCTTTATGAAAGCCTAAAGAAACAACTAAGGACACATATTGACACTTCTATTAGAAACTATAAGAGAGATAGAATTACAAATGCTGATAATAAATCTAAAATCATCTGGAAGTTGATAAATTCGAATATAAAAACCTCGAGGATTAACCAACGAGCAAGTACACTAAGTGCGGACTGTCTAAATTGCCATTTTTCAGAAATGGTTAGAATAATTTGGTGCCAGTAGAAGACACGTCAAAAAAGTGCCATTCCTATATAAAACGTGTCAAACTGCGGAACGATGGGTCAATGTTTCTCGAGGACACATCCCCACGTGAAGTTATGCAGGTGGTGTTGATGATGAAAAATAAGTCAGCTTGTGACATCTTTGGATTAAACATAGTACTTTTAAAAAGGATAATCCACGTGATTGCAGACCCACTGAGCAAAATTGTCAATATGTGCTTTGCTCAGGGTATATTTCCAAATCTATTAAAAATTGCAAAGATAATTCCTTTCCCAAAAAATGGCGACATGAATGATTGCAACAATTATAGGCCAATTTGTATTCTCCCTATAATCTCGAAAATTTTGGAGACACTTATTAAAGAGAGATTAGCAAGCTATATTGATAGGCAGGAAATCCTAGAAGAAATAGGTCAACAACTACGGCGATGACGTATATAGCTGATTTTGTCTTGGAAGCACTTGATGACAAAGAAAATGCCGAGCTATTGTACTTTGACCTTAGCAAAGCCTTTAATATGGTAAACCACCAGATCCTTATCTCTAAGTTGGAATATTATGGAATGAGAGGCAGAATAGGAACACTTTTACAATCATATTTAAGGAACATGGTGCAGTTGGTTAGCTGGAAAAATACCACATCTAATTTTAAAAAGGTAGACTTGGGAGTACCACAGGGCTCTATACTGGGGCCAATGCTCTTTCTATTATATATTAACGATTTGCCCGAAAACATTAGTGCAGACAGAAGTTGCATCTTCGCAGATGACACGACAGTAATTAATAAAGCAGTTCCAGACCGTATAAAACACAAAGGTGACCAATCCATCCAGCAGGTGGAAGCATGGATTGAGGCAAACAAGTTATTGCTTAATGCAGAAAAAACATCAAGACTTGTCATAACTACCAGGGACTATCTACAGAACTCAGGCGAAAATATTAAAGTTTTAGGCTTTCATATTGATGGTTGTTTAAGCTGGAAACCCCACATAGACCAAATGTGTAAAAAAATATCTTCAGCCATCTACTCAATCCGTAGAATAAGATACATCATAGATGAAGGCGCCGCAAGGGTTACTTACTATGCTCACTTTCAGAGCATTGCAACCTATGGGATTTTGCTGTGGGGATCCTCGCGACATGCAGAACGTGTCTTTTTACAACAGAAAAGAGCAATTAGGGCGATTGCTAACGTTCCTCAGGACCACAGTTGTAGAGAACTATTCCACAGGTATAAAATACTTACCCTACCAGCAAGTTATATAATTACTTGCCTTCTTTACATTTATGACCATCAGGCCAGTTTTATCTCCCACGAACAGGTTCACAATTACGAAACTAGAGGTAAAAGTCAGTTTGTGATTCCTCATCACAGGATAAGCCGCACGCAGAGGAGCCATGGGTATACTGGAGTTAGGTTGTTTAATTCACTTCCAGTAGTGGTCAGGGAATTGCCTAGAAGACAGTTTGCATCTGTGATAAAAAGAAAATTAATAGAGAGACCTATATATTCAATTGATGGATTTAATTTTTAATTAACTGTTGTGTGTTTTTGTCAGCTCATTTTATATTTTGTTTTATTTTATGTATATTGTCACCCACTCTTTTTCATGTGTAAGTCCAGTATACAATTATTTTATCATTTTATGTGCGGCGAACCATGTAAATGTTGATGGTTAAATAAATGTTATGTTATGTTAATTATTTACATTTAAATTTCTACGCTGGCCTGGTGCGGTAAGTTCAAAACGATTTTTTTCACAATTTGTCTATTTTTTTCGTTTGTTGTGTTACATGCTCCTTTCCCGATAGACCTTTCCCCTTTCACTACCAGTCTATCTCTCAGGTTATACTCCGCCGTGCTTTTCACTGGGGGGTGAGGTGGGAGGGTCTACTTTGTCGTGAGGGTTTCCTTCCCCTCGTGCATTGCTATTAACTTATATATCTAAATTTTACTTTCAAATGTGTAATGATCATTTACGATTTACTTAAAAAATAAAGTCTTTTTGGCCTTTTAGTGAATTTTCTTTAAAAAAATCCACTAATGAGGAGATCCCGACTTTTGAATGTTGAAAAAATTTCTTCAAATGAGCGCTAATTAAGCCCCCCAGAAAACATATCCGGGGTCAGTTTCAATTTTTATATGTTATATATATATATATATATATATATATATATATATATATATATATATATATATATATATATATATATATATATATATATATATATATATATATATATATATCACACCGATAACTCAAAAAATAATGCGCCGATTTTGATTAAATTTGGTGGAAAAATTCCTTTTGCAAATGGCTTGGATAAGTTCGTTAGCCAG
Source organism: Tillus elongatus (assembly GCA_964006375.1). Taxonomy (NCBI): domain Eukaryota; kingdom Metazoa; phylum Arthropoda; class Insecta; order Coleoptera; family Cleridae; genus Tillus; species Tillus elongatus. The sequence goes on from OZ023265.1 coordinate 160,361,930, forward strand.
GAAAATCTGCCCAGGTTTTCCCGGAAAATTTTGTGTTTTCTTTCAAAAAAAAATGTATATCTCCGGAATTAAAGTAAGGGCAACCAAATTTGGTACGCAGGTTTAAATCCTTATAGGTAAGTTATCTACCAAAATTTAGCTATGTAGGTCAAAAGACAAAAAAATTATAGGCATTTAAAACAAAATTGGGGTTGTCCTCAAAACGTCAAAGTGGCGATTTAAAATGTCAAAATTGGCAACATTTAGGCAAATAACTTGAATCTAATACGGGCTATAGAAATAAAATGTCTCAAGAAGGATGTTTTACAAACCCTAAAGTCTTAGTTTCAACCGCCATTGTCTTTCATTTTACTAAAATATTTGCAGAAAATTCATTTCAAATAGACCCTTTCTCTGATGCTTGGCAGTAGTCTTAGCTATAGAGTTTATCGTTTAATGACATATAATTTTTGTCGAATTTTCGTAAAAAATCAATAAAGCTCAATATATCTGTTATTATATAAGATATGAAAAAATTTTGTATATATTAATTATAGGGTGTCTTGAGCTACATCTTAAAATATTTCTACAATCACAGGGTGGCCCATAAGTCGTTGGTGATACAAATTTCCTTTTTTTTTTTAAATCAAACACGCCTTATGTTATTGCATTTTTGCATTTTCCATCGAAATATAATGCATGTTTGTAAGAAAAGAAATTCTGGACGCAGCAAGTGCGTTATGGTAGCGAATTTTGATCAAATGTTTCATATTTGAACAGCTCAATTTGCTAGTAACCTATAAGGTTGACTAAGAAACGTGTTTTTTCGAGAACACTTTCAGTTTACTTTTGGAAATTTTTGTACATTTTCACACAATAAAGTGATTTTGATGAAACATGGCACATTGTTTTCACTATATAGGTTACACTGGTAACCAAATTTGATGCCTGCTTTCTTAAAAAAACACATATTTGAATTTAAAAACATTTTTATGAAAATTCACTACCATAACGCACTTGCTGCGTCCAGAATTTCTTTTTATATGTAATTTAGTTTAACATGTGCAACGATTGACTGTTATTTAAACAACAAAGAACATTAACCTTAAAAAATAGTAGATGATTCATCTCCGGTATTTCATTTTCATGTCGATACTCGCCGAAAAAGAAACCGTTAGTTGGTGGATAGTTACTTTGTTAGTGAATTTTGTTAGTAATAGGTCAAGAAACTAGTGCGCAATCATTGTTTGATGTCCCCAATTAAACACAGGGGACCCTCATACTCTAAGCGATGTTTACTAGTTCACATGCCGATAGCATTAGTATATGAAGAAAGAATGCAAGCTGATGTCAGTGACTTAGGAAAATTAATGTAAAAAAATACATTCCTGAAAAACGAACGTTTCGAATAAACAAATGACTACAGATATGGTAACTGTATCAGGTTGACTAAACTACGAAAGGGGTTAAAGATTCTTGTGGGTGGTACAGGCATTAAAGTTCGATAACATTCCAATTGTTTTATAATATTGCACAATCAATTAAAAATTTCGGGACGCAGCAAGTGCATTATCGTAGCGAATTTTCATTAAATGCTTCAAATTTGTATAACTCAATTTTCTATAAATCTAGGAAGTTGAGTTATGGTATGTAGTGAGGTATTTACCAGAGCAACATATCAACAAAATTTTATCAAAATAACTTTGTTATTTTTTGAGATACGAATTTTTTTTGGCGAATTTTTTTTCGGATTTTTTTAAAAGAAAAACTGGTTCTATAAGGCTGGCTAACGAACTCGTCCAAGCTATTAATAAAAGAAAGTTTCTTACCGAGCCTGATCAAAATGGGTTAATAACTTTTTGTGTTATCGGTAATTTTAAAAACGTGAACTTGCGGTAGGATGCGAACCCGGAACATCTGCACAAATTCAAATTCAAATTCAACAAGCTTTATTATCTAATATAGTTTAAATACAAAAATATGTACAAGTTTAAATAAAATATGTTACAATGCTCCAGCTATGAAGCTTATACACTGTCGTCTAACTTAGTCTAGTAAAATTTGCTTATGAGGTAGTTTCCTAATTACTTAGGGTCTAACATTATCTATGTTTATTTTATTTATTATTATTATAATACAGGGAAAAAGCTGCACAGTGATTCAACGTTTCATCTGCTGCGTCAACCGAGACCGCCGTTGCAAAAATATTAAACGAAATTCACCAATTAGTATGCTAAACTGTTCATATTATATTGTAACCGTAAATACAGGGTGTGCCAATTAAAACTTCCGACCTGGAAAATATCGGAATTAAAAAATAATAATCTCGGGGCGCAGCAAGTGCGTTATGGTAGTGAATTTTTATTAAATGCTTCAAATTTGAATAACTCAATTTTCTATAAAGTTAGAGAGTTTAATTTTGGTGTGTAATAAGGTCTTTCCTAACTCAAGATATCCACCAAATTTCATTAAAATAACTTTGTAATTTTCGGAGATAAAAATTTTTCGAAAGAACATTTTAAATTTGAATAACTCAATTTTCTATAAACTTAGAAAGTTGAATTTTAATACGTAGTAAGATCTCTCCCAAGGCAACATATGTAGTAAATTTCATTAAAACAGCTTTGTTACTTTCGGAGAAAAAAATTTTTTTCGAAAGAAAACTCAAAATAACCCCGTCAGATTTTTCTGGCTAACAAACTTTTATATATATATATATATATATATATATATATATATATATATATATATATATATATATATATATATATATATATATATAAATTAAAACTGACCCCGGATATGAGTTCTAGGGGTCCTAGTTCGCGCTCATTTGAAAAAGTTTTTGCAAAGTCTCACCATCGATACCCCTCTATTAGTGAATTTCTTTATATAAAAATTCACTAAAAGAAAAAAAAAGCCGAGACGCCACGACTTTGTTTTCAAGGGGGGGACACATGATAGCGTTAGTTTCTGTTCATATTATATTGTGAAACAGTAAATACAGGGTGTGCCAATTAAAACTTCCGCCCTGGAAAATATCGGAATAAAAGAAAAAAAGCCGAGACGCCTCGACTTTGTTTTCAAGGGGGACACATGATAGCGTAAGTTTTGGTGTCTTGGAACCTACCCCTTAGTCAGCGGCGTAAAGCACCCTTAAATTTTAAGTGGCATCCTATGTTGAGCGACACCTCATCTTAAGCTTTCTAAATTCTGCTCACGACAACATACGACTCTTTTATTTGGATATGGCAATAAAATCATCAATTAAAAAATAAGATAAAATATCTGTAGCGGCTGATTCGCTACGTTCTTCGATAGCTCTAATTGATTACGTGTAATTGAACGGTTGCATGTACATCAGGGGTTACATGGTAAAGAAAACATTAACGCGGGTTAATTAAATGAATTTATTGCACAATGGGCCAAGTTACACAGATAATAATGAACAGAAGCGGTGTAATATAAACAAAATAACTTTTCTTGGCGGCGACGTCGTTGATGGGCAGCTCGATGTGTTTCGGGAACCTCCCTTCTTCACAGAATAAATGACTTGTGGGACAGAAGGAAAATAAGGATCAGCCTTCTGTCCTGGTACTTGCAGTTTGTAGCACTTATGGTCCACATTGGTTTCCAACACTTTTCAGAAGGTCACGTGGCTGCTGCGGGCCTGTCTGCGCCCCATGCTTAGAGGACAACGAAGAACTCGAACTGAGAGTGAACTGCACTCTAGAACGATCATTGATCAAATGGGAAAATTGCAGCGTTCTTGATTCCGAAGTGTCGCTGTGCTTCGGGGTCGAGAAGGGGAGAGCGGCCTCTTCAACCAATCAGACGCCTCCGAAAACGTAAATCTCCAGGGTGCCATCTTCATGGGCCCAGTGTCACCAACTGTGTTTTGGTATCCATTGTCGGCACGTGCGTGTGGCAAAAAAGGGTGTCGAAAATAACGACGGAACAATATCAATGAATGAAAGAATGTAATTTAATTAAAAATGTTTAATTTGTTGTCATTCTACTTCCATACAATAATAAAATCTTTGCTCCACTTTCGAACGAATATTTCGAAGCATTTCCGGCGTTATGTGACGAATATGGTTTAATTTCTCGATAAAAATATGTTCTTTTATGATTGTTCGTTTACCTCTTGATACATTTTATCAATTCAACTTCTTTACCTGTTTTATTTTGAACGGGACAAGTAAATATCCCGTAAAATCATTACAAAGTCGGTTGAATACCAATTCGTCAAAATGATATATACAATTGCTGAAAAAGTGGAAATAATTAGTTTTTTCTACAAGAATGACAACTGTGCACGACAGTCAGCACAAAATTTTAACTATCGTCACCCTGAGAAGAACACTTCCCATCGGTACGTCTTGGATTTAATGACTTTTTTCTATGGGGACACTTGGAATCGAAAATTTATGCGACCCGACCAAACTCACTTGATGAGCTTCGTCGGCGAATTGTTGAAGAATGTCGTCAGATAACGCCACAAATGCTTCAAAATGTTCCTTTCGGAAGTGGAGCAAATATTTTATTTTTGTATGTAAGTAGAGAGAAAACAATTTGAACATTTAATTAAATAACATTCTTTCATTCAGGTACCGATAACTCAAAAAATAATGGACCGATTATGAAGAAATTCGGTAGGTGTCTTCCTTTTACAAGTGGCTTGGAAAAACTAGTCAGATTTTCCAGGAAAATTTTGGGTTTTCTTTCGGAAAATGTTTGTATCTCCGAAAATAACAGAGCTATGGCAACCAAATTTGATTTACGCTATTAAGATTACGCTATACGCCAAAATTAAGATCTCTAGATTGAAAGGAAAAAAATTATACACGTTTAAAAAATATTTTGGGTGCCACTGATGACCAGAGAAATGCACAAAACCAAAATGTTTTGTGTGGATAAAAAGATCAATTGTATAATACAGTCAAAGATTAGGTTTCCTCGACTCAAAAAGGTCAAGAAATAACAAATTACTTTGAAAATTTTACAGCCTTTCTTTTTTAAATGTCATAAGTCGCGATTTAAAACGTCAAAATTTGCAATTTTTAGACAGGGAACCTGAAACAAATACGGTCTATGTAAAGCAAATTTCATAATAAGTGTGTTTTACAAGGCCTTAAGTTACAGCTTCAACCATCATTGTCCTTCGTTTTACTAAAATATTTGCAGAAAATTCATTTCTAATAGACCCTTTCTCTGAGGCTTTGGCAGTAGTTTTTTTTTTAGTAAATACAGTGGTTCACTAAGATCCCTAAAATAAATAATGTCAAACAACAGCAATACTGCCTTGAGTACATCGGCACGATCACTGAAGTTAAGCAACTACGACGGGCGCGGTCAGTAATTGGATGGGTGACCGGCTGAGTACAAGTAAGTTACCTTTTTGTTTAAATAATCATTTTACTGTATTTTTCTTCTTTTAGGTGATTTCAGTATCTTTTTTCCATAATACAAAACTTTTAATATATACAAATACAAATACCTATTTCGCAAAAACACTATTTATTAGGTGTGTGCCTCTAAATAAGGATTTCAGTTTAATCAAATTCAAATGCTTTGCGGTATTGAGGCATTTTAGCATGTTACGCTAGGCTTTACTCTACGTAATACATAGCATTAACGAAAGAAAAAAAAATTCGGGACGCAGCAAGTACGTTATTGTAGCGAATTTTTAGGAAAATCTGCTCAGTTCAAATAGATTAAACAATGCTTTGTTTTAATTAGATAGTCGAAGTCCTCCGGTCCGTGCCAGTTCTGAGTTGATCTCTAATGTATTGAATTTCGACCACAAAATTATAATGCATGTTTGTAAGAAAATAAATTCGGGACGCAACAAGTGCGTTATGGTAGCGAATTTTTATTAAATGCTTCAAATTTGAATAGCTCAATTTGCTATTAACCTAAGGTTAAATATGGTTCGTTGGCCGGGAAACTAGTTTTCTCGGGACCATTTTAAGCTTATTTTAGAAAAATTTTTACACTTTTAAATAATCAAGGTATTTTGATGAAATATGGTACATTGTTTTTATTATATAGGTAATACTGGTAACCAAATTTGATCCATGTTTTTTAAAAAAACAACACATATTTGGTATTTAAAACGTTTTTATGAAAATTCACTACCATAACGCACTTGATGCGTCCAGACTTTTTCTTTAAGTGATGATTTTATCGGCATATCCCAACTAAAATTTTAAAAGTCGTATGTTGTCGTGAGCAGAATTGAGAAAGCTTTAAAATAAGATGTCACTCAACATAGGGTGTCATTCAAAATTAAAGGGTACTTTACGCCTCTGTCCAAGTGGTAGGTTCTAAGACACCAAAACCTGCGCCATTATGTGTCCCTCTTGAAAACAAAGTCGAAGTGTCTCGGCTTTTTTTTCTAATTTTGTTTAATTTCGATATTTTCTAGGTGGGGAGTTTTAATTGGCACATCTGTACAAATACTCAATAAATTATCATAAATACATTTTATGTTATCTTCCCCTTAAACAACAAATCTGCCAAATTTGTCTGTGACTTTTCTGCTGAAGTTTTTTCAACTTCTAGCTAAATTAACTATATTTAAAGAAAACTGACAGAGAAGTAAACACTATTACATTCCGAGAATGCTTATTTCTAGATCCTTTATTTCTTTGTTTAATTAAGAGCATACTTTTGTTATATTTATACACACTCAGTACCGAAATAATGAGTTTCACGGGATATTTTACTAAAACGCTAAAATTATTCGAAGTTTCCTTTGTAAATATAGCGAGTTCAGTTTAGTTGCCAAAATGTTTGTAAATTGCAACAAATTATTAAAATAAATTTCGACAAATTGTTGAATGAAAGGGTTCTATTAATATGTGTCCTAAAAATAGAATGGCCATGATAGAAAGGCTCTGCATTCTATATAGATAGATTTCACACATTGTTAATCTTTAACAGAAAATCGATAAGTGATGTATTTTCTATTTTATTACACCATTTATAGGCTAGACCTTTTATATATTAAGTGGTTAGGTGATTTATAACAAGTCCCCTATAGAATATATACAGGCTTAGTAAAAAGTACAGAAAGACACTTATATTTCTGAGATATTCGTTATTCAAACAAATATTTTTACCGCAGTTGTGGACAAATGTTTTGCCACAAATTTGCGATACTCAATTCTTCCCAGCACAAACATGTTAGTTTCTATGGCAACAAAGTTTTCTCTTAAATGACAAGATACGATTTTTTGGTATTTTCAGAAATAATGTATTTTTAATGATAAGGCACTATAAAAATGTAATCGGTTTTTATTTAAAAAAAATAAGCAAAAATTAACTTTCTTAAAAATCACTGTTTAGTCCATCCACTAACATTAATAAAATCGTAAAGGAATAATTTCCACTTGTATATTAAAATTCCCAAATAACACAAATAATTTGTCAACTGAAATTGAAAACAGATAAACGATCTAATAATATACGATAAACGCCAGTTACAGCGTGTAACTGACCTGCGCAATGATATCAAATGTTCCGTTGCTAGGTAATGACTTAGACATACTAGATCTCATATATACCTATAAAGCAGTTTTTACCATTGTCAATAAAAAGCGGTGATATTAAAAATGAATAGCTCAATTTTCTGTAAATCTAGAAAGCTGAATTTTGGTACATAGTTAGGTCTTTCCCAAAGCAACATGTACACTAAATTTCATTGAAATAGCTTCGAGAAAAAATTTTTTTTTAGAGGAAACTCAAAATTTTCCCGGAAAACCTTGTTAGATTTTCTTGGCTAACGAACTTATCCAAGCTATTAAAAAAAAGGCACTTGCGGAGTTTTATCAAAATTGGTTGATTATTTTTTGAGTTGGTTGGATATATATATATATATATATATATATATATATATATATATATATATATATATATATATATATATATATATATATATATATGTATATATATAAACATATAAACATCGCAACTGACCCCGGATATGCGTTCTAGGTGCCCAAATTCTCGCTCATTTGAAAACATTTTTGCAAAGTCTCACAATCGATACCTCTCTATTAGGAATTTTTTTTAAAATAAAAATTCACTAAAAAGGGGGTTGTCATTTAAAAAAAATGTGGAGACGTCATATTTGAAAAGCGGAAGTGGGAGAAACGTAAGTTTTATGTAAAAATGTGTATATTTTAAAACAAGACGTGTGCGAGCATTTCGTTAAAACACAAATCGCTCAAATTTTAATGAACTTATTGGATAATTTTGCCGTTCACTGTATTTATTCTTTTACCAAACTTTTCAGTATATTAAAATCTCCATTTAGTCAGCAAACTTGCGTCAAATTCTGCAAATCCGATTACAAACTTTTTAATCAAAAAATCAATTTCATATAGCACATGGAAAACATCATTTCATCGAATTTATTTGTGCAACTAAAACAGTGAAAATACGCGATGAATCATTACTAAAACAAATCAAATCATATACCTTTCATTTAAGATGAACAATGTATTAATTGGGCAAAATGAAATTAAATTAAAATGAAAAATCCATTATTTCGCATGATATCATATTTTAATTAACATTTTTAAATCTGGCACGGGTCAGATATCACACAATTGTTGTGAATGCCATTATCAAGATCTTGTTATGGACGCGCTACAGTTGAGAGATGGGAAATATGTTTTATTAACCTTTCCAGATTCATTGTTCTCATATGGTGGACGACCTTGTGATTCATTTATAAACATTTCTCGTTTTGCAACGGTCAGCACGACGGTTGTAACATAAACGTTATTGCTCAATGCATAAACAGATACTGAAATTGTGTGGTAGGTACGACTCGTCGCTATTTTAGTTTCTCTAATTCCCTACTAATTTACAGTCGCATCTCATAACAGATATCAACGGATATGAAATTGAAGTTAAAGTAAAACTTATACAGCAAGCATCTCGATTATCTCCACATTTATTGTTTTTTAGTGAATTTTCGTAGAAAAAATTCACTAATGAGGAGATCCCGATTTTTGAAATTTAAAATTTTTTTTGCAAATGAGCGCGAACTAGGACCCCTAGAACCCATATCCGGGGTCAGTTTCAATTTTTATATGTTTATATATATATATATATATATATATATATATATATATATATATATATATATATATATATATTAAATTTTTGTGACGGTAATAGTGTTATTTATCAAAAAATTGTGGGAACGCCGTCAGTTGTAGAATAAAACTCTTTATTATACGCCGAGCTTTCGGAAAAATTTATTCCTTTATCGAGGATATAACATGAGTTCTACTAAACTATTTATCTAATAACAAACATAAAAAGAAAACCTTTAGACTTCACTCAAATTCATCAAAAGGTTTTCTTTTTATGTTTGTTATTAGATAAATAGTTTAGTAGAACTCATGTTATATCCTCGATAAAGGAATAAATTTTTCCGAAAGCTCGGCGTATAATAAAGAGTTTTATTCTACAACTGACGGCGTTCCCACAATTTTTTGATAAATATATATATATATATATATATATATATATATATATATATATATATATATATATATATATATATGTATGTATCACACCGATAACTCAAAAAATAATGCACCCATTTTTAAAAAATTTGGCACATACCTTCATTTTGTAAATGGCTTGGATAAGTTCGTTAGTCAGGAAAAACGGACGAGGTTTTCTGGGAAAATTTTGAGTTTTCATTCGAAAAAAATATATCTCCGGGATTAACAAAGTAAGGGCAACCAAATTTGGTACGCGGGTTCATATCGTCATATGTAGGCTACCTACCAAAATTTAGCTCTGTACGTTAAAGGGCAAAAAAGTTACAGGCATTTAAATAAAAATAAATTTGGGTTTTCCTCAAAACGTCAAAGTCGCGATTTAAAATGTCAATATTTAAGCAATGAACCTGAAATTAATATGAGCTATGGAAAGAAAATGTCTCAAGAAGAATGCTTTACAAAGCCTGAACTCTTAGTTTGAATCGTCATTGTCCTTCATTTTACTAAAATATTCCCAGAAAATTCATTTAAAATAGACCCTTTCTCTGATGCTTTGGCAGTAGTGTTGGCTATAGAGTTTATTGTTTAATGGTATATCATTTTTGTCAAATTTTCGTAAAAAATCATTAAAGCTCAATATATCCGTTATTATGCAAGTTACGAAAAAAATATTACACACATACATTAATAATAGGGTGTCTTGAGCTACATCCTAAAAAATATTTCCACAATTACAGGGTGGCCCATAAGTCGTTGGTGATTCAAATATCCTTTTTTTAATCGAACACGCTCTATGCTATTGCATTATTGCATTTTCCATCGAAATATACTACATCTTTGTAAGAAAAGAAATTTTGGACGCAGCAAGTGCGTTATGGTAGCGAATTTTTATTAAATGCTTCAAATTTGAATAGCTCAATTTGCTGTTAACGTATAAGGTTGACCAGGAAACCAGTTTTTTCGGTAACAATTTAAGTTTACTTTCGGAAATTTTTGTACATTTTCAAACAATAAAGTTATTTTGATGAAACATGGCACATTGTTTCTACTATATAGATTGATGCCTGCTTTCTTAAAAAACTATGATTGCAATTAAAAACATTTTTATGAAAATTCACTACCATAACGCACTTGCTGCGCCCAGAAGTTTTTTTTTTATAGAAGGATCAATAAATAAAAGTCTGGACGCAGCAAGTGCGTCATGGAAGTGAATTTTCATAAAAATGTTTTTAATAGCAAATGCGAGCAGGCATCAATCTGATTACCGGTATGGCCTATGTAGTAGAAACAATGTACTATATTTTATCAAAATTACTTATTGTTTGAAAATGTACAAAAATTTTCAGAAAATAAACTTAAATGTTGGTTTCCTAGCCAACAAAACTTACGTTAATAGCAAATTGAGTTATTGAAATTTGAAGGATTTAATGAAAATTCGCTACCAAAACGCACTTACTGTGTCCAGATTTTTTTCTTACAAACAGCATCATATTTCGATAAAAAATGCAAAAATGCATTAACGAATTTGTTCTACGAAAATTAGCTAAAAATTATAGATCGTTAAACCATAAACTTCACTAAACCCACAGCGAAAGCATCAACTTAACTAAACCGACAGCCAAAGCATCAGAGAAATGATCTATTTGAAATGAATTTTCTGTAACTAAAATGAAGGGCAATGACGGTTGAAGCTTGAACTTAAGGGTTCGCAGAACACTCTTCTTGCAACATTTTCTTTTCACAATCCGTATTTGTTTCACGTTCTTTGCCGACGTTTCAACTCGCGACTTTGACGTTTTGAGGAAAACTCCATTTTTTTTCTTTAACTGCTCATAACTTCTTTGTCTTGGAAGCTAGAGACCTAAGTTTTGGTACAGGGTTCAATATTTATAACACAAACACGCGTACCAGATTTGGTTGCCGTTACTTTGTCATTTACGGAGATTTTTTTTAGAAAGAAAATACAAAATGAAAGATGCTCTCTTATCTTAATACCAGGAAAGCCTCTGACCTTGACGAGATCACAGCAATAGTTATCAAAAAATGCGCACCAGAACTTGCTCCTGTCCTGACTCGTCTGTCTCAGACATCTTACAATAGAGGCATATTCCCTAGTAACTGGAAAACTGCTCGAGTACAATCCGTTCCAAAGAAAATATCCAAAGCGTTTTCTAGCAACTATAGGCCTATTTCTCTCCTTTCAGTCGTTTCTAAAGTGATGGAAATGTATATAAACACCGAATTAGTAAAATTTCCTGAAAAACAGTCTAATCCATGACAGGCAGTATGGATTCTGTCAGCGCAGATCAACTGCCGACCTCCTTTCCTTTGTCACCCATTCTTGAAACAAGTCTATGGAACTACATGGTGAATCCTAGATTGTCGCCCTAGACATATCCAAAGCATTCGACCAGGTCTGGCACGCAGCGTTGCTTAATAAACTTTCGGCCTATGGCCTACCACCAAAACTCTGTACATGGACAGCAAATTTCCTCTCCAACCGGAGCATTTCTGTCGTGAATGGCCACTCCTCTAAACTATATCCAATTAATGCAGGGGTCCCTCGAGGTTCAGCTTTAGCGCCTACTTTGTTTCTACTCCACATCAATGACCTCCTCTCTAGCACATCCAACCCAGTTCACAGTTACGCGGATGACAGCACCCTCCACTCAAATATACAATATTCTAAGCCTGCCTCTTTAGCCCAATTAGATGAGGATCGCAATCTCATCGAGCGTTCTGTCTCTGTGGATCTCCAAAAATATTAGACTGGGGAAGTAGAAATCTTGTACTATTCAACTCCACCAAATCTCAGTCTTGCTTTCTATCTCATAAGAGATACACCAGCCCTAGACCCATCACAATGAACAACCAAGTTATTCAACGTAATGAGTACTTTTCTCTTGTTGGCATTTCTGTGGATCGAAATCTCAATTGGTACCAACATGTCACACCAATTGCAGAAGCGGCTGCTAAGAAATTAGATTTCCTCTTCCGGGCTCGCAAATACTTTTCACCAGCTAATCTCTATACCTTATATACTTCACAAATAAGGCCAAATCTCGAATACTGCTCCCACATCTTGGGGTGGCGCTGCGGATTCTACACTCGCTATCCTGGACTTCATTCAGAAGAGAGCTATACGTCTCATCGGTGACCCTACCCCCACACAAAGGCTGCCATCAATTGCACACCGACGTGCCGTTGGTGACCTCTCTCTTTTATAGATATCTGTACGGGCACTGCTCAGAGGAGCTTTCTTCCATAATTCCTCCACCTGTTGCCCCCAACAGACCTACCAGGGGAACAGAGCGAATGCATCCTTTTACTGTCCAGGTCACCAGACATAGAACATCTTGTTATGCCCGCTCTTTTGTCCCGAGGACTTCCAAGTTGTGGAATTCCTTGCCGGCACATGTTTTTCCTTCTCCTCCGAACCTCCAAACCTTCAAGTCCAGAATTAGCAAGTTGCCTCTTTCCTCCTTTTCGATACCCACGGTACGATAATATTTAGACGTTGAACCCTCGTGATGTGTTGTTGAAAAAAAAATGTCAATATAAAAACTGAGACGATGGTATATATTGCTTCTTAAACAACTTTCGACAGCTAGTGATACCACATGCGACCCCAAATAGCTTCTCTTTGTTTCCAAAGAATACGCTTTATCTCAGAACTGTCACCAACAATAGCATCCTGTGCATGAAGATAGTGGAAATTTGAAAAATACTCTAGCCTTGTAATTTCCTGAGTTGACGTTGGCGCCACTTCTCTGATGGTATATATCGCTATTGCTAATTTCCTGGCTAATATCGTTATGTAAGTTGTCCAAGCAAATGTAGTCTCAAGAATGATTTTAAGGATGCTCACGGTCTCGTGGTCAGGTCACCGCCCCCAAATCCATTTGTTGAATTTTAGCTCTATTTAGCCTAAGAACTGTAAGGGTTCAGTTCTTTTTTTACAGTTCTTACAGTTACAACACACCGACAAAATGGAATAACGGCATAACAATTCTTATCACACAAAGGCGATATATCGGACTCTCATCTCTACACGTGGTTTACGAGAATTATCACTAGAAGAATCGAGAGGAACCTTGACTTCTGTCAGCCGCGGGAGCAGGCAGGATTTAGAAAAGGGTTTGGAACAAACGACCACCTCTTGGTTATAAAAACGCTAATCGAGAAGTCCATACAATACAACAAGCCACTTGTTCTGATATTCGTGGATTTCCAAAAGGCTTTCGACACGGTCGAATTATCCGCAATAATATCCGCGCTATAAGAGAGTACAATCGACAACAGGTACAAAAATCTCATCAAACATATCTATAACAAAGCAACTGCCAGTTTAAGAACACCAGACATAGCTTAAAAATAGAAAGAGGTGTGAGACAGAGCGATACAATCTCACCTAAGTTATTCCCTGCGGCTCTTGAGTATAATGTATAATGTATTATGTATATATTAACAATGAAACAGGCCAATGTCACCTAAATGGCACATGGATGTTGTCTACAGGTTAACAATAAAAATAACATAACGCATACAATCATATAAAAATTAAGAAAATGTTTCCTTAAATAACACATAAAAGCAAAACAAAAATAATTATAAAACACACAATAACGTTCAAAAGAAAAGTTGCAGAATACAGATCTAAATCTAATATTGTTTTTTAGAAACAACAAATGCACAAGGTTTATACCATGCTAACTATACTACTAATAAGAAGTGCATATTACTAAAAAAAAAGAAAATAAAAATAGTTTAGTTGTAGTTTATATGTAAAAATGGTCAACCAAGTAGCACGTCTTGTTTAGGAGATTTGTTTTCACTCTCTTCTTGAAAACTGGTAAAGTGTCTACATTCCGGGCAATGCATTAAACTACTTGCAGCCATTTTAGAACAGCGACTTTTGGTATAGAGCTGTGCGATGTTTGTCAGTTTGCACGCATGTTGTCATTCTTATTGGGTGCAAGTTTGTTTTTATCAACCCATTTGGTAAGCGTTTTGAAAGTTTTGTCAGCATCAGCCACAACGTCTTGAACATTATGTCCACCCATCAAAAAGTTTGTATTATCAGTATGTTACGTGTAAAATTCACCTTAAGCATATTAACATCATTAATTACACGTAGCAGGCAAAATAAACAAAAACACCCCATATAATTATTCGGTTTCATATTGTTATTGGTTTAGGGACAGCTGTGAACGAACATCTTTAATTTGTTATCTACATTCATTCAGTTTCAATTTCTAGAAGTCGAGATTTACCACCGAAACAGTCGACAACGGCAGAGTACACTGTCTTGTGAAGGCATGGTTGCCAGCACGTCATTAATTTATTGTCTGTCTAACTTTAGCTGGTTGGAAATTACTGAATTATGTGTTAATGTAGTGAGATAAATTCTTGCATGCAGAACTGTGGTTACAACGGTCTCTATAAGCTGTGGAAGAAGTTTATTATCGAGATTAATATTGGAAGTTAGGTGTGTTACATATGTCGAGGTCTTGCGGTCGAAGCCCGAATTTCCCCATTCGTGTAAATGTCGCAACTCTGCGGTATTAAGTTATTCGTTGCCAGAGTTTGATATTTTTGATGGAAGAACGGGACACCATTTCTTGTCGTCTTTTTTTTGTTGACCGATAGCGAATCAGCAAGATTAGCTATGACCTGGGAGAGAAAACATTTTTGAGAAAAAAGGTTGGTTTTGAAAACGGTGGAAGAAGCAATTTAATTTGAGTGTGTGGCAAGATTTCAGCTAGAAAAAAGAAACAGGCAAGTGGGCTATTCATCCTAGTTTGGAGATTAATTTCTAGGCTGTAAAACGATTATAGTATTCTGGAGGTTTGGGAAGTTGAAGCGAATTAGTCGCATAGTACTTGAATACTATAATATTCCCGTGGTGGAGAGTAAATGTCACATACGTAAAGCCGAAAAAGCAAGTGGCTTTGTGGCTTGTTTTCAATCAGAACCGGCTTGTCTAACTGTGGTCAACAAAACACCTTGACATAACATAGAAACCCTCAGGATTTGGAGGGTTTTGGTTTTAGCTTTTGGTTTTAGCTTTTGGTTTTAGCCTTTGGTTTTGGCTTTAGTTTCAGTTTTTGTCTTGCTTTAATTGATTTTATAGTGCCTAATCGACAAGCAATAGGCCTACATATTGTCTTAAACTAACGAGTGGTCAATGGGAGAATAAGAATATTGGTATGGTACCATTTTATGGCGCAAATTCAATTATAAGCCATTCCCAGCAACATCAGATTGCCGAGGACATTTCGTTGTTGAGTAGAGGAAGTACAGGTGGCCGGAAGGTACCGACACAGTGGACAGTAGATATTTTGTTAGCGAAAAATCGACCAGAGAAGGTTCACTGGAGATCAGACCTTACAGGTAGTAGTCTTTAAGTTGTATTGTTAATAAAGAACTCAATTTGTTTGTTTGGACTTTTAAATCCAGTATTAAGCTGTGACTTTACTTATGGTGGTCAAGTTTTGGAATTCAAAGATAAAGTTTTAACGATAACACAATAGGATAAGATACCCAGCTTTTTATTTGAACCCTACACGTTAGCTGATGATTTATATTCACATTATCATTAATATAATTGCTTTGAGTTTGATAAAGTATTATCATTATTTAGGCTACCATTTGATACACCTTTTCATATTTTAACATCTTTGTAAGCTGATCGTGATCACGAAAGGACACAAATTTCCATTTGATTTAGCTTAGTTACTTTTATTGTTGCGTTTGAATTACTTGACTTGTTATTGCTTACCATACGAACGTTAGTAGCTTAAAGCTATTTGTTTAGCAGTAAATTATTGAGATATAGCAAGTGAGTCATTTTGCGGACTCTGTTATTCATTTAACATACATGCTAGCAATTTATAGGTTATATATGTGTATATATAATACTGTTTTTGATCTGTCTGACCACTTGTAGGCATCATCTGGATTTTATAATAAACTAGAATTTTATTTTATATATATATTTGTGTGTCGTTTGTTCTGCACTCACCTCTCACTCCCGTATTAGTAACGTTAGGTGCTGTTTAGTGTTTGTCAGCTTCTACGTAAGCCTTTAAGATATTCCAACTGTAAGATTTCGTTCCCACATTTGTACATTCCGACGTATAAGCCTGCGATTTTAGGTGCAGCTGCCAGGGAGGTCCAAGGAGTTCTTGGTTGTGTTGGATTCTTGGTAAGCTGGATTTCGTAATTAACATCTCTTATAAATATCCGGAACTAGGTGTAAAACAATCAAGTGGCGCCCTCATAGAGTAACACCTTATAAAGAACCCTGCCCATCTTCACTGTATAAAAGCTAGGGGCCACCTAGATTTCCGGTAACGTTGACCTTTCTATCGATCGTCGTATGTAGGTTGTTTGACTCTCAAACGTGGTAAAGGTTTTTAGGAACAGGGATTCCTAGGATCGATTTAAAGAGATAGTGGGCGGTCACAAGTATAAGAGGTGACCGTCATTTTATTGTCTCGATTGATGTTTCCAGATTGATGCGCTATGTACAGAAGTAGGTTGTTGCCATAAATAATGTACAGCGTAGATCCAAGAACTGTTCCTTGTAACACCCCAACCGTCACTCCGAAAGTCCTAGATGGGTAGGTATTGGAAGAGTTAGATATTACAACTCTTTATGTTCTGTCTGTAAGATAGGTTCTAAACCAGACCAATGCAGTGCCTGTAACTCCACAGTTTAACAGTGAACTTAAAGGACCTCCTGTTTACACAGTTAAAGGCTTTGGAGAAGTCCACAAAAACCCCGAAAGCTATCACATTTTGTCAATGCTCCACAAATTCAACAATTGCAGTTTCAGTGCTTCGTGCTTGCCGAAAGCCATGTCGATATGACGAAAGAAGTTTATTATCGGTAGGATAAGTTTTCAGCTTGTTATTGACTATTTTTGCGAAGGTTTTTGCAAAGGTGGGTGTGTAGCTTGTCAGTTTGTGGAATCACCTTCTTTGTATGTCGGTTTCATATGTCTCTGTTTCATTTTCGGTGGAACAATACCCCTGGCCAGTGACACGTTATATATGTGCGACAGTGGTAAATAAACAACCAACTTGCAGCGCTTAAGGAATATTTATTGCGTTCAAAATATCCTTTTGTGTAACAGGTGAGCATTTAAACTGGGTGTTCACTTGGGATGTTATCTTCTCAACAAATGCTATATCTACCATGACAGGCAGATGAGCAGTTGCATTTTGAGCAGCAGATGAGAAAAAATAGCCAAATTGGTCTGGAAGGTCCGCATTTATGGCAGGGCGTCCAGTTTGACATTTTAGGTTCCTCCCTGTTAGTTCGTTAATGGTCTTCCACATAATTTTGTTCTTGTTGTTGCTGTTGCTAATAGCTTTATCAAGTTCGGTCTTCCCTACATCTGCGATGTTGTTTATATTGTGCATTTACTTCTACATGCCTTGAAATGGATGCTGAACGTTGCCAGGAAATTGTTATAAGCATCTTTAGGGGAGGACTCTTGGAGTACCTTTGTCCATTACGTTTTCAAATCATTCAACTGGTATCAAGGGTATAAAGGGGATGGAGAACGACTTAACCACCTCCGATTTCCAGACGGCATTGTTCTCTCACTCACCAAAAAATCTGTCAATAAGCTGAGAGTCGTCCAAAGAGCCATGAAAAGGGCCATGCTGGACACAAGACTAGACAGAAAAACAAATGAATTTATTCGACAACAAACAAAAGTCACATATATGATAGAAGTGATTGCCAAAATAAAGTAGAGGTGAGCAGGCCGCGTTGTTAGACCTACCGATAGAAGATCGACAAACAGGATAATCGAGTGGAGACTAGGGGAAGACCGACAACAAGATGGACAGATGACCTGACACGAGTTGCCAGTAAGTCGATAAAGGAAGCACAAGACAAACAAAAATGGACAAAACTGGAAGAGACCTACGTCCAGTAGTGGACATGCACGGGTTTACTGATATCCTAAGAACATTTGCTGCAAACCACTCTTCCGTTCTCACAATTCATTGGTGAGATGTTCTAATTCTGTTCCAGTCTCAGCTCCAAATGTGACAAGGTATATTAAGAGGCCACTCATTCCCATATATTATAAATAGTAGCGGCCCCAGAATTGAACCTTGATGTACATCCCGTATCAATGAGCCGATCTTACTTAATTGGAGTTACGGATCTTGTGAAACCCATAGTTTACAAATCCCGCCTGTAATAATAATAGATGTTGATCGGGAGGGTAAACATTTCCTTAACAAAATACTTTATTCATATCTACGCCACTGAACTAGTAGTCATAATGTATGTTTCGTAAACGTAATAAGACAATATTAGACAGATGGAACGTTGACTCAGGTAACTAAACAAGAAAGGTGTTAATTAAGAAAGCGTAAATTACAAGCATATGTGTTAATTATGTCATTTTAAGTGTTACAATAAAACAAAACAAATGATTGTAACCTTGTGTCTAGCATAGTTTGTGTTCTATCCTAAATAACAAAGAATGAATAATTGTTAAAAAAACTTCCGTGTTCCCTGTGGCTATTATATATCTTGTTGGTTAGTACTTAAACAACGAGTATTCTAACTCAGATGCAATATTTTATGTGGGTTCTGGTAATGTGTGACCTACATTTATAATGCTTTGTATTCAGAACATTTGCATAAAATATGTTTAGGCCACTTATTTATCTTTACAAAGGAAATATTGACAACTTAATACTTCATTATACTTATTTCAATGTGCCAAGAAGATATATCCTAATAAGGTAATTGAAAAAAATCTTATCGAGCCAAGTTTTCCCTAGAAATGCGTTTCAGAACGTTCTGAACCCAAAAACCGCAATATACAAAAATAGTGTGTGTGTGTATGGCAAAGCAGGGTAGAATGGCAATATTTTTGTTGTTAAGTACCATATTCCCTTTAATGTGATAGATATTTTATTAATTGTTCCTGTCCTTAGTGCAATTGTACCATACCAAATACAGACGTAGAAGCTATTCACAAAATTTGATAATTCTGTAATTTTTTTTATAAAAAACTGTAGCTCAGATTCTCTGGACACGTTCATGAAAATTTAGCAGCTAGCTGTGATCCATCTTACGCACAACTATTGGAGAAACAAAACTTCACCACCATTATTTGACGCTTCTTTGGAAATCGAAAATTCTCATTGGTATGCGAAAGAAATCCTTAATTTTAGATTTGATTTCTCTTATAACATACAACTGATAAAACCTCACATTATTATACCCATATTTACTAACATACCAGATATAAATACTTGTATATTGAAACAAGCGTTAAAACCATATAAACAAGCGGTCAAAATTTATACTGATGGGTCAAAAATTCAAGATTCAGTGGGATGTGCAGTGTACATTAAACAATTAGATTATGTTGAGCTATTTAGTCTGCCAAAGTTCACTTCAATTTACACTGTTGAAGCTGGTGCCATACAAAAAGCGTTAGTACTAGCCTGTAACCAAAATATGAGCAGCTTTGTTGTTTTGACCGATTCCCTTTCACTGTTAAGAACTCTATCGAATCTTCAAAATGCTATATATATATATCGGTCCAGGGTAATATGCTATATTGCTTATCAATTAGAGGTCTTGGAACAACAGCACAAAAGAGTTACTTTCATATGTGTAAAAGGGCACTCAAAGCTTGAGGGTAATGAAAAGGCCGACTATTTTGCTAAAAAAGCAACGATAACAGGTTGTAAACATGACTTTTACAGTAACAGAGATCTACTTCCGCAAGTAAAACATGTGTTTAATATAAGATGGCAGGATCATTGGAATCAGTTGAAAAGTAGCTGTAACAAACACTTCAGTAGTATCATCCCTAATCTAAGAAAACAGCCCATTTGCAATGAACTGTTGCTTCCTAGGTACTTGTCTACGACACTTAAAAGAATTATCATAGGCCATGGTGCTTTTAATCTAATTTGTATAAAATAAAAGTTGAAGACATTTGCTCCATTTTGCTCATGCGACAATACCAGCCCAGCTGATTTAAATCATTTGATTTTTTCCTGTATTATGCATCATCAACAAAGAAAAATATTATTTTGTGATTTGATAGAATACAACGTTTCCTTTCCACTTGATGTGACATCACTTATGTATGAAGCTGTTTGTAATAAAAGTGTCATGGTATCTTTCATGTGCTTTGTTAAAGACTCTAAGTTAGCTAGGTTTATATAGCTCTTAGTAAAAAGATGATATTCTGAAAATTGGACTGTTCCAATAAATATTGTACTAGTGGCAATATACTATATAGTGTTAAGCGATACTAAATAAACTTAGCAGATTAATATATAGTCAGAGAGATAAAAGTAAGTTCCTTTGTGTCTTTCCTTGTGTTAACCTCTTTTGACCGCAACCTCCCCAGTATGTTAAAAGGTCACCATGACAGGCTCCATTGCTGTGAAATGTGTCCCAGTGTTTCTCCTGCAACAACTTGTAGCGTATATGTGTGCATGCATATGTATGTGTGTGTATGTGCACATGAAGAAATAATGTGCATTTTCTGTCCTGCACCTAGTGTCAAGTACTGGACGTATAAAGCCTATTGACGTGAGTGCGTATACATGAGTGTATATGCGCTCGCGTATGTGTGTGGGTGGATATGTATGTAAGTTTTAATTTTAATATATATTTTTAGTAAACAGCAAGTGTATAGGGAGATAAAAGAAAAAAGGTAAAGAGCTTGTTAGATTAACATTCTTAAGACAGGTTTTGCCATTGTGAAAAGCAAGCTCAGATGCATCCTTGTTCATTTTGAAGATTGACAGTGACTGAATGAGCCAGTTCTCAAAGTCAAAACTCTAATAAATAAAAAGATAATAGCTAAACCTGTTACAGAAAAGAAAACAAACCTTTGCGAAGCCAGAGAAATGGTCCCTATGTTTGTATTTGATAGATATTTGTTATTAAAGGATAGTACAAAGTGAAATACTTACTTGTAGTTAATTAAAATATTAATTAACATACATTTCATTAGACAACAAAACATGAAACTGTTTTTTAAATCATCGGAAAGTGGCCAGTGTACCCGACATGTCGGGAACATTGGAAACTACAATAGGATACAGTAACCACTGTTTACATTATATTATTTACATTATATTATTATATATTCATTCAAATTGATACCAAACGTAAATGAACTTTTTGTCTTAGCTCTTCGTTTGGCTGTGATAGGCTCAGATAGTATTTTTACTATATTAGCCCTCAGACAATTGCTTCATCTTTCACAACTGTAGAAACATATTTGTTATAATCCTTAATTAAAAAGTTCCCCATATATTCATCCTTATTTCCGAATACAATTTTGATTTTGTCTGCATAATATTTTAAAGATTTTTTTGTATTAGATATAACCAAAGCGAAACTTTTCCTCACAGGGATTTATACAGAAGGCGTGTCAGTATCATCTATTTTATTCTTCTTGCAGGTCGCTATCTTCGTCAGTGTCTAATAATGTCATTGATTTCACATTCACTTTTACTCGTGTCACAGAGCCCTTTTATTTGTTTCTTCTTTACATTAACGCCTTTTATATTCGCACTTGGAGGACACAGATCTCCACAACACATTTTTAATATTCCACCTTGTATGAAGAAATAAGGGAAGCAGGCCAAAGGATGAAATCTGGCAAAGCTGCAGGCCCGGATGGTATACCGATCGAGGTAGTTAAAGCAGTAGCAGAACAGAAACCGGAGATATTACAAGTTGTTAAATAAACTGATAAATAAACTAATCAGCGATGGAAGTTTTCCGTCAGAATGGAAGACTGCTCGATTGGTGTTATTAGAGAAGCAACAAAAAACGGGAGAAAGGAAGTCATATAGAACTATATGCCTGGAAGATGGAGTAGCAAAATTATATGAACATGTAATAAACAACAGACTAAAAAAGGAAATCGAGAGAAGAGGAGGGTTAGCAGACAATCTATTTGGCTTCCGCAAGGGGCGTTCGATGCTGCAAAGAAGGTACAGGACGTGGCAAGGAAAGAAGGCAATAAAAACAGGTTTGTGGCCATAGTAACATTGGACGTAAAAAACGCGTTCAATACAGCACCGTGGAGAGGCATATACGAAGTGTTAAGCAAGAGGCAGGTTAAACCATATATGCTGAAAATAGTATGTAGTCACCTGGAAAACAGACAGCTACTGATTGGACAGAAATATCGGATGCAGGTTACATGTGGCGTGCCTCAGGGGTCGGTCCTGGTACCAACACTGTGGAACTTGTATTACGATAAGGTCTTTAGTCTGGAGTTCGTAAACAACACTGATATTATAGGGTATGCAGATGATTTGGCGCTGGTTATAAGCAGAGGAAATAAGGCTGACATAGAAGACAATATCAACTGGTCAGTGGATAGGGTGGAAAACTGGATGGCAAAAAGTGGTATACAACTCGCGCCCCACAAAACTTAAAGTATAGTGCTAGTGGGTCGAAGAACACTGAGAACAGTAACCGTCATGGTGGGGAATGCAGAAATTCAGTCGCAGACAAGCCTGTACTACCTCGGTATACAAATAGGATATAACATGAACATGGTGGTGCACATAGAAAGAGTAGTGGCAAAAGCATACATGATGGTTGCAAATCTAGGCGTCTGATGCCAAATATCGGTGGACCAAAACCAGGGAGAATGAGAGTGCTGAGTAGTGTGGTAAACTCAGTCATACTGTACGGTGAACCAGCATGGAAGGACGTGCTGTCAAAGACAAAGTATAGAAAAAAGATTGAGGGGGCACAGAGCAAGGTAGCCATCAGAATAGCAAGCGCATATAGAACAGTGGCAACGAAAGCAATACAGGTGATTGCGGGGACAATCCCTATACACTTATTGGCAAGAGAGGTAACTTACGAAAGACACGAAAATAGAAGAGAAGGAAAATAAAGGCAAGAACCGAAACAATGCTGGAGTGGCAGCGAGAATGGCAAGAGGAAATGTCAACATCCCAGTGGACAAAGAGGCTCGTCCCACACATACAGACATGGGTATCGAGACAGCATGGGGAGGTGAGTTACTATTTTACCCAGTTTTTGTCAGGTCATGGGCGTTTCAGGTCTTACCTGAGTAAAATTAAAATAGTCGAAAAGAGGACTGTACGTATTGTGGTGACAGAGATACACCAGAACACACGGTTTTTGAGTGCGCAAGGTGGTCGGAAATTAGAGACAAATATATCAAGAGATTGGCAGTGATTTAACAGCAGATAATGTGGTGGAGCATATGCTGGGAAGTGAAAGGGTATGGAATACTGTGGAGAGAGGGATTGTAGAAATAATGAAGTCAAAGGAGGATGAAGACAGGATGTAGATGTTTTGAAAACAACAAGAGTTAGGGACGTGGTGAAGCAATGCGAGTCAGTGGTTTCCGCCACGTCTCTAGGTTTCAAGGGGGTGTTTAGTGGGTAGTCCCGACCTGGAGGGAAGGGAAATCACCACAGTACCGGTTGGTGTCAGATCGCGCAAGCGCCAGCCACCGATCTGCGTAAAAAGCATTCACCTCCGCTATGAGTAAAAAAAAACACATTCTTAAAGACCTGAGGATCGTTTCACTAACAAGGTTACCGTCATCACAGGATGAAACATCATGTAGGCTTAAAAGATATTGCTAAATCTTCAAGAACGCATTTTCTCATCTTAGAAAGGCCGGTATCAATTAGGTGCAATACTGAGAGACAAGATGAGATAAAATGGAGATATGATAAGTAAATAAATCTAAAAAAATACTAATACTTGTTAGTAAATATTTAATGGGGCAGAACACTAGATACAATTGAGGCTAGATAAAGAAGCTATTGCTTTACTAAGATGACTTTTTTGGGATATTAACGTCGTAAAAAAAAAACAAGAAACAAATTTATAGCACCACGGTTCAAAGCATTGTAACCTACAGTTCTGAAGTGGGGCCACGAAAAAACATGTTTTTAAGGGCAACAAATATGGACTTCTGGTGACAAACAGCCAGTAATCGCGTAGAGAAAAAAAAATCGGGACGTAGCAAGTGCGTTATAGTAGCGAATCTGCATAAGAATTGTACACTATAATTATACCGCATATTATAAAAATGTTACTTTTTAAATTAAACTTTAGTCCTAGTGCGCGCACATTTGAAGAATTTTTTCGAAAGTGTTACGATCGATTTTTTCTTTATTACTAAAAAAAGTTCAGAACGCAGCAAGTGCGTTATGGTAGTGAATTTTTATTAAATGCTTCAAACTTGGATAACTCAATTTTCGATAAACTTAGAAAGTTGAATTTTTGTACGTATTAGGGCATTTCCAAAGGCAATATATCCGCCAAATGTCATTAAAATAGCTTTGTAATTTTCGGAGAAAAACATTTTTTTAGAAAGAAAACTCAACATTTGATAAACTCAATTTTCTATAAACCTACAAAGTTGAATTATGGATGAGGTAAGGCCTTTCCAAAGGCAACATATTCACCAAATTTTTTTTAAATAAAAATTCACCAAAAATGTGTTCTAACTCCTTTTCAGAAAAATGCCAAAAACTCGATTTTCTGTGAAGCTAGAAAATTTAATTTTGCTATATCTATAGACAGTGTAAGTTTCTTTAAAAGAAACTTGTATTGCAAATTTCATTAAAGTTACAAAAGCCTTCCGGAAGGAAACTTCATTCATATTTAGAAAAGTAAAGTATCTGCCAAATTATAACGTAGCAGTTATGTTTCCTTATTATTCGCCTGAATGATTTCATTTTAGTGAACCTATTCAAACCCGTTTTTTCAATATCAACAATAGCAAAATATCTGCTGAAAATTATAATTTCAGACTCAAAGCTGACCAAGTAGTTCAGGCATTTTAAACAAAAATGAGATCTTGTTCAAAACGTTTGAAATCTCTGCACTATCGTTTCTCTAAATGTCAAAGTAAAAAAATACTATACATTCATCTAGCGGGTATCAATCTCGGAACCTTCTGCGTAGAAGACACGCACGCTAACACTGTGCTATCTAAGTATACGTTAACCAAAGAGGTTGTATATGTTAGAGGGAACAAAGCCGAGTTTGCAGCCTGTCGATTTCCCACTCCTGTCACCGTCCAATCACAAACAAAATTTTGAATAACGCGCTAATGTGTTTTGTTTTGATTCGTTCCCCCAACCGCTCTTGAAGTTATTGTCAGCTGTCAACAAGTATTTGAAGTGTTTGTTGATTTGCGATTAGAGGTTATCTTGTGTGTTTTGCCGTTTTTTAGCAGTGTTTTAAGAGTGTAAAAGTTAAAAAATGCCAAGGTGTATTGTGAAGAACTGTATGTACAATAAAAGTGCCAATTATGAAAAGGATAAAGCAACTGTGCATTTATTTCGGTAAGTTGTTTACATGTCTTCTGTTTCCTTGTTTGGCGCCAAATGTTTATTGGTTTTCACAGGTCCGTATTTACACATTGTATTGCTTTTGTTAAATCTTTAGCATTTATTATTGTCAATTGTGTTTTTTTAAGAAATAAAATCTTAATAATGCATTATTTATTGAATATTTGTAATGAAATTAAGCATTTTGTTTGGCAATTATTATTTGAATTAGATGTATTTACCTATGTAGTTCCAGTAGAAGCAGAAAAAAAGTAGAATAGTTTCGTTTTATCTATTACTGCATCTTTCTAGAGGTTCAGTCACTGATAAAGTAGATAATTCGAGATATTATTTTCAGATTTCCCAAAGCTGGTGAAAGATACGAGGCTTGGAAACGAGCATTAAATTTAAGCGATGAAGATATTTTTATGAACTCAAATGTGTGCAATTTACATTTTACCGAGGAATCTTATGATTTAGAAAAATCACCTTTTGCAGTATACTTAAAAAAAAGTTCTATACCTGTATTGGTAAGTACTGAATCAAGGTTATTAATTTATGTAACTATTAGTGATATATATATATATATATATATATATATATATATATATATATATATATATATATATATATATATATATATATATAGCCAAACAGCGGTTTTTCAATGGCACTGCTATCAGTGATGGCTATTTATAAATAACAGGGACTTTAAACAGCTACTGCGATTGTGGTTTAGCCATTTACAATGCTGCATGTGCGTATGCTATTATTTTAAACACTTACAAGGTGTTAGTGTTAACCGCTTAATTGAAACCACAATATGATCTTCAGATAGCTTTTAAATTATATTAATTTTAAAACTACTCAGATTTTTACTATTAATAGAAGTTCTATAAAATTAGCATATTACAAGAATATACGATGAGAGAAATCTACATATTATTTTTATTTTAATATAATGAAAAAGTTGGAAGGCATATATATGCTACAGTTCGGTGCTGCTTTAATTTTAGATTCAGCAGGTTTTTCCATGATATAATGACTTACAAGATATATGAGATTGCGCATATGCCCCGTCCCCTCCTATGACATCACATGGTGAGTAACGTTATAGAAGGCCAACTACACACTTAACACAAAGTCATTCGCAATCAAAAAGTTTCTATACGTCAGTTTAATGTGGTTGAAGTTACATTCCATTCCATTTTTATATTACATATATATATATATATATATATATATATATATATATATATATATATATATATATATATATAAGTGAAGTATAATAATTAAGGGGAGCCCTGAATTAGCATTGGTGATACACACACAAACTTAAAAAGTAGAGAAGACGTTCGTAGACATTTACAGGGGGCGTTAACATTCATAAACTTGATTTGATCATCATGTCACATAATCATAGTATAGTATTCTGATCTTAAAAAATTAATTCCAGCTGTATGCACTCAAATATCAGTAAAATACCTAATTTGTTAAGGGGTTGTGATGAAACGTCAAACTCCACTGTACGACAGCATATTATTATTGCATTGGACTCACCACATGACGCCATGCGCGTGACGGTTCTAAAAATAGATAGTCTCATTATCATATCTCGCGTTATTTGTATCATGAGTTTTTCGTTTTCTACCTATAAGAAAAGGAGAAATGTTGTATTCTAATACTGGCGAGAAGGAAAGTATACA
Source organism: Tillus elongatus (assembly GCA_964006375.1). NCBI lineage: Eukaryota > Metazoa > Arthropoda > Insecta > Coleoptera > Cleridae > Tillus > Tillus elongatus. The sequence continues at coordinate 160,389,504 of OZ023265.1, forward strand.
GATACTTCTACTCGCTCGCACAAACTGCGATTGCGTGTATTATGAATACAGCAATTGCTGTTTGTCATGGAGTTTTTAGTATAAGATGAATTTCATAGAAATAATTACTCTAATGATTTGTGTAAATCTCGGTTTTCACAATCGCTGTTGTTTTGTGTTTTAATAACAGCTGCTAACAGCGATCTTTTAATAGAAGCGATAGCTATATATCGCTCATCTCTAGTAACTATGCTACTAATTACATTCACGTAATATATTGTTATGATATTTATCGTAATTTAATTAGCCCTGCAAATTTACATTAATGGTATTCGTTTCAAATTTATTTATGCAGGTAACAAACAAGCCATCAACACAAGTCGTTTTTGGCGAGCAGCCAATGACTGATATAACTGCTATCAATGTGCCATTTGCAGCTGACCCGTCAACTAGTACTTGGTCTGGTAGCAATGTACCTGTAATGGATTATTCTCGGCCATCAACAAGTGCTGGTTTTTATGAAGAGAAAACTGTTGTAGAGGTACCGCAAAGATCGTTTAGTAGTTTAGGATTTGCTGAAATGAAAACACCTTCAATGCCACCCACTTTGAAGGAAATGGTGAGTTAAATTCAGTTTTTGCCGTTTATGAAATCAGTATAATTTTAAAAAACCTAATATGTTATTCCATCACATTTTATATGGTGTTTAAGTTTGTATAGTCCATGATTAAATAAGTTAGAAACAACTGTTTTGCAATTTATCTCAACCACTATTAACCAAAATGTGTTGTTGGAAATTTTGTTTATATATTCATTTTACTTGAGAAAATAAATGGTTTATCATTGAACATTTTTTATAGGTTGTTACACCGCGCAAACGTAAACTGAAGAAGCAGTTATTCGATGCACGAAAAAAAATTAAACGGCTCAGCAGTAGTGTTCATCATTATAAGAAGAGAACAGCAACCCTTGCGAATATAATCAAACAACTAAAAGGTAAAGTAACCGACGAAACATTAGAAACATTAATGCAAATAGGACCTAATGAAGAATTTTTACAAAGACAATTAGGTCGTAAACATAAGTATGAAAATCAACTTAAAGCTTTTTCTCTTACGCTGCATTATTACTCTCCCAAAGCTTACAGTTTTGTCAGAAACACATTTAACTCGGCTCTTCCTCATCCAAAAACTATATCTAGATGGTATCAAAGCGTTAATGGGGAAGCTGGTTTTACGTCAGAGGTGTTCAACTTATTAAAGTCAAAATCAGAAAGCACAGATGGAAAACTTATATGTTCTTTAGTCATAGATGAGATGGCAATTCGCCAACATATAGAATGGGATGGGGTAAAATATTATGGGTTTGTAGATTTTGGTACAAATCTTGAGACCGATTGTAACCCTGTAGCCAAGGAAGCTCTTGTTTTTATGCTTGTTAGCATTAATCAATCATGGAAGCTTCCTCTTGGATATTTTTTAATCGACTCTTTAAGGGGTACACAAAAACAAAATTTGGTATTACAGTGTTTAACGCTACTAAATGAGTCGGGCATATACGTGGTCTCAACTTTTGATGGGGCAACAAATAACCTAACGTTAGCAAAAGAACTTGGCTGCGATTTGAATTGGAGGAACATTAACTCTACGTTTGTTGATCCTAGTTCAGGTAGGAAAATTGCAGTCTTTTTTGATCCATGTCATATGATCAAACTGATAAGAAACACATTAGGCGATAAAAAATTAATAATTGATGAGAATGGGGAAAATATAAAGTGGGATTATTTAGTAAAATTAAATGAGTTACAGGATCAGGAGGGCGTTCATTTGGCAAATAATTTAAGAAAATCGCATATATTTTATACAAATCAAAAAATGAAGGTTAAATTAGCCACACAACTTTTTAGCCACTCAGTGGCACATTCTTTGGAATATTGCAATGAAGTTTTACATCTTGAGGAGTTCAAAGAATGTGAGGGAACTGTGAAATTTATCCGACTTATAAACAATTTATTTGACATTCTTAATTCTAGAAATTTAAACAATTCAGATTTTAAGAAAGCAATAAACGCAGAAAATTTTGAAAACATTAATGTATTTTTAAGAGAGCTATCACAATATTTAACGTCACTTAGGATAATTGATGGAACGCTTCTGTGTGAGAGTGGTAGAAAAATGGGTATAATTGGCTTTTTATTTTGCATACAAAGTTTGCAATTTGTTTATAAAACTTTAATTGCCGACAATAATTTTTTGCTGTATTTTCCCACTTACAAAATCAGTCAGGATCATATTGAGCTTTTTTTTGGGCAAATTAGATCCATGGGAGGCTATAACAATAACCCATCAGCAAAGCAATTTAAAAGTGCATATAAAAGGATGATGGTGCATCTTGAATTAAAAGATTCATTTAAAGGAAATTGTATCCCTTTGGAAGCAATTCCTATTCTGTCACCCATTGAGGTAATAAATAAAACTTGTGGGCGAGAACGAATATCTGAAGAACCAGATGAAGACATGAGTCAAATAGATAATTTTGACGACGACACAGTTCTTCAAATATTAGATATGAATATATCAGAGTTTAAGAAAGAAGTCGTGACATATATATCTGGCTATGTAGTAAGGAAAATAACAAAAGCTCTGAGATGCGAAGAATGCGCGGGTGAACTTGTTGGGGAGAGGTCTGCGTTATTAACATCGTTTATAGATCAGAAAGACAAAGGTCAACTCCTCACATACCCATCTGACGATGTAATATCTATTTGCACTATTGCAGAAAAAGTTCTTCAAACATACTTAAATGAATCTGCGGTGATTATAAATGTAAAGGAAATAAACATGCGAAGATTAAAAACTATAATAAACCAAAACAGCATATTTAAAAAACTTGAAGTTCACTTTCGAGAACAAAATCTTTTGACTTGCCATTATGGCCATCTAATTAAACTAATATCATCTATGTATGTTTCTATTAGAATACATCATTATAACAAAAATCTATTTGATAAAAGTAGAAGTTTAAGGGCTGTTTATAACAAACTTCTCTTATTTAAGGGCCAATAATTCAGTGTACATTTCAAGTACTCGTATGTCCTTCAAATAATGTTATCGGGAAGTTATTATGTCTTATAATATGACCAATAAATTTTAGCTTCCTCTCGATTTCTTTGAGCAAGCCTCTTTATTCGTTCACCTCTCCTAGCAAACTTTGAAGCGTCTTTCTATCAACCTGCACTGTCTTTGACATTTTTCTTGTCTACATTTCAAAAGCTTATATTCTCTTCATATCCTGCTTAACTACAGCCCAAGTTTCCGCCCCATACATTACCATACTCCATACACGTACGACTTGCATTTGTTCCTCATGGACAGGTTAAAATGTTTATTAGTGAGAACAGTACTTTGGTTATTGAATGCTTATTTTGCCATCGCGATCCTCTTCAGACCTTTCCTACACTTACCATCATCTGTGATAATACTTCCAATCAATTATTTGAAATAATCTAATAAATCAAGCGTCATGTTATAAGATTTAAAAGCTACTTTTGTATTTGTATAGGTATTCAAAATTTGTGAAATGCACACGTAACGCAATCTACATCGATCAAACTTCTAGAAATTTTAACACCCGATACAAAGAACATATTTTTGCATTTAGAAATAACCATGCTGACAAATCTACATTTGCAAAACATATTATTGATACCCAACATAGACCCACAGTAAATAACGGCATAAAACCACAACATTTTTGTCATGACAAGTGTAAACTAGACTTGTTTTAAGCTTTAGAAGTAAAAAAGCATATACACGACAATATTTAGGATTTCTGAGATATTCTTCTTCCTAATTAAATAAATCAGACAACATAAATCTAACTATTTTTTCCAAAAAGTTGTTATAAGACATGATGTGTGTCGATATTTTCATTGTATAGTCTGCTTTATTAATGTGTTTGTTTAGTTATTTTATTGTTGTAATTGTTATTATAGTTATTACTGTTATAGGTTTCTTCTATCCTTATGTTAAATATTGATATACATCACGTAGACATTTTAAAGGCGTCATCCGTCATATTTGTTTTATTTTATTTTCACTTTTAAAGATTTTTTTGATTATAACATCATAAAATAGCAACAGATCTTTATTTGTAATTGTCATGATTTCGTATTAATTCAAATTTTTTCTGTCTGAGGATACTATCAAGCAGCAAAACCAGTAACAGAGACGTTGAAGAACATCTAGAATTCAGAAGGGCCACTTGCTCCAGTTAGCTTACGCGCTGGCTACGTCCTTCACCTACAAAAACGAAAACCAACAGTGAAGCCAGAGAAGTAGTCTCCAAGTCTGTATGAAGTATGGACCAGTTTCATGAAGTAAGGGCAACAGCAATCAATGAAATTAATCTCTATTTCTTTAAAAAAGACAAGGAATGTTAACATTAATTTGTAAACAGTACAATGTACTTTTTGTTGTATTTTCTTCTGTTGTTGAAATAAAAACTATTATTATTTATCTAACCTTTTGAATATAAAACTTTATCCAATATATTCATCCAACAATTTATCCAACCAATAACCCAAAAAATATTTCACTGATTTGGAGAAAATTTTGGAATTACGCTTATTTTGCTAATGGCTTGGATGAGTTCGTTCATCAGATCTTAACACATAGTTTTTCCTAACAAAAAATTAAATATATTTTTTTAAACGCAATAGCTTTCAAATTGTTTAAGTGATTGGAACGAAAATTTACAACTTAAAAGAACATACAGAGATGTGGTTGTGTACCAATTTTCAAGTCTTTTGATCAAAGAAAAATGAAGTTATTCGAAATTAATAATAAAATAATCCTCGACATCACTTCAAATTCTGTAATGCAATATCTACAATGTTGGACAAAGGCAGAGCAATACAGCACCTGTACTGTTATGCTATTTAAATAAATTGTAGATAAAATCTAAACAATGGAAGTTACAACCATTGCCAGATGTCAAGATGTTGCTGACCAGGATTGCCCGATCTTCAGAAATTTCATGTAGTTAAACCTTTCATGTATAAACATATGAAATTTTTACAACTTCTGATAATAAAGAAAACATTTTATAAAATTTAATTTTATCAGTCAGTTAAAAAATACTGTATTTAATACCTGCAAATTTCGAATTACCCATTTCTCATGATTTTTAACTTAGGTATCCCTCCGATCATAATTTACTCTATCCGACAACTTTGTTAGACTGCGTCTGTGCTGAAGCTCAGCTGTCATTTGTCATTGTGTGGTAGTGTTATTTATTGACAATATCAAATTGGAAATTTAGGACAGTAGAAACAGACACCATAAACAAAGAAGAAATTGGAAATTTAGCCTCTAGTGTAGGTTTTTGACATGATACCATTACTAGAGAGATATGATAATGTGGCAGCATAATAATATTATGCTAATGCTGTGGTACAGTCAGTTTGGCGTTTCATCACATCTCGTAACACACCAGCTGTTGTGTGCATACAGTTAGATGTAATTTTGTATTATCAGAATACTACTGTAACATGATGAAATCAAGTTTATAACTGTTAACATACTGTAAATAATTTCTCCACTTTTCAAGTTTGTGTTGCTGCAATGTTAATTAAGGGTTCCCTTAATTATACGCTTATTGTGCTTATAAATGTAATATAAAAATAAATGAAAATGCAAGTGAACCTATTTAATTTAGCTCTGTATTCTACATTATCTGAAAAAGACATTATAGGCGACGAAGTAGAATGTAATTTCGGTAAATTTGCAGTTGACTGCATGAGGGTTTTAGATATTTTTTTCCAGCAACATGCTTAGAACCTTCCTCGGCCACAAGGCAAATTTTCTGGCAAACAACCCCCAAGAAAATTAAGGGACTTTGAAAACATGCGTTTTTCACATTTTACAGCAATACCTGCTTTAAACCCTGTCTACCCCATATTCGCCCAGGTCCAGCAACCTTCTTGGGGGTTGCTCACAAGAAATTTTTCTTGTGCTTTATGCTTTGAAGGTAGTTGTATGCATGCACAAGGGGAAGGAGAACCCCCCGAATTTTTGGGTGAGGAGCAGAAACCCTCTTCCTCCTGGGGGTTCTTCTCCTGCATGCATACAATCACCCTCAATGCATCAACCAAAGGATTTTTTTTCCAGCTTTCTAGTGTATTTTTCTAGAGTATATTTCCTGTTTATCAATTGCTTTGTTTGAGTTTTGTATCCAAATTACTCTATAAATATATGTCATAGATCATGTTTTTGCTTGTCCTTCTTTACCTTGTTTTACTGTTCCTAATTAAATAAATTAATTTTCATAACTTTTAATATAAGGCTAAATCTTACAGCTTATATAAATATATTATTTAATATTGTTATGAAAATTCACTATCATAACGCACTTGCTGCGTTCCGAACCTTTTTAGGTTACCTATTTATACAAAAGCTTAAGAAATTCATGAATAAGCATTACATTTCAATGATTGAATAATTTCAGTTTTATTTCTAACCAAACTAAAAATTCCTAAATACGTCCCTGACGTTTCTCCCACTCAAGTCACCGAACTCCGCCCAGTTTGGAAAAGTGTACAGGCTTCTTGTATTGCAAAACTGCACCTTTGTTACCTCTATCCCTTACAACCTCTTTGACGTTAACTAACGTTTTGTTTACATGATATTGACGCCGGCCTCATGCCCCGAGATATTTTATATTATATTAAAAGTAAACGTAACAATTAACTACTGCATTAATAGAAAGTCGAAACACATTCAACGACTGTTTCGATCCTAGATGACGTCTTATGTTTAAGTTTAAAGATGAAAGAACAAACTGTTTTAAAATCATTTTTTGTAGAGACTTGACTTGATTTTGATTACATTGCCACTATATTATGCTACACTTTCAGCCTGTATCTGGGGCTGTTCGTCAAACTACAAATATAGTGTATTTTAAAAACTGATTTAATCTCTCAGTTAAATAACAATTACTTGGCAAGTTTTTAATTGCTGTCGTCTGTCATTTGCTATATTTGTGGCCGAAATTTCACAATTGTTGGTTCGGGTAGTATGTTTGATGCCTGTTATTTATTTAGTTTGTCTGCCAGGCATTGGACTTTAACCACTAAGTCGTTTCAACACATGTCTTTCAGATTTTATTTTTAATTTGGAAAAAAGTCTAAATATTGTGAACCAAATTACTTAAAATTCACAACATAGGTTTATTTACACCATTTCTAAATTCAATTGGACCTTGGATTTGGGTTCTAGGGGCCCTAATTCATGCTCATTTGAAAAAAATTTCCGACAATCTTACCATCGAAAGTTCACTAATAACCAGTGAACAGATCAGAAAACTGGGGGGGTTCTATTCACATTAGCAAAGGGTATTTGAAAGAAACAACTAATACAATCCCTTTCAGCGAATGGCCGAACCTGTGATCCAAACGTACCCCAAACTAGCAACTTAGAGTTTGACGAAAACCAGACAGACCAATAAGTTAGTGTGAAGGACTAGTCTTTTTATGAACTACCCTGTTATTAGAAAAAAACACTATGTGAATGTTAGTAAATAAATTGTAATGTTTATCTAGGACCTGATCAAGTGGAAACTTTTGCGGCGACACCCGTGTCAAAGTGTGCACGATTTGTATCATTTGTCTGGTTTATTTTCTTTGTTTTAACGACCATATAACATACAAAACAATCGCACTTTAAGCAATACAGCACCTCAACTTTCGAATATCCGGCTTCATTTTTTTAATTATCACGTAAGAAAAGAAATATAATTTACTACTCAAGGTCTTGTAACGCTGGCGCTGTTAAATCGCCGTGCAATGTTTCAGCTTCAACAAACTTCGAAACTCTCTGCTTTACATTTGACTGTGTCATAAGTTAAATAGGTCAGCATACAAGTATATTGCAAACTTAAATGTATTGACCCTAAATTATAACTTGAGTTATATTAACTTAGGCGTAGTTAACTTAATTACATTATCACAGATTTGGTAGCATAGTTAATAAGTACATTTTGAAGAAGCTAATTCACCACAAACCATTTTTTGGGCTAAACGATCCCCCTAACATCATCGGGGGGGGGGGTGTAAATAATAGATTATTTGATGACTTTAACGTTGTAAGCGAAACGATCATCAGCCCATAAAAATTTGTTGTATCATTCATTCCTTTGATGACAGTTGTTAGCGAAATGATAGTCAGGTCAAAAAACTGTATTATGATGAATTGGGCTCTCTCAAGTATATACCACAAAAGTCAAAGTGTAAGTAAGTATATTTTAAATTACAACATCATCAGAGCGTTGAATAATAGATTCCGTCTAATGGCTCTAATTGGGTTCTCCAGCTTGTAATTATTAGTAGTTATCCCAGGTTCCAATCTCGTCTCAGTATGTATATGACACAAAAGTCAAAGTGTAAGTAAGTATATTTTAAATTACAACATCATCAGAGCGCTGAATAATAGATTCCGTCTAATGGCTCTAATTGGGTTCTCCAGCTTGTACTTATTAGTAGTTATCCCAGGTTCCAATCTCGACTCACTATGGTTAATAGCACATGACACAAAAGTCAAGGTGTAAGTAAGTATACTTTAAATTACAACATCATCAGAGGGATGAATAATAGATTCCGTCTAATGGCTCTTATTGGGTTCTCCAGCTTGTACTTATTAGTAGTTATCCCAGATTCCAATCTCGACTCAGTATGGTTAATAGCAGATGACACAAAAGTCAAAGTGTAAGTAAGTATATTTTAAATTACAACATCATCAGAGGGATGAATAATAGATTCTGTCTAATGGCTCTTATTGGGTTCTCCAGCTTGTACTTATTAGTAGTTATCCCAGGTTCCAATCTCGATTCAGTATGGTTAATAGCACATGACACAAAAGTCAAAGTGTAAGTAAGTATATTTTAAATTACAACATCATCAGAGGGATGAATAATAGATTCCGTCTAATGGCTCTAATTGAGTTCTCCAGCTTGTACTTATTAGTAGTTATCCCAGGTTCCAATCTCGACTCAGTATGGTTAATAGCACATGACTCAAAAGTCAAAGTGTAAGTAAGTATATTTTAAATTACAACATCATCAGAGCGATGAATAATAGATTCCGTCTGATGGCTCTAATTGGGTTCTCCAGCTTGTACTTATTAGTAGTTATCCCAGGTTCCAATCTCGACTCAGTATGGTTAATAGCACATGACAGAAAAGTCAAAGTGTAAGTAAATCTTTTTTAAATTACATCATCAGAGGGATGAATAATAGATTCCGTCTAATGGCTCTAATTGGGTTCTCCAGCTTGTACTTATTAGTAGTTATCCTAGGTTCCAATCTCGACTCAGTATGGTTAATAGCACATGACACAAAAGTCAAAGTGTAATATTATTAATCATTTAAAATAAAATCGTTAATACAAACGAGATTAGACAGAATGACTGATTTTTTATCCAACTTAATTAATGTTTTAGAACACTTAAAGTTTTGGAAGACTTAAGGGGTGTTGCGTCCTATTATTCAATAAACACTCACAATACATACGATCAGAGACGTTATTAGTGGAAAGAACAATAAGTAAATGATGTAGGTTCGAACCCGGTGGGACGCCTGATTCAAGAGTATAGTTTTTGATTTTTTTAACTTGTTTTGGCCTAGAGCAAAGCTCTTTTGGCCACGGTCACTCCATATCAACAACTAGTTTTGTATATTTAATTCCCATATATTCCGCATATGCACAGTTGGTGAAATGTCAGTAAAGAAAGTAGATCCAGATCTTCAGCAAAACCAATTTCTGATAATTTAAACAGTAGAACAGAATGATGAATTTGGATTGAAATCATTCAACAAAATCTAATATTGAAACATTGAATCTGTAGCTTGATGGAAATATATACGTAAAAGCACATTGACAAGCTTCAAACATATACCATTATTAACCCATTAATACCCAAGGGGTCGTTAACGACCCCTCACTATTATTTTGACAAAACTTATTTCTGCAACACCTTGACGCTCATCAAGGCTTCCACCTTCAGGAGAAGTCACTCTGAATTAGTTTTTTTGTTGTTGTATGTTTCAACAACACACCACAAGGGCTTACAGCCTAAATACTACCGTACCATGGGTGTCGACAAGGAGGAAAGAGTCAACTTGTTAATTCTGGACTTGAAGGTTTGGAGGTTCGAAGGAGAAGGAAAAACTTGTGTCGGCAATGAATTCCACAACTTGGAAGTCCTCGGGACAAAAGAGCGGGCATAACAAGATGTTATATGTCTGGTGACCTGGACAGTAAAAGGGTGCATTAGCTCTGTTCCGCTGGTAGATCTGTTGGGGGCTGCAGGTGAAGGAACTGTGGAAGAAAGCTCCTCTGAACAGTGCCCGTGCAGATACCTTTAAATGAGAAAGAGAGGTCACCAACGGCACGTCAGTGGGCAAGGGATGGCAGCCTTGCGGTCAGTGTAGCGTCACTAATGAGACGTATAGCTCTCTTCTGAATGGTGTCCAGGATAGCGAGTGTAGAAGCGGCAGCGGCACCCCAGATGTGGGAGTAGTATTCGAGGTTTGGCCTTATTTGTGAAGTATATAAGGTATAGAGATTAGCTAGTGAAAAGTATTTGCGAGCGACACCTAATTTCTTAGCAACCGCTTCTGCAATTGATGTGACATGTTGGTGCCAATTGAGATTTCGATCCACAGAAATGCCAACAAGTGAAAAGGACTCATTACTTTGAATAACTTGCTTGTTCATTGTGATGGGTCTAGGGCTGGTGTATCTGAAGACTGAGATTTGGTGGAGTTGAATTGTACAAGATTTCTACTTCCCCAGTCTAATATTTTTTGGAGATCCACAGAGACAGAACCCTCCATGAGTCTGCCATCCTCATTTAATTGGGCTGAAGAGACAGGCTTATTGTATATTTGAGTGGCGGGTGCTGTCGTCCGCGTAACTGTGAACTGGGTTGGATGCACTAGAGAGGAGGTCATTGATGTGGAGAAGAAACAAAGTAGGGGCTTAAGCTGAACCTTGAGGGACTCCTGCATTAATTGGATATAGTTTAGAGGAATGGCCATCCACGACAACAGAAATTCTCCGGTTGGAGAGGAAATTTGCTGTCCAGGTACAAAGTTTTGGTGGTAGGCCATATGCCGGAAGTTTATTAAGCAGCGCCGCGTGCCAGATCTGGTCAAATGCTTTGGATATGTCTAGAGAGACAATCTGGGATTCACCGTGTAGTTCCATAGACTTGTTCCAAAAATGGGTGACAAAGTAAAGCAGGTCGGCAGTTGATCTGCGCTGATGGAATTCATACTACCTGTCGTGGATTAGACTGTGTTTTTCAAAAAAAATTAGTAATTCGGTGTTTATATACTTTCCATCACTTTAGAGACGACTAAAAGGAGAGAAATGGGCCTGTAGTTGCTAGGAAGCGCCTTGGATCCTTTCTTGGGGACGGGTTGTAGTCGAGCAGTTTTCCAGTTACTAGGGAATATGCCTCTATTGTAAGATGTCTGAAACAGACGAGTCAGGACAGGAGCAAGTTCTGGTGCTCATATTGAAGAGGAGAACTGATGATGTTTTATTGGTCGTAATTTCCCTTTAAGTACCAATAGTATCATCCCTGACCTGTAACGGCTGTTATTCCTTTCTACAATTAATATATTTTATTTATAAACATATAAAGTCTGAAACTGGCCTCGGGTATGGGTTCTAGCGGCTCTAATTCGCGCTAATTTTTTTTTTTTGAAAATTAAGATTTTCTATAATCGAAATTTTGAAACAAAAAGCAGAATCACCCACAAACCACAAAAATAATAACATAGAGTTATGCGCCACATACGTATATCGACAACGAAGTTGTCTTCATCAGTAGCTGTCGCTAATAGTTTAGTGATAGCTACTGATGAAAACAACTTCGTTGTCGAAATACGTATTTAGTGCACTAGCGTCACTAAGTTATTAGCGACAGCTACTGATACGTATTTCGACAACAAAGTTATCTTCATCCCTAATAGTTTAGTGACAGATACTGATGAAGATTATGTTTGTTAATTTTGGGGTGATTCTGCTTTTTGTTTCAGTTTCCGGCCACAGTGTCCAGCCTCAGTTATTGAAACGAAGTTTTCTTGATTAAAATTCACTAAAAATTAAGCTTCTCGGTTAATGTAGAATTACATCACTAGCATTCGAATTTGGTTTATAGAATTTCGCTACCGTAACGCACTTATTGCGTTTCATACCTTTATTGTAAGTGGTTTTGATAGAGTTGCTCAGTTCAATGTACCCATCCGCTGTATCAGTTGGATGGGTTTGGTATGAAAAATTAACAAGAAATGTAAAAAAAGAGAAAATTTATGTTAACACGAACAAGGTAATTTAAATTGAAATATAAAATATAATTAAGTGATCTTGTTAGATATGTAATTCGGATGGTGGAAACATGTGATAGGAAGTCATATTTAATTATCTTTCATGTTGCAGTCATGTTATCAATCAGAAAGTGATGTAATTGTAAGCGTAACAATGAAAAGTTTGTTTTCACTTGAAATATATTTCCTGATTTATATCACCTAATTATCAAATAGTATGCAGGTACAATTAGAATTTTGAGTTTTGTATATTTACTGCAATAAATGTATTTAAAATACCCGTCACCAAACTGTTTGTTTATTGTTATCACTAGCAAAAGTAAAATTTTCCGAGATAATATTAATCATTAATTTTGAATACCGCAGTGTCAATGTGAACTAGTGCTTAGTCTGACAACACAGTTATATTATCTAAACTGTACGTACAGTTTTACTTCAATAAAATACCTACATAATTAATGTGAATAGGACACAATATTACAGTAAAAAGACCACAATTTTACTTGCCTTATCTTTTCGATATGATCCGAGAAGGCAGGATCGGATTCAAGAAACGTAAATAGACATTTAATGGTGTCTCAAATTACAAATGAGGCTTCTGGGTACAGACGCTCTCAAATACAAACCCCTACCAACAAGAGCTACTCCACCGTATTACCACAACAAAAATTCCCTTCAAAAAACCATGCTATTATATTTCCATCTATAAGTGAAACGAAGCTACAGTTTATCTAATTCCTTTAGGCGAAATTATTCACCCTAAAAATATTATATACTGCTCCAGACTATCAAATAATTGAGTGTGTATGTATCTATCATCCCAGGAAATTGTGGACAAGTGTATGAATGATTCAAAGGGCACAATAACCATGAGTAATCAAATTGTTCACGTCCGACGATATGTGACACCGTCTGAAAGACTAAAGTAACGAAATTTTGACCAAGCAATTAGATAACTTAGGACTTGCGATACTTTCTCATTTGACATTTTTACGAATCAATGCATCGTTACCCGGTTTTAGCTACATTTTAAGTTTCCGCAGACAAATTTTCATTTGCCCTATACAGATTGCGATTCGGGAGTCGTTTTTAATCAACTACTATAACACATCATATAGAATTTTTTGTCAAGAGATAACCTCAGTTGCCACAACTGCAAACAAACAGGCCACTTAACAGTAAATTGCACCACAACATCAATTTTACAGAATACAACCAATGTAAATAACAATGCTTCCACAGAAACTGCCACCCCCTCAGATAATACCCTAACTACTTTAGTAGCTCCAATAGCATGAGATAAAACATAGAAGCCAACAGTAGTATCTGTAATATGGCCAACTGAACCATCTACAAGCCAACTGCACATTCACATCAGGAAAAACTTCAAACAAAGGAACCAGAGAGTGTTCTGATGGAAACCGAATAACCTCAATCCAGGCCTAGAAGAAGTATAGACGCTCTCAATCTCAAGTGAAGAAAAAACGCTATCTTTTTTAAAACCTAAAAACACCGCACCGAATCCAAAAAGCAAAAACAAAGCCAATGAGTCTTCTCTACTAACACTCGAGAAATTCATAAATCAGAATGCCTCATCTTTTGGGTTAGAATACCACCAAGTAATAGATTTATTCGAAAATGCCAACTGCACATTCACATCAGGAAAAAACTTCAAACAAAGGAACCAGAGAGTGTTCTGATGGAAACAGAACAACCTCAGTTCAGGCCTAGGAGAAGTATAGACGAGACGCTAACGCTCTCAACCCCAAGTGAAAAAAAACGCTATCTTTTTTAAAACCTAAAAACACCGCACCGAATCCAAAAAGCAAAAACAAAGCCAAAGAGTCTTCTCTACTAACACTCGAAAAATTCATAAATCAGAATGCCTCATCTTTTGGGTTAGATTACCACCAAGTAACAGATTTATTCGAAAATGCCAACTGCACATTCACATCAGGAAAAAACTTCAAACAAAGGAACCAGATAGTGCTCTGATGGAAACCGAACAACCTCAATCCAGGCCTAGGAGAAGTATAGACGAGACGCTAACGCTCTCAACCCCAAGTGAAGAAAAAACGCAATCTTTTTTAAAACCTAAAAATACCGCACCGAATCCAAAAAGCAAAATCAAAGCCAAAGAGTCATTTCTACTAACACCAGAAAAATTCATAAATCAGAATGACTCATCTTTTGGGTTAGATGGTAATCTAACCTAAGTAACAGATTTATTCGAAAATGCCAAAGGCTACTCAGATGTAATAAATATAGTCCAGACCTATACCACTAATTATATGGCCCTTATTGACATCTTAATAAAAATATATCCCTATTGTCAAGAAATATATCAGAAATCTAGAAGTAGAAAAATAAGAAAAGCTCTTTTTAACCACTTCAAAATACAAATTACCCGCGATCTAACTTCTGATACAGAAAGTGACGGTTCATAACCGAATTACAATAATAAAAAAATTAAATGGGGAAATGAAGAAGCCGACAAAGAAGCTTTTGAAGCAGTTAGTGCTACAGATTCCATAAAAGTGACAGAAACTCTAAAACTACGAACAGTAAAACAGTGAGTGAAACCGTGGCCGCTTCTTCCAAAGGATAGAAAATTACCTAAAATTGCAGTCGGTATTGTAGATATTTAAGGTGATGTTATCTAAGTTTTTTTAAGTTTATTGCCTCTCTAATTCATCACAAAGCCATCTATTTTTACATTCATTAAAACCCCTAAATATACAGGGTGGCGTATTGAAAACGAAACAGACCGATTTGCGTCTAGAGATATTTTTTTTAAGAAACGCTGAAACACTTCAATTTTAATATGGAGGAGGACATGTTTTGACATAAAACTCAACTTTGTCACATCAACCCCTTAAGGGTGGTGATAACAACCCTTATATTTTAAATAGGGAACATGGGTCGAGTGTTACATCATTTGAAAGCTCTTTCTTTTCTGAATTCAGCACACAAATTTTTTTGGAAGTTTTATCAACTCGTTTAAAAATTATTCACAGTTGAAGATGCAAAAACGCATTTCACTCATTCCGAAAAGAAATGTGCTGATACTCAATGTTTTGTTGGTTTGTAAACAAAACATTGACTATCAGAACATTTCTTATCGGAATGAGAGAAATGCGGTTTATTATTTCAGTTTATCGGTCGGCTTGATACTTGATAGTACTACTGAAAATTATTTTCACAATGGTGTATTCTGTAGAAGAAAGAGTTGAAATAATTAATAATTATTCACAGTTGGAGTTGCAGGAACGTATTTCATTCATTGTGATAAGAAATGCACTAATTAGTCAATTTTTCGTCAAAAAACAAACTAAAAAACAAAACCAAACGTTCAAAAATGTTTATTCAGTTAAGTAAGTGTAAAAATTGTTGATCACCAGCTTCCATACAATAAAGGAGTTAAATCTGGTGATCTAGGGGGGCACTCAATAGCACCTCTACGCCCAATCCATTGCTCTGGAAACTCTCTGTTCAAAAACTCCCTAACACGTTGTGAAAAATGCGGAGGAGCTCCATCTTGTTGAAACACAAATTTATTTTCTTTATAGCGATCATGATTTTCAACAATGTCAATTAGTAGAGGGTAAACGATATCTTCTAGTAACTCCAAATACGTTTCGCCACTCAAATTGCCATCAAGAAAAATTGGTCCGATTAAACGGTCTCCAAAAATGCCAGTCCAGACATTCAATTTCTGTGGAGTTTGAGTGTGGACTTCGTGAATATTTCTGGGATTATTATCTGCCCAATAACGACAATTATGATGATTGACTGTAGAGTTTAATAAAAACGTACACTCGTCTGAAAAACAGATATTGAACAGAAAGTTCCCGTTATCAGCTATTCATGCAGTTATAACTCCAGCCGCCGATCAAAATCATGTTCATTCAGTTGTTGTACAAGATCAATTTTATACGGGTGAAATTTATGATGCTTCAATATTCGCTGAATAGTTCTTCTTTTCATGTTTGAAACAGTGGCCAATTTTCTCGTGCTCAAAGTTGGGTCTGCAGCAATTTGTCTTAAAACTTCAATCTCAGTAGTCTCATTTCTAACCGGAAATTCACGTTCAGGATCTCGTTTTTTGTTGGCTACTGAACCATTTTGTCGAAACTTTGCAATTAACTGCAAAATGTATTTTCTGTTAACATGTCTGTTCGGATGTCGTTCATTAAACAAATTTGCGGTATGGTTGGCACAGTCATCGTTTTTGACAAAAAGATTAATTATTTCAACTCTTTCTCCTACAGAATACACCATTTTTGTAATTAATTTTCGGTAGTACTATCAAGTATCGAACCGACCGATAAACTGAAATAATAAACCGCATTTCTCTCATTCCGATAAGAAATGTTCTGATAGTCAATTTTTTGTTTACAAACCAACAAAACATTGACTATCAGCACATTTCTTATAGGAATGAGTGCAATGCGTTTTTGGATCTTCAACTGTGAATAATTTTAAACGAGTTGATAAAACTTCCAAAAATATTTGTGTGCTGAATTCAGAAAAGAAAGAGCTTTCAAATGATGTAACACTCGACCCATGTTGCCTATTTAAAATATAAGGGTTGTTATCACCACCCTTAAGGGGTTGATGTGACACAGTTGAGTTTTATGTCAAAACATGTCCCCCTCAATATTAAAATTGACGTATTTCAGCGTTCCTTAACAAAAAAATTATCTGGATGCAAATCGGTCTGTTTCGTTTTCAATGCGCCAGCCTATATATAGGGTAAGTTATATTTATGTACTAGTTCTTGGAATAATCTGAATGTATCCATACCGTTGCCACTTATAATTTTCAGTTGTTATTGCAAGTTTGTTTTTAGTGAATATTCTTTTTTTAAAAATCACTAATGAGGAGATCCCGACTTTTGAATTTTGAAAAAATTTCTTTAAATGTGCGCTAATTAGGCTCCCTAGAACACATATCTGGGATCAATTTCAATGTTTATATGTTTATATATATATATATATATATATATATATATATATATATATATATATATATATATATATATATATATATATATTATTATTATTATCATTATTATTATTATTATTTTAATATTATTGGCTGCGGCATCTCAGGCCATTAGCACATTATTTCCCATCATTTAATATTTTTTACAAATTTTCCAAAGTCAACTTGGCTCGCCCGGGAATCGAACCCGGGACCTCTCGCTTTGCAAGCTGGCACCTAGCCACCTGCACCACGAGGGCGTCTATATATATATATATATATATATATATATATATATATATATATATATATATATATATATATATATATATATATTTATGTATCACACCGATAACTCAAAAACTAATGGGCCGATTTTGATTAAATTTGGTGAATACCTTCCTCTTGCAAGTGGCTTGGACAAGTTTGTTAGCCAGGAAAATTGGCGGAGGTTTTCTCGGAAAATTTTCTGTTTTCTGTAAAAAAAAAATATATCTTTTCGGAGTTAACAGAGTAAGGGCAACTAAGTTTGGTACGCGGGTTTATATCATTATAGGTAAGTTGCCTACCAAAATTTAGCTCAGTAGATTTAAGGACAAAATAGTTACAGGCATTTAAAAAAATGTCAATCATTGTATGCCAACAGAAGCGTCACAAAGCCATGCAATTTTCGGAGGTTGAATGACATTCATTAGGTTGGAATGTCAACTATTAATCATCGACGTACGTCGCCCGGTCCTGCATTAGTAATTTCAATTTTCGATATTTAGTAATAAAATACATTATTTTAAATTTTAAATTAGAAATTGGTAGTTAGAACATAAAAATTCTCAATCTGGGTAATTTGAAGTATAAGAATTCTCCCATATAGCAGCGACGGTAAAAAAAAAATTAAACCATGAACCGGCGGTAAAGAAATTTCCTAACTTTACTAATGTGGTCCAATATCAAATCATGTTTTCTTGGCTGGGCGATAAACTCGCCTACTTAAAGTGCAACTTTACCTGGATATTACCCGTACTTCTTAGTTATCTGCTTCAAATTTTTGTGTTGTTGATGACTACATTTCATTAAATTATATTAAATATTTGAAAGTTTTTTGCATCAAAAAAACATGTTTGTACGTTGCTCTTTGGCTGAGTTCACCAGGCGCCATCAGTTGAAGTGTCAACATATGCGCTCACAAGTCCTCTTGAATTTCTGATGGAACTCAACTGTTACCGAGTTGTCAAAGCAGAATGACAAACAAATGTCGAAAAATAGTGCTTAAAATCAACAGTGCGTTTATCAGTCTCCAACCGCTGAAATATATCGGTAGTTAGCAGATGAGCGCTTAAACTCAGCGCCTGGTGAACTCAGCCAATAACTAAGTTATTATGATTATTATTAAATACTTATAATTCAAATAATTTCGTCATCTAAAAATTTAATTAACAGTTTAATTATTTATGCCTGTTTAAAATTATGAAATGTAGGTTATGGAGTCAACGTTTTGCAGAAAATTACAAATTTTATGTAGGTAATTAAATTTAGTGTGTTAGCTACCAGTACACACATAAAAGCGATTGTCTCAGAACTCTACGCTCTATATATACCACACCAGACTCAATGGCGGTGTATGAAGAAGTATGAAGCACAGTTATATTGTTTCTTTCTGCGTATAAAATAAGATATCTACTATATAGCTCGTTGTGGCCGAACATTTTTGCTATTTATTAGTAGAATATCCCAATATTAATTATTTTACTCTTTCAATAATTACGGTTTTTTCTATCTATTTTCAAGGCATCTTGTGTTGTAGAGCTGTTACCAGATTTTTGAGTTGCTTGATTTACTCCATTGATTCTTGTTGCCCTTACTTGGTGAAACTTGTCCATACTACAGACTTAGAGACTACTTCTCTGGCTTCACTGTTGGTTTTCGTTGGTGAAGGACGTAGCCAGCGCGTAAGCTAACTGGAGCAAGTGGCCCTTACGAATTCTGGATGTTCTAGAATGTTCTTCAACGTTTTTGTGACTATAGTTTCGCTGCTTGACAGCATTCTCAGACAGATTAAAATTGAATTAGTATGAAATCATGACAACTACAAATAAAAATCTGTTGCTATGTTATGATATGATGTTTTGATCAAAAAATTTATCAAATTGAAAATAAAAATGAAACACAGATGACAGATGAGGCTTTCAAAATGTCTACGTTATGTATGTCAATATTTAACATAAAAATAGAACTAGCTTATAATAACTATGATAACAGTTACAACAATAAAATAACTAAACAATAACAGTATAAAAGCAGTCTCTATACAACGAAAATATCGACATACATCAGCTCATTATCTTATTAAAACTTTTTTGAAAGAATAGTAAAATTTATTTTCTTTAACTTATTTAATTAGAAAGAAGAATATCTAAGAAAGGGGAGTTCATTAAATCAGTTGCTCGTTTAAAACAAGGTAGCTATTGTTGTGTGTGTGCTTTTTGACTTCCAAAGCTTCAAAAAAGTCTAGTTTACGCTTGTCATTATAAAAATGTTGTGGCTGTATGCGGTTATTTACTGTAGGCCTATGTTCGGTATCAATAATATGTTTTGCAAATGTAGATTTGTCAGTGTGGTTATTTCTAAATGCAGAAATATGTTCTTTGTATCGGGTGTTAAAATTTCTAGAAGTTTGACCTATGTAGATTGCGTTACAATGTGTACAAGCTAATTTATAAACTACAACTTTTGTAAGGAAACAAGATTTTTCTTTAGCGTTAAATGGTAAATCACGCGTCGTGTTGTAAGATTTAAAAGCTACCTTTGTATTTGTACAGGTATTTAAAATTTTTGAAATGTTTTCTGAAATGGTTCCAAAATAAGTTATCGAAACGTATCTGTTGTCTTCTTTGTCTCTAATATTTGGATAAATTAAATTAATCGCTAATTTGTATTCTTTTCTCTCGATCATTTTATCTATTAATTTAACAGAGTAGCCATTATTAAATGCTGTTTGCTTAATTATAAAATTTCTTTTTCAAAATTGTTTTGTGACATTGGATATTCTTCTTTCTAATTAAATAAGTCAAAGAAAATAAATTTTACTATTCCTTCAAAAAAGTTGTAATAAGATAATGAGCTGATGTATGTCGATATTTTCGTTGTATAGAGACTGCTTTTATACTGTTATTGTTTAGTTATTTTATTGTTGTAACTGTTATTATAGTTATTATAAGCTAGTTCTATTTTTATGTTAAATATTGACATACATAACGTAGACATTTTGAAAGCCTCATCTGTCATCTGTGTTTCATTTTTATTTTCGATTTAATAAATTTTTTGATCAAAACATCATATCATAACATAGCAACAGATCTTTATTTGTAGTTGTCATGATTTCGTACTAATTCAATTTTAATCTGTCTGAGAATGCTGTCAAGCAGCGAAACTATAGTCACAGAAACGTTGAAGAACATTCTAGAATATCCAGAATTCGTAAGGGCCACTTGCTCCTGTTAGCTTACGCGCTGGCTACGTCCTTCACCAACGAAAACCAACAGTGAAGCCAGAGAAGTAGTCTTCAAGTCTGTATGCTTGATTTACTTCAACTTATGGAATTAATTGCTGCATTATTTATTTAAAAAACAGGCGAGTCAATTTCCTCTGTATTTATTTTTAACTAACTGACCCGACAGACGTTGGTCTGTTCAAATTTCCATATGTCAAACGACATTTGGACCCGTAGCGAAATAAATCGGAGAAAAAAGCACCTTCGGTTTTTCCAGAATTTCTCAATTTTCCGGGCAACTTTTCCAATTTTTCTTTACTCAGAAACCTTCCCAGGCGTGGGGACAAGTCACCAAAGTTTTGTCGCAATTGGTTGGATGGTATAGGAATGCATACGTGACAAATAAACAGACATTAATTTTTAGTGAATTTTCTTTGAAAAAATTCACTAATGAGGAAATCGCGACTTTTGAATTTTGAAAAAAATTGTTCAACTCACCGCGATTTAGGACGCCTGTAACCCATATTCGAGGTCGGTTTCAGACATTATATGTTTATATATATATATATATATATATATATATATATATATATATATATATATATATATATATATATATATATATATATATATATATATATATATATATTTGTGTCACACCGATAACGCAAAAAAGAATGGTCCGATTTTGTCAAACTTGGTGAGTACCTTCCTTTTGCAAATGGCTTGGATATGTTCGTTAACCAGGAAAATCGGCACAGGTCTTCTCAGATTTTTTTTGTTTCGTTTCGAAAAAAATATATCTCCGGAAATAACACGGTAAGGACAACCAAATTTGGTATGCGTGTATATATTATAAAGAGTGAACCGTGAACCAAAATTTATCTCTGTAAGTTAAAAAACAAAAAAGTTATAGGCATTAAAAAATTGTGGTGTTCCGCCACGTGAAAGTTGCAATTTAAAACGTCAAAATTGGCAACATTTGGGCAAAGAACCTGAACCAAATACAGGGAATGTAAAGAAAATGCCGCAAGAAGAATGTTTTACCCGGAAGTCTTAGCTTCAACCGCCATTATCCTTCATTGTACTAAAATATTTCAAGGAAATTCATATCAAATAGACCCTTTCTCTGATGCTTTGGCAGTAGTTTTAGCTATAGACTTTATCGTTTAATGGTATATAATTTTTGGCGAATTTTCGTAAAAAATCAATAAAGTTCAATCTATCCGTTATTATATGAAAAAAATTGTATACATTAACTATATGATGTCTTAAGCTACATATTAAAAAAATATTTCTACAATCACAGGGTGATTTGTTGAAAATTGACATTTTTTCGAGTAATATTACATTTTAGGGTTTATTTATGATAAAAATTTTAATTTCATCAAACATCTGGTATTCTGTGCTGAAATTAAATTAGGGGTTGAATGTGTGGGGGTGGAATATTGTTGACAAAAATGTCGATTTGTTTTTCTAAAACGGCGCAAAAAGTCTCAAAACATAAAGATTACTTGATTCTGGAACGAAAATTTTTTGTCTGTCGACATGTACGTCTGTCTGTTAATAGGCGCAATAACTTTCGAACGAATTGATATATCATCTAAAAATTTGGTGACCAATTAGCACCCGACAAAAGAACGCTTTGAATTGTTTTTGGGTAAGATCGCTTCAGGGGGTAGGGGATAAATAAGGGGGATTTGGTGAAAATTTACATTTTTTCAATAGAACTCCAGTAATATAACGTTTTAAAAGTTGATGGGTACACAGATACAAATATTTTCTTTGTTGTCAAGTCATGGGCCTTAAATTCATTCCATGAGTATGTCTTTCTCAAGAGAATATCTATATAAATATATATAATAATATATATATATATATATATATATATATATATATATATATATATATATATATATATATATATATATATATATATATATATATATATATATATATATATATATATATATATATATATATATATATATATATTATCACAGCTATGTGGAAGTTATGATTCAATTTGCAGTACGATTTTTTTGTTGATAGACGTTAAAACATGTCAATTTATTTTTTAATTAGCCTACTTTTTCAACTAATTCATTTGTTTGTCATTGACGGCCGTCAAATGAATGACGTCATTTACATTTTTTTTAATTGCAGTATGGGGCTTGTGATACATCATTTGAAAGCTCTTATCTCTCCTAAATTTTGGCGCGATTATATCACGAACGCTTCCAAGCTATTAATAAAATCAAGATAATTGGCAAGTTTGATCTTAATCAGTCACGTATTTTTTAAGTTGTCGGTTAGACGAGCACACACACAATATATATATATATATATATATATATATATATATATATATATATAAAGGGTTACAAGGTTACAACGGTGTAAATCCCAAATTTGCATGTTAGTGAATCTTCGTAGAAAAAATTCACTAATGGGGAGATCCCGACTTTTGAATTTTGAAAAAATTTTTGCTAATGAGCGCGAACTAGGACCCCTAGAACCCATATTCGAGGTCAATTTCAATTTTTATATATTTATATATATGTTTATATATATATATATATATATATATATATATATATATATATATATATATATATATATATATATATATCACACCGATAACTCAAAAAATAATGGGCCGATTTTGATAAAATTTGGCACATACCTTCCTTTTGTAAATGGCTTGGATAAGTTCGTTATTTAGGAAAATCGGACGTGGTTTTCCGGGAAAATTTTGAGTTTTCATTAGAAAAAAAATTATATCTCCGGAATTAACAAAGTAAGGGCAACCAAATTTGGTACACCGGTTCATATCATCATAGGTAAGCTACCTACCAAAATTTAGCTTTGTAGATTAAAGGACAAAACGTTGCAGGCATTTAAAGAAAAATAAATTTGGGTTTTCCTCAAAACGTCAACACGCCCTATGTTATTGCATTTTTGCATTTTTCATCGAAATATAATACATCTTTGTAAGAAAAGAAATTCTGGACGCAGCAAGTGCGTTATGGTAGCGAATTTTTATTAAATACTTCAAATTTTGAATCAATATGCTATTAACCTATAAGGTTGACCAGAAAACCAGTTTTTTCGGGAACAATTTAAGTTTACTTTCGGAAATTTTTGTACATTTTCAAACAATAAAGTTATTTTGATGAAACATGCCACATTGTTTTTGCTATATAGATTATACTGGTAACCAAATTTGATGCCTGCTTTCTTAAAAAAAACACATATTTGTTATTAAAAACATTTTAATGAAAATTCACTACCATAACGCACTTGCTGCGTCCAGAGTTTTTTATTTTCTCCGCTACGAAATCTGATGTCCGATATCGACCTAGTTTTGCATTAAAATATTATTCACACAAATACCTCAAAACCCCTTTTTGATTTTTCTTTAAACATGACTTGCAAAGGGGGGCAAAAAAGGTTAAAACGGTGTATATTCGAAACATATTTGTTTCCATTTTCGCGGCCGCTAAATAATATATCGACTTCGTTTCTACAATAAAACGTTACTCATATAGAAATACATAGAAACCAGTTTGTGAATTTTTAAAAATTTGAAGAGGTGCAAAAAAAGTTAGAAACGGGCTATATTGGAATTTTCCATTTTTTTCCATTTTCTCGCAAGCAAAATAAGTTATGGCTTTTGCACTAAAACATTCTCGATACAAACCTAAAAACAAGTTGAATTTAAATTTGATTTCTAAGAGGTGCAAAAGTGGTTAAAACGGGTTATATTTGAAATTCACATTTCTTATCTGTTCTCGGTGGCGAAATTTTTTTTATTTTTTTAATTTCAACAACACACCACAAGGGCATACAGCCTAAATACTATCGTACCGTAGGTGTTGACAAGGACGAAAAAGGCAGCTTGTTAATTGTGGACTTGAAGGTTTGGAGGTTCGGAGGAGAAGGAAAAACATGTGCCGGCAAGGAATTCCACAACTTGGAAGTCCTCGGGACAAAAGAGCGGGCATAACAAGATGTTCTCAGTCTAGTGACCTGGACAGTAAAAGGGTGCATTCGCTCTGTTCCCCTGGTAGATCTGTTGGGGGCAGCAGGTGGGGGAACTATGGAGGAAAGCTCCTCTGAGCAGTGCCCGTGCAGATATCTATAAAAGAGAGAGAGAGGTCACCAACGGCACGTCGGTGGGCAAGGGATGGCAGCCTTTGGGTGAGGGTAGCGTCACCGATGAGACGTATAGCTCTCTTCTGAATGGAGTCCAGAATAGCGAGTGTAGAAGCGGCAGCGGCACCCTAGATGTGGGAGCAGTATTCGAGGTTTGGCCTTATTTGTGAAGTATATAAGGTATAGAGATTAGCTGGTGAAAAGTATTTGCGAGCCCGGAAGAGGAAACCTAATTTCTTAGCAGCCGCTTCTGCAATTGATGTGACATGTTGGTGCCAATTAAGATTTCGATCCACAGAAATGCCAACAAGAGAAAAGGGCTCATTACTTTGAAATGGAATATTTTGGCTTGCGAAATATTCTTCTTACAAATATTTATTTATGAGTGAGTCGTTTTCAAATTATATTCCCTCCTGTTACAATTGAAACAATTGAGTGCGAAGCCGCGGCTGGTAATACTAGTAAATTAATAAAATAATAATTAATTCTGACTTTTAGATAGAGGAGCCATGTAAACGTCAACCAGCTGTCAGAATCTGGAAAATAATTTTTTCTCAAAAACAGTATTATTGTATTTCTCCAAAAAAAAACTGTAGGTATGTAACATATGTGCTGATGCTACATGTTTTTAATTTACCAACGTATCTTACCGGCATAGTCTATAGTTTCTATGCTGTGTTATAGGTAAGAGAAAACAGCATTTGCTTCAACCAGTTTACATTACAGCTACACCTACATCCCTAGCAACAAATTCGTTTCTGCTCTGCTAGCCAATCTCAAGGACGATGTTTGTAGAATTACACAAGACCTCTTTGAGTAAGAAATGTAGTATTTATTGTTTCTACATTGTATACAGGTGTCCCAGATAAAAGGATTTGGGAAACGGTAAGAGATACAATTTTGGTTAAGTGGCCAAAAGTTGAGCTATTCCTATCCCAATCAGATGCTGTATAGAAGTTAAAAATATCTACAGGGTTTTCAAAATATCGAGCAAACACTAAAAAATTGTGTTTTTTGAAAAATTGAAATATCTTAGCCATCATGTAAACAAATTTAATAAAATTTGGGAGTTTTGTATTAGCGACTACGGCCAATCGATTGACGTTGGCGAGTTTCTTCTACGCCTTCCCGTGTTTTTTTGCAACCATAGCCAACTGTGTTATTTCTTATGGCCGTCGCATCGGATTTATACGTCATTAAATAGATCACAAATAGAGCTTTTCAACTATGTATAAGAAGGGCCTCTTGCTCCAGTTAGCTTACGCGCTGGCTACGTCCTTCACCCAAAGAAACGAAACCTAACAGTGAAGCCAGAGAAGTAGTTTCCAAGTCTGTATGTAGTATGGACCAGTTTCACCAAGTAAGGGCAACAACAATCAATGAATTATGTATAACAAGTCTATATTTAGATGACGGAAAATGCAAATTAAAAGAAAGTTTTTCACTTACTTGGCTGTGAAACAAATGTCATAATTGTGTTTGTTGTCATATCTATGTAACTACCAAGTACACTTGGAGAACCCAAATCACCACAACACATTTTAAAAGACCTGACGATCGTTTCACTAACCAAGTTAGCGTCATCAGAGGAGTCAGGTCTTTTAAAATGTGTTGTGGTGCTTTGGATTCTCCAAGTGTACTTGTCAGTGCTCATCACAGGTTCCAATCTTCACTTAGTGAATCTATGTAACTAGCTGTGAAAACTTTGTCATTTATTAGCTTTTATCTGTGAAGAGCTTAAAAGTTTGTCAAATAATTGTGGTATTTTTTAAGTTACACTACCAATTACATTGAATATGGAAAGGTTTTCAAATTGGGAAAAAGTGGACATGTATGGTTGTTTCATTTGGTGCCATAGAAACGCTGAACGAGCTCAAGATATGTACTTTCAGCGATATCCAGAAAGAGCGCAACCAAGTTTATCAACCTTCAGAATGCTTAGAAATAATTTAATTACCTATGGTTCCTTTAAAAACACAATCGAAATAGAGTGCCTAATGAAAATATTGAAAATCTTGTTTTGCAAAGTTTCATCGACAATCCTCGTACCTCCCTTCGTCAACTGGAAAATAATGTCGAAGTGCTTAAATCAACTGCTCAGAGAATTCTTAAGACATTTAAGTACCGTCCATATAGTTGTATTAGCCAAGAACTTCGAGATGGTGACTTTGAAAAGAGAATATTGTTTTGCAATTGGTTCGTAGAGAAATGTCAAGAAAATCCCCAATTTCCGCTTAAGGTTCTGATGAAAGCAGATTTACAAACTGCGGGATATTTAACAGACACAACAACGTGTATTGGGCCGATCAAAATCCGTTTTTAAATCGTGAGGTGCACCATCAAGTTAGGTGGGGTTTTAATGTATGGTTAGGAGTCATGAACGGACACGTACTATTTAACATTTTTCATACTAATTTGACTGCACCTCGATATCTTGAAATATTACAAAATTACTCGACCAACCTTTAGAAAATTTGCCTCTTCAAGATGTAGTGAACATGTAGTCTCAGCAAGATGGAGCACCTCCACATAATGTAAGAATTATAACTGACTATTTGAATCAGCAACATGGAAATAATTGGATCGGAAATCGAGGACCGGTTGCCTGTCCTGCACGCTCGCCGGACCTTACGCCTCTTGGTTTTTGCATTTGGGGATACTTCAAGGATAAAGTTTATTCTACTCTTCATAATACGGTAGAAGAACTTGAAGCAACCGTTCTTCAAGCCATAGAAGAAATGCCTGGACAAATGGTTAAAGATGCATGTATGTATCTAATTCATCGATGTAGGACGTGCAGTAATAACAACGGTGGAATTTTCTAACATTTACTTTAATTTACTTCAATTCAATTCTTTGTCATCGGTTTTTAGTTTTTTGTTTTGTTTTGAGTTTTATCATAAATAATGTTTCAGTTGTTAACTTTAGTATCATTAATAAAAGATAATTTTTAAGAAATTGTATAATTTTTTGGCGAAAAGTTTGGTTTGGTTTTACAGCCAACTAAGTGGGAAACAAAAAGTAGAATCACCCCAAAAACCACAAAAATAATAACACAGAGTTATGCGCTAGATACGTATTTCGACGACGAAGTTGTCTTCATCAGTAGCTGTCGCTAAGCAGTTTAGCGATGTCTACTGATGAAGACAACTTCGTTGTCGAAATACGCATCTAGCGCATAACACTCTGTTATTACTTTTATAGGTTTTTGTTTTTGGGTTATTTTGCTTTTTGTTTCAGTTTTCAGCCACAGTGTCCACCCTCAGTCTTTCGCCTGAGAAGTTGAAGAGGAGGTACCTATGTTATATAATCTTGTATGGATATTGAAATTTTAAATGTTTTTACCTATATTATAGATTAAATAAATCGTATTGTCATCTGTGTGAATAAAGTTGGTATTAGTGAATTTTCTTAAAAAATTCACTAATGAGGAGATCCCGACTTTTGAATTTTGAAAAAATTTCTTCAAATGAGCGCTAATTAGGCTCCCCAGAACACATATTCGGGGTCAGTTTCAATTTTTATATGTTATATATATATATATATATATATATATATATATATATATATATATATATATATATATATATATATATATATATATATATATATATGTTTCACACCGATAACTCAAAAAATAATGGGCCGATTTTGATTAAATTTGGTGAATAAATTCCTTTTGCAAATTGCTTGGATAAGTTCGTTAGCCAGGAAAATCTCCTCAGAACACATATCCGGGGTCAGTTTCAATTTATATATATATATATATATATATATATATATATATATATATATATATATATATATATATATATATATATATATATATATATATATATATATATATATATGTGTGTGTGTGTGTGTGTGTGTGTGTGTGTGTGTGTGTGTGTGTGTGTTTCACACCGATAATTCAAAAAATAATGGGCCGATTTTGATTAAATTGGGTGAATAAATTCCTTTTGTAAATTGCTTGGATAAGTTCGTTAGCCAGGAAAATCTGCCCAGGTTTTCCTTGAAAATTTTGTGTTTTCTATCGAAAAAAATTATATCTCCGGAATCAACAAAGTAAGGGCAACCAAATTTGGTACGTCACCTGCCAAAATTTAGTTATGTAGATTAAAAGACAAAAAAGTTATAGGCATTTAAAGAAAAATAAATTGTTTTTTTTCTCAAAACGTCAAAGTTGCGATTTAAAACGTCAAAATCGGCAACATTTAGGCAAATAACTTGAATCTAATACGGGCTATGGAAATCAAATGTCTCAAGAAGGATATTTTACAAACCCTGAAGTCTTAGTTTCAACCGTCATTGTCCTTCATTTTACTAAAATGTTTCCAGAAAATTCATTTCAAATAGACCCTTTCTCTGATGCTTGGCAGTAGCCTTAGCTATAGAGTTTATCGTTTAATGGTATATAACTTTTGTCGAATTTTCGTAAAAAATCAATAAAGCTCAATATATCCGTTATTATACAAGATATTAAAAAAAAATTATATATTAATTATAGGGTGTCTTGAGCTACATCTTAAAAAAATCTTTCTAGAATCACAGGCTGGCCCATAAGTCCTTGGTGATACAAATTTTCTTTTTTTTTTTAACCAAACACGCCTTATGTTATTGCATTTTTGCATTTTCCATCGAAATATAATGCATGTTTGTATGATAAGAAATTCTAGATGCAGCAAGTGCGTTATGGTAGCGAATTTTGATGAAATGCTTCATATTTGAATAGGCCAATTTCCTATTAACCTATAAGGTTGACCAAGAAACGCGTTTTTCTGGGAACACTTTAAGTTTACTTTTGGAAATTTTTGTACATTTTCACACAATAAAGTTTTTTTTATGAAACATGGCACATTGTTCTTACTATATAGGTTATACTGGCAACCAAAATTGATGCCTGCTTTCTTAAAAAGAAACAATACATATTTGCAATAAAAAACATTTTTATGAAAATCACTACCATAACGCACTTGCTGTGTCCAGAGTTTTTTATTCATTATATTATTCATGACGCGAGGCAAAAATTCTAGTTTTCAAATTACTGCTAAAAAGATTGCCATCTTAACCGGTTTTTTCAATTTTTTTTTCACTTGTATGTTGTCAAAGAAATTTCGCCAAGCCATGCAATATTTAGAGGTTAAATGACATTAATGATTTTGGATTGTCAACCAGTAATTCTGCATTATTAATTTCAGTGTTCGATATATCGTAATAAAATACGTTATTTTAAATTATAAAAGTAGAAATTAATAAGTATTAAGTACACAAATCACCACAACACATCTTTTTTAAAGATCTGAGGATAGTTTCACTAACAAGGTTAGCGTAATCAGAGGATCAAAAATTCTAAACTGCTTACTACTAAACATCACCATTTATACTGAGGTTTGGGTAGAGACCGATAACGAGACATATATTTGGGATAATAAGCACCACATTGATAAAGAAAATCTGAAACTTATTCAAATGTTAGACAGCCAGCGATGCTAGATGCGTACGAAAGTATTTATATTTCTACGGCAATAAAAAACAAAAGTTCCATAAACATAAATATACATACATAAAATTTATAGTCCTTTGTTTGTCCTCTGTCTCTGATGCAGATAAAACATTCCGAAACCTGCCAGATAAGGTTATAAAGGAAATTCGAAAACCTCGTCCGTCAATAAGAATACAGTACACAGAAAATTTGCCTGCGATTTAGTCTCCCTCTCTCGGTATCGGTCTCTATCTAAAACTCGGTATAATAGGTGATGTTTATGAGTAAGCAGTTTAGAATTTTTCTTCTTCTGGTGACGCTAACCTTGTTAGTGAAACGATTGTCAGGTCCTAAAAAATGTGTGGTGGTGATTTGGGTTCACCAAGTGTACTTCACTTAGTGTATTGGAAATTAATACCTTAAACATGTAAGTATCACAGCAACTGGAATGAGACTTTACATGCAGCTAGAAATAGTTTAAATAAACCTATGTTGTGAATTTGAAGTAATTTGGTACACAATATTTAGATTTTTTTCTAAATTAAAAATAAAATCCGAAAGACATGCGTTGAAACGACTTAGTGGTTAAAGTCCAATGCCTGACAGACAGAGTAGTTAATTGCCACGCGTAGATTGATTCATACAACAGGTATAAACCATACATCAACCGTAACCAAACTAAATATATACCAGGCATAAAACATACTACCCGAACCAACAATCGTGAAATCTCGGCCACAATTATGGCAAATGACAGACATGAAGTTAAAAATTTGCCAAGTGCTTGTTATTTAACTTGGGGATTCAAGCAATCTTTAAAATACACTATATTTGTAGCTTGATGAACAGCCCCCGATATAGTTTTAGCGCAGCATAGATATATTATGCTGTGGTTTTAGACTGAAAGTGTCGCAAAATGTACTATAAATGTAAGCAAAATCAAGTCAAGTCTATAAAAATGTTTCTAAAATAGCTTATTTTATCTTTAAACTTAAACATAAGACGTCATATAGGACAAAAACAGTCCTTGAATGCGTTTCAATGACAATTCTACCAATTTTATAATTAATTGTTACATATACTTTTAATATACTACCCCGGGTATGAAGTGTCAAGTATCATGTAAACAAAACGTTAGTTGATATATCAGTAGATAGCTCAGTGGTAAAGTGCTAATTCTCTACGCAGAAGGTTGTATTATCGAATCCAGCTCGATGAATGTATGTTTTTTTTGGTCTTATTTTGACATTTGGAGAAACGATAGTGCACAGATTTCACATGTTTTGAACAAAATCTCATTTTTGTTTAAAACGCCTGAATAACTTTGACGGCCCCAGATACAGGCTAAAAGTGTAGGATAATATAGTGGCAATGTAATCAAAATCAAGTCAAGTCTCTATAAAAATGATTTTAAAACAGTTTATTCTTTTATCTTTAAACTTAAACATAAGACGTCATCTAGGATCGAAACAGTCGTTGAATGTGTTTCGACTTTCTATTAATGCAGTAGTTAATTGTTACTTTTAATTTTAATATAATATAAAATATCTCGGGGCATGAGGCCGGCGTCAATATCATGTAAACAAAACGTTAGTTAACGTATACTTAGATAGCTCAGTGTTAGCGTGCTTGTCTTCTACGCAGAAGGTTCCGAGATTGATACCCGCTAGATGAATGTATCGTATTTTTTTACTTTGACATTTGAAGAAGCGATAGTGCACAGATTTTAAACGTTCTGAACAAGATCTCATTTTTGTTTAAAAGGCCTGAACTTCTTTGTCACCTTTGAATCTGAAATTATAATTTTTAACAGACATTTTGTTAATGTTGGTATTGTAAAAACAGGTTTGATTAGGTTGACTAAAACGAAATCATCCAGGCGATTAATAAGGAAAAATAACTGCTACGTTAATAATTTGGCAGATACTTTACTTTTCTAAATACAAATTAAGTTTCATTCTGGAAATGTTTTGTATAACTTTAATAAAATTTGTAAAACCAGTTTCTTTTAAAAAGACTTACACTATCTATATATATAGCAAAATTTAATTTCTTAGCTGCATAGAAAATTGAGTTTTGGGCATTTATCTCAAAAGGAATTACAACATATTTTTTGATAATAGAGAGATATCGATGAACACTTTCGAAAGAATTTTTCAAATGTGTGCGTACTAGGACCTCTAAAATCGATCTTCAAGGTCTGTGTAAGTTTAAAGTAGGGCTGGGGATCGAATACGAATAGTTCGAATATTCGAGTATTCGAATACGAATTATTTCAACGAGAGTGTATTCGAATATTCGAATATACTCGAATATTCGATTATATATATATTATGGTCGGGAATGATCTCCAGAAGATTCTTAGAAGCACTCATCGCAGGGAGCACTAGGAGAAAAAAAGTAGATCCTTCAAATAAGTGATTATGAATAATTTGTTAGCTTTGCACTGTATAGGCTCTCTTTGCTTAGTTTCAACTAAATATTTCTAAGAACCATATAATTTTGTCGAGTATTTCTATGAATCTTTCCGTTTCTTCACGCCTTCATGAGCCAATAAAAATCTGCAAAGAAACAGCATATGTCGGATTACTAAGCGGAAGGTGTCGCTACCAAAAGCACCGGCATCAATATTGACAGTTCTGTCCTGTCTATGTGTAATCGTGCGAATGCTTTTGGGTCTTGGGTAAAATGGTTAATAACTCAGCAACGCATGATTTTTAAGTATCAATTGTGCTATACCCTTAAACTCCAAAGGAAATATTGCATTCAAATAGGTAACAATATACAGAATTTTCTGTTAAAAAATATAAAATTTATATCGATAACTGCGGCGAATGGAATGTCGTTATTGGCATCATAAATTACTAATATGTAACATGTACACCATCTACTATAAATTATAAATTAGCCATATTTTTCTAACTAAGCACATTATCAGCTTAAAACACAAATACACGGGGGATGCAGATTTATTTATATATGTACTTGCAAATAACGTAAATGTGACTAAAAATCTAACTGCTGTTGTGTTAAGCACAATGAGACCGACATTATAATCGTCATTAACTTTTCTAAAATAAACAATGAAAAATTTCCGGAATTATGTGAAAGTTAAGAATTAAATAGCTAATTTTCTAGGAAACAGAAGCAGATTCAAAAAATGGTAACGAGACACATTCATGGGCTTAGGGCGATGTTTATTACTGTGCGAATATTCGAATTCTCTGCGAATATTCGAATACTCGACGAATATTCGACTACTCCACGAATATTCGAATACTCTAATAATTCGAATAGTCGTGAAGCTTTCGGAACGAATATTCGAATACACAAACGGATAAGTTCCCAGCACTAGTTTAAAGTATTAACTTTACTAATATGGCGTATAATAATAGTGTACAATTCCTATGAAAATTCGCAACTATAACGCACTTGATGCGTCCCGAAATATTTATTATGTTACTATTGTTTTCGAAGAAGCTACAACAGCTGTTGTACTGCTAATATAGCGTAAATCTTACGTTTGTTTGTTTTATTAAATACTGCACTCGATAAAATATCATAGGAGGATATATTTCAATAGGTTGACGTCCAGTGTTTGTGTCTCGGGATCATTTTCGATCAGCATAGGCAACATATTTTTGATTTAGAGCATGTAGTGATTGTTTGAATGATATTCAACATTCAATAACGTCATATACATTCAAATTGCAGTTCCTTGATGGTCAGAAGGTAAAGTCATCTTTTAAAAGGTACAATTACACACTTCTATGATTAATCGACTGGATCCGTCTCCTTTCTATAATGATATTAACATTTCCTTGAATTATTTATAGTGATTCAACAGACCATTCAACTATTTACAAGGAGCATACCTCTGTTAATTATATGTAATTAAGCATCAACCTCTTCAAACCTAGAATTATTCTCGGTAATAGCCAGTTTTGCACAAGCGTAACTTTTTCTTGTCTATATATTTTAATCTTCAAAGGATGTCATCCATAAAATTACGTTTTGAACGCGTAAATATGTACCCTTCGCCCTCTCTTTATTAATTTGCGATTTCTTAGTTGGAGGTTACGGCGTTGGTGCCGTCGGATTAATTTTCTTGGCTGGTTCTCGATCGATTTAGTGGACTGTATCGAATATCGAATTAAAGCAATGGGGATTTCTGTAGAATATGTATTAACTATTTACACTAATTACATTACTTATAACTAAGAATAATAAATATACAAGATGGAGCGGCGTGCTGAGCAAAGCACTCGAATCGGTGGTTGTAAAACGAATAGAACGATTGACGGTCTTCATTCGCCTTCCTTCCTCATCGCGGTCGTCGGGCTTGCGCACAACCAATATCCAACACAGTTTGACATCTGAGCTGTCAACGGTGGCGATGCGTGATTTAAAAACTCGCGGGAAATGTTGATAATGTTAACCATTAGTAGTCATATGATCTCTGAAGCCTTGATCTGACAGGCCCTACACACGTAGCGGTTTATCGTACTGCATGCAGTACAACATCGGCCAGAACTGCTTCAGTAACAATTAGTGATGGGTCGTAATTTAACTGTCAGCTATTTTAAAACGGTTACCGAACCGTAACGGTAACCACCAGTTATGGATTTATAAAAATAACAGCTTAAAAAGTAACGCTTTTTACACTAAACTAGAATTCGGAGTCGTGTCTGTTTCAGTTCTACTGCAACTAGGTTCGATGAATAAACATCGGTTTTCATCGGCAACTGTTATTTAACCATTTAACGGGATCAATAGCTTTGAGATTGGGAATGCTAAATATGTATAGTTATACAGTATAGAGCGGACTGTACTTCATAACATTATTATTTATACTAGTGTGCTCGCTCTCGCTCTCAGCTTTAGGGACGTACGATATTCGGTACAATAAAACGGTTTAATTTTAATTTTAACTTCAACCGGTTGTTGATGGGGATACGGCATACGGACACTACTACACAGAGTTATGTTAAACTGAGAAGCTGTTATTTTTGAAACAGTTGAGTTTCCCACTAGTATGTAAAGCCAAATATTTAATAATAAAAAATGTTGGGTGAAAAGATGAATTTCTGTAAAAACGTGTTATTACTTTCACTATAGACAACGCAAAATAGGGTTATTTCACGTGAAATTAAAGTACTTATTTATTTAAATTTATATACATTACCTAAGAAAACAGTTAACACGTCATTTTCGTTTGTCTGATAATAGTTATCAAATTGATAAAAAAATATAATGATACAACAATTTTTAATATCTATATACATTTAAATATAAAAAATTAAATGAATATATATATATATATATATATATATATATATATATATATATATATATATATATATATATATATATATACAGGGTGTTTCCAAATTGATGCGAAAAATTTTACAGGTTGATTCTTTGGCGAAAAATAAGGGGTGTCTTTTTATTAAGTTTTTCTTGAAACCCCTTTTCCTCCAAGTTACAGCCCTTTGAAATTTTTGAAACTAATTTTAAAACAACGAATATTAAAATAAGTAAATAAACAATTAATACTATATATCTTCATTTTTTTTAAAACTCAAATTCAAACTCAATTTTTTATACTGTTGGCTGTTGTTTGCACAGTTTTTAAAAGTGGACTGATAAAGATGACCAGTGAACCGAAAATGTAACTAGAGATAGAGATCTTTCTAAGAAAGAATAAAAGCATAATGTAATAACAAACAATATGTACAGAATAAAGGCAAATTTCTTTACCGAAATTTTATGAGCTGCGTTATGTTATGGAGTTCTTAGAATCACTCCCTGTGTAGCAATAAAAGTTCTAACGTCTAACGTCCCAAGACGTGATAAATAATGATATTTATTGATTTTTGCTGTGGCATTGACATTTACGTAAAGACCCCTCATAAAATAAATTTGTTAGAAATGACTAGTTTATAATTCCTAAAACATCTAAGTAAATACTAATATAAGACTCCTTTCTGATTTCTAAAAGTTTCACTTCAGAGTGGCAAAAGATATAAGACACGCTTATTATAATTTCTTAACCCTTTGTTTCCTTTTCATATCGACAAAATTTGAGATTTATACACTACGTGAAATAACGGGGTTAAAATACAATGCATTTATACTAGTGTGCTCGCTCTCGCTCACAGCTTTGGGAATGTAGGATACTATCGATCGACTATCCAGTTTAAAATAACTGAAGCCGTTATTTTCAACGGTTATTATTAAATAACGTTAACGGCTTCAACTGTTAACAGAAAATAACGGTTTTTCCCATCACTAGTAACAATAAGCAGTATAGTGTGTAGGAAAATTGGATGCCTCGCAGTACGCAGTAGCCGAATCGCTCGCAGTACGGGGCTTCCATAAAATATCGTATCAGCGGTCGTGTTTGATCGCAGGTTGGAACGTCTGTAGAGTTATCACGACTGCGCACTTACGATTTTTCCATTGTACGGGTGTATTATTTTATTGTTAGCCAGTTATTCTTTTCATATTATTAATCATCTATATTTACAAAGAAAGACATTCTTTAGAGAAAACAGCTGCCCATGGAAGGTGAAACCAAAAGATTTGTGTTTTGTTTCTTTAACGTCGGCATATTTCCGCGACTATAGCCAATCACCGACGCCAGGGAGCAGTTTCACCTCACTATCCTGGAAATTTTGCCGAACTCCTGCCTTTCTGTGAGGAGGGTAGGGATCTTAACATGCGCAACATCGCATTGTCACGGGACCGACGGCTTTACGCCTTCTCCGAAGGGCGGAACGTGCAGTCATTCAACTTCAAATACAATGCCAGAACCTCGGTTGATGTTAATGTTACAATTTGTACTGAAAAAGTGAAGGTAGAACCCTGGGATCGAACCCAGTACCCTTCGGTTCAGAGGCACACCGTCTTGCTCCTGAACCGCCGAGGCTCTAAGAACTAAGGTGTAATTTCACTTAGCGCTTTAGGTGAAATACCTGTTCTAAATTTAAGATCTTCATAAGTACATCTTGTTGCCAAATATCTTAATGTAGCGACCAATCTTTCTTCAACAGATATTGCGTTCCTCATAATTGTATCTTGTTTTGTAATTTTATTACAAGTTAAAGCCAACAATGACGTATAGGCATCAAAATCCTTTCTTAAGTAATTTTTAAAACCAAAAGGCTCTTCCTGTTCAAGTTCTTTTAACAGCCACATAAGAGCGAATATTTGTTTCTGTCCAACAACAAACTTTTACATTATTTTCTCTTTTTCACTGATTTTTGTTCCATCTTTGTTCTGTATTGCTCAATGTGACATCCATGTAAGCCACCACCCCTAAGAATATAACCTCATTCTGTTACATCAGGAAACGATTCTAGTTTTTAAGTTTGTAATTCAAAGATGTTGTGTTAAATATCTCAGTCGAGATACATGTATATATATATATATATATATATATATATATATATATATATATATATATATATATATATATATATATATAGTGTTGATACGCCAAGAGCATCATTCAACAAGTCACCTAACTTTAACTACGGTGTTGCTATTTAATTAACCCAAACAACACTGCTTTTTGCCTTTTTGAAGTTCTTGAATACATAATAATGCACTGTTTAATCTAGCGCTTCTATTATTATACTGTAATAACTGCAATAATCTGAACTGCTACAGTACGATGTGTTGAATCGTGTGTACAGAAAATGGTTGTACTGCAACCCATACGATTTTCTCTACGACCTGCAGTTCCACATGCAGTACGTTAAATCGTTACGTGTGTAGGGCGTCTTAGACCTTAGATCCGTCGTGTTGAGACCTGGGAAGTAGGCAGTTCTAGCCCCAGAATCGAACTACGACAGACCTGATCTCACCTGACATGGTTTTCCATACTCTTGAGAATGGAAAAAGTTGCAAGTATTCTTATATTTTTAATTAACTATGGAGATAAATATCGAACTGTCATCTGCTTGAAACGTGATGTGTTTCTTCTTTGTGTTTGAACCGACACTGAAGTTTTGTCAATAATATCTTCTTATTCAAACAAAAAAATAAGCTATATGTTTGTAGTCTACATAAAAAATGATATAAATGATTTAACAGCTCTAACGTATATCAACGGCTTTTCCCAGAAAGATGACAGCCTGCTCCTAAAATCTTTACGAGAATGTAGAGTTCGGCGAGAATTCATGGATGTTATAATATTAAAAGCCTGGACGCAGCAAGTGCGTTATGGTAGTGAATTTCCATAGAAATGATCTGGCAAAACATATTTTATTATAACTTTTTTTCTTGTTACAAAGAAATATAAATTTTGGTGTATAGTTTACCATTTATATCATAAACCAACCTACCAAATTTGGTTATCATAGATTTTTAATTTTTTGATATAAAAGAAATTCAGATCATGGATTGATGTCCGGTCTAATCTTATACACAATACAGTGTTCCAGCAAATTTTCATAAAAAAGTGATTATGCAGATCAGGCCTTTAAACTCGCAAAACATTTCTTCAAATGAACGCAAATTAATTTTGATTAAACGTCGACACATTAGTCTGCTCAATCGGACGAATTTAAAAACAAATAGATTTGTATTGTTGAAACATGTAAATCTATTTTGGTAAAACTTCGTTTATTTGTTGCCTTTCATATACTTTTGTGTACCAAAATGTGGGTTTCTAGGTTAGTGGAAAATTGAGTTATTAAAATGTACAAACTTTTAATGAAAATGAGCTACCATACGGCACTGCCTGCGCCCGGACTTTAATATTTTTGTGTCACTTTCTTTAAAAAAACGAGTACTGCTTTGGAGATGTGTTTTTCAAAATAATCCAAAAATTTATCCTAAAAAAATAGTATTGTATTTTGTTTCTTTACCGTCTGCCTAGTTCAGGGACTATGTCCAGCCACCGACGCCAGAAAGACATTTCGCCTTACTGTATATTTAACCGAACTAACATCGCGTGGTACACAAGACCTAAATCTTGGCGGCCTTTCTGAAGAGTGGGTGCAGGCATACAACTTGCTCAAGCATAATGCAATTGTCCCGGCAGTTGTTATGCTTTAATATGTACCGAATTAACAATTATTTAAGAGCCTCGCTGGTTCAGGGGCAAGAACGTGTGCCTCTTAACCGAAGGTTACTGGGTTCGATCCCAGGGTTCTTTTTTTACTTTAACATTAACACCAAACGAGGTTCTGGCATTGTATTTGAGCAAGTTAAATGTCTACACGTTCCGCCTTTGGGGGGGGGGGGGGGTGACCTAAAGCCGTCGGTCCCGTGTCCATGCAATATTGGGCACGTTAAAATACCTACCCTCCTTACAGAAAGGCAGGGGTTCGGCAAAATTTCCAGAATAGTGAGGTGAAACTGCTCCCTGGCGTCGGTGATTGGCCATAGTCGCGCAAATAGGCCGACGTTAAAGAAACAAAACACGCACAACAATTATTTATAATTTATGAAAAGCTGTGGTGGGAAGCGAATCCAGAACATCTGAAACGAAAGCCAATGGTCTACCTACTAAGCTACTGAGACCGCTAATTGAGATAGATAGATACCAAAAATCTAGCAATATCTGGTCAATGCCAAATGGTAGGCGGAGAACAATTTGAACATTGCACTAAATTCTTTTAGTTTTCCTTGGTTCGATAATTTTTTCCATTAAATTTACAAAATAAATAATGCTATAGTAGTAAATAGCAGCAAAAAAATATGGATGTTATTTAAAAACACTTATGATGACGTCAGAAATGAGAAATAGGTGACGTCATAAATGTAATTTTTACGTCATAAGTTGACAATTGAGAAGATAATATTGACCTGTTCGGCCGTTCAAAATACTAAATAATTCATTTATGAATTAGGTTCTAGACTTTATTTAGTTGAGTTCATTGCCATGTGCTTGTACCGTTATTTTCATCATTGTTAAGTACCTCATTTATTTTACGTTGTCAAAAGCTTATGGTTATCGAAGTATTCAATTTCAGTGAGTTTTTATAACAGTGACAACACTGCTTATGCCGGAGGTAGACAGTCATTGGATCCGATGCAAACGTCCTCTGTTATACAATTGCCCAAGTTGTCATCTTTCAGCTCAGTGACAATATAGTTGCACTTGTACTGAATTTGCCTCGGGCAGCCGGACAAATCGTATTGTGTGGACATTTAATAAAAACGTAATTTAAAAAAAACCTAGAGGGACTACATACTTATATTTTATTGCAATCGAATCTTTACATGTTCCTGTAGGTAATGAATAGTCAAAGTCATCTCTTTTGGAACATGTTCGTATATATAATATTATCTAAATTATTGGAATATTTAAGTGGATTTCTATTAATTATAACTAATAACACAAAACATTTTTTGAAATTTGCGAGCATTCATCACCACTTGTGGTTTGTCTAGATTATGCAGCTTTTTAAATTGTTCCCGTACACCTACTATTTCTTGAGATAATTACAATTTAAAGAGGCCTTGTTTTCCTATACTAAAGTGATAGCTAAATGCCACCCTTAAAACATTTTAATGAAAATTCACTAGCACAACGTACTTGCTGCGTCTAAACTTTTTTTAATGTTCCTAAAAATGTTTGTTACAAAATAACAAGAACTTGCACTAAATTCAATAGCAGATGATAATGATGTGCACATGAACAGCAAATGTACGCACTGACTTTGCTCATATGAATCTAAATGATGTTTGAAGAGAAAACGTCGTGCATTTTTAACATTGACATTGATACAATTACTTATATGGAAGTAACAACAAGAGTTGCACATATGGACAAGTTACGCATTACAACTTGTTGATATAGTCAACAAAACTTCCATATATCGATCATGTTTATCAGTACACGTGTTCTGAATTTGCTTTGCGTAGTTTTGCAGTTTATAGATAGAACGAATGCATGCAACAAAGTTAGGACAATCCAATTTGTTAGTTCTAGAACCATCAGCGTAAGTTGGTACATTAATTTCTGGTGCATTGAATCAAAGAAGATTTGGCAAGAGCAGCTTACATTATGCGTCTTAAAACTACATACAGCAAAATAAGTCTCATTTTAGTGCCTTTTCAGTTCGTGCAGCACTGCTACAAATTAATACACTGAGCCTAATTTTTATACCCATTTTAGTTCGCGCCGCGTTGTATTAAAATATACACTAAAATAATGCTCTTGATCTCATTTTAGGATCCTTTCAGTTCGTACAGCACTGTATCTAATAAATACACTGAAATAATGCCCCAGGTCTAATTTTTAGAGCTGTTCCAGCGCTGTACCAAATAAATACAGTAAAATAATGCTCAGAGTGTCGTTTTTAGAATATTTGTGAATTTTCTTTAAAAAAAATTCACTAATGAGGTGATATATATATCTATATATATATATATATATATATATATATATATATATATATATATATATATATATATATATATATATATATATATATATATATATATATATCACACCGATAACTCAAAAACTAATAAGCCGATTTTGATTAAATTTGGTGAATACCTTCGTTTTGCAAGTGGATTGGATAAGTTCGTTAGCCAGGAAAATCCACTGAGGTTTTCCCGGATAATTTTATGTTTTTTTTTCGAAAAAAATTCATATCTCCGGAATTAACAAAGTAAGGGCAACTAAATTTGGTACACAGGTTTATTTCGTTATAAAATTAGCTCTGTATGTTAAAAGACAATAAAGTTATAGGCATTTAAAGAAAAATAAATTTGGGTTTTCCTCAAAACGTCAAAGTCGCGATTTTAAACGTCAAAATTGGTAACATTTAGGCAAAGAACCTGAAACTAATATGAGCTATGGAAAGAAAATGTCTCAAGAAGAATGTTTTACAAAGCCTGAAGTTTTAGTTTCAATCGTAATTGTACTTCATTTTAATAAAATATTTCCAGAAAATTCATTTCAAATAGACCCTTTCTCTGATGCTTTGGCAGTAGCTTGGCTATAGACTTTATCGTTTAATGGTTTATAATTGTTGTGGAATTTTCGTAAAAAAACCAATAACGTTCAATATATCCGTTATTATACAAGATACGAAAAAAAATTGTATACATTTATTATAGGTTGTCTTGAGCTACATCTTAAAAAAATATTTCTACAATTACAGGCTGGCCCATAAGTCGTTGGTGACTCAAATTTTCTTTTTTTTTAATCGAACACACTTATGTTATTGCATTTTTGCATTTTCCATCGAAATATAATACATGTCTGTAAGAAAAGAAATTCGGGACGCAGCAAGTGCGTTATGGTAGCGAATTTTCATTTCAATTTGCTATTAACCTATAAGGTTGACCAAGAAACCAGTTTTTTCGGGAACACTTTATGTTCACTTTCGGAAATTTTTGTACATTTTTAAACAAGAAAGTTATTTTGATGAAACATGGCACATTGTTTCTACTATATAGGTTATACTGGTAACCAAATTAGATGCCTGCTTTCTTAAAAAAAAACATATTTGCTATTAAAAACATTTTAATGAAAATTCAGTACCATAACGCACTTGCTGCGTCTAGACTTTTTTTAGTTCATGCAGCGTCCTACCAAATAAATGCACTGAAATAATGCACTGAACCTCAATTTTAGATCGTTTTTAGTTAGCGCTACGCTGTACCAAATAAATACAATAAAATAATGCTCTTATAAGTCTTTT
Organism: Tillus elongatus; assembly: GCA_964006375.1. NCBI lineage: Eukaryota > Metazoa > Arthropoda > Insecta > Coleoptera > Cleridae > Tillus > Tillus elongatus. The sequence goes on from OZ023265.1 coordinate 160,432,663, forward strand.
AGTTCGTGCAGCGCTGTATAAAATAAATAAAATTGTGAAAAGCAAGGTCAGATTCATTCTTGTCCATTTTGAAGATTGACAGTGACTGAATGAGCCAGTTCTCAAAGCCAAAACTCTAATTTAAAAAAAAAAACAACTAAAATAATGCTCCGAGCGTGATTTTTATAGCCTTCTCAGTTCGTGCAGCGCTACACGAAATAATTATACTAAAATAGTGACCTGAGTCCCACTTTTATACTCATTTTAGTTTGGGCAGTCCTGTTTCAAATATATACACCAAAATAGTGGTCTGGATCTCATTTTTGAGTTTTTTTTTAGTTTGTGCACCGCTGTACCAAACAAATACACTAAATTATAGCTCTGAGTTAAATATTTGAAGCCTCTTCAGTTCATGCAGCGCTGTGTCTTACATTTTTTTAAGTAAATTTTCATCTTTGGAAATATATTTTTATGACATTTTGCGGCGTTTGGTTCCGCAAAATGACATTTATTTCAATATTGTGTTAATCCTACGGGTACCAACCATCTGGTTCCCAATTATATTATATAGTTAATTTTAATAGTAGATAGTTACAAAACCTACTCAGAATTCAGTGAATACTGAATAGACATTTTTGGAAGACGTTTTTAAAGTAATCGAAATGAACTATTTTACAAGAAACCACATCATTCTGAACACATTGGTTTTTGTTCAAAGGAAAATTATTGTTAAGTGATAAAAGATCCAAGCGATAAAAATTAGAAACAAATGACATGGTTTCTTAAAGTGTCATTTGCGTAAACAGAGCCACAACAACTTTTTTTTTGTTAAAGCATAAACATGTACCCCAGCTTCTCCAAATGTAGCTTAGCTTGTTTCTGGGCCATTTCCACAATTAACTTACTTATTTTGATCATTGTTTTAATACTATAATATAATAATGTCGTCGACACATATCTTTCAGATCACATGGGTGTAATATTGAGAGTAAGTAAAAAGGATAGTATGGATATAGATAATAAAGGATTAATTACAGGCCTATAACAGAAGCTGGTCTACTTAATTTTAATTCTTTGGTGGCGGACATGGACTGGAGTTTTGTCGATGTAGACACCGAGAACGTAAGCATGTTGTTTGACGCCTTCATCGGCCGTATTGTTGATGCCATATCTCGGGTTTTTCCTCTAAAATCTAAAATATTGTCACCTAAAAACTAGAAAATCAATTGGTTTACTGATGAATTAAGAAAAAGTCGTGAACTGTTGCATTTCCTTCAGGCCGTTTACAGACGTAATTCTAGCCCGTCTTTAAAAGAAGTTATCAAGGATCACAAACAACGATACAGGAAGCAACTATTACTTTCAAGGAGGGAATCGAACGATGCTTTTATTTCTAAGGCAAAAAAACCGCGCAATTTGGAAAGTTATAGGTAACAAGAGTTTGAACCGGGCATCACCAAATTTGACTGCGACCGATTTCAACATCTATTTTTCGAATGCCGCAGAAGACTTGTTAAATACCGTACCTAAAAGTTCAAATTCCTATAAATTTTATATGTCTAAAATAAAGGCTGATGTTAAACCTAAAAAAAATTCGTTTAAAAAGGTCAGATATTGTCAAGTATTTGATATAATATCTGGATTAAAAAACACGTGTTCGTTGGATAGTTTCAATATAAATATGAAAATTTTAAAATGCATTAAATATGCTATAATAGTCCCACTCACAAAGTTGATTAACATTTGTTTATCTAGGAACATATTTGCCTTGAAACTGTCTAGGGTCATCCCGGTTTTCAAAAAGGGAGATTGGGAGTTATTGGAAAATTACAGACCAATTTCTATAATTCCATTTTTTTCCAAAATATTTGAAGTTGTGTTGTACAACCAAATTAGTTCATACCTAGAGGATAACAACTTACTGTCACACTCACAATTTGGTTTAAGAAAAATCGATCTACATCTCTAGCAGTAAGTAGCCTGGTGGATGATGTTTTCATGGGCTTCGAGAGGGGTGAGCATACCTATGCACAGTTTCTCGACCTGTCTAAGGCATTTGACTGTGTCTCTCATGATATTTTAATAAACAAGCTTCAGTTCTACGGCTTCGATACCGACAGTGTCACTTTTTTAAAATCATACCTGGAAGACCGATCTCAGTCTGTGTCAGCAAATGGTGATAAATCACCTACATTAGATCTAAAATACGGTGTGCCACAGGGATCGGTTCTTGGACCTATTTTATTCTTGATATACATCAACGACCTACCAAAATCAACTGACTTGGGTAATTTTGTTCTATTTGCTGATGATACGACTTTTGTTTTCTGAGATCCAAACATCAATACAGTACACTCTACCATTAGCAGAATAAAAGATGTCTGTCAGGATTGGTTCTCGGCAAATCAGCTTAGCTTGAACAGCCTAAAATCGGAGTCTTTATTGTTTTCGTCAAAGCACAATCTCGTCATTGGCGCTAACACCGAGCCTGTGAAGTTCCTTGGAGTTATGGTCGACAGCAAGCTGATTTGGGACTCACATTGCATCTATGCATGTCGGAGGGCATCCCGTGGCATGTTTCTCCTGCGGAGTCTTACGGCCCAAGTCTCTACTCCCACCTTAAAAAGTGCATACTATGGATGTGTGCAGAGTGTCTTAACTTATGCCATTCTGGTATGGGGGCACTCACCACACTCTGAATTTGTTTTCGCAACCCAACGTAAGGCAATCCGAATCCTGGGCGGTTAGGAGTATAGAGATGACTGTTGTGGCCACTTTAGAAGCTTTCAGATACTTACAATACCTTGTGTCTATATTTTGCAGTGTCTTTTATATGTTAAGTGCTACGAATCAGACTTCACTAGGCACAGTACCATTCACACTCATATTACGCGCGGTAAAGATAACTTCGCAGTCGATTTCACGCGCTTAAAAAGAACAAGGAACGGAACCAACCACTATGGAATGAAATTTTATAAAAAAACTCCCTCATAATATAAGAAATTTACATTACAACAAATTCAAGTCTGCCATTAAGAACATTTTGATAAGCAAAGCTTTTTATTCATTTGATGAATATTTTGCTTATCGTATAAAATAAACGCTCCTACGCCATGCATGGATATTGTTCTTTCGCGGGACTTTTGTTGACCTGTTCTGTTTTGTGCTGTTTTTTTGTTTTGTTTTTGTTTGGATGTTAATCCACATTTTTATGCTTCTGTATATTCATGCAGGTTTTAATTGAGTGTTTTGTCCTATTCTGCCGATTTGTATGTATATTTGTGAATAAGATGTATGTTATCACTTTTGTGATTTCGTTTGTACGCATAAGTACATGACCTGTGTAATGCACCACTGTGTAAAGACACCAATAAACAATTATTATTATTATTATTATTAACATTATTAATACTGAAATCAGTTTTTATATAGAAAACAATGTGCACACACTCACTACCACCTGGTTCTTTATACGTTATCAGAATGCTAAAATAAATGGTTTCGAACTTATTTGATTGGCCTTCAGAAGGCAGAAATTAGTTGCATCGGAAAGTTTTTAATACATGTAATAGATAAACTAACGGTATATGAAAGACAACCCTTATTTGTCAGATGTTCGGTAATTCTATCCAATTGTAAGTTAATATTCGTAAATATAAAGAACGTTTGCAACCGCTCAGAGAGCAGTGGCGTTACAAAAAAACACTCGCATTTGTAATGCCACTAGGGGGAATATTTGATATTTTCATAAACTTGCTGTAGGTTGTGTAGGTTATCTATGAAACTTGAAAATTATTCCTCAAGCTTAGCGCAATGTTAGTTTGCTCAGTGAAAATAGTGTCAATAAAATGGAATACAAGGAAGGCTTGAAACTTCTGTAAAACACAAAAACTCGGGACGCAGCAAGTCCGTTATGGTAGTGAATTTTTATTAAATGCGTCAAATTTAAATAACTAAATTTTCTATAAACTTAGAGATTTTAATTTTGATACGTAGTAAGGTCTTTCCTAAGGCAAGATATCCACAAAATTTCAATAAAATAACTTTGTAATTTTCGGAGAAAAAAATTTTTTGGAAAGAAAATTTAAAATTTGAATAACTCAATTTTCTCTAAACTTAGAAAGTTGAATTTTAGTACGTAGTAAGATCTCTCCTGAGGCAATATATATAGTAAATTTTATTAAAACAGCTTTGTTACTTTCGGAGAAAAAATTTTTTTTCGAAAGAAAACTCAACATTTTCCCGGGAAACCCCTTCCGATTTTTCTGGATAACAAACTCATCCAAGCCATTAATAAAAGAAAGCCACTTGTCAAGTTTCATCGAAATCGGTATATTATTTTTTGAGTTATCAGACGGATACATATATATATATATATATATATATATATATATATATATATATATATATATATATATATATATATATATATATATATATATATATATATATATATATACATACATATATATATATATATATATATATATATATATATATATATATATATATATATATATATATATATATATATATATATATATATATATATATATACATACATATATATATATATATATATATATATATATATATATATATATATATATATATATATATATATATATATATATAAAAATTGAAACTGACCCCGGATATGGGTTCTAGGGGTCCTAGTTCGCATTCATTTGAAAGAATTTTTGCAAAGTCTCACCATCGATACCTCTCTATTAGTGAATTTTTTTAAATAAAAATTCACTAATTATGCATATTGTGCTTTCTCAATATTCTGTGTATTGCCCAGATAGATAAACCCAAATCTTGAGACCTACTTCTTAACGAACTTTGTAGACATGCTTCAAAATATGCAAGAACTATAATTTGAAACGTTTAACAACGCGTCGTGTCAGTATTATTCCATGACTTGACGACTTACTTAATTCTGCTGAATTTTGTTCTATTCATTGGAGCCAAATAAAGGAATCTGTTGTTAAATGTTCGAACTGTTGTCTCAACTATTCTGTTACATTCACCATATATTGAAAACAAATTGAAAACATCATCTACAGAATAACAAACTAGCATGTACAACATTATTTTTACACTGCCACTGCATATCCTCTCATGTGATCCTGATACTAGAGACGTGAAAATCGTCTCGTCGTTTCTACGATTTCTGTGGTAAAAACTTCATGTTAAATATTAAATGCTTCAAATTTGAATAACTCAATTTTCTATAAACTTAGAGAGTTTAATTTTGGTATGTGGTAAGGTCTCTCTTAACGCAAGATATCTACAAAAGTTCATTAAAATAACTGTAATTTTCGGAGAAAAAAAAATTTCGAAAGAAAATTTAAAATTTGAATAACTCAATTTTTTATAAACTTAGAAAGTTAAATTTTAGTACGTAGTAAGATCTCTCCCAAGGCAACATATATAGTAAATTTCATTAAAACAGCTTTGTTACTTTCGGAGAAAAAAAATTTTTTCGAAAGAAAACTCAAAATTTTCCCGGAAAACCCCGTCCGATTTTTCTGGCTAACGAACTCATCCAAGCCATTAATAAAAGAAAGCCACTTGCCAAGTTTAATCGAAATCGGTTAATTATTTTTTGAGTTACCAGACGGATATATATATATATATATATATATATATATATATATATATATATATATATATATATAAACATATAAAAATTGAAACTGACCCCGGCTATGGGTTCTAGGGGTCCTAGTTCGCACTCATTTGAAAGAATTTTTGCAAAGTCTCACCATTGATACCTCTCTATTAGTGAATTTTTTTAAATAAAAATGCACTAAAAATACACGGTGGCATTAGATATAAAAGTAGTGACGTGTTATGCCTCATTTAATAAGGAAAAGTAGAACAAACACCAACACTGTTTACATTACAAGAAAATACCACCGTAACCTTTCTTTGCGAATCTAAAAATATTTTGGTATACTACCAAACGTGTAATACACAATAAGGCAACGTATAATTTTATGCGGTCAAGTAAACAATAATGGAGCATTATTATTTATTACGGTAACGCATATTGCAATGTAAGACATTAAATTATATAATAATAATGCAGTATTGGCACGAGTACACGGACGATTTTAGAGACAAGGTCACTCAACTTGCTTTGACAACAGTTAAAAATCCACCATGACTATAATTAACTCATACTCTCGTTCATGTAGTGTTGTTAACTTTGCAATGCTGGATGTTGCAAACTCTGAAATTATGCAAAAAATAGCTTCCGTTTTAGAATGCCAAAATATTTCCTAATTATACCGGAGGTTTAGCTGTGTTATTAAATAAAAATGTTGTATGGCTTCAGCCAGAGTATTAGAGGTCAAGCAGTGAACAGAATTCAATGGATAATTATTACCGCTAAAAATATACATAGCAACATACAAAACTGCTAAATGAAAAAAAAACTTTCTTGACTTCAACTATAAGAACATGAGTTTCTTGAACCGGCACTCATCTTACTGGTTTTCCGAAGGTAATAAAAACAAAAATCATTCCATACGTTGGATTAATTCATACAATCAAAACAGCTGGATTGTATTGGAGACATAAGCGCACCATTCTCAATGTATACAAAAATCACAGTACCGTAACAGATATTAATCCAAACGAAATTGAAGCTAATATTAATTCACATTATCGCCATATCTGTTATATTAGTGAATTTTTATTAAGAAAATTCACTAATAGAGAGGTATCGATGGTAAGACTTTCGAAAAATTTCTTCAAACGAACGCGAATTAGGGCCTCTAGAACACACATCCAATGTCCGTTTGAATGTTTATTTATTTAATGGCTTGAATGAGTTCATTCATCAGATCTTAACGCACAAATTTCTTAAAAAAAAAACAAATTAAAAAGTATTTTTTAAAAAGCAATATATTTCAAATTGTTTAAGTGATTAAAACGAAAATTTACAACCCAAGAGTATAGGTCTACGTGACTGTACCAATTTTCAAGTCTCTTGATCACAGAAAAATAAAGTTATTCAAAATTAATAATAAAATAATCCTCGACATCACTTCAAATTCTGCAATGTTGGACAAAGAGAGGTGATGTTACATGTAATGCTATACTATTTAAATAAGTCGTAGGTAACAATCTAAACAATGGAAGTTATAATCATTGCAAGATGTCAAGATGTATCTGTTTCTTACCGGGGTGGTTAGATCTTCAGAAATTTCATGTAGTTAAACCTTTTATGTATAAACATCTCAAATTTTCACAACTTCTGATAATTAAAAAAAAATTTTATAAAACTTAATTTTATCAGTTAGTTAGAAAATACCGTAATCCATAGCTGTATTTAATACCCGCAAATTTCACATTACCCATTTCTCGTGATTTTTAATTCATCCCTCTAATCCTAATTTACTCTCTCTGACAACGTTGTTAGACTGCGTTCATGCTGGAGCTCCGCTGTATTTGTCATTCTATGGTAATATCATTTATTGTGACTTGTTAATATCAAATTGCAAAGTTAGCCTCCTTAGGTTTTAGACATGATACAATTACTAGAGAGATATGCTTATGCGGCTACCTATTTTTGCACCGCCACGCGCATGATGTCATGAGGTGAGTACAGTCGCAACATAATAATATTGCAATGATTTTAACGTTCCATCACATCTCATAACCTTATAACAAATTATGAAACTGTTGTTTTTTGTTAGATTTTATAAGTGTCTTTTACTAATTTTTGTGAGTACACAGTTATATTTATTTTTATTATCAGAATACTACTCTGACTCTGATTATGATTGTTAACGCGTTCTAAGTAACTTCTCTGCTTTTCAAGTTCGTGTTGCCCCAATGTTAATTAAGGGCTCCCCTTAATTTTACTTATCTTCTGCTTATATATGTAATGTAACAATAAAAAAGAAGTAAAAATGCAAATGAACTTATTTAATTTAGTACTGTATTCTATATTATCTGAAAGAGACATTATAGGCGACGAAGTAGAATGTAATTTCGCTAAATTTGCAGTTTACTGCACAAACGGTTTTTAGACATTTTTTTCGGAAACATGCTTCGAACCTTCCTCGGATGTACAAGCCATAAGACAAATTTAGAAATTTGTTGCAAACAACTCCCAAGAAAGTTAAGGGACCAAGAGGGAATAGGGGTGCTGGGCGGGTAGGAAATATGATAGGAAAGTGCTAAAAAACCACTTAGTCAGATGCGTTGTTCACATTTTGCAGCAATACTTCCTTTAAACCCTGTCTACCCCTCACAGAGCCCATATTCGCCACATGTCCGGTAGCTCTCTTGGGGGTTGCTCCCAAAAAAATTTCTTGTGCTTTATGCCTTGAAGGTGGTTGTATGCATGCACACTGGGAAGGAGAACCCCCCGTGTTTTTGGGTGAGGGGCAGAAACCCTCTTCGTCCTGGGCTTTCTTCTTCCTCTTCTGTATGCATACAATCAGCCTTAATGCATGAACCACAAGCATTTTTTGACGTTCAGCTTTCTAGTTTAGTATATTTCCTGTATATGAATTGATTTGTTTTAAGTTTTGTCTCAAAATTACTGTATACATATTTATGTTGGAGATCATGTTTTTGCTTGCCCTTTTTTACCTTATTTTTTACTATCCCAAATTAAATAAAGTATTTTTTGAAAACTTTTAATATACGACTAAATCACAAATTTATTATTCTTATAAAAATTCACTACTATAACCCACTTGCTGCGTCAAAAACCTTTTAATTTATAGAGCATATTATAATATATAGGCTGAATAAAAAGACAGCCGGAATCAAAATAAATGGACAACAGTTCCATGGAACAAGGTATGCAAATGACATAACGCTAATTAGTCCAGTCAAATAAGACATTCACCAGGACATTTGAAATAAAAAAGTAGAAAACTGCCAGAGATGTGGAGGATGACGTCCGAATTGAAATCCTGAAAGTCACAAACAATCCCACTTGGAAAAATCCGTCGTCTTGGAAAGAACACTGCTATCTCGGATTTTTGAGCTTTGAGCATAGCGACTGAACCAAGCTTCCGATTTTGTTCGTCTTTGTGTCAAATTGCGTAGTTTAGTTTTTTTTTTTCGTTTTAAAACACGAAAAATATGTAATATTGTCTGTTAAAAAAAAAGAACCCATTTTTATTTCTTTTTTTAAGAAAGTACATTTTTGCCTCAAATGTTTGCGTTTTTTGGCCATAGTAAATATTCCGTTAAATGTACCGTTTCATGGCAATACGTCAGCCAAATTTTCGACGTCATCGATGTCCGAGTCAACCACTTTCATGTGTTTTGCGCATGTATGCCCAGCGTAGTAACCGATCATATCTGTGCAACTGAAACCATTTCTCCTGCGTTTGCATTTATTTTCGCAGCGGCTTTTGCAGTGGCAGGATATGATGTGGTGTACCCGCTCCGGTGCTGTATCCTCTTCATCCCGGATGGCTTAGAGCTGGCCTGCATGCATCCATCCATTCTTTTTCCGGCAGGCGATTTTCCATCCATACTTGAATCTAAATTTAAATATACAGAATAGCGCAGTAAAAGATTTTAAACTAGAAATGACGGAATTTTGCCGTTACTTGGTGGTAAACTCTGCACAAATGTTGCTTAGCCGCTGCGGATGTAGGTGGAAGTGCAGCCAAATTAAATGCTGCCTTCACGGAATGCTTTGCAACTGTCCTCCGATACAGCCAATGCCTCGCGTTATTTGAGAACTCTTTAACATCACAGCCGCACATCGCGAAAATAGTGGCTTTCATTTGATTGAATGAAGACATATATATTATCCCATAAACGACCGTGCTTTTTGAGCTCTTTGAAGGAACCCTATTTACATTCTCTGAAAGGGGCAGAGGTGGTATGGCATCATGTTGCTGCATGGAAAAAGAGGAGGTGGTCACGAAGATCTACAAGGGCGGCGATCAACTTCCCACTCTTGAAAAGCCACACCATAAGGACCATGTTTATGCCCGATTCTGTAACTCCTATTGAGGACTGGTTTAGGGAAATCGAATCCATAGAACCAGGAGAGGCGGGGGCAAAAAATCGAAGTCTAGCTTATCACCATAACGGCGCCGTCAAAAAGGAAAGAGGCAGCTTGGCAGCGTACCTGGGAGGCATGCCAGAAATGTGCATCGCCTCACAAACTGGAATATGCCCCCGAAAAGACGCAGGTTCTCTACACGGGTGTTAGTAAAGGTACTAAAGCGCGGACACAAAGGCACCCGGTCATCAAAATGGCAGACGTAACCATAAGGCCGGAAGCCAAAATGAAATATCTGGGAGTGATGTTCGACTCAGGTCTACTCTGCGTGGAGCATTCCAGATACGTGCCGGGCAGGATAGCAGGGGCGGCGCATAGGGTACGAAGACGTGGGGGCGGATCCAAAGACCCTGAGGGTCATATATGAGGAAGCGGTGGAGCCAGTTGTCTTGTAGCGCGCCGAAATCTGGGGTAAACGAGTGTGGGATTCTAGCGTAACTAGAAAACTTCAATCGGCCCAAATGGCAATTCTGTTGAGCATAACGAACGCCTACAGAACGACTTTAAACGCAGCACTGGCGGTGCTGGTGGGGTGTCCAACTTTGTGGCTGGAAGCACAGGAACTGCATATGAGATCGAAACACTCGAAGGCGGCAAATTCTGATGGAAAATGGGCGTATGGAGAAGAATCGCACCCGGCGGAGCAGAGGTAACCCTGAGCGATCATAGAAGGAGCGGAAAAGACAACATGACGGTGGATATATACAGACGCGTCGAAAGTCGGTGTCGCGGTTGGAATAGGCCTAGTGGCCTATGAATACAACGTAGTTATCGAAAGCAAAGGGCTAAAGCTCTAGGCCGGGTACCCGGTGCACGTGGCGTAATTGTTCACGGTGGGTACGGCAGTGGAGAAGGCCGCCACTCTACAGGGTGGAACAGTCAACATCTCTTCCCACAGCAGAGTCTCCCTGGATATGCTCACCAGGAGGAAGGGAGGAACGACAGCAGAACCCACAGGAGGATGCAAGAGGTGGAGCGCGCGACAAAAATAAATCTGTGGTGGGGTAGCGACCAGTTCGAAGTATCGCAAAGGCCGACTCGAGAGCAAAATCCGCCAGAAGTGACCCGTTAGGCCACGAGAGTGTAGAGGCTCCGGTGACAAGTAGAATGCTTTAATGAAGTGCCAAGAAGAACAGTTACACTAAAGTAGAGTGGCAGAGGCACTGTTATGAGGAGACAAAGGGTATGACCACTTATCCATAAAGAGAGAGCGTTGGTGCGGGCTTGAAGGGCTGGAATCACAGGAGGGAGAACTTGTTGACTGTCCACGGGCCTTTCAAGGGCTACTTTATTAAGTTTAACCTAGGGCCCAAGACGAAAGAATATGCGTGCATAGAACGGCAAGAAAAAAAACTTTGCGAAGAACAGGGTTGAAGGTTCCTCCCCTTTCAAAGTAAGGAGGTCTACCAAGAACGAAGAAATCGGGAATTCCAATGAATGGGCCGCGGAAATGGAGCTGGAAGAAGAAACGCGGAGTGCGATTGAGACAAACCGCGGAGAACGAAGAGGCGCCGAATAGAGAAATATATGAGATCTGGGCAAACGCGAGAGTCGAGTGAGCGTTCGTATGAATATGCGGAGTATTCAATGTGTATAAGGTCTTAAATTACCTGGTTTTTGGGAGTGTCGAGGTTGTAGGGGTTTCTTTGAGGGTGGCTTCGACCTGATAGCGTAGGAGGATACCATGACCTAAAGTCATCGGAAGGGAAGGCAGGTGCTTCGGGCTCAACATCGTAAACTGTTGAAGAGCCGGGGTTTTGCATCGTTTTTGTCTGAACTTTCATCCAAAAGCGACCAATCCTTACACTGAACATAGTGTGCAGTCCTTAAATTCACCAGGACACACACAACGTCCTTGCAGACGATATTTCACAGGTGATCAGAATACATAACAATGCCAACCTTTAACTGTAACTGACACACTTCAAACTAACACTCTCACCATAGTCACCTTGAGACAGCGAATTTAAATCCCGTGTATTTGCGTGTATTTCCCCTTTTAGTAAATTTTCCGATAACTCAAAAAATAATGGGCTGATCTTGATCAAATTTGGTGAGTACCTTCCTTTTGCAAGTGGCTTGGATAAGTTCGTTATCCAGGAAAATCGGCCCAGGGTTTCCCGGAAAATTTTGAGATATAAAAAAATTTATATATCCGGAAAAGTAAGGGCAACCAAATTTGGTACGCGTGTTTCTATTATAAAGAGTGAACCATGTACCAAATTTAGGTCTCTAAGTTTAAAGACAAAAAATTATGGGCAGTTAAAGAAAACAATGTTGGAGTTTTCCTCAAAACGTCAAACTTGCCATTTGAAACGTCAAAATTGGCAATGTTTGGGCAAAAAACGTGAAACACATACGGATTGTGAAAAGAAAATGCTGCAAGAAGAGTGTCTGCGAACCCTTAAGTTTGAACTTCAACCGTCATTTCCCTTCATTTTACTAAAATATTAACAGAAAATTAATTTCAAATACACCCTTTCTCTGATGCTTTGGCTGTCGGTTTAGTTAAGTTGAAGCTTTCGCTATAGTTTTAGTTAAGTTTTATGGTTTAACGGTCTATAATTTTTAGCTAATGTTCGTAGAACAAATTTGTTAGTGCATTTTTGCATTTTTATGAAAATATGATGCATGTTTGTAAAAAAAAACTGGACGCAGTAAGTGCGTTTTGGTAGCGAATTTTCATTAAATCCTTCAATAACTCAATTTGCTATTAACGCAATGTTTGTTCGCTAGGAAACCAATATTTGAGTTTATTTTCGGAAAATTTTTGTAAATTTTCAAACAATAAGTAATTTTGATAAAATCTGGTACATTGTTTCTACTACATAGGATATACCGGTAATCAGATTGATGCCTGCTCGCATTTGCTTTTAAAAACATTTTTATGAAAATTCACCTCCATAACGTACTTGCTGCGTCCAGACTTTTTATTATGGAAAAACTAATTAAGTGAATAGCATTCAATGTCAGTCAAAACTAACAGCTCATACTGTTCGCCCTTTTTTTTCCGTTTTTTCTTCAACCACGTTTTAACCCAGTGTCGCCAATTGCTATCGCTGTTTTTAAATCGTGTAAGTTGTTCGCTCGATAATATAGGGTATTAAAAACGATTTGTCGCAAAGACGAACACAATCGGATGTTTGGTCGCTAAGCTCAGAACTCCAAATAAATATCCAAGGTGACAGCGGGTTTTCCAAGATGGCAAATTTGCCCCATGTGTGGTTGTTTGAGATTTTTTGGATTCGAAGTAGGACATCATCCTCAACGTTTGTACCAGTTTTCAGCTTTTTATTTTAAACGTCCACTTTAAGGCGATTTTTAGTCTAATTTGACTTGACTAGAACCCAGTTTGAAATTCTAGCTTCGAAAAATTTGTTACACTAATGTGGTCGATTTCTTTACCTGTAAAATATACGCCAAGCTTGTAATAACCCTTCAAAAAATACATTGAAAGAATTCTTTTTTCAATAATTTTCATTAGTGACATATCCGGTGAAAAACTAATCAAGCATAATACTACACAGAATCCAGATCATCTAAAAAATTCAATTATATTCAACTTTTATCATCCATCTGCTTCAATTTACGTTGATTTTTGGTAGTTTAAATTGCAAGATAAATCAGTACTATGACATGATGTATGTTGGATGTAACAAATAACTCAATTAGGACCTTCATGTCACTCATGCTTTGAATAATAAGGTGCTTGAATAAGACACCGAGCATGTGTTACGTGTTTTGTGGCCTGGAGCTTTCCTTTTGTGTCTTCTTTGCTGCGCGTATTATTTTATCATCTTATCCGGTGACCCAGACCTAGAAAAGGGGAATCTCAAGAGGGAAAGTATCTAACGAGATCAAAGTCAAATGTCGCACGCGCTACGTGAAAATATATATATGCGTATATGTTGAATAAAATACACAAGATTATTGAATAGATAAACACACCTTCAGCTTATTGTAAATACAAATATTGATGGAGAAAGTTATGTTCTGATATTCACTCTCTTATGACTTTTAATTTAGAATTCACCCACAAACAGTTACAGGAATGGATATTTTATAGATATCGTCAATTCATTGATTGTTGTTGCCCTTACTTGTTGAAACTGGTCCATACTACATACAGACTTGGAGACTACTTCTCTGGCTTCACTGTTTTTTTTTTGTTCCCTCAGGGCTCGTCCGCGGCCTTGCCGCCCCGATAGCACCGCAACCCTTGGTTGATTGTGCATACCCTTAGTCTTACTCCACCCATTCCAAGATCACTGTGCCTTGAACTAGTCTGCACAGCGATTGGTAGGGTGAAGTTTTATATTGCTCTGTCTCCGGTCTAGAGTGACCGTAGATCAGTTGTCTTTTCCGGTCCAGAGCTATACACTCACACAAGATGTGCTGGGCTGATTCCTCCCCCTCGCCGCAGAGTCTGCATGCGAGGTCCCCTTCGAACCGCCCCATTTTATGTAGGTGTTTCTTGACGGCCATGTGTCCCGTCAAGAGACCTGTTGTGTTTCTGAGCTGTCCTCTGCTAAGGTTTAGCAGCTCCACAGCTCTCTTTGAACTGGGTCCGTCAATTATTGACTTCCCATGTCTGAGCCCTGGACAGTCCGCCCAGTACACCTTGTGTTGGTTTCTGACCCAGGACTTAATGGCTCCCCTGGCAGTGCTCTTTGACACGCCCAGAGCCGGTTCTGGTCCCATAAATGGTTCTGCTGACCCTCTCTTCGCGAGACTGTCAGCTTCTTCATTGTCTTTAACCCCCGAGTGACCCGGCACCCAGATGAGGGTCACCTCATTCTGCCCAGCCAGGTCGCTCGTCTCGTCTCGGCACTCACTCACCAGCCAGGAATTTACCCGTGGGCTACTTAGTGCCTTAAGGGCTGCCTGGCTGTCTGTGGCTATGAGGATCCGCTTGTTGGTGTAGCCCCTCCTCTTGTTCTCCCGCACACAGTACAGGATGGCGTACATCTCGGCCTGAAACACCGTTGCATGGGCTCCGAGGGAAATACTATGACTTACCCTCGGTCCTTCCGAGTAAAGACCTGCCCCCGTCCCACGCTCCCCGCCAGATCCGTCCGTGAACCAGACGAGCGCGTCCCGTGGCATGCCCGGCGTCTCCTCCCGCCATGCCTCGCGATCAGGGATTTCCACTGTAAAGTTGTTTTCCCTGCACATTCGCGGGCTCGCGAAGTGTGACCTCATTTCAAGCATGGGCTCCTTCACGATCTCCTGAATTTTGCAGTGGCCCCTGAAGCCTGGGTTGATCTTCAGTCTACCATTGCAGGCTAGTCTGTATAGTCCTAGCCTGGCCTCTCCCATAATAACTAAGTGTAGGGGGGGTAGATCCAGCAACACCTCCATGGCGGCTGTTGGGGTTGAATACATGGCCCCTGTGATGCCCAGGCAAGCCATCCTTTGGATCTTGCCTAGTTTTTGTTTGGCACTGGATTGTGTCACCTTAGGCCACCAGACCAGTGCCGCATATGTTAACGATGGTCTGACCACCCTTGTGTACAGCCAGTGGGCCATACTAGGTCTTAGTCCCCACGTTTTTCCATATAGCCGCCTAGTGACGGCTAAGGTCATGACTGCCTTACGCAGTATTTTTCCAATGTGACCATTCCAAGTTAGCTTAGAGTCCAATACGACCCCAAGATATTTTACCTCCCTGGCCATTGGAACGCTCCTACCGTATAGAGTGAGAGTTCTGTGGCTTTCACACTTCCTCCTCCTCGTAAACGGCACGACGGTTGCTTTCTCGGGGCTCACCCCGAGCCCTTGATCAACCGTCCACCCTTCCACCACTTTCAGTGCAGTCTGCATACGCTCCCACACTGCCTGTGTGACCTTTCCTCGGACTATGATGACAATGTCGTCCGCATAGCCCTGTACCTCATACCCCCCTCCCGAGAGCCTCCCCAGCAGGCCGTCCACGACTAGACACCAGAGCAAGGGAGACAGAACGCTCCCCTGCGGACACCCCGCCGCGACCCCCGCCAGCAGAGTCCCTCCCGCGAGTGAGGTGAACACCGCCCTGTCCCTGAGCATGGAACCGATCCACCTGCAGCAGGTCTCCTCTATTCCACGCTCCCGGGCAGCTGCCAGAACCGATCCGAACGAGGTGTTGCTAAAGGCCCCCTCTATGTCTAGGAAGGCCCCCAGCGCCACCTCCTTGTTCTCCAGCGTATTCTCCAGTTTCAGCACCAGTTGGTGCAGTGCTGTTTCTGTTGAGAATCCTGCTCTGTATGCATATTGTCCGCAGTGTAGAGGATATGCTTCCAGTACACCGCCCCTAATGTGCCGGTCGAGCAGTTTTTCCACTGTTTTCAGCAAGAAGGACATGAGACTTATTGGCCTCAGGGACTTTGCCTGGTCTGTTGGACGCCCAGGTTTAGGAATAAATACACTGTTTGGTTACGTTTCTGTAGGTGAAGGGCGTATAGCAGCGCATAAGCTAACTGGAGCTAGTGGCCCTTCTGAATTCTAGATGTTATAGGATGTTCTTTAACGTTTCTGTAACTAGTTTCACTGCTTGACAGCATCCTCTGAAGCAGCGAAACTAGTTACAGAAACGTTGAAGAACATCAAGAATTCAGAAGGGCTACTTGGTCCAGTTAGCTTACGCGCTGGCTACGTCCTTCACCTACAGAAACGAAAACCACAAGTGATGCCAGAGAAGTAGTCTCCAAGTTTATATGTAGATATCGTCAATGTCAATAGGGCTGTGGATTTTTCAGATTTTTCGGTTATCGGTTTTTGAAAATAATAACAGCTTTTGAAAAAACCGATTTTGATAACTGAGCTACCAAAACTGACTAATCGGTCGATTTATTATTCGTCAGTCGATTAAATGAATCAAAAAATTAAAGCAACTTGCAAAATGCAAAATACAAAACGAAAAACCAGTTCCTCAGAAAACTGACCTCGTAGAACATCTTTCTTCACAGTCGTGTAACAAAAATGAGATTGGCCTCATAAATAAAAGGCTGCTATTCGGCTTGCAGTCAGAAAAAGACGATCTAGTGGATGTCATTGCTAGTATTAAAATAGAAATTAAAAAAATCACCAGAATTTTTAATTACCTTTATTCACTAAGTGAGTGGTAAGACACGAAGGAACGTGCCGCCACCTAGTTACGGAACCAAGTAGTATGTTTTCACGGCAGCTGCAAATAACACGAAGTGTTAAAAAATAGAGACTGTATACAACCAACTAACAATTTCGTAAATTGTCAGCCCATTTCTACCCTAATATAGGGACAAAGTATGTAAGGCTATATGCATTCTCGCCACAATTAGAACCGTAGACCGGTTTCGCTCTAATTAGCGCTCTTCAGAACGGCATACTAATTGTAGCGAAAATTGCGGAACCAAGTACCTAGTTGTTGTTAGTGTTGGAAGGCTGGCTACCATAGCCGTATTACTTTATAGGTGTATTATAGGTCATCTTGATTTCAATCTTTTTAACAAACATCAGCATGGTTTCAGGAAGCGACATTCTACAGCAACAGCGATCATTGAGTTTGTCAATATTTTAAGCAAATGCTTAGAGAGCGGTGAAACATGTCTTGCCGTGTTTCTTGACCTTATTAAGGCTTTTGACCTGGTAAACCATCAGATTTTGATCAGTAAACTGAGCAGCTATGGAATTAGAGGGTAAACCATCAGATTATGATCAGTAAACTGAGTAGCTATGAAATTAGAGGTGTACCGCTGCAGTGGTTTCAGAGTTTTCTTTCTTTGCAACAGCAAGTTGTTGAGCTTGGGGGTGTTCGATATTCGCCAGTGACATTATCCGGGGGAGTTCTCCAGGCCTCTGTTTTGGGTCCGTTACTCTATATTATTTATACAAGTGACATTCCTGCGGAAGTACTAGTCTTGTACGCTGACGATACTACTTTCCTTGTTCATGTGTCTGATCCTGGTGAGCTTTTGGCGTCTGCAACTGGACGAGCCAATCAGCTTGCAAAATATTTTGGAGACAATGATTTGTTTCTAAATAAAAAATCAATTATGATCGGTTTCAATACAAGAAGAGCTAAAAGTGATTCTAGTTTTCTGGTTAAGGTGACTGGCCAAAGTATACATCAGTCCAGTACAGCTTCATTTCTGGGAGTTAAAATTGATAGCAAACTGAGATGGACCATCATGTCGATGGGTTATGTCACAGGTTCATCTTATTGTTATGCGGCTGCGAGATTGAGGAGTGCCGTGAGTCTGGAAACTGTTTGCATATATTATTTTGCTTATTTTCAGTCTGCATTGAGTTATGGTATAGAGGCGTGGGGTATCTGTTCTGAGGTGCATAGAGTATAAGTTCATCAGAAAACGGCTATTAGATTAATATTAAATCTTCCTCACAATTCAAGTTGCCGATCGTGGTTCACTGAACTTGGCATAATGACGGTTTTTTCAGTTTATATATACAAAGCCTTATTGTACACAATAATCAACTTGTCTGACTATACATTCGACGAGGAGCACGGATAAACTTGAATATCCAATTCACAGTTCTTCGACATATGAATCTAGTCCATATTATGTGTCTAGTAAATGCTTCAAGAAGTTACCCAAAGATTTTAGAGCACTCAAAAGAATGGATTTTAGGGCATGGCTCAGGTCTCTTCTCACATCTAGGGCTTACTACAGTCTTGCTGAATATTTTGGTGACAGCTTGTAAATTTTGTGTTTGTGATAAGTGCAGCGACATTTCGTTGTTTTTATATTGCTTTTTAATTCTTTTCACTTTAGGTCTGTAAGTTTTATTGATAATTGTATTGTGTGTGACTGACCATTTATATTTATGATGACTTGGCTTATGCAGTTTTTGATTGTCGACTAGCTCAATAAATAAATCTAATCTAATGGGCAACTCCTCTTTTCATTCATTGCGGACTTTTTCATAAATTCAACAAAATGTACTTATGTATTAAACATTAATAATAAACTCCCTTTTCTAGATGAACTAGTGATTAAAAATAATGATTTCCTTGAATGCGATATTCACAGAAAGCAAACCACTACTCTAAGTTACATACCAAATGATTCACATCATAGGTTCGAACAAAAAACGGTTAGTTTAAATTTTTTAGTAAATAAATTAAAACAATTTGAATTTTCATAGAAATGATCTGGCACAAAATATTTTATTATAACTTTTTTTTCTTGTAACATAGAAATCTATATTTTGGTGTATAGTTTACTTTTTATATCTTAAACCTACCTACCAAATTTGGTTATCATAGCTTTTTTCATTTTTGAGATAAAAAATTTTTTCGAATTAAAACTCAAATTTTTTTCGGAAAACCTCGTCAGAATTTCCTGATTAACGAACTTATCCAAGCCATTTACAAAAGGAAGGTACATGCCACATTTTATCAAAATCAGCCCATCATTTTTTGAGATAAAAATTTTTTTCGAATGAAAACTCTAAATTTTCTCGTAAAACCTCGTCCGATTTTCCAGACTAATGAACTTGTCCAAGCCATTTACAAAAGGAAGGCACATGCCAAATTTTATTTAAATCGACCCATTATTTTTTGAGTTATCTATATATATATATATATATATATATATATATATATATATATATATATATATATATATATATATATATATATATATATATAAATCGAAACTGACCCCGGATATGGGTTCTAGGGGTCCTAGTTCGCGCTCAAAAAAAAATTCAAAATTAAAAAGTCGGGATCTCTCCATTGGTTAATTTTTCTACGAAAATTCACTAAAAGAAATCAGAATACGATAAAAACGTGGCTAAATATAATGGATACTCGGCTTGCTTGGTGGAGAAATTAATTAATAGACAGAAAACAAAGAAAATGTTAGCGGAATCCATGACATTCGGAAAAGATTAAGTGGACAAAAAGTTTGTTTGCTTACCATTTGAACCGGAATCACGAGATGTTTCGAAAGCATTTTAAGACAGCTGATTTGCTACAAACTTTTTCACCACAAATAATTTAGAATAATTGTTAGGTAATCCAAAAGACAAGGATAGAGCCACTGAAATGTCAGGTATGTATGAAATGATTTGTAAAAATTGTAATCTTAAATACATTCGGCAAACTAGAGGAGCCATTCAAACTAGAAAAGATGAACTTCTTGGACAGCTGAGATACGGTACTACAGTCAAGTCATGCGTGGCCTTGCATATTTGGAATAACAATCACCACGTAGATATGGAAAACCTGAACCTTATCAAAAATGTCGGGACAACCGGTGAAATTAGACGCTTACGAGTGTATTTATTTAGTTTAAGGCCATAAACAACAAAGTTTGTTTAAAAAGGGCTCCGCAACCTCTTAATAGTTGGATGTTCACAATGTCTCTTTGATGAAAAAATGCAGAAACAACGTGGCAACAAGTATAATGGAAGGAAAATTCGGTTAAAACATGAACGTCGAAAGTTTGTTTGTGATCCCTCTCTGGGGTGCGGTCTTTTAAAACGTTTCATCCTGCGATGACGCTAACTTTGTGAGTGAAACGAGGGCCAGGTGTTTAAAAATGTGTTGTGATGTTTTGGGTTCTCCAAGGTGTACTTATAAAATGTGTTACAATTAAGTTGAATAAGTTTCGAGACAAGTCTTTAAATTAATGCCTTTTCAAATTTAAAATTGTTAAAATCGCTCTTGTATTACATCAGCTGTTTATTTAAATTTCCGTTCCATCATTAAGCAGATGCAAGACAAGTGGGTTGAATTTTAATTAGTTATATGTACTTATGAATTAATTAGCCAATCATTCATAAGTAGTGTTTGTTTTGTAATAAAATCATCACAAATCCATACTAATTTAGAATTAAGTAAGGTTAATTTTAACGTCTTGATCAGGAACTCCATAAAAGGTACCAAGCAAAGATATGCTGTTTGACAGACTTTTTAAATAGCTGTGAATTATTCCATTACTACAAAAATTAATTATTGTGTAAAAACTTTTTTATTGTTCCAAATAAATAGTGGCATAATTGGTGGCTACGTACAAGGACAAGCCAAGTTCGCCAGGCAAGTAAAATGTAATGCTACATGCATTTTGACTATCGTTAAAGAAAGTTATTAGAGCTCGCCAGTGTGCTATAATAAATATAATTAGAACTTTAAAACACATCCAAACTAACTAGACTAAATGTAGCCAGTCTCAATTATTCGTCAGTCGATTAAATGACGATAGCTTTAGCGATTGATTAACAAAACAGTTCCTCAGAAAATTGACCTCGTAGAAAATCTTTCTTCACAGTCGTGTAACAAAAATGAGATTGGCCTCATAAATAAAAGGCTGTAATCGGCTTGGAGTCACAAAAAGACGATCTAGTGGATGCCATTGCTAGTATTAAAACAGAAATTAAAAAAATCACCAGAATTTTTAATTACCTTTATTCACTAAGTGAGTGGTAAGACACGAAGGAACGTGCCGCCACCTAGTTGCGGAACCAAGTAGTATGTTTCCACGCCAGCTTCAAATAACACAAAGTGTTAAAAAATAGAGACTGTATACAACGAACTAACAATTCAGTAAAAGACAGTCATTAGAGCTCGCCAGTGTCCTATAATAAATACAATTGAAACTTTAAAACATATCCAAACTAACTAGACTAAATGTAGCCAGTCTCAGAGAACATTGTTATGATATACAGGATGGTCCAACAGTGCGTTCAAGTTCAATATCTCCTTTATTATTCAATAATAATAAAAATTGGGACAAAAGTTGCCGGCGCTAACGTTAGCAAAAACAAAAATTATTTTTGCATATACAGTGTTGCATAAGTTTTGTTGGGGTCTATGCAGTCGTTGGCCAGTTTTCTAAAACAACAGAGGCACATTTGATGGTCTGTATCTTCATTAATATGTCAGCATGTAACACTTTATCATCAAAAAAATCTGAAAAAGCGTTCTTCTTTCAACTTCAATTAATACGCAAGGAATTCCTTGAAAACAGTATACATGGTGACTAAAACCACTAGTCAAGTTTTCTCAAGAAATTCAAATGGAGCACCTGTATATCATAATCAATTTCAATACATCAACAAATATTCATTCAGTTTCATGAAGTATTTCCTATATCTAAAACTAGTATTTACTGAGATATTGGGTGTTTTTTTTTTTAGAAAAACAGGTACATTTATACACAGGAACGAATTAGTGTATTATTTTTGAAACACCTGTATACAGTTTCCTGTCTAGACTCCTCTCGGTTTGATTATTAATCGTCTGTTGGGGCTCTATTCTCTTAATACCAGGAAAGCCTCTGGCCTTGACGAGATCCCAGCAATTGTTCTCAAAAAATGCGCACAAGAACTTGCTCCTGTCCTGACTCGTCTGTTTCAGATATCTTACAACAGAGGCATATTCCCTAGTAACTGGAAAACTGCTCGAGTACAACCCGTCCCCAAGAAAGGATCGAAAGCGCTTCCTAGCAACTACAGGCCTATTTCACTCCTTTCAGTCATCTCTAAAGTGATGGAAAAGTATATAAACACCGAATTACTAAAATTTCTTGAAAAACACAGTCTAATCCACGACAGGCAGTATGGATTCCGTCAGCGCAGATCAACTGCCGACCTCCTTTCCTTTGTCACCCATTCTTGGAGCAAGTCTATGGAACTACATGGCGAATCCCAGATTGTCGCTCTAGACATATCCAAAGCATTCGACCAGGTCTGGTATGCAGCGCTGCTTAATAAACTACCGGCCTATGGCTTACCACCAAAACTCTGTACGTGGACGGCAAATTTCCTCTCCAACCGGAGCATTTCTGTTGTCGTGGATGGGAATTCCTCTAAACTGTATCCAATTAATGCAGGAGTTCCTCAAGGTTCAGCTTTAGCCCCTACTTTGTTTCTTCTCCACATCAATGACCTCCTCTCTAGCACATCCAACCCAGTTCACAGTTACGCGGACGACAGCACCCTCCACTCAAATATACAATATTCTAGCACTGTCTCTTTAGCCCAATTAGATGAGGATCGCAGACTCATGGAGGGTTCTATCTCCGTGGATCTCCAAAAAATATTAGACTGGGGAAGTAGAAATCTTGTACAATTCAACCCCACCAAATCACAGTCTTGCTTTCTTTCTCATAAGAGATACACCAGCCCTAGACCCATCACAATAAACAACCAAGTTATTCAAAGTAATGAGTCCTTTTCACTTGTTGGCATCTCTGTGGATCGAAATCTCAATTGGCACCAACATGTCACATCAATTGCAGAAGCGGCTGCTAAGAAATGAGGTTTACTCTTCCGGGCTCGCAAATACTTTTCACCAGCTAATCTCTATACTTTATATACTTCACAAATAAGACCAAACCTCGAATACTTCTCCCACATCTGGGGTGCTGCTGCCGCTTCAACACTCGCTATCCTGGACTCCATTCAGAAGAGAGCTATACGTCTCATCGGTTACCCTACCCTCACCCAAAGGCTGACATCCCTTGCCCACCGACGTGCCGTTGGTGACCTCTCTCTCTTTTATAGATATCTGCACGGGCACTGCTCACAGGAGCTTTCTTCCATAGTTCCTCCACCTGTTGCCCCCAACAGATCTACCAGGGGAACAGAGCGAATGCACCCTTTTACTGCCCAGATCGCCAGACATAGAACATCTTGTTAGGCCCGCTCTTTTGTCCCGAGGACTTCCAAGTTGTGGAATTCCTTGCCCGCACATGTTTTTCCTTTTCCCCCGTACCTCCAAACCTTCAAGTCCAGAATTAACAAGCTGCCTCTTTCCTCCTTGTCGACACCCACGGTACGATAGTATTTAGGCTGTAAGCCCTCGTGGTGTGTTGTTGAAATAAAAAAATATATGAAGAATTGTATTAAGTTTTACGGTCATTGCTTCTCAAAACCTAGTACTTATACCGACCCCGTTTTATTATTTCAGAAAACTTGCAATGTCGGCTTGTTTCAACTGTGAAATATTCCTTAAGGAATGTATTGTTACGAATATCCAAAGCATTGAGAAAAAATATTCCCCAAATAAATATAATAACTGGAAAAGAAAATTTTAATGGAAAAATTTAAGAAGTATAACTTAAAGCTCAAATTAGAATGTATCAAATCACGCAAAATTGTGATAACAATAATATAGTAACTACACAAAAGCTGTGAAAACTAGTTAAGTGTTAATAAGTATATAGGTATGTGTGCGATACCTTATTCAAAGAACTTCTTATTATTTAAATGGTTGAGTATGTAGTAAACTCACTTTAAAGAGATCATAACAGCTCCAGTTTAGTATTATATACAAAACAAATAACTCATTTAGAATTTCTTATTTTCGTAACAACCTCTTCATTTCTAAAAATATGCAGATTCGGACTTCACTTTCTAAAGGCACTTTGAGCAGTAGTATTTGAAAATGGTATCAAAACCGAGTTCTGACGTTTCGTTGTTCGAGAATCATCATCAACATTGATTTTTCAAATGGGAGCCCTATTTAATTTAAATGTCATTATGTTGGACTTGTCCACACAATTTTACTGATGTATCATATGATGGATCTAAAGTAAAAGATGACCAACTTATATCAACTTTTGATTAAATTCAATCCTTTAATCATCCTAAATATATTGGGGGTGGGAGTTAGGTGGGGATCTAGACGTCTAAACTTAGACCAAAATATAGGACAAGATTAGCGATTTCAGGGAAAGTTAAAAAAATATAACATTGTAATAGAAATATGTTGAGATAACAGCTTTCAAAAAGTTTCATCCGAAAAAGCGCCATCTAGTGGCAAGAATAAGAAAATAAAAAATATTACCTGAATTGTACTGGAAAAAACCTTGCGAATGTTTTTTTCCCGAAGCTCTAGTTGCTATAGTTATCGAGTTATGAATATCGCTCACCTAATGAATCACTCTGTATATCTCGGCTCCGATGTACTTTTCAAATATTTTTTTGCGAAGAGAAGCAGCGCTACTACAATATGCGGCGAAAATTTTCGCAGATCCAAAAAACCCAGTTTACCACCTAGTATCTCAGTCGGATACCAACAGATCTCAAAATAACTCCCATGAGCCACTATCGATTGTTCAACATATCAGAGGATATCAGCAAATACTCAATTTCGGCGAAACATTACCCCTGCGAAATGGAAAAATACCGCCATGGATCATTAGATTACCAGATACAGACACCAATCTCACAACTTGTAATACAGACTGCTTGCCTACCGACAGTGTGAAAAGACTATTTCAGGATACTATATCAAAATATAAATTTGACCTGATCATGTACACTGACGGATCAAAGAGCACACGGGGTGTGGGGAGCGGTGTTATATCTCCCCTCAAAAGAGAGGCGTGTCACCTATTACACAGCAGAGTTATTTGCCATAAAGAGGGCAGTCCACACATTTATCGACTCCCCATACCAAAGTGCTTTAGTGTGCACAGACTCTTTAACCTCTATTAATTCACTTGCATCGGTTTATGCAAGAAACCCTATAGTAATTCAAATACAAGAAAGCGTTCACGGTCTCTATCATGCTGGTAAGCCAATCACACTAATCTGGACGCCTTCCCACAGTGGCATTGTAGGCAATGAAAATGCTGACAAATGCTCACGGAATGCGATACTAGAAAAGACAATAATACCCATACAAATCCATTCAGACCTTATTGCCAATATTAGACAAAGTTCTAAAGCCAAATGGCAAACACACTGGTCATCCCTTGACAACAAACTTTGGAAGATCGAAACATCAGTGACCCCAAAGACGCTCCCAAGTCTAACACGCAGGGAAGAAGTCGTTATCAGAAGAACTCGTATAGGCCATTGTAAGTTCACCCATGAATACCAATACTTATCCAGCAACAACAACCCCAATGTGAAATATGTGACAGAGTGATTACTGTTAACCATGTGCTTCAAGATTGTCCACTATATATCAATCCAAGACTCGAATACCTAAATGGGAAAACACTATCCCAAATTCTGGACTTGAGTGAGCCAAATGTGACTAATTTACTCTGTTTTTAAGACAATCCTCACTATTTGATAGCATTTGATTACATATACTTAAATTATCGAAACAAAATGTACCGACAGTGTCAATGACCTTAGATGTTAAGACACTTTAAACTTCCAAATAAAAAAAATTTTTTTACCGCTATTACATATGTTGTGTAAGGTACTAGCAACGCATGCTAGTTTTATTTGTGGCCGCTAAAAAAGTGATCATCCCAAAACCAAATGTAAAATGACCATACCCCTTCGAGATTTCTCTGCGGAAATGCTTTTTGACGCCAGAATCGAGATACACGTGAAAAGGTAAACCACTTTCCCCATTTGATCCACATTGTAGCTCCAATAATAACGGAGATGACAAGCATATCCACATCTAGATATCTCTGGAACTATGCAGAATCGGCCAGAACGTGTTAGCATTATAAGATGGACAATTGAATTTGCGGTTGAACTAGCTGGGAAAATACCTAGCGTTCCACTTAGAAAATAAACTTAATATGTCAATGTCAGCACTTCGATGCGCAATTGGTTTTCTTTTTGGCGTCAGAATCAAATTGCTCGTGAAGAGCTAAACAATTGTCCACATTGTAGCTCCAATAATGACGGCGATAGCTATTCTAAACGATTCCCGTGAACCCTGTATAAGAGGTTCGTAGGTCAGTCAAAAAATATAGAACAAGACTCGGGGTTTCAGGAAAAGTAAAAATCTCGGGGCGCAGCAAGTGCGTTATGGTGGTGAATTTTCATAAAAATGTTTTTATTGCAAATATGTGTGTTTTCTTTTTAAGAAAGCAGACATCAATTTTGGTTACCAGTATAACCTATATAGAAAAAGCAGGCATCAAATTTGATTACCAGTATAACATATATAGTAAAAACAATGTGCCATGTTTCATCAAAATAACTTGATTGTTTGAAAACGTACAGAAATTTCCAAAAGTAAACCAAAAGTGTTACCGAAAAAATCCGTTTCTTGGTCAACCTTATAGGTTAATAGCAAATTGAGCTTTTCAAATATGAAGCATTTAATCAAAATTCGCAACCACAACGCACTTGCTGCCTCCAGAATTTCTTAACTTACAAACATGCATTATATTTCGATGGAAAATGCAAAAAAATAAGGCGTTTTCGACAAAACAAATTTATTTGTATCACCAACGACTTATGGGCCACCCTGAGATTGTCGCAATAATTTTTTAAGATGTAGCTCAAAACACCGTATAATTAATGTATACAATATTTTTTCATATCTTGTATAATAACGAATATATTGAGCTTTATTGATTTTTTACGAAAATTCGACAAAAATTATATACCATTAAACAATAAACTCTATAGCTAAGGCTACTGCCAAGCATCAGAGAAAGGGTCTATTAGAAATGAATTTTCTGGAAATATTTTAGTAAAATGAAGGACAATGACGGTTGAAACTAAGAGTTCGGTGTATGTAAAACATTCTTCTTGAGACATTTTCTTTCCATAGCCCGTATTAGATTCAAGTTATTTGCCTAAATGTTGCGAATTTTGACGTTTTCAATTGTCACTTTGACGTTTTGAGGAAACCCCCAATTTATTTTTGTTTAAATGCCCATAACTTTTTTGTCTTTTGACCTACAGAGCTAAATTTTGGTAGGTGGCACACTTATAACGATATAAACCAGCTTACCAAATTTGGTTGCCCTTACTTTGTTAATTTTTGAGATATAAATATTTTGCGAAAGAAAACACAAATTTTCCGGGAAAACCTCGGCGGATTTTCCTGGCTAATAAAATTATTAAAGCGACTTGCGAAAGGAATGTACTCACCAATTTTGACGTTTAAAATCGCAATTTTGACGTTTTGAGGAAAATCCAAATTTATTTTTCTTTGAATGCCTGTAACTTTTTTATCCTTTAACCTACGGAGCTAAATTTTGGTAGGTAACTTGCCTATAATAATATAAATCTGCAAATGAAATTTGGTTGCCCTTACTTTGTTAATTCCGGAGATATAATTTTTTTTCGAAAGAAAACACAAAATTTTCCGGGAAAACCTGGACCGATTTTCTTGGATAACGAACTTATCCAAGCCATTTGCAAAAGAAATTTATTCACCAAATTTAATCAAAATCGGCCCATTATTTTTTGAGTTATCGGTGTGATACATATATATATATATATAAATATATATATATATATAAACATATAAAAATTTAAACCGACCCCGGATATGTGTTCTGGGGGGCCTAATTAGCGCTCATTTGAAGAAATTTTTTCAAAATTCAAAAGTCGGGATCTCCTCATAAGTGAATTTTTTTAAAGAAAATTCACTAAAAAGAAGATACATTGTAATAGGAATATTTTGAGATAACAACCTTCCAAAAGTTTTACCGAAAAAGGGTCATCTGGTGGCTAAAATAAGAAAATATCATCTGAATTGTACCTGAAAAACCCTTTCTAACAGTTTTTTCCCCGAAGCTCTAGTTGGCATAGTTACCGGTATATGATTGTCGCTCACCTAATAAATCAGCCTATATATCTCGGCCCCGATGCACTTTTAAAATCTTTTTTTACTACTGTTACATATGTTGTATGAGGTAGGGATGGGCACCTAACATCGATGTTTTTGGAATATCGATGTTTTCCATTGAACATCGATGTTTAAAACAACGATGTTGTAATTTCGATGTTATATTTTTAACATCGATGTTACTTGTAATCATCGAAACATCGTTACGTATCCCACAAATCCTGTTGCAAATGCATATCGTTTGCAAATTAAAAAAATTGTCTTGCTATTGTTTGACGACAGATATATGGACAGATATGCAATGTAGAAGTTTTATTGGTGTTACTATGCACTTTGAAGATAACAATTCCATAAATTCTGTTGACTTAGGTGTATATCTTTTAGATGAATGGCATACAGCCCAATACATTTCAGGAGTGTTAAAACGTATATGTGAGGAATGGGATATCCTAGAAACTAAAGTTACTACTGTTGTTACGGATGGAGCGGCCAATATGACAAAAGCTATTGAGGAGACGTTTTCCAAAAAAGACACATTCATTGCTTCGCTCATCAAATAAATTTAGTTGCTGACAGAGCTATAAAATCTATTTCGGAATTGTGATCAGTTATATCTAAATTAAAACAATTGTAACGTGGTTCAGGCATTCAGTAGTAGTTGCTGATGAATTACGGAAGGCATAAACAAGCGACCATAAACTTGAAAAAAAAAATATACAAGAGGTGTCCACCCGCTGGAATTCCACATACTACATGATTAATCGTTTTCTTGAACTGCGGGATTACATAAATACCATAGTGAACAGACATCCTTCTGCCCTCACAATGGTTACAGCCAAGGAAGTTTTTGAACTGAATAAAATCATTGAACTTCTAAAGACGTTAGAAGCAGTAACAACAGAAATTTGTGGTCAAAAGTATATTAGTTCGAGTCTTGTAATCCCTCTCACGTATAATTTGGAAAAAGAAGTTTCACACATTGAATGTGATGTAAACGACACCTTAGGTATTTCACTAAAAGAAGCACTTCTCCAAGAATGTAGGAAACGATTTTCTGCTGTTGAACAAGTCCAACAATTAGCCGTGGCAATCTTGCTGGATCCGAGGTTCAAAAAGATTTATTTTAAGACTCCTCATAATGTTGCAGCAGCAGTTAATCTAATACAACAGTTACCACTGTTAGCAGAAACGCAAGGAGATGATGACCACAATCGCGAAATAATAGAAAGTGAAACGACAAATAATAAACAGGACACGGGTAAGTAGGCTAGATTGTCACAATGATGTTTGGTAAAAATTTTAACATAATTATAGTTACTCCAAAGGGCAGTATATGGGTTCATTGATTGTTGTTGCCCTTACTTGGTGAAACTTGTCCATACTGCATACAGACTTGGAGAATACTTCTCTAGCTTCACTGTTGGGTTTTAGTGGTGAAGGACGTAGCCAGCGCGTGAGCTAACTGGAGCAAGTGGCCCTTCGAATTCTGGAAGTTCTAGGATGTTCTTCAATGCTTCTGTGACTATAGTTTCGCTGCTTGACAGCATTTTCAGACAGATTAAAATTGAATTAGTACGAAATCATGACAACTACAAATAAATATCTGTTGCTAGGTTATGATATGATGTTTTGATCAAAAAATTTTATCAAATAGAAAATAAAATGAAACACAGATGACAGATGAGGTTTTCAAAATGTCTATGTGATGTATGTCAATATTTAACATAAAAACTAGAACTAGCCTATAATAACTATGATAACAGTTACAACAATAAAATAACTAAACAATAACAGTATAAAAGTAGTCTCTATACAACGAAAATATCGACATACATCAACTCATTATTTTATTACAACTTTTTTGAAATAATAGTTAAATTTATTTTCTTTGGCATATTTAATTAGAAAGAAGAATATCCAAGAAAGGGGAATTCATTAAATCAGTTTGCTCGTTTAAAACAAGGTAGTTATTGTCGTGTGTGTGCCTTTTGACTTCTAAAGCTTCAAAAAAGTCTAGTTTACGTTTGTCATCATAAAAATGTAGTGGTTCTATGCGGTTATTTATTGTAGGTCTATGTTCGGTATCAATAATATGTTTTGCAAATGTAGATTTGTCAGCGTGGTTATTTCTAAATGCAGAAATATGTTCTTTGTATCGGGTGTTAAAATTTCTAGAAGTTTGACCTATGTAGATTGCGTTACAATGTGTACAAGCTAATTTATAAACTCCAGCTTTTGTCAGGAAACAAGATTTTTCTTTCGCGTTAAATAACAAATCACGCGTCGTGTTGTAAGATTTAAAAGCTACCTTTGTATTTGTACAAGTGTTTAAAATTTTTGAAATGTTTTCTGAAATGGTTCCAAAATAAGTTATCGAAACGTATCTGTTGTCTTCTTTGTCTCTAATATTTGGATAAATTAAATTAATCGCTAATTTGTAAAAGAGATATTAGCTTCTGAATCCGAAATTGCTTCCAGATCTATAAGGCAATATGAAAAATTAAAAATATGTGAATTTTTAAGACATTTAACTTCAAAATATGACAAACGTCAAATTAACGAAACTCAAATTTTAAAATCTGTTCAGCATAAAATATTAGACAATGATTTAGTTTTTACTAAAGCTGATAAAGGAAATACAACTGTAGCTATAAGTAGGGACGCATATAACATTAAAATTAATGATTTTATTACTACGGAAAATTTAACAGAAATTAGGAGAGACCCAACAAACGCATTTCAGACAAAACTAAAAAATGAACTTAAAAATGTGTCTCTGTTTAGTCAACAAGAAAAGAAATATCTTTTATATAAAAGCCCGCAACCACCAAAATTATATGGCCACCTGAAAATTCATAAGCCAAATAAACCAGTGAGACCAGTAGTTAGCTATGTTAATACACCTAATCATAAGATAGCGAGCAAACTGGTTTCACTTATTAAAGAATACAATTACTTTCCAAAATATTCAGTTAAGAATTCTTATGAACTTACACAAAAATTAAATAACTTAATTATTCCCACAAATAGTAAATTAGTTTCGTTTGATGTTTGTAGCATGTATTCTAAGATACCCCCTAAAGAATGTTTACCTCTATTAGAAAACGTTTTAATAGAAAAGAACGTAAATGTCATAAAAAGACAAGAAATGATGAATCTTTTTAATGAATGTATAAAACAAAACTATTTTAAATTTAATGATAAAATTTATATGCAAAATGAAGGTCTGCCTATGGGTAGTCCGTTGTCACCTTTATTAGCCAACATATTTATGGAAAACTTAGAAAACCAAATTTTAACATCAGAACTTTCACATAATATTGTCTTTTGGTACAGATACGTAGATGATATTTTAGCATGTTTTCAAGGTAGTCATACAGAATTAAATGAATTTTTAAATTTTATTAATAGCTTTCACACAAATATTAAGTTTACTCTAGAAGAAGAAGCTAACAGTTGTATAAACTTTTTAGACTTAACAATTAGAAAATTAGAAAATAATTCATTTAACTTTTCAATATATAGGAAACCAACTTACACTGACACAACCATACCATACGATTCATGTCACCCTTTTTCACAAAAGCTGTCAGCCTATCATTCTATGATACATCGTGCATTTTCAATACCTATGTCACAAAACAATTTTGAAAAAGAAATTTCAATAATTAAGCAAACAGCATTTAATAATGGCTACTCTGTTAAAATAATAGATAAAATGATAGAGAGAAAAGAATACAAATTAGCGATTAATTTAATTTATCCAAATATTAGAGACAAAGAAGACAACAGATACGTTTCGATAACTTATTTTGGAACCATTTCAGAAAACATTTCAAAAATTTTAAACACTTGTACAAATACAAAGGTAGCTTTTAAATCTTACAACACGACGCGTGATTTGTTATTTAACGCGAAAGAAAAATCTTGTTTCCTGACAAAAGCTGGAGTTTATAAATTAGCTTGTACACATTGTAACGCAATCTACATAGGTCAAACTTCTAGAAATTTTAACACCCGATACAAAGAACATATTTCTGCATTTAGAAATAACCACGCTGACAAATCTACATTTGCAAAACATATTATTGATACCGAACATAGACCTACAATAAATAACCGCATAGAACCACTACATTTTTATGATGACAAACGTAAACTAGACTTTTTTGAAGCTTTAGAAGTCAAAAGGCACACACACGACAATAACTACCTTGTTTTAAACGAGCAAACTGATTTAATGAATTCCCCTTTCTTGGATATTCTTCTTTCTAATTAAATATGCCAAAGAAAATAAATTTAACTATTATTTCAAAAAAGTTGTAATAAAATAATGAGTTGATGTATGTCGATATTTTCGTTGTATAGAGACTACTTTTATACTGTTATTGTTTAGTTATTTTATTGTTGTAACTGTTATCATAGTTATTATAGGCTAGTTCTAGTTTTTATGTTAAATATTGACATACATCACATAGACATTTTGAAAACCTCATCTGTCATCTGTGTTTCATTTTATTTTCTATTTGATAAAATTTTTTGATCAAAACATCATATCATAACCTAGCAACAGATATTTATTTGTAGTTGTCATGATTTCGTACTAATTCAATTTTAATCTGTCTGAAAATGCTGTCAAGCAGCGAAACTATAGTCACAGAAGCATTGAAGAACATCCTAGAACTTCCAGAATTCGAAGGGCCACTTGCTCCAGTTAGCTCACGCGCTGGCTACGTCCTTCACCACTAAAAACCAACAGTGAAGCTAGAGAAGTATTCTCCAAGTCTGTATGCAGTATATGGGCGCATCATTCTCAGTTAGTTCAAAAGAGTGCTTCACAAGAGAAAGAACAATTAAGCGAAATGTCTTTGTATTTAAAGAATCCTCTAATTAATCTTACCGAGAATCCACTGAAATGGTGGTCAGATAATAAAAATGTATGTCCCCATTTATACCCTGTCGCGAAAAAATTCTTGTCCATAGTGGCGACTTCTGCACCGGCAGATTTTTTTTTCAAAGCTGGACAGACAGCCACGCAAGAAAGAAACCGTTTAACTGGAGAACACTTCGACAAAATATGATTCCTTCAGTCCATTGACAGAGATTACTGGAGTATATAAAACTGTATGGTGAGATTATCAGTATTATCACTAATATTGGTGAATTATATATAATATATATATATATATATATATATATATATATATATATATATATATATATATATATA
Organism: Tillus elongatus; assembly: GCA_964006375.1. NCBI lineage: Eukaryota > Metazoa > Arthropoda > Insecta > Coleoptera > Cleridae > Tillus > Tillus elongatus. The sequence continues at coordinate 160,466,419 of OZ023265.1, forward strand.
TATATATATATATATATATATATATATATATATATATATATATAAACAGGGTTATTAACAGTTTAGAATTAAATTTGAAGTTTACTTTTTATTATTAAAGTCATTAGAAGTTAAGTTTTTCTATTTTTGTTTTACACATTCTTTCTTATTTTATTGCAGTACAATAAACATTTATTTATTTTTGTTACCACTTATTTTTTGTATTACTTGCACCTGCCATAATCTGTATCGGAATATGTTTCCATTTTCTAATGCCTACAAAACTACAAACTATTTTTTTTTCTCGAAAGAACATAGAATTATAGAATTGGTAAATTCACAATTATTTTGAAAACATCGATGTTTCCCAACATCGATGTTTTCCAGCCGATGTTTTTCCTACCATCGATAGTAGGTTTCGATGTTAAACATCGATGTTAACATCGATGTTTTAAGAAATGTGCCCATCCCTAGTATGAGGTACTATCAAAGTGTGCTAGTTTTATTCGTGACGGCTAAAAAAAGTGGTCATCCCAAAACCCAATGTAAAATGACCATTCCCATTTCTCAATTGCTTTTGATATGACAAAGATTTTAGGCATTTTGTGCTTAAATTGCAGTCTTTACATTGTGATTTTAAACGTATAGTTAAACACGTGCAAATAGATTGTATGTTTCTTTCGAGGAAACTTAATCTAAGATATGCAAGTGTTTATTAATAATTCTATGAGACACAATGAGATAACGCTATCTATTTCCGGAAAGTAATATTTAAACACTTGTGCATTATCTTCATATAAACACCAATAACACGTAGCAAGAGTACCGTGGCCGTATTAAACGTTTCCGCCTTATTGTCATGTTACACCATCAGCTAATTAACTGCTTACACCCAAAGAATACGGCTAACTCAAATATAAAATGGCACGTCTCGTCAAATACTTAATGACAGGATTCACAGATAATATCTTGCCATTTCGTGACGAACAATACGATATAAATTATAAAATGTATATATAAATACATAAAAATATGTTATAATGGGACAAAAAGAAGGCTGTCTTTGTGTTTACAGATAAAGATTATCTTATTATATTGATATTTTTAACCATGTAAAAAAGTGTGAGTAATCTCTACAAAGTATATAACGTCTTAAATGTGGCCTTCCACTGTTATCGCGATAATGAGCTAAAAGACATATATAATGACGACGAGCGTAATTAGTTATGCATAAACTTGTGATAATGCCGTAAGGAAATATATATATATATATATATATATATATATATATATATATATATATATATATATATATATATATATATATATATATATATATATATATATATATATATATATAGTTGATTTTTATAAACACACGTAATGCAGTTTTTATGCTTACATTTTTAACATTATTAAGGAATCCAATCTTATGGGCACAATAAATTATTATTATCATCACAGTATAAATGCGACGCCTCCAGCAGTTCTTTTCATTTCGCTGTAGAGCTTCTGGAGGTTTTCCTCAGGGCCACCTTTTTCCTGGTGTAGTGAATTTTTTCTACAAAAAACAAAAGAATGGAGAGATCGCGACTTTTGGATGTTGATAATTTTTTACAAATGACCGCGAACTAGGATCGCTTATTGAACTCATATCTGGCGTCAATGTATATATATATATATATATATATATATATATATATATATATATATATATATATATATATATATATATATATATATATATATATATATATATATATATATATATATATAGATAGATAGATAGATAGATAGATATGGCCCCTGCATTACTAATAATCTTGATAATACAAGGTGGCACATTTTTTTTAAGAAACGCTGAAACACGTCAATTTTAATATTGAGGGGGGCATGTTTTGACATAAACTGTTACAAGAGAAAAAGTTGCGTGGTAAACCCAATGGCATAACTCTCCATCTAAACTACGAAAACAGTGAGTGAAACCGCTTCTTCCAAAGGATAGAAAATTACCTAAAATTGCAGTCGGTATTGTAGACATTTAAGGTGATGTTTTCTAAGTTTTTTTTTACGTTTATTGCCTCTCTAATTCACCACAAAGCCATCTATTTTTACATTCATTAAAACCCCTAGATATACAGGCTGGCGCATTGAAAACTAAACAGACCGATTTGCGTCCAGAGAATTTTTTAAAGAAACGATGAAACACGTATTTTAATATTGAGGGGGACATGTTTTGACATAAAACTCAACTTTGTCACATCAACCCCTTAAGGGTGGTGATAACAACCCTTATATTTTAAATAGGGAACATGGGTCGAGTGTTACATCATTTGAAAGATCTTTCTTTTCTGAATTCAGCACACACATTTTTTTGGAAGTTTTATCAACTCGTTCAAAATTAATCACAGTTGGAGTTGCAAGAACGTATTTCATTCATTGTGATAAGAAATGTACTAATTAGTCCATTTTTTCAAACAAAACCAAACTTTAAAAAATGTTTATTCAGTTAAGTAAGTGTTCAAATTGTTGACCACCAGCTTCCATACAAAAGTACAAATTTTGTTCAAAACGAGCTCTGACATTCTGGAGCATTTGTGAAGTTATCAGACGGCATTCTTCAACAATGCGTCGTCGTAATTCTTCCAGCGACTCCGGTTCTGTTGCGAAAATTCTACTCTTTAAATAGCTCCATAGAAGGAAGTATAAAGGAGTTAAATCCGGTGATCTAGGGGGCCACTAAACAGCACCTCTACGCTCAATCCATCGCTCTGGAAACTCTCTGTTCATAAACTCCCTAACACGTTGTGAAATATGCGGAGGAGCTCCATCTTGTTGAAACACTAATTGATTTTCTTGATAGCGATCATCATTTTCAACAATGTCAATGAGTAGAGGGTAAACAATATCTTCTAGTAACTCCAAATACGTTTCGCCACTCAAATTGGCACCAAGAAAAATTTGTCCGATTAAACGGTCTCCAAAAATTGCCCCATAGAAAGAACTCTAAAGGAGTTAAATCGTACACTCGTCTGAAAAACAGATATTGAACAGAAAGTTCCCGTTATCAGCTATTCGTGCAGTCATAACTTCACAAAACTCCAGCCGCCGATCAAAATCATCTTCATTCAGTTGTTGTACAAGATGAATTTTATACCGGCGAAGTTTATGATGCTTCAATATTCGCTGAATAGTCTTCTTTTTATGTTTGAAACAGTGGCCCAATTTTCTTGTGCTCAAAGTTGCGTCTGCAGCAATTTGTCCTAAAACTTCAATCTCAGTGGTCTCATTTCTAACCGGAAATTCACGTTCAGGATCCCGTTTTTTTGTTGGCTACTGAACCACTTTGTCTAAACTTTGCAACTAACTCCAAAACGTATTTTCTGTTAACATGTCTGTTCGGATGTCGTTCATTAAACAAATTTGCGGTACGGTTGGCACAGTCATCGTTTTTGAAAAAAAGTAATTATTTCAACTATGTCTTCTACAGAATACACCATTGTGAAATTAATTTTCGGTAGTACTATCAAGTATCAAACCGATCGATAAACTGAAATAATAAACCGCATTTCTCTCATTCCGATAAGAAATATTCTGATAGTCAATTTTTTGTTTACAAACCAACGAAACATTAACTATCAGCACGTTTCTTATCGGAATGAGTGAAATGCGATTTTGCATCTTCAACTGTGAATAATTTTTTAACGAGTTGATAAAACTTCCAAAAAGTTTATTGTGCTGAATTCAGAAAAGAAAGAGCTTTCAAATGATGTAACACTCGACGCATGTTCCGTATTTAAAATGTAAGGGTTGTTATCACCACCCTTAAAGGGTTGTTGTGACAACGTTGAGTTTTATGTCAAAACATGTCCCGCTTAATATTAAAATTGACATGTTTCAGCGTTTCTTAAAAAAAATTTCTCTGGGCGCAAATCGGTCTGTTTCGTTTTCAATGCGCCACCCTATATATATATATATATATATATATATATATATATATATATATATATATATATATATATATATATATATATATATATATGTATGTATGTATGTATGTATGTATGTATGTATGTTTGTATGTATGTATAAGCATATATAAAAATCTTTTAGCGGTATCGTTTGTTATACATTTTTTCAATGCAGTAACTAATATTATTTATTTTCTTTTGCAGGTATGGCACTTTAATTCCTCTAGTGGTTTGAAGCAGATGACATTTCATTTGTAACTATAATTTTAATTCAGTTTACTGAATAGCTTAAGTCGTTATTGCACATATTCACATATATTTTTATTGGTCTTCTAATGACCTATCTAATTAATATTACTTAAATAATTTGTCACTGAAATTATTTAAAAAAATTAATTGGTCGTGTTTCGTTAGTTTTAAATGCCCTGACTGAGAAACACTATTGCCCAGTTTCACAAAGCTTGATTAAATATTTAACGGACGGCTAGTTAATCAATGCTTCAGACGACCAATCACAGGCTGTGATTCGGGTTTTTGCCATGACGACCAAATATTTTAAAGCTGTGATTGGTTGTATTAAGCCCTGATTAACTAACCGGCCGTTAAATATTTAATCGGGCTTTTTGAAACCGGGCATATGTCATTTATGGGTACAGTTGAAGAGCCCAAATCACCACATGCGATCGTAAGGTCTTTCTAAAATGTGTTCTGGTGATTGGGGTTCTCCAAGGGTACTTATCAGTGTTCATCACAGGTTACAATATTCACTTAGTAAACTATCTCGTTTATTATAGATATAAAAGTAAAATGAATATAGAAAGCTGAGCAGCAGCTTCTGTTTTTTTTTTCCTTCTTAGGACCCGCCTGCGATTGCCGCTCTGATAAGCCTTTGGCTTATTTTGCATGCACTATGCCTTTTCTACTACACCCATTCCAAAATAACTCCTCCTTGAACTAGTCTGCACAGCAGCTGGTGGGGCGAGGTTTTACATTGCTCTGTCTCCGCTCTAGGCTGTCCGTAAATCAGTTGTCTTTTGCGGTCCAGAGCTTTACACTCGCACGAAATCTGCTGGGATGATTCCTCCTCCTCGCCGCAGAGTCTGCATGCCAGGTTCCCCTCGAACCGCCCCATTTTATGTTTCTTGACAGCCATGAGTCCAGTTAAGAGTCCTGTTATGCCCCTGAGCTGTCTTCGGCTAAGATTTAGCAGCTCCACAGATATCTTTGAACCGGGTTCCCCAATTACGAACTTCCCATGTCTGAGCACTGGACAGTCTGCCCAGTACACCTTATGTTCGTTTTTGACCCAGGACTTGATAGATCCCCTGGCAGTGTCCTTTGTCACGCCCAGAGCCGGTTCTGGTCCCATAAATGGTTGTGCTAATCCGCTCTTCGCGAGACTGCCAGCCTCTTCGTTGATTTGCCCCGAGTGGGCCGGCACCCAGGTGAGGGTAACCTCATTCTGCCCAGAGAGGTCACTCATCTCGTCCGGGATTCACTAAGCAGCCTGGAGTTTACCCGTGGGATGCTTAGAGCCTTAAGGGCTGCCTGGCTGTCTGTAGCTATGATGATCCGCTTCTTGGTGTAGCCTCTCTTCTTGTTCTCTCGTACGCAATGCAGGATTGCGTACATTTCAGCCTAAAAGACCATTGCGTGAGCCCCGAGGGAAATACTATGACATAGCTTAGACAGTGTGCTTTGTGAAACCCAAGGGAACCCTGTGCATAAAGTTTAGTGATTTTATTTTGTAATATATATATATATATATATATATATATATATATATATATATATATATATATATATATATATATATATATATATATATATAGTTAGCCAGGAAAACCGAGCCAGTTTTTCCGGGAAAATTTTTATATCTTCGGAAATAACAAAGCTATGACAACCAAATTTGGTACGCTGGTTTATGTTATAAAGAGTATACTACGTACTAATTTAGATCTCTAGGCTAAAAGAAAAAAAGTTATAGACCTTATATTATAGCATTTTTACTTTTTATATCGAAATATAAGGCATGTTTGTAAGCAAAAATTTGGGACGCAGCAAGTGCATTATAGTAGCGATTTTTTATTAAATGCTTCAAATTTCAATAACCCAATTAACCCGAGGTTCGTTGGCTAGAAAACCAGTTTTTTCGGGAACATTTTAAGTTTACTTTTGGAAAATGTTAGTACATTTTCAAACAATAAAATTTAATGAAATCTGGTACATTGTTTCTACTATATATAGGTTATTCTGGTAACCAGACATAGGTATTTGCTATTAAAAATTAAATATGAAAATACACTATCTTTATTTATATAGAAGAAGATGGATAATAGTACTAAATCATTTTGTGTTATTATTACACACTTTCCATACCCTTATTGAATATATTAATTATTACTTACAGTTAGCACTCGACAAACGAACGGTAGCTGATGAATGAGAGGATTTGGTGAAAATTGTTTTTTTTTTCGTTAAAACTCGAGTAATCTAACGTATTAGGGTTTATTTATTAGAAAACTTTAAATTTTATCAAACATCTGGTATTCTGTGCTGAAATTAAATTAGGGGTTGAACGTGTGGAAGTGGAAAATTGTTGACAAAAAGTTTTTGTTGTTGATAAAACGGCGTAAAAAGTCTTAAAACCTTCTGGATCGAAGTTTTTTTTTGTCTGTCTGCATGTACGTATGTCTGTTAATAGGAGCAATAACTTTAGAACGGGTTGAGATATCATCTTCAAATTTGGTATCCCGTTAGTATTCGACAAAGGAAAACTTAGAATTGTTTTTGGGTAAGATCACTTCAGGAAGTAGGGGATAAATAAGGGGTGATTTGGTGAAAATTCTTTTTTTTTTTTTCAATAAAACTCAAGTAATATAATGTTTCAAAAGTTTATGGATACAGGAATACAAATATTTTCTTTGTGGTGAAGTCATGGGCCCTAAATTAATTCCTTGAGAATGTCTTTGTAGAGAGAATAAATTATCACAGCTATGTGGAAGTTATGATTCAACTTGCAGCATAATTTTTTTTTGTGTGATCCTGGTAAACAATTTCCAGTTGTAGATAAATTAAAGCAATAAGTATCAGGTGATAAAATACCTTGATTCATTTTCCCAGTTTAATGTGTCAATTTGTTTCCATGTAACTCCTTATATTAGTCATAATAGGTAAAAATTATATTTCTCGTGTATTAATGTTTACTGCAAACCGAATCACCTTAAATGTTGCTACTATCGTAAAGCTTTATGACGCAAACGGTGAAATTTAATAGACGAGATATGTCAATAAGAAAATATTAAATGCTTTACATGTTAAATATAGATGAAGGCACTTTTAACGAAAACGTAAATGTTTATAAATATAAATATCACAATATCATAACAATAATTAATTAAAAAAATGTAAGAACAACGACAGTGATGTAGTAGTAGCACTGGTGGGGAGGCTAACGCCAAGCAAGTAGGCCACAATGGGCCCTTTTTTCCAACCCCAGCAAACCATGCTCTACCCTTCCCCGGTTCCGTCGCCAAACCGCCTCGACCTCGAAATGAAGGCCGTGAAGGTCTTACATTGGACGGTACTTACCTGATTCCTCTGCAGAGTCCTCGCATTTACATAGGTAGTGGTAGGACGTTTCTTCATCCTTGCCGCATTCCTGGCAAATCGGATCTCTCTCTACGCCTATCAATGTGAGGTGTCTTCTAAGGGCGTAGTGGCCTGTCAGCACCCCAAGGATGCGGCAAAGCGTAGGTCGACTCTTACCGAGTAGCCAGACAGCTTTATCTCTGTCCGGCCCCTCCACGAAGTCACTCGCCTGCCTACAGCCACCCACCGATCCCCAGTGCCTCTCCATGGCTTCCTCAGTCCACCTGTCTAAGGCGACAGACCGTCTTCCTACTTATGCCTATTGCAGGCTCCGGGCTACAGAACGGCCGCCGGGCACCAGGCCTTGCGAGGTTATTCGCTACCTCATTCCCCGCTACGCCACAGTGTCCCGGAACCCACACCAGTTGCACCTCCTTTGTCCTGGATAGTCCCTTGAGGGCGTCAGCGCACTCCTGAACAAGTTTTGACCTGATTCTGGCCGTGCAGACTGCCCCGAGGACCACCTGGCTATGCGAGCAAATGTATACACATTTATCGAGGATCCTCCTCACATCCTGTCTATTGGCCACAGACAGGATAGCGTACACCTCTGTTTCGAATGCCGTGGTATATGCGCCCAGAGCATAACTCTCGCGCACCCCCAGGCCCTCGATGTATATTCCTGTCCCGAAGGATTGTTGATCCTCCAGCCGCGATCCGTCGGTAAATCAGACCAGGCTTGCGGGCTGGAATACAACCTCATTTTCCCTTCACTGATCCCTGGCAGCATCAACAAGACCTCTAGCGCGGCTGAGGGTGTCGTCCTCATAGCGCCTGTGATACTCAAGATTGCTAGCCTTTGGAGTTTGGCCAGCTTCCTGGTTGTAGTTTGGTTCATACTACACCACCAGACCAACGCCCTATAGATGATTCTCGGCCTGACGATCGCACTGTAAATCCAATGAAGGATCCGAGGATTAAGTCCCCAGGTCCTCCCTATCACTCGACGCAGCTGCCAGAGGGTCGCTACTCCCTTCCTCACTACTCGTTCCATTTGCGACCCCCATGTTAGTTTGGAGTCCAGGACCACCCCCAGATATTTGACCTCCCGCTCTAAAGCTAAAGGTTTTCCAAACATCACGGGCGCCCAGAACCCCTCCACATTCCTCTTCTTGGTGAATAGGATCATCTCCGTCTTCGCCGGGTTTACGGAGAGTCCCAGCTCACCACACCACCTTTCAATTATGCTACAGGCAGCTTGTATGCACTCACAGACGACGCCGAGGAATTTGCTGGTGACTAGGACCAGCCCATCATCAGCGTACCCCTGAGCGTAGATGCCATTCTCGGAGAGCCGCTCGAAGAGGCCGTCCATGACCAGACACCATAGATGAGGCGAAAGGCAGCTGCCCTGAGGACAGCCGCACGTCACGCCAACGTCCAGCCCCCGGTCCCCCAAGGTCAGCGAGACTCTCATGTCCTCCAGCATGCTCGCCACCCAGCTTATTAGGGACCTCAGCGATCCCCTGTCCTGTAGTGCGGCACAGACCGTATCCATCTTTCCCCTATCAAAGGCCCCCTCCACATCGAAGAACACAGCTAATGTGTACTCCCCGTAGTGCAGGACCCTTTCCACCTTTAGCGTCACAGCGTCGATTTCCCCCGCTGGTATGCGTCGTGACTTTTATAAAAGGGGCGATCCCTGAGGATCCCTCCCAACATAAACCTATTTACTATATTTTCCAATGCCTTAAGCAGGAAGGATGTAAGGCTAATTAGCCTGTACGCCTTGGCCAGCGTGTAGGCCTCCCTTCCCGGTTTGGGAATGAAGACCCCCCTAACCCGGCGCCAGGCCTTTGGGACATAGCCCCATGCCAGGCTGGCCCGGAAAAACTCCCTTATTTTAGGAAGCAGTATATCCAGGCTCCTCTGGAGCAGGGCCGGTAAAATCCCATCACAGCCTGCGGACTTGAATGGAGCAAACTCGTTCACCGCCCAGGTTATAGAGCCATCTGTGACCACCCCCTCCGCCAGCTTCCAGTCCCCATTCGGGACCGTCCACCGGTCCAGGTCGGCAGCCCCCGTGACGGCTCCACCGCCCGCAAGGTGAACTTCGGCGAGATGTCGCAAGGTTTTCTCGCCGGTGCTGGTCCATCTCCAGTCCGGTTTCCTTAAGGATCCTACAGTACTGCCTAACTCCTGTTTGAGTACCCTCACCAGCCTGGCTGCGTCCGGCAGGGAATTGACTTCCCCTCAGTATGCGCGCCAACCATGCGCGCTCGTTTACTCCGTCGCAATTCCTTCTTAAACTCCCTACCTGCAGTTCTAAACTCGGCAGTGATACTTTTGTCCATTATTTATAACTTTTAAAGAAAATCAATTAATCATTAATAAACATAAAAATTAATAAATTAATGTTACAAGTTTTTCTTACACATACTTTGTATTTAATTATAACAGAAGTGCCCTTCATGATTGAGACAAGTTATGGTAAGCAAAATTAACAAATATCGAGCTTAACATTCACAAAGTACGGACTATGATGTATCTTATTTTATGGGCACACAAATCGCTCAAATTTGAATGAATTTATTCCATAATTATATATATATATATATATATATATATATATATATATATATATATATATATATATATATATATATATATATATATATATATATATTCATATTGAAATGGACTATACATGGGTTCCCAGGGCAATTATTCGCGCCCATTTAAGGAATACTTTTTTATTGATGTAACTCCCAGAAAATCAAAATTATTAGCAAATTTTCGTTAAAAAAAATTCGCTGTTAGAAAGGTGACGATGAAAAGCCTTTGCCAAAATTTATTCAGATAAGTGCGAATTTGGGTCCCTAACCCAAAACCAAGGTCCGTTAAATTTTTTGTATGGTTATATATATATATATATATATATATATATATATATATATATATATATATATATATATATATATATATATATATATATATATATATATATATATGTATGTGTGTGTGTGTGTGTGTGTGTGTGTGTGTATCCGAGCGATAACTAAAAAAATACTTGACTGATTTGAACGAAACCTGGCACATATCTTCATTGTATTGAGACCGCAGACGAGTTCGTATATCAGCTATAACGGATATTTTTCCCCAAAAATATACAAAAATATTTTTGAAAACGCAATATTTTTGTAAGTAGCAGAGTAACTGGAATGAGACTTTACATGTGGCTAGAAATGGTGTAATAATAATAAAGCTATGCTGTGAATTTTAAGTAATTTGGTACACAATATTTAGAGTTTTTTCCAAACTAAAAATAAAATTTGAAAGACATGCCTTGAAACGACTTAGTGGGTAAAGTCCAGTGGCTGACAGAGTAGTTAACTGCCACGTGTAGATTAATTCATACAACATGTATAAATCATACATCAACGCTAACCAAACTAAATATATAACAGACATTAAACCTACTACCCGAACCAACAATCGTGAAATCTCGGCCACAAATATGGAAAATGATATTTATTTGTAGTTGTCATGATTTCGTGTTAATTCAATTTTTATCTGTCTGAGAATGCTGTTAAGCAGCGAAACCGGTTAGAGAAACGTTGAAGAACATTCTAGAACATCTAGAATTCAGAATCTCCATCTGTTCCAGTTAGCTTACGCACTGGCTACGTCCATCACTTACAGAAATGAAACCCAACAGTGAAGTCAGAGAAGTAGTTTCCAAGTCTGTATGTAGTAGGGACCAGTTTCACCAAGTAAGGGAAACAACAATTAATGAATAGACAACATGAAGCTAAAATTTGCCAAGTGATTGTATTTTAACTGGGGGATTCAATCAATTTTTAAAATACATGATGAACGGCCTCAAATACAGTTTTAGTACAGCATAGATATATTATGATGTGGTTTTGGACTGGAAGTGTAGCATAATATAGTAGAAATCAAGTCAAGTCTCTATAAAAATAATTATAAAATAGTTTCTTTTATCTTTAAACTTGAACCGAAACAATAATGGGATGTTTTCCAATGGTAATTCTACTAATACTGTAATTAATTGTTACGTATACTTTGAATATAATATTACGGGCATGAAGTCGATCTGGAGTATTATGTAAACCAAACGTTAGCTAACGTGTGCTTACATGGCGCAGAGACAGCGTCGTTGTATACTAAGCAAAAGGTTACGCGATCGAATCCAGCTCGATGAATGTATGTTTTTTATGTTTTATTTTGACATTTGGAGAAACATGAGTGCACAGATTCCATACGTTTTGAACAAGATCTGATTTTTGTTTAAAACGCTGAATAAGTTTGTCACCTTTGGGTCTGAAATTATAATTTTGTTATTGTTGATACTGAAAAAGCCGGTTTGATTAGGTTGACTAAAATGAAATCATATTGGCGATTAATAAGGAAAAATAACTGCTACGTTTATAATTTGGCAGATACTTTACTTTTCTAAATATGAATTAAGTTTTCTTTTGGAAATCTTTTGTAAAGCTTTAACGAAATTTGTGATATGATTTTTTTTTAAGAGACTTCCACTTATAACAAACTTTAGTTCTTTAGCTTCATAGAAAATTGAGTTTTGGGCATTTTTTTCAAAGGGAGTTAGAACGCAAGATTTTTTTTTGATAATAGATAGAGAGCGATGGTAATACTTTCGAAAGAATTCTTCAAATGTGCGTCTACTAGGACCTCTAAAATCGATATTCAAGGTCTGTGTAAGTTTTAAGTATTAACTTTACTAATATGCCCTATAATAATAGTGTACAATTCTTATGAAATTTCGCTACTATAACGCACTTGCTGCGTCCTGAAATGTTTATTAATGTTGTACTATCAGTGTCTGGCAAATCCGTAATTTAAAAGATTGTCCTGGTACCTTTCAGTATTAGATTATATAATAATTGGCTCTGTCTGTTTTTTAACTTAATAACTGACACAATAAATGCGTAGCGTAAAATATTTTGTACAGATCTTTTGAAAAGAGTTATCTAGAAGCATCAAAAGCACACGTAATTCTGCAAGATAAAGTGCAATAACCACATTTCATAACTTCTTGCCACACAATTTTCAACGAACAAATGAATACTGCATGAGTATCCAATAAATTGCAATAACATTTTTTCTTGCAAGTCTCTATTGCAATAAACGACATAGTTCTTCTAGTTTATAACGGTTCGTTAAGTTTGAACAAATAGACAAAGTGAGTGTGGTTTAAGAGCGTTAGAGTCAGTAACATCCGTGACGTATCTACTGTAATTTGAAGAATGTTGTGACATTATCCATTTTTTATTGCTACAATTGATAATTAGTGAATTTTCTTTACAAAATCACTAATGAGGAGATCGCGACTTTTGAATTTAAAAAAATAATTTCTTTTATATGTTTACATACATACATATTATATATATATATATATATATATATATATATATATATATATATATATATATATATATATATATATATATATATATATATATATATATATAATATGTATGTATCACACCGATACTTCAAAAAATAATAGGCCGATTTTGAACAAATTTGGTGAGTACTTTCCTTTTGCAAGTGGCTTCGATAGGTTCGTTAACCAGGAAAATCGGCCCAGTTTTTCCCAGAAAATTTTGCGTTTTCTTTCGAAAAATTTTCATATCTCCGGAGAGAACAAAGGAAGGACAACTGAATGTGGCACGCGGATTTATGAAATCAGAATCAAATTACGTACCAAAATGTAGGCATGTAAGTTGAAAGACAAAAAAGTTATAGGCATTTAAAAAAAAAGGGGGTTTTCCTCAAAACGTCAAACTCGCTATTTTAAACGTCAAAATTGGCAACATTTAGGCAAAGACCCTGAAATTAACACGCCTTATGTAGAGAAAATGTCGCAAGAAGAATGTTTTGCAAACCCTTCAATCTCAGCTTCAACCGTCATTGTCCTTCATTTTACTAAAATATTTCCAGAAAATTCGTTTCAAATAGACCCTTTCTCTGATGTTTTGAAAGTAGTTTTAGCTATAGAGTTTATCGTTTAATGATATATAATTTTTAGGGAATTTTCGTAAAAAAATCAAGTTCAATATATTCGTTTTTACAGAAGATACGAAAAAAAAATTGTATACGTTAATTATCAGGTGTCTTGAGCTTCATCTTAAAAAATATTTCTACAATCACAGGGTGGCCCATAAGTCGTTGGTGATACAAATTTTCTTTTTTTTTTAATCGAACATGCCTTGTAGTATTGTATTTTTGCATTAATTGCAGTAATGCTGTTTGGAAACTGCTTTATTTTTTTATTGATTTTAGTTAATTTATTAGAAAAAAACACTAAGAGACGAGAGCGTCTTTTGAATTTTTAAAAATTCCTTTAAATGAGCAGGAGGTATACCTCCTAGAACCTATATCCGAAAGAAAAAAGGCGGCAGTTCAATGATATTTAGACATTTGTTTGGAAACATAACCTTTTAAATTTTATGTTTTACAACCACAAGCTGAGGCATCTTTGTAGGATGTATTATGTAGTTGAATGGCAAATGTATTATATATATATATATATATATATATATATATATATATATATATATATATATATATATATATATATATATATATATATATATATATATATATACATACAGTGTCTCCGGAAATTGTTAGCAAAAAATTCAGGGGGTTATTCTACTCAAAGAATTAATGCCCCTAGTTCCTATAACAGTTTTTCGAGAAAAAAAATAACGGAGGGTGTCAAAAAAAATTATTTTTTTCAAATTTTTGTCGATAACTTTTTTTGTCGCGAATCGATTCTTTTCAAATTTGGTGCACACGTATATAATATCACTCTGTATTTATGTTGCAAATTTGACATGGATCTATCTAAATTAAAAGGCCGAAGCTGCCCTTGACCAACAGATAAGGACTCATAACTTTTTTGCTTGAATCTTTATCTCAAATCTAACAATACACAATTGAAGGGAATTATAAAATCTTAAAAAAAAGGTCATTTTGTTGCATCACGATAAAACTAACCGTTTTCGAGAAAAATGTTCTTCAAAATTTTTGCTGGTATTGATTGGATACGAAATCACTTCATCCAAATATCAATGTTAATAGCGTGTGCTTTGAAAACAGTCGCGGTAATTGCCTCGGAAAAAAATTGTGTCACATGTTTTGACAAATAAAGTGTTATATTTTTTTTATTATTGCTACTATAAAATTATCAGCAATAACGATTTTACAGGGCCTCATTTTTTTATTACTTACTATAACTTGCAACATTTAAACATTATAACAATAATTTATTAAAAATCATAACAATTAAATATTATAACAAGGTCTCAAAGTGATGTCCTTCCATCTCAACACATAAATAAATTCTTCTCAGGAAATTCCGACGAACTCTAGCGAATATTCCGTCTTTTTGCCTGATTACCTCACAGTTATCAATAATTATTTGCGTGAGATCTTCAACGTTTTGAATTGGACTCCTGTATACAAGAGATTTTAGGTAACCCCAAAAGAAAAAAATCCATTGGGTTCAAATCAGCCGATCTAGGAGCCCACTGCACGAACCCACCGCGTCCTATCCATCTCTCAGGAAATGTATCATTAAGAATTTCCCTCACCGCTGTACTAAAATGTGGCGGCGCGCCGTTCTGCAGCAGTCACATTGTATTTCTTGATTGAAGAGGTACATCATCCCATAGAGTGGATAACTGGTTTCTTAAAAAAATTAAGTATATCTCACCGATGAGTCTTTAAGGGAAGAAATGTGGCCCAATTCAGCGCCCACACATTAACAGAAAATTTATTCGCGTTCTATCACCAAGTGAGAATTCTCATTAGACCAATAATGCTCATTATGAAGGTTGATCAAACTGTCATGTCCAAATCCAGCTTCATCTGTGAAGAGAAGCGATGATATAAAATTGTGATCGTTGTTATGTAGATTTCTAATTATATTGCACAAATTCACGCGAGCTCCCGGATCTTCAGGAGATAAAGCTTGAACTTTCTGGTAATGGTAAGGATGAAAAAGCTGCTCATTGAGAATTTCATGCACAGAACTTTTAGGGATACTCTCCTGAGTAGAGACTAACCGTACACTTATGTTGGGATTATTCTCGATTGCATTTAATACACGGATTTCTGCTCCAGGAGTTCGAGTACTTCGCTGACGGCCAACATCTTGAAATGTACTTCTAAATGATCCGAATTCTCCCAGTCTTCGATGTATATTACTGAACATTCGGGATTGTGGTACCCTTCTATTTGGAAATGCTTCAGCATACAAACGTCTTGCAGCAAGGGCATTGCCGCCAGCTATATCATAATAATAATGCATGTCACGTAGTTCAACGTAAGAATAATTATTATTATTCATCGTATTTTATAATTAATCTCAACTATTCCGCAAGTAAAATGACAACAAACTATTATCTGTCAAAACTAACGCCACATGATCTTGTTGACAGAGAATGTTTTCAAAGCACGCTTTGTTAATATTGAAAATGAGATTGGGTGATTTCGTATTCAATACCAGTAAATTTTTAAGAACGTTTTTCTCGAAAACGGTTAGTTTTATCGTGATGCAATAAAATGACCTTTTTTAAAGATTTTATAATTCCCTTTAATCGTGTATTGTTAGATTTGAGATAAAGATTCAAGCAAAAAAATTATGAGTCCTTATCTGTTGGTCAAGGGCAGCTTCGGCCTTTAAATTTAGATAGGTCCATGTCAAATTTGCAACATAAACACAGAGTGATATTATATACGTGTGCACCAAATTTGAAAAGAATCGATTCACGACAAAAAAAGTTATCTAAAAAAATTTGAAAAAATTTTTTTTTGAGACCCTATAACTCCGTTATTTTTGAGTTTTCGAAAAACTATTATAGGAACTAGGGGCATTAATTCTTTGAGTAGAAAAACCCCCTGAATTTTTTGCTCACAATTTCCGGACACCTGTATATATATATATATATATATATATATATATATATATATATATATATATATATATATATATATATATATATATATATACTATATTGTGCATTATTTCGTGACGAACGATTGAATACAATAGTTGCGAATTTATTGACGCAGGACATACAAAACAAACTAATCGGCGTGTTTAATTAATAATCTAGTTTGCAATTAGCACAAGAATTTCATTGTTTCGGTATTAATTGATTTTATGAGAGGTTGGTTTTGCAGCAACTAGTTGCAAATTAAAGAGTCATTCAATCGTTTTAACTTTATCCAAATATGTAAGAGCACTTTGATCTTTTCCGATTGATTGCATATAAATATATTTCAAGCTCTTGCCAAAAGTGTGGTATTTGTGTTATTACAGTTAAGATTTTGTCATAACGCCTTGTGATAATTGCTTTTTAGTTTTTCTGAATATAATTTTTATACTGACAGTCTTAATGGTTCAGTGGTGAAAACGCGTATCTATGAATCCAATCGTCATGGTTTGTTCTCAATATGAACGTGGACCATTTCACTTTTTCAGTATATTATACTGTAAAGCGACCGTCCATCAAGGTTGTCGCATTGTGTTTGAGCAAGTAACGCCCTTCGGATTGGGTGTAAGCTGTCTATCCCGTGTACCACGCGATGTCGGTTACCTTGAAGATTGCTACATTCCTTACAAAAAAGAGGGAGTTCGACAAATTTTCCATTTTGGTCTTGTACACTTTTTTTACATTCAGTGCGACCATTTTTTATTATTTTTTATTTAAACAACACACAACGAGGGCTTACAGCCTAAATACTATCATACCGTGACTGTCGACAAGGAGGAAAGAGGCAACTTGTTAATTCTGAACTTGAAGGTGTGGAGGTTTAGAGGAGAAGGAAAAACATGTGCCGGCAAGGAATTCCACAATTTGGAAGTCCTCGGGACAAAAGAGCGGGCGTAACAAAATTTTCTATGTCTGGTGACCTGGACAGTAAAAGGGTGCATTCGCTCTGTTCCCCTGGTAGATCTGTTGGGCGCAGTAGGTGGAGGAACTATGGAAGAAAGCTCCTCTGAGCATTGCCCGTGCAGATGTCTATAAAATAGAAAGAGGTCACCAACGGCACGTCGGTGGGCAAGGGATGACAGCCTTTGCGTGACGGTAGGGTCACCGATGAGACGTATAGCTCTCTTCTGAATGAAGTCCAGGACGGCGAGTGTAGAAGCGGCAGCGGCACGCCAGATGTGGGAAGTAGGTTGCTCAACCATATTGGCCAAAGAATTGCTGACTGCAAAGGCATCCGCTGCTCTCCCTTGTGGATCGGTTTTTGAAGATCCTAGCCATTCCTTATTATGGACATTGAAATCACCAAGAATAGTGACCTCGGAGGAAAGATATTCAGAAATCAGATGGACGGTTTTTTCAGGGTAGATTGCTACGGATGTATGCGCACACACCTCCATGCAATCTAAAGGAAGTAAGGAGCTCATACCCCGGGAAATTAAAGTGATTAGTGGCTGTTTTGGCACTGGTTTGGGTTTCGGTGAGGAAGAGGAGTTGGGGGGACGGAGTTCGGGTTAGAATTTAGGCCACATATATTTGAGAAGGACATGTTAAATCTTGATGCCGGCGCCCCACTCACACCTCTCTCCCGGAGATCTGAATGGAGGGGTATTTTTTTAAATGGCTATAACTTTTTTTTCTGTATAACTTATGAATTTGAATTTTGGCGTATGCTGTACGTACAACTTCTATAAAAAAATGGCTAAATATTTCCTAAAATATAAATTATTTCCTAAACTAAACCAAAAAATTTTTCAGAAATGTTGGTGAAATTTTCCTGGCTGACGAACTTATCCAAGCCATTACCAAAACTACACCCGTTTTCAGACCTGACGATCGTTTCGCTAATAAACTTTACGTCGTCAAGGGGATAAATAAACTTGTGATTAGTAAACGTTTTTGTAATTTGAACAAACAAAAAATTATTTAGCGATATTTTAATTTGGATGGTGTCACACTTTCAAGAAATATATATATATATATATATATAGGTACCAACAACGAAGACATGCCATGGTTACATAATCATTCTACACACTTGTACATACATTCGAATTTTCGAACGTTCTAAGATGGATTTTCTGCAAAACGTATTCGAGTACTTTAATTAACGCTATATATATATATATATATATATATATATATATATATATATATATATATATATATATATATATATATATATATATATATATATATATATATATATATATATATATAGTTTAGACTGAGCTGGAAAATGAGTTTAAGGGGACCTAGTTCGCGCTAAATTAAAGAAATTGTTTCAAAATTGAAAACTGGCAACCTGATCATTAGTGAATATTTAAAAAAAGTCTGGACGCAGCAAGTGCGTTATGGTAGGGAATTTTCATAAAAATGTGTTAAATAGCAAATATGTGTTTTTTAAAGAAAGCAGGCATCAAATTTGGTTACCAGTATGACTTATATAGTAGAAACAATGTACCATATATCATCAAAAACGCTTTATGTTTGAAGATGTACAAAAATGTTTTGAAAATAAACTTTAAATGTTCCCGAAAAAACTAGTCTCCTGACCAACGAATCTTATAGGTTAATAGCTAATTGAGCTATTCAAATTTGAAGCATTTAATAAAAATTCGCGACATTAACGTACTTGCTGCGTCCCGAATTAATTTTCTTACAAACATGCATTATAATTAACGTGGTCTAAGTTAGATACATTAACAGTCAGCTCAGACCTGGCACGGGCGGGGAATCCGTCTGTGTAATTAAAACAAACCAATATTTAATCTATTTGGACTGGGCGGATTTTCCTGGCTAAGGAACTAGTCCAAGCAACTTGCAAAAGGAAGGTATTCACTAAATTTGATCGTCATCGACGCATTATTTTTTGAGTTATCGGTGTGACACACACACACAAATATATATATATATATATATATATATATATATATATATATATATATATATATATATATATATATATATATATATCATATAAAGCCTGAAACCGACCTCGGAGTTGAGTTCTAGGGGTCCTAAAGAGCGCTCATTTGTGGAAATTTTTTCAAAATTCAAAAGTGGAGATCTCATTAGTGAATTTTTTTAAGAAAATTCACTAAAAGAGCAAACTTGCAAATAGGTAATGCAATGCTCAGTTGGTTTTGTTTTATTCCAATATAATTTATACAATAGACAATTAAGTACCGTATTAGCTTGGCAGTTAATAGAAGGTCCAGGAATGGAAAAGCCAGTAAAACAACATTGTAAGGAAGAAATTTAACGGTTGCTTTTACTGTTCACCAAGAGAATTACCTTAAGAGCTTCTGTAAACTAAGCTAGTCTCACTTATTTATTAATACACCGATGGAAGATAACAGTGTGTAATTTGTACTGATAGGGTGAACGTTAGATTTGCAGAAAAAATTCAGGAAACGTAATCAATGTGTATTCTTTTATTTATTTATAAATACAGAATGTTTTCTGATTGCACGACATAAATTTTAGGACATGAATTATTTTCAAACACGGCATCAGACTCTCTTTAATAAAAGTTTAAACTGTAATCCTGTGGAACACTCGCGTTAACATCGAATTTCTAATTTAGCCAAGTGTGCCGAGGATTTCATCTTGATTTGCTTTGTAGTGAATACTCGTAGAAAAAATGTACTATATATATATATATATATATATATATATATATATATATATATATATATATATATATATATATATATATATATATATATATATATATATATATATATATATATATATATATATATATATATATAAATTTTTAAGTGACCATGGAAATGGGTTCCAGGGGTCCTAATTCGCGCTTATTTAAAGAAATTTTCCGAAAGTCTCACCATCGAGACATCTCTATTAGTTAATTTTCTTAATGAAAATTCACTAATATATCTCTGCTCTACTAAAACTGTATTTGGGGCACTTTATCAAGCTACAAATATAGTGTATTGTAAAAATTGTTTAAATACCCCAGTGAAATAACAATAACTTGGCGAATTTTTGATTTTATGTAGTCTGTTCTTAGTGATATTTTCGGCCGAGATTTCACGATTGTTGGTGGTTCCCGTTGATGTATTGTTTATACCTATTGTATGAATTAATCTATGGGTGGAATTTAACTACTCTGTCTGTCAGTTACTGGACATCCACTAAGTCGTTTTAACGCGTGTCTTTCAGATTTTATTTTTAATTTGGAAATAACTCTAAATAGTGTGTATCAAATTACTTAAAATTCACAACATAGGTTTATTTGCACCATTTCTAGCCACATGTAAAGTCTCGTTCCGGTTAGTCTGATGCTTACAAAAATATAGCGTTTTCAAAAATATGTTTCTATATTTTAGGGGAAAAATGTCCGTTATGGCTGATATACGAACTCGTCCGGACCTTAATACAATGAAGATATGTGCCAAATCAGTTGAGTATTTTTTGGGTTATCGCTCGGATACATACATCTCCCCCCCCCATATATATATATATATATATATATATATATATATATATATATATATATATATATATATATATATATATATATTCATTAAAAATTTTAACGGACCTTGGTTATGGTTTCTAGCGACCCAAATTTTGGTGTTGTAATTGATATCAGTATTTTGGAAGAATTTTCTTGTGTAAGAGGAGGAGTTATTGTAAAATGATAGCTGAACATTTAGAGTGGTAGTCCAACTGTTAGTGGCGGAAAGGAAGTTCAAAATTATTTAATATCTAACAAAATTGTAAATGTGACAGTAGCAAGATTTGGCAGTTCCCTTTAGGCAAGTCAGAAATCAAAATTGTGTTTATTGCAAGCACAAGCATTAGGCTTATTTGTGAAACACATTGTAAAATTATGTATTAATAAATATACTATACTATAAAGCTTTTCATCGTGACCTCTATAAGAACGAAATTTTATTTAATGATAATTCGCGAAAATGACATACGTTTCCTCCAAATGGTTCAACCGCCAAATCTAGCTTGCAATGTCACTTAAAAATTTTGATAAGGTCTTGCTGTAATCGTAATTTGGTTCACCACCAATACGTCTGTGACCACTCTTTCTGTCAAACTTAGCTCCAAAACATAACTTATCCTTTTTTTTTGCGGAATATCTTAAATAAATGTTGAAATCCCTACTACTATAATTTTGACATTTAGGTATGGCATTTATAATTTATTTTGAAACAATTCCTACTTAAAATAATAGACAGAAAATAGTACAAATCTGCACTTAATTTAATTTATCCAAATATTAGAGAAAAAAGATCAAAAATCTATTTTTATAACATATACTTTAGTGGCATTTCAGAAAACATTCCAAAAATGATAAATGTTAGAAAAAATACAAAAATTGCTTTTAAACCTTACAACACGACGCATGGTTTGCTATGTAACACGAAAAAATCATATCTCTTGACAAAACCTGAATTTATAAATTAGCTTGTGCACATTGTAATCCAGTCTATATTGGTCAGACATCTAGAACTTTTAATACCAGATACAAAGAATATATTGACGATGCGGTAAAAGACGAATCCGGTTACAAAGAAGAAAACTAGCACTTGTGAAACCAGATAAGAAATATCTACCTCTGTATTTAATATTGAACGGCTCCACTAAAGAGAATAACATTTAATCTTTAAATAAAACTAAATAGAATAAGTAAATAATAAAAAATATAATTACAAAAGAAAAAATAATTTTGAATAAAAGCGAAATATGCTTTTGTGTCGAATTTTGTGTCGGTGAGTGTAATAATACTCGATGAAGCTTCTAACCATTTTTATACAAATTGTTTTGTAACAGTAAAGTGTTTATTTTTTTAGAAAATGTAAATAAATAAATGTTGAACTTTGGTAAAATGTGTGAAACTCACGTTTGTTAGGAAATGACTGCTAAACGGTCCTGTATCTTGTAAAGGTTATAAGTTTCCATATGATAAACAGCACGCCATAACTAACGCCTGCGCTTGAATTGATTATTTTTTAAATTGCCTGTGTAGGTAGACGTCATTTAAGTTTACAAACAGTTCTCATGAGGAATTTGCACAACAAAATTACAAATAATGCTATAATTAACTTTGATATTTCTCGTTTTGACTTCGTGTTATTTAACAAAAAGTGTTTTATTAAGTCGTATTTATATTCTTCTGTTGGGCAGTTTTTTTGTGGATGATTTTACACAACTGCCACATGAGATCAAAGCTCTGACATGATTTCCATTTCTTAGAAGCAAAAGTCACATATTCGTTAAGTCCACGTCCACTTACAGGTAAATTTGCGATATGTATTGCAATAGCTGGGGATGACAAAAAGGAAGCATATAAAAGAATGGTAAATGGCAAAGATGGTCGAGCGAAAGAGAAGCGCCTGGTTGACTACAGAAAATTGAGGAGTGAGTGCGAACGAATCGTTAGTGACTGTAAGCAAGCACGGGAAATAAAAGCGACTGAGAAAATGCAGAACGACTTTGAAGGGAACAATTATTTTGTAAGTGGATAAAAAGGGTAAGCAAACTGGAATAAACAATATAATTGGAGTGAAAACACAGAATGGGGACATGGTATGTGATGAGAAAGGTGTGAAATAATGTAGGAAAGAATATTTTGCGAAACTATATGGAAGCAATAAGAATCATCAGATCCCTGCCGATTGCAAGTCCGACAGAATGTGACACTGTTTTAGTGCATAAGGTTGATATAACGATCAAGAAACTAAAGAACGAAAAAGCAGCGGGCGTGAAAAAATGCTAATAGA
Source organism: Tillus elongatus (assembly GCA_964006375.1). Lineage (NCBI taxonomy): Eukaryota > Metazoa > Arthropoda > Insecta > Coleoptera > Cleridae > Tillus > Tillus elongatus. The sequence goes on from OZ023265.1 coordinate 160,489,780, forward strand.
AATGTTAAGCAAGTTTCCTCTCCAACCGGAGCATTTCTCTTGTCGTGGATGGCCATTCCTCTAAACTGTATCCAATTAATGCAGGAGTCCCTCAAGGTTCAGCTTTAGCCCCTACCTTGTTTCTTATCCACACCAATGACCTCCTCTCTAGCACATCCAATCCAGTTCACAGTTACGCGGATGACAGCACCCTCCACTCAAATATACAATATTCCAAGACTGTCTCTTTAGCCCAATTAGATGGGGATCGCAGACTCATGGAGGGTTCTATCTCTGTGGATCTCCAAAAAATATTAAACTGGGGAAGTAGAAATCTTGTACAATTCAACTCCACCAAATCTCAGTCTTGCTTTCTATCTCGTAAGAGATACACCAGCCCTAGACCCATCACAATGAACAATCAAGTTATTCAAAGTAATGAGTCCTTTTCACTTGTTGGCATTTCTGTGGATCGAAATCTCAATTGGCACCAACATGTCACATCAATTGCAGAAGCGGCTGCTAAGAAATTAGGTTTCCTCTTCCGGGATCGCAAATACTTTTCACCAGCGAATCTCTATACCTTATATACTTCACAAATAGGGCCAAACCTCGAATACTGCTCCCACATCTGGGGTGCCGCTGCCGCTTCTACATTCGCTATCCTGGACCCCATTCAGAAGAGAGCTATACGTCTCATCGGTGACCCTACCTTCACCCAAAGGCTGCCATCCCTTGCCCACCAACGTGCCGTTTGTGACCTCTCTCTATTTTATAGATATCTGCACGGGCACTGCTCAGAGGAGCTTTCTTCCATAGTTCCTCCATCTGCTGTCCCCAACAGATCTACCAGGGAAACAGAGCGAATGCACCCTTTTACTGCCCAGATCGCCAGACATAGAACATCTTGTTAGGCCCGCTCTTTTGTCCCGAGGACTTCCAAGTTGTGGAATTCCTTGCCGGCACATGTTTTTATTTCTCCTCCGAACCTCCAAACCTTAAAGTCCAGAATTAACAAGTTGCCTCTTGCCTCCTTGTCGATACCCACGGTACGATAGTATTTAGGCTGTGAGCCCTCGTGGTGTATTGTTGAAATAAAAAAATAAAAAAAATATGATTGGAGTGAAAACACAGAATGGGGACATGGTATGTGATGAGAAAGGTGTGAAGAATGGTGTAAAGAATATTTTGAGAAACTATATGGAAGGAATAAGAATCACCAGATCCCCCTGCCGATTGCAAGTCCGACAGAATGTGACACTGTTTAAGTGCATGAGGTTGATATAATGATCAAGAAACTAAAGAACGAAAAACAGCGTGTGTTGAAAAAATGCATAGAGAAATGTAAAAGTATGAATCCACGAATTTGGCTGTGTGGGTAGGCCAATTTTGGTCGATCACTCGCGTTGTCTTTATTTTGGTCGATCACTCGCGTTGTCTTTATTTAACGTGTTACAATTGTAACTGAACGCAATCCGTGACTTGTCTATACTACTGTATCCCAGCTGCGCCAGTTGTTCGTTAAATCTGGTTTCAGCGTGTGACGGTTCTCAACATCACCTGCATTTTTTAAAAATTACTGCTCAGGCATACTTAAATAAAAGGTGACAACGACTATAAATATATTTACAGCAATAAATTGAGAAACACACTATAAAACAATAGTAGATAAATAAGTTGACATTTTCTGTTTGCAAAATATTTCCAACTGGCTGTTCTTATCAGCCTTATCTTTATCAGCATGCTTCTTATATCCTTACTTGCAAATTTATTATCTTGAAAGGAAATAATAGTTGTAAAAATTGATAAATTGGAAAACAGATGTTGAATAAAGAACTTGGAAAATATAGGTTGCAATTGCCTGCAGCAGTTGCTGGAACTCATCAAGTTTCTTGTTAAATATTTGTACTGTAAGCATTGTACAACATACCACTTTAGTGGAAATTAATAAATTCATGACATAGCACCATCTTTAAATAATTAAAACCCCTGGATATGTATACATAGGGCTGCTAGTTTTCAGACTGGAATTTTTCAACTGGTTTATAGTTTGCAAACAAACTGGTGATCTTTTTAAATAGATTGGATTTTTCTGGATAGACTAGATATGTTCTGATAAACTGGATTTTTAGCTATTTTTCGTAAAACGAAAAATTTACTAATGAGGAGATCTGTGTTTATATATATATATATATATATATATATATATATATATATATATATATATATATATATATATATATATATATATATATATATATATATATATATATATAGCACCATTTTTAAATAATTAAAACCCCTGAATATGTATACATAGGGCTGCTAGTTTTCAGACTGGAATTTTTCAACTGGTTTATAGTTTGCAAACAGACTGGTGATCTTTTTAAATAGATTGGATTTTTCTGGATAGACTAGATATATTCTGATAAACTGGATTTTTAGCTATTTTTCGTAAAACGAAAAATTTACTAATGAGGAGATCTGTGTTTATATATATATATATATATATATATATATATATATATATATATATATATATATATATATATATATATATATATATATAACTCAAAAAATAATGGGCTACTTTTGATGAAATTTGGTATGTGCCTTCCTTTTGCAAGTGGCTTGGATAAGTTGGTTAGCCAGGAAAAACGGACCAGTTTTTCCGCGAAAATTTTGGGTTTTCTTTCTGTATCTCAGAAAATAACAGAGCTATGGCAACTAAATTTAACATATACGTTTGTAGTATCAAGCTTACCCTACACATAGATCTCTAACTTGAAACAAAAGACAGTTATAGGCAAAGAGAAAAAAAAATTGGGTTCCACTGGTGATCAGAGGAAAGCACAAGAACAAAATATATTTTGTGATTAACAAAACCAATTGAATATTACATACAACAGTTGAGTTTTCTTGACGCAAAAGTGTCAAGAAGTAGCAGAAAAAATATTTTGAAAATGTTATTATTTTTCTTCTTGAAACCTCAAAGTCGCGATTTGAAACGTCAAAATTTTCAGACAACGAATTTGAAGCAAATACGGATTATGTCGAAAAAATATTTTGATAAGTGTGTTTCACAAAGCATTAAGTTTCAGCTTCAACCATCACTGTCCTTCATTTTACTAAAATGTTTTCGGAAAATCCATTTCAATAGACCCTCTTTCTGATGCTTCGGCAATAGTTTCCGCTATAGAGTTTATGGTTTAATAGTCTATATTTTAGCAAATTTTTGTAGAAAAAATTCGTTATCAAGAAGACCGCGACTTATGAATTTTAAAAAGATTTCTTCAAATAAGCGCGAACTAAAATCCCTAAAACCCACATACAGAGTCAGTTTCAGTTTTGCCTGTTTACACATATAAAGGGTGTCGCATTTCTAGGTTAAAGCTCAATATATCCGTTATTATACAAGATATGAGGAAAAAGTATATACGGGTGTCCCGAGCACTATATTGTCAACCTATTTTGACAATTACAGGGTGGACCATAAGTCGTTGGTGATACAGGCTTTATTTTTTTAATAGAACACCTCTTATGTTGTTTCATTTTTGTGTTTTCTATCAAATTATGATGCATGTTTGTAAGGAAAAAAATGATATCGTTTATAGTTTTTGAGTTATTTCAATTGTTTTGCAACTGTTCGCGTTTTTGGCACATATTTCAAACGCATATCACAAATTCTGATATGTCGTTTTTATCAATAGATAGCGGGGCCCCATGGAAATGACGCATTCAGAGAGCTTTTTCTTTATATTACTCGTCGAACAAATCGAGCTGCCGTATACAGGTACTCTCAAATAGTGGCTGAATTTGGAAAGTTTTCGCTGAAATGTTTTTAGTGTTTCCGTAAAAATAATTTTTTGTAAAATTTTTGTGATATATTGGTAATGAATAATAAATGTTTAGTAAGTTATTGTAAAAGAAAGTTGTCGAATTTTTGTGAAAAATATAATTTAGTGTAACATTACTGAAGGCAATTTATGTAAAATAAATTATCATGAAACTTTTGTTCAATTCTGGTCCTAAAGCTGTTTGTGGATAATTCTATCTTGACAGGTGTGTAAATAGCTTAAAGAGGTGCGTTGGCCAGGAAAATCAGACCTGTTTTTCTGTAACTTTTAAAGTTTATTTTAGAAAAATTTTTGTACTTTTTGAAAAAACAAAGCTATTTTAATGAAATATGGTAGATTATTAGTAATATATAGGTTATACTATCAACCAAATGTCCTTCTTGTAAAAAGAAGACATATTTTCCATTAAAAACATTTTTACGAAAATTCGCTACCATAACACATTTTCTGCGTCCTGAACTTATTCAAATACCAGAAACAAAATGTTTTATCAAAAAATTTTGTATGTCTCAGTAAACATTTGGAGGGTGTCTATTTTGAATTCTCCCTATCAGACTATATAAAAGCCTGGATGCAGCAAGTGCGTTATGGTAGTGAATTTTCATTAAAATGTTTATATAGTAAAAACAATGTGACATGTTTCATCAAAATAACTTTATTGTTTGAAAATGTAAAAAAAATCCGAAAGTAAACTTAAAGTGTTCCGGAAAAAACTCGTTTATTGATCAACCTTATAGGTTAATAGCAAATTGAGCTATTTAAATGTGAAGCATTTGATCAAAATTCGCTACCATAACGCACTTGCTGCGTCCAGAATTTATTTTCTTACAAACATGCATTATATTTCGATGGAAAATGCTAAAATGCAATAACATAAGTCGTGTTTGATTAAAAAAAAAGAAAATTTGTATCACCAACGACTTATGGGTCACCCTGTGATTGTAGAAATAATTTTTAAAAATGTAGCTCAAGACACCCTATAGTTAATGTATACAATATTTTTTCATATCTTGTATAATAACGGATATATTGAGCTTGATTGATTTTTTACGAAAATTCGACAAAAATTATATATCATCATAAACTCTATAGCTAAGGCTACTGCCAAGCATAAGAAAAAGTGTTTATTTGAAATGAATTTTCTGGAAATATTTTAGTAAAATGGAGGACAATGACAGTTGAAGCTAAGACATCAGGGTTTGTAAAACATTCTTCTTGAGACATTTTCTTTCCATAGCCCGTATTAGATCCAAGTTCTTTGCCTAAATGTTGCCAATTTTGACGGTTAAAATCGCAACTTTGACGTTTTGTGGAAAACCCCAATTTATTTTTCTTTAAATGCCTATAACTTTTTTGTCTTTTGACCTACAGAGCTAAATTTTGGTAGGCAGCTCACATATAACGATGTAAACCCGCGTACCGTGGTTGTCCTTACTTTGTTAATTCTGGAGATATAATTTTTTTGTTGAAGAAAACACAAAATTTTCCGGGAAAACCTGGGCCGATTTTCCTGGATAACGAACTTATCCAAGCCATCTACAAAAGGAAGGTATTCACCAAATTTAATCAAAATCGGCCCATTATTTTTTGAGTTATCGGTGTGATATATATATATATATATATATATATATATATATATATATATATATATATATATATATATATATATATATATATATACCTATATATATATATATATATATATATATATACATATATATATATATATATATATATATATATATATATATATATATATATATATATATACATAAACATATAAAAATTGAAACTGACCCCGGATATGTCTTCTAGGGGGTCTAATTAGCGCTCATTTGAAGACATTTTTTCAAAATTCAAAAGTCGGGATCTCCTCATTAGTGAATTTTTTAAGAAAATTCACTAATATGAAAATAGATTGACAAAATGACAATATTAAATGGACAAATCTTCAGAAAAATAGTAACGTTTCATTTTATATGATCGTAGTAGCCATTGTGTGCGATATTACTCAATTTCATGAGGCGCGAAGCACTTTCCTCATCAGCCAACCAAACAATCTAGGCCAACTGGATCACGCTCTGTCGCTAAAGCAATGTAGTAGCATCAGCTCCAAGTGGTAAATGGTTTCTACGTGAAGATGTCATTTATTTTATGGGGCAGATCGAAAATGTCATCTTAGATATCTTTTATCTTTTGTGTTGTATTTGCTCTTATGTTCGCCTACATATTGCAAATTAATTAATGCTTTAATGCTTTATTGGTATATAATAATACATCATGTCCATATAAAGAAGTCAGAGACTTGTACATATATTATTTGACATAATTTAAATCGTTTTGGCCCAAATGTGTTTGACGTATGCTTTCCAAAAGTTATTTACTTCAGATTTTGACGTACGAAAATTTAATTACCTTTTTCTCCCATCTAATGTTTCAATCATTGCCTACATTCATAACAGCTCCCAACCATATCAATATTCTCTTCGGATAAAAATCTGTTCTAACCATTCCTTATTAAATACAACATTTTTAAATTTTAAACAGGAACTAAATGACAGTATCTCTGACTGACATAAAAAATTAATTATATATTTTACAGTAAATCTGTACAGAAGAATAACAAATGAGTATTATTGTAAAAATCGTTGCATATAACTTATATAACTATGATAAAAAGTCTGGACGCAGCAAGTGCGTTATGGTAGTGAATTTTCATAAAAATGTTTTTAATGGCAAATATGTATCTTTTTTTAAGAAAGCAGACATAAAATTTGACTACTAGTATAACCTATATAGTAGAAAGAATGTGCCATGTTTCATCAAACTAACTTTATTGTTTGAAAATGTACAAACATTTCCGAAAGTAAACTTAAAGTGTTCCTAAAAAAACTGTTTTCTTGGTCAACCTTATAGGTTAATAGCAAATTGAGCTATTCAAATTAGAAACTATTAATGAAAATTCGCCACCATAACGTACTTGCTACGTCCCGAATTTCTTTTCTTACAAACATGCATTATATTTCGATTGAAAATGCAGAAATGCAATAAGATAAGGCGCGTTGGATTAAAAAAAAAGAAAATTTGTATCACCAACGACTTATGGGCCACCCTGTGATTGTAGAAATATTTTTCAAGATGTATCTCAAGACACCCGATAGTTAATGTATACATTTTTTTTCGTATCTTGTATAATAACGGATATATCGAGCTTTATTGATTTTTTACGAAAATTCAACAAAAACTATGTACCATTAGACGATAAACTATATAGCTAAGGCTACTGCTAAAGCACCAGAGAAAGGATCTATTTGAAATGAATTTTCTGGAAATATTTAAGTAAAATGAAGGGCAAAGACGGTTGAAGCTAAGACTTCAGGCTTTGTAAAACATTCTTCTTGACACATTTTCTTTCCAAAGCTCGTATTAGTTCCAGGTTCTTTGCCTAAATGTTGCCAATTTTGCCATTTTAGATCGCGACTTTGACGTTTCGAGGAAAACCCCAATTTATTTTTGTTTAAATGCCTATAACTTTTTTGTCTTTTAACCTACAGAGCTACATTTTGGTAGGTAATTTACCTATAATGACCCGCGCACCAAATTTGGTTGCCCTTACTTTGTTGCTTCCGGAGATATAATTTTTTTTTCGAAAGAAAACACAAAATTTTCCGGGAAAATCAATCTGCGCCGATTTTCCTGGCTAACGAACTTATCCAAGCCACTTACGAAAGGAACGTATTCACCAAATTTAATCAAAATCGGTCTAATATTTTTTGAGTTATTGGTGTGATACATACATATATATATATATATATATATATATATATATATATATATATATATATATATATATATATATATATATATATATATATATATATATATATATATATATATATATATATATATATATACAATACTATGCTCGATTTTTATGAAACGAAAAATGGCTGTGACAGAAAAGTCGTCGCCTTCTTAGTTTCGTAGATACAGGGCGCTTTTGAAAAGTTTGCAATTTGGGACCCCATTTGTATTTTCTTTATACAACAAGATATCGAAAAGGTTAAACGGATTCTGGTAGAACTTTTGCTGTAGAATAAAGTGGTATATTCATATATTTTCAAAACATTTTAATTTTCAAGAAGTTGTGTTTTTTTCAAAGGGGCACCCTATATGTTGTTGGCTATTTTAATAGCTCTAATTAAGGCGATTACAACGATATGAGGTTTGACATATTCATCTTTACTACTTTCCGAAAAATTAATTCGAAATTGTTAATTTCCAGAACTCAGTCACCGCCCCCTTGGTCGCTCAGACCACGGCATGGTCACTGCTTCCTGCGCAATGTAACCCGAGGCCACACAGTCATCACACCCACGTATCGTTTGGCACTACAACTCCGCGAACTGGGACGAAATTCTGGATTACTTTTCCTCATTCCCTGGGCGTCTGTCTGCTTCTCTCATCCTGACCCCTCTGATATCTCACTAAACGTCAGTGAAATCATCAAAGCTGGCATGGAACTATTTATTCCACGTACACAGAAAACCTCTTCAGCCACTTAAAAGCCCTGGTTCTCTGAAACCTGTGACAAGGCCAGACTTGAAAAGGTCAAAGCTCACAAAACGCTTCTACACAATCCCAGTCAAGAAAACCGTCAAGTCTTTAACAACGCAAGAAACCGCTATGTACGCATTCTTTCTGAGGCAAAAAACACGTTTAATAACCACATCAAAAACAAAGTCCTCTCAAGCTCCAACGGCAAAACCCTTCTGGACTCTTACTAAATCTATTGGGAATAATTTCTGCAAGAGCACGTTCCCACCTCTTGTTTCTGGAGATAAAATTGTTTTTACCGCCCTGGGCAAGGCTGAACTTTTTGCCTTGTTATCCGCCGGCAATTCTACTCTCAACCCATCTCAAATGTTAAACCACCAACAGTCTCCAATGTCGCGCATAAAATGACGGATATCATTTTCTAAACTAAAAAGGTACGAAAGATGCTCTCTTCTCTTAAAACCAGGAAAGCCTCTGGCCTCGACGAGATCCCAGCAATTGTTCTCAAAAAATGCGCACCAGAACATGCTTCTGTCCTGACTTGTCTATTTCAGCCATTTTACAATAGAGGCATTTTCCCTAGTAACTGGAAAACTGCTCGAGTACAACCCGTCCCCAAGAAAGGATCCAAAGCGCTTCCTAGCAACTACAGGCCTATTTCTCTCCTTTCAGTCGTCTCTGAAGCCACTTATGGTCCAGCGTGTGAGAATCAAAATCAGTTTATAAAATGCAGTTCGAGACACTTTATAATGAAAGTAAATAATGTTTTCTCATATCTTGTATAATAACGATTATATTAAGCTTTACCGTAGAAATGCGCCACCCTGTATATGTGTAAACAGACAAAAACTGAAGCTGATCCCGTATAATGGTTTTAGGGGTTCTAGTTCGAGCTCATTTGAAGAAATATTTTCAAAATTCATAAGCCGCGGTCGTTTTAATATTCATTACGAATTTTTTCTTCAATTGCTTTAATTATAGACTAATAAATCACAAACTTTATATCTGAAACTACTGCCAAAGGATCAGAGAAAGGGTCTATTTGAAATGGATTTTCCGTTAAGATTTTAATAAAATAAAGGACAGTGATCGTTGAAACTAAAACTTAAGGCTTTGTAAAACACATTTATTACGACATTTTTTTTTACATATCCTGTATTCGTTTCAGATTCTTTGTTTGAAAATTGCAAATTTTGACGCTTCAAAACGCGACTTTGACGTTTTAAGAAGGGAAACAATATTATATTTTTTCTGCTATTTCTAGACCTTTTTGCGTCAACGAAACCTAACCTATGTAGGTAATATAAAATTGGTTTTGTTAACCGCACAAAACATTTTGTTCTTGTGCTGATCACCAGTGGCACCCAATTTTTTTTCTTTCTTTTAACTTGTAGATCTGAATTTGGGCATGTAGGGTAAGTTTGATAGTGAAAATTTGTGTACCAAGTTTGGTTATTTTCGGAAAAATAAAAATTTTCCTGAAAAAACTGGTCTAATTCTCATGACTAAACGAGCTTTTTTAGCCACTTACAAGGAAGGCAACTACTAAATTTCATCAAAATCGGCTAATTATTTTTTCAGTTATCGGGTATGTATATATATATATATATATATATATATATATATATATATATATATATATATATATATATATATATATATATATATACATATATATATATATATATATATATATATATATATATATATATATATATATATATATATATATATATATATATATGGACACAGATCTCCCCGTGAGTGAATTTTTCGTTTTACGAAAAATTCGCTAAAGAGTCAGTGTGTCACTGAAAATTTGCTATCTTTAAGCAGCAGATACGTCAGGGATTTTAACAAACATTTGTTTTGTTACTTTAATTTTTTTATGAAACTTTATTACGAAAAGTAAGTTGCGATGTAACACAAATGAAAATAAATAACGTCTGTATCCAACTGGATGATCATCTATCACGTAGAAATACTTGAAAGCGAAGTTTCATTCTCTGGGGGGGAAAAATGCCATCGTACGTCTCTTGAATTCCTGTAACAGTAACATCAGTTGATTAATCCAATAGCTGACTGGGAATTATTAATGTTTAGTATGCTTTCAAAATGTTATTTTATGGTGACTGAAAAATTTCCTGATATTTGTCATTTAAAGCTATGTTAGAAAAAAACTTACAAATTGATATTACACACTTTTTTTGCTATGACAAATTTATAGTATTATTTCAACAAGAAATGGACAAATTTATTTTTATTTGACGTTTGAATAAACCCATAAAAAAGTCTTTTTTTCATAAAAATGTTTTAAATAGCAAATATGTGTTTTTTTAAAGAAAGCAGGCATTAAATTTGGTTACCAGTATAACCTATATAGTATAAACAATGTACCATATATCATCAAAATAACTTTATTGTTTGAAAATATACAAAACTTTTTCGAAAATAAACTTTAAATGTTCCCGAAAAAACTAGTTTCCTGGCCAACGAACCTTATAAGTTAATAGCAAATTAAGCTATTCAAATTTGAAGCATTTAATAAAAATTCACTGCCATAACGCACTTGCTGAGTCTCGAATTTATTTTCTTACAAACATGCATTATAATTTCCTGGTCGAAATGCCATACGTTTAAGGTCAGTTCAGAACTGACACTCACCGGGGGAATCCCATTCTTTTTTGAGTTATCGGTGTGATACATACATATATATAATATATATATATATATATATATATATATATATATATATATATATATATATATATATATATATATATATATATATATATATATATATATATATATATATATATATATATATATATATATATAAACATATAACAATTGAAACTGACCCCGGATATGTGTTCCCGGAAGCCTAATTAGAATTTTTTTAAATTCAAAAGTCGGGATCTCCTCATTAGTGAATTTTTTTAAAGAAAATTAACTAAAAGCAAAATTCTTGATGCAAAAATTAAAAAATCAGCACAATAAGGCATCTTGCAGTACTTTAATGCGTTTGTCTTTCTTGGCATTTTATGTTACACACACAAGGATTTTATGTATCCAAAATAAAGTCATCACCACTAGGTTTTCAAAAATTATCATGTATACAAAATCGTTAAAATACTTGATTAAAAAAAGTAACCAGAGGTTACAGCTTAGTACCTCTTCAGCCACTCAAAAGCCCTGGTTCTCTAAATCCTGTGACAAGGCCAGAGTTGAAAAGGTAAAAGCTCACAAAACGCTTCTACACAATCCCAGTCAAGAAAACCGTCAAGCATTTAACGACGCAAGAAATCGCTATGTCCGCATTATTTCTGAGGCAAAAAACCTGTTTAACAACCACATCAAAAACAAAGTCCTCTTAAGCTCCAATGGCGGCAAACCCTTATGGACTCTTGCTAAATCTATTGGGAATAATTTCTGCAAGAGCACGTTCCCACCTCTTGTCTCAGGGGATGAAATTGTTTCTACCGCCCTGGGCAAGGCTGAAGTTTTTGCTTCGTTGTTCGCCGGCAATTCTACTCTCAACCCACCTCCAAATGTTCAACCACCAACAGTCCCCAATGTCGCGCATAAAATGACGGATATCATTTTCAAAACTAAAAAGCTACGAAAGATGCTCTCTTCTCTTAATACCAGGAAAGCCTCTGGCCTTGACAAGATCCCAGCAATTGTTCTCAAAAAATGCGCACCAGAACTTGCTCCTGTCCTGACTCGTCTGTTTCAGATATCTTACAATAAAGGCATATTCCCTAGTAACTGGAAAATTGCTCGAATACAACCCATCCCCAAGAAAGGAAAGCGCTTCCTAGCAACTACAGGCCTATTTCTCTCCTTTCAGTCGTCTCTAAAGTGATGGAAAAGTATATAAACACCGAATTACTAAAATTTCTTGAAAAACAGAGTCTAATCCACGACAGGCAGTATGGATTCCGTCAGCGCAGATCGACTGCCGACCTTCTTTCCTTTTTCACCCATTCTTGGAACAAGTCTATGGAACTACACGGTGAATCCCAGATTGTCGCTCTAGACATATCCAAAGCATTCGACCAGGTCTGACACGCAGCACTGCTTAATAAACTTCCGGCCTATGGCCTACCACCGAAACTCTGTACCTGGACTGCAAATTTCCTCTCTAACCGGAGCATTTCTGTTGTCGTGGATGACCATTCCTCTAAACTCTATCCAATTAATGCAGGAGTTCCTCAAGGTTCAGCTTTAGCCCCTACTTTATTTCTTCTCCACATCAATGACCTCCTCTCTAGCACATCCAACCCAGTTCACAGTTACGCGGACGACAGTACCCTCCACTCAAATATACAATATTCTAAGCCTGTCTCTCTAGCCCAATTAGATGAGGATCGCAGACTCATGGAGGGTTCTGTCTCCGTGGATCTCCAAAAAGTATTAGACTTGGGAAGTAGAAATCTTGTACAATTCAACCCCACCAAATATCAATCATGCTTTCTTTCTCATAAGAGATACACCAGCCCTAGACCCATCACAATGAACAACCAAGTTATTCAAAGTAATGAGTCCTTTTCTCTTGTTGGCATTTCTGTGGATCGACATCTCAATTGGCACCAACATGTCACATCAATCGCAGAAGCGGCTGCTAAGAAATTAGGTTTCCTCTTCCGGGCCCGGAAATACTTTTCGCCAGATAATCTCTATACCTTATATACTTCACAAATAAGGCCAAACCTCGAAAACTGCTACCACATCTGGGGTGCAGCTGCCGCTTCTACACTCGCTATCCTGGACTCCATTCAAAAGAGAGCTATACGTCTCATCGGTGACCCTACCCTTACCCAAAGGCTGCCATCCCTTGCCCACCGACGTGCCGTTGGTGACCTCTCTCTCTTTTATAGATATCTACACGGGCACTGCTCAGAGGAGCTCTCTTCCATAGTTCCTACACCTGCTGCCCCCAACAGATCTACCAGGGGAACAGAGCGAATGCACTCTTTTACTGTCCAGGTCACCAGACATAAAACATCTTGTTATGCCCGCTCTTTTGTCCCGAGGACTTCCAAGCTGTGGAATTCCTTGCCGGCACATGTTTTTTCTTCTCCTCCGAACCTCCAAACCTTCAAGTCCAGAATTAACAAGTTGCCTCTTTCCTTCTTGTCAACACCCACGGTACGATAGTATTTAGGCTGTAAGCCCTCGTGGTGTGTTGTTGGAATTTAAAAAAAAGTACATTTCCAAACACCGTATAATTTAGTCCACTGATAACGATATAAAAACCTTTTTCTAAAAATAACCGCCATTTTGAAATGAGTAGATTTGGTGGACAAATGTTACGTTATATTTGACACACGAAATTGAACTTTTCTGCCAACTTGGTCAAACTGTAGAGGCTACAACGAATTGTAAAGAAGTGCTGCAGACAAATAGTCTAGGTTGAGGCGACAAGGCAATATCGCCTTTAAGGTGTGTTGACGATGAACTAATTGTGAGGTGTGGATATTATGAATAACTTACAGTGTTCTATTGTCAATGAGTAAATAAAAAGGTCAACATTAAAACATTAATCTCATGTTAAACTGATGATGCAACAGCTCTTTTCAAGTATATGTTTGCATATTCTCCAAACATCAATTACCAGTGAGATTCTTAATGATTTTTAAAAGTGTCGTGAAAATTTCAAGTGTGGGCATGTGTGTTAAACGTCCATCGGTCTGTGAATGCCATTAACCATTCGCTGATTATTAATTGTTTGTAGATGATTAAACACGACGAGATAATGCGTGTTCCCAGAAAAAAACAACAGGTCACTTATATGGTAAAACATAACGGAGATGGCTTCCCACTGGGGAGCTTGAACCCTATAATCGTCTGTTTGCTGTTTCACTCATAGCTAATAACAGTTGATTGCCCTAATACGAAATCCTAGTCATTCTAATGGGTTACATTTCATTAATCACGAGGCTCTAAATCGCTGCCAATGTGGTAGAAACGTTAGAAAATGTATATGGGCGATCCGGAGAAAAGCAAAAACAACTTACCGTATTAATTTGTTGGAAGTTTAATTCAAGAAACGTCCAAAATTGACAACATATACGCATTCATACATACAGACTTGGAGACTGCTTCGCTGGCTTCACTGTTGGGTTCGTTTCTGTAAGTGAAGGATGTAGCCAGCGCGTAAGCTTACTGAAGCAAGTGGCCCTTGTGAATTCGAAATGTTCTAGGATGTTCTTCAACGTTTCTGTAACCCGTTTCGCTGCTTGCCAGCATCCTCAGACAGATAAAAATTGAATAATACGAAATCATGACAACTACAAATAAAGATATGTTGCTATGTTATGATGTTTTGATCAAAAAATTCTTTATAATTGAAAATATAATGAAACACAAATGACTGATGACGCCTTCAAATTGTCTACGTAATGTATGTCAAGATTTAACATAAAGATAGAACTAACCTATAACAATAATAACTATAATAACAGTTACAACAATAAAATAACTAAACAATAACATTAATAAAGCAGACTCTATACAACGAAAGTATCAACATATTCATTATCTCATTATCTTATTACAACTCTGTTGAAAGAATAGTTCAATTTATTTTCTTTGGCTTATTTAATTAGGAAGAAGAATATCCAAGAATGGGGAACTCATTAAATTAGTTTGCTTATTTAAACCAAGGCAGCTATTGTAGTGTGTGTGCTTTTTGACTTCTAAAGCTTCAAAAAAGTCTAGTTTACGTTTGTCATTACAAAAATGTAGTGGTTGTATGCGGTTATTTACTGCAGGTCTATGTTCTGTATCAGTAATATGTTTTGCAAATGTGGATTTGTCAGCGTGGTTATTTATAAATGCAGAAATATGTTCTTTGTATAGGGTGTTAAAATTTCTAGAAGTTTGATATATGTAGATTGCGTTACAATGTGTACAATAGAACAAATTCGTTAATGCATTTTTGCATTTTTTTTATCGAAATATGATGCGTTTGTAAGAAAAAAATCTGAACGCAGTAAGTGCGTTTTGGTAGCGAATTTTCGGTAAATTTGCAGTTTAGCTCCCGAACGCTTTTCAAAAAACTGTTTCCAGGAACCTGCCTAGGGCCCCCCTGGATCCTCAAACCGCAAGAAAAATTTCTTGTTCACGCTCCCCAAGGAAGTTACGGGACCAGGAGTGAGTAGGGGTATATAATTTTTTTAGCTAATTTTCGTAGAACAAATTCGTTAATGCATTTTTGTATTTTTATTTATCGAAATATGATGCGTTTATAAAAAAATCTGGACGCAGTAAGTGCGTTTTGGTAGCGAATTTTCGGTGAATTTGCAGTTTAGCTCCCAAACGCTTTTCAAAAAACTGTTTTCAGAAACCTGCCTAGACCACCCACAAACCCCAAGAAAAGTGTCTTGTTCACACTCCCCTAGGAAGTTACGGACCAGGAGTGAGTAGGGGTGTATATTTTTTTTTAGCTAATTTTCGCAGAACAAATTCGTTAATGCATTTTTACATTTTTTTATCGAAATATGATGGGTTTGTAAGAAAAAAATCTGGACGCAGTAAGTGCGTTTTGGTAGCGAATTTTTGGTAAATTTGGAGTTTAGCTCCCGAGCGCTTTTCAAAAAACTGGTTTCAGAAACCTGGTTAGACCCCCCCCCCCCCCCCCTTGGATCCACAAACCCCAAGAAAAAATTCTTGTTCACATCCTCCAAGGAAGTTACGGGACCAGGAGTAAGTAGGGGTGCTGGGCGGGGTAGGTAACAAAAAAGAAATATGAGCAGAAAATTCGAATAAAACGGGCTTGAAAGTTGTCTTTTCCACATCTTGAAGCCACATCCCTCTTAAATCCTGCCTACCCCGCACAGCACCCCTATCCCCCCAGATGCCGTAACTTCCTTGGCAGGTAGGAACAAGACATTTTTCTTGTGGTTTATGCAGCGAGGGTGGTTGTATGCACGCGAGGGGGAAGGAACACCCTCCACCACGCCACAAGTCGAACCGGGGGGTTGGGTGTGGGGGTTCTGCTTCGTCGTAGGCATTTCCTTCCCCCACCCCTCTCGTGTGCATACAACCACCCTCGTTGCATAAACCACAAGAAAAAATTCTTGTTCATACCCCCCCAAGGAAGTTACGTGACCTGGAGCGAATAGGGGTGCTGTGCGGGTAGGCAGGGTTTAATAAGGATATGGCTTCAAATAGGCAGCTTTCAAGCAGTTTTCTTCGCATTTTATGCTCATATTTCCTTTTTACTACCTACCCCGCTCAGCACCCCTATTCACTTCCAGTCCCGTAACTTCCTTGAGGGGTTTGAACAAGAAATTTTTCTTGTGGTTTGTGCATCCAGGTGGAGTCCTAGGAATGTTTCTGAAAACAATTTTTTTTAAGCGTTCGGGAGCTAATCTGCAAATTTACCGTATTTTCATTAAATCCTTCAAATTTCAATAACTCAATTTGCTATTAACGTAAGCTTTTTTGGTTAGGAAACCAACATTTAAGTTTATTTTCGGATTTTTTTTGGTATATTTTCAAACCATAAGTAATTCTGATAAAATATAGTACATTGTTTCTACTACATAGGCTATACCGGTAATCAGATTGATGCCTGCTCGCATTTGCTATTAAAAACATTTTTACGGAAATTCACCTCCATAACACACTTGCTGCATCCAGACGTTTGAAAAATGTTTATATATTGTCAAACAATAAAGTTATTTCGATGAAATATGGTACATTGTTTCTACTATATAGGTAACCAAGTTTGATGCCTGCTTTCATCAAAGAAAGACATTTGCTATTAATAATCTTTTAAAGAAAATTCGCTACCATAACGCACTTGCTGCGTCCAGAGATTTTTTAAATGCCCACAATTTCAACTCTTTTGGCAAATACACCATAATGACTGATTATAAATATACACTCAACAATGCAAAGTAATGATCATAACTGAATTTTTCATCAATCGAGTTACTTCAATCATTCACATGTAAGCACAAAAAGTTGCTATCAAGAATGAATTATCACAAGACATATTTTGCGAAGGTTTTTTTTTGGAGGACCTTAATCAAAATGACTTTTGATTACATATGCAAACCTTCAACAACATTTTTATCTTGTAATAGACACTGGTGAGTCCAAACTCAAGCATTAAGAATTTCATTGATTGTTGTTGCCCTTACTTGGTGAAACTTGTCCATACTGCATACAGACTTGGAGAATACTTCTCTGGCTTCACTGTTGGTTTTTAGTGGTGAAGGACGTAGCCAGCGCGTGAGCTAACTGGAGCAAGTGGCCCTTCGAATTCTGGAAGTTCTAGGATGTTCTTCAATGCTTCTGTGACTATAGTTTCGCTGCTTGAAAATGCTGTCAAGCAGCGAAACTATAGTCACAGAAGCATTGAAGAACATCCTAGAACTTCCAGAATTCGAAGGGCCACTTGCTCCAGTTAGCTCACGCGCTGGCTACGTCCTTCACCACTAAAAACCAGCAGTGAAGCCAGAGAAGTATTCTCCAAGTCTGTATGCATTAAGAATTTCTCGGGAAATGCATTTAGTGATATTTAAAAAATCCATATCTTCTAAACGAATAGACCAAATTTCAAAAGTAAAAAAGCACTGTACAGCGAATCAAAAGCTCTCTTCAACGAACTAGCACATGACCCCCATTCCCATTTGAAAAAATTTGAGGGATGACACCCCCGCTCAGGTAGGGTAAAGTTTGGGCTATACTTTTTGCGTCAAAAGTTGTCCCCCTTACAAGCAAACTTGACGTGTGTCAGGGTTTTCTCGACAAAATCATTTCCTTGCATTTATGGCTGCCAGCTCGTTTTCAACGGGCCACCTGTACATATCTATAATATGTAATATATAGGTATCACAAAACTCAAAAGATAATGGCCTAGTTTTCATGAAATTTGGTAGGTACATTCTCTTTATAAGTGGCTTGAATAAGTTCGATATCCAGGGAATTCGGAGCAGCTTTTCCTGGAAAATTTTGGTTTTTAATCCGAAAAATATTTGTATCTCCGAAAATACCAGAGCTATTGCCACAAATTTGGTACGCAGATTTCCATCATAAAAATTATACGATATACTAAAATTTAGAACAAGAAAAAAGTTATACGCATTTAACGAAAAAAGAAGTCTGGACGCAGCAAGTGCGTTATGGAAGTGAATTTTTATAAAAATGATTTGAATAGCAAATATGTCTTTTTAATGCAAGCAGTCATCAATTTGGTTACCGGTATAACCTATATAGTAGAAACAATGTGCCATATTTTATCAAAATAACTTATTGTTTGAAAATGTACAAAAATTTTCCAACAATAAACTTCAAGTGTTGGTTTCCTAGCCAACAAACCTTAGGTTAATAGCAAATTGAGTTATTTAAATGTGAAGCATTTAATGAAAATTTGCTACCAAAACTCACTTACTTCGTCTCGATGTTTTTTCTTAAAAACATATTTCGATAAAAAAATGCAATAAAAGAATGGTGTTCGAAAAAAATTTGTAGGATCACCAACGACTTATGGGCCAGCCTGTGATTGTCAAAATAATTTTATAAGATGCAACTCAAGACACCCTATAATTAACTTATACAATTTTTTCTTGTCTTTTGTATAATAATAATTATATTGAGCTTTACCGTAGAAATGCGTCACCCTGTATATATGTAAACAGATAAAAACTGAACGTAAACCCGGATATGGATTCTAGGGGGGCTAGTTTGCGCTCGTTTGAAGAAATCTTTTTAAAATTCTAAAGTCGCGGTCTCCTCATTGACGAATTTTTTATACGAAAATTAGATTAAAATTATGGACCGTTGAATCATAAACTTAACTAAAACTACCGCCAAAGCATCAGAGAGAAAATCACTAACCTGTTGCATATCAGCCCTTTTTGTAAAACTTCGATCTTTTATATCTGTTGACAAACATCACAAACACTGTTTAGCCCACCGACTAACATTAATAAAATCGTTAAGGAATAATTTGCATTTGTATATTAAAATTTCCAAATAACACAAATAATTTGTCAACTGAAATTGAAAACAGATACCGATCTAATAATATACGGGAAACGTTAGTTACAGCGTGTAACTGACCTGCGCAATGATATAAAATGTTCCGTTGCTAGGTAACGACTCAGACATACTACATCTCATATACCTACAAACCCGTTTTTACCATTGTCAATAAAAAGCGTTGATATTAAATATAAATGTTTCAAATTTGAATATCTCAATTATCTGTAAACCTATAAAGCTGAATTTTGGTACATAGTTAGATCTTTTCCAAATATGTCCACCAAATTTCGTCGAAATAGCTTTGTAATTTTTGGAGAAAAAATTTGTTTCGAAAGAAAACTAATTTTTTCCCGGAAAACCTTGTCCGATTTTCCTGGATAACAAACTCATCCAAGCTATTAATAAAAGAAAGTCATTTGCCGAGTGTCATTAAAATCGGTTAATTACTTTTTGAGTTATCGGTTGGATACAAATGTATATGTATATATATATATATATATATATATATATATATATATATATATATATATATACATATATATATATATATATATATATATATATATATAATCGAAACTGACCCCGGATATGGGTTCTAGGGGCCCAAATTCGCGCTCACTTAAAAAACTTTTTGCAAATTCTCACCATCGATAACTTTCTATTAGTGGATTTTTTTAAATAAAAATTCACTAAAAAAATGGCTACTAAAGGTCAGAAGAGGGACAAGACCAAATAATTCTGTTTTAAAGAAAATCTATTAAATATTCCAGACAAATATTAACTTTTCTTGTCACAAAAATAATGTCTATACTAGAAAGTCGTAATATTAAGTTATGCCGTGTGGTTAAAAATTCCCACAACAGACATAGATAGACATCTAATTGTTTTAGTAAAATCCGCAGCTCAACAGTAGCTTGATACATCACTGTAAACCATAACGATAATAATAATGATAATAATATAATTAGCCTAAATCCTAGGAACGATTTTAGCACTAATTTATTGTTGACTGTGTAAAATTAATTCCATACTATAGATGTCTACTGAATGTAAAACAGACGAAGGACTGCAATGGTCCGTATCTGCTGGATATAGTCACTAATTCAATGGTTTTATTCATGTGACACAGAAAACAAACCGACAGTAAAAACCGTGTTCCTTCCACGAGACGTTCACTCTTTCATTCATAATTCCATACACGCTATAGCTTCCTCCAATATAACAGGGTTTCCAAAACATATAATTATCCTAGATAACAAACACTCCTACAAGAAATATTTTTAAGTAAACTGTATTAAAAAATACTTTTGAAAACAACTCTTTGGTAATATTGCATATAAGGGGCCCACGGGATTTCCGAAAAATGTTGTTAGAATCACTCCAGTATGCATAAGCAAAAAGAAAAATGTTGTGGACCATCCACAAGCACCACCACCCCTAAACCCCCCACCCCATCGCCCAAGTTACGGACTTTAGTGGACAGGGGTCCTGGGGGGAGGAAAAATAAAGAAAGAACATCGACAGAAACAGTTTCGTTGGACTATGAACACTTTATCTTAATAATGTTTTCCCCCTTCAGCACGCCTATTTGTGCATTTAAACTTAACTTAATCTCGAAAAAGATAAGATACCTACTAAACCCTAATCAATATGGTTTTCAACCTGACTCTGCTACAGAAAGAACAGTTACTGAAGTAGTAGAATATATTTATAAAAATTTAGATAATGGTAGTCAGTGCCTTGGAGTTTTTTGGACCTGGCTAGGGAATGTGATACCATTTCGCACGAAATTTTAATGCAAAGACTTAAAAATCTTGGAATAAGAGGAATCTCTCTACGCTGATTCAAATCTTATATATCCAACTGTCGACAGAGAGTTAAAATTAACGAATCGTGTAGTAACTTCGGCCTTATCACATGTGGGGTACCTCAGGGAACTGTTCTTGGTCCCATTCTGTTTCTAGTATATCTAAACAATTTGCTGTGTTAGCATCTCTGGAAAAATTTTATGCTCTGCGGATGACCCGGTGTTACTTTTTCACTGATTTAACTGGGAAACGGTAGAAAAAAACAGCAGCTGAGCGTATTATGGAGGTAAAATCATGGCTAGACTCCAATCTGTGGACTTTAAATCTTAAGAAAACAACATTTATAACATTTGCTTCTCGATTGTCACAAATACCAGATATGAACAGTATTACTATACATGACTATGACTGCTGTAATAAAAACGACAGCTCCTGCGAGAACAAAATAATACGTACAAATAACACACGATACTTAGGTGTCTTTATCAGGAAGGGAGTAGCGACCCTCTGGCAACTGCGCCGTGTGATAGGGCGGACCTAGGGACTTAATCCTCGGATACTACATGGGATTTACACTGTGATCGTCAGGCCAAGAGTCCTTTATGAGGCAGTGGTCTGGTGGTGCGGTGCGAACCAAACTGCCAGCCGGAAGCTGGCCAAATTTCAAAGGCTGGCAAGTCTGGGTATCACCGACGCTATGAGGACGATACCTTCAGCGGCGCTAGAGGTCTTGCTGATGCTCCCACCGCTTCCAATCTGTATCAGAAGGAGACTATGGCGTCGCATCTTAGAATGCGAGACTCTGGAAACTGGTGCGGAGAGGTAGCAATAACAGGACACGCAACAGTTGCCAAGGAGGTGGAAAAGGAAATTCCAATTTCCACCATCAAGGTACGGAATTCAGAGGAGAATATTAGGCTGACTAGGACATATATCCTCAGAATAGCCAGTAGAGATCAGTGGAGGGAAAATGAGGTTGCATTTCAGCCCCCTAACCTGGTCTGGTTTACCGACGGATCACGGCTGGAGGAGCAGGAATCCCCGGGGCGCGAATATACATCCATAGCCTGGGGGTGCGCGAAAGTTATGCTCTGGGCGCATATACCACGGTATTCGAAACGGAGATGTACGCTATCCTGTCTATAGCTAGTCGACAGGATGCGAGGATTAGCCCTGATAAATGTGTATACATTTTCTCAGATAGTCAGGCGGTCCTCCGGGCTCTCTGCGCGTCCAGAATTAGGTCAACGCTGGTTCAGGAGTTCGCTGACGCTTTTACGGGACTGTCCAGGACAAAGGAGGTGCAACTTTTGTGGGTTCGGGGGCACTGTGGCGTCGCGGGGAATAAAGTGGCGAATGATCTCGCAAGGCTTGGTTCTGCTATAGGCATAAGTAGGAGGGTGGTCTCCGACGCCCTGGATATGTGGAATGAGGAGGACATATAGAAGCACTGGAGGTCCGTCAGTGGCTGTAGGCAAGCATGGGATTTCGTGGAGAGGTCGGATAGAAACAAGACTGTCTGGCCTCTTGGTAGGAGTCGATCTGCGCTTCCTCGCATCACTGGGTGCTGACCGGTCAGTGTGCTCTTAGAAGACACCTTACGTTGGTAGGTGTCGAGAGGGATTCCAGTTGCCAGGAATGCGGCGAGACTGGACACTACCTCTGTGAATGCGAGGCTTTTGGGAGTGTTCTAACAGAAATGTTCGATTGAGGACTCTGCAGAGGAGCCAGGTAAGTTCCGTCCAATGGAAGACCGTCATGGCCTATATTTCGAGGGCGAAGAGGTTTGGTGACGTAACCGAGGAAGGAGTAGGGCACGGTTGCTGGGTTGCCGGGGTTGGAAAAAGGGCCCGTCTGGCCTACTTGCCTGGCGTTTTCGTCCCCACCACTGCTACTACTACTAAGTGTCTTTATCGATCAACTGTTTAAATGGAATTTTCACACACATTATATAAACGATAAACTGAGAAAAACCGTTTATCAATATAAGCAATTAAAGCACATTTTATCGTGGAAGTGGCTAAAGTGCGTCTATATTTGTATTGTTCAGTCAATTTTAAGATTTGCTATCATAGCCTGGGAAAATGCATACGAGGTACACCAAATATATCTTAACCTAACACAAAAATAGATCATCAAGACAATGCTGAATAGATCAATATTATATCCTAGTGTAAAAGTTTTTCAGGATAGCGGTATATTCACCGTATCAGCCCTCTATATATTCTCAGTTGCTAAATTCATGAAAAAATGTCCCATTTGCCATTCACCTATTCCTCTTTCGATTACAACAATATCAATTAGCTCAAGCAAAGTAACATTTCCCTTTAGGTCCTTAAATCTTTCGCAACCGCACATTTCATACATGGGCCCACTAATATACAATGAAATTCCAGCACACTGGACACAGAGTATTTTTCGAAATTTCATCGGTTCTTTTAAAAAGTGGTATCAGACAAACAAGGAGCAATTACGCAGAAAATGTTACAAGTTTAACAAACACTATTTCATTGTTAAAGTTTTAATTGTTTTTGTGTTTGTTTGTATTTTATTTTCTCTTTGCTTCTTTACTTTCATTCCCTTCAACTCGTTATGTATATTTTTTTTATTTTTTATTTTCTCTTATAAAAATGCCTTCATTAAAATATCGAATGTCGCAGGCACACTTCGATATTATCGATATTATCGAGACATAAATAAACAAGGTGTATACACAAACCCGGACGGGTTTACAGTAGACGCATTAAACATATTTTGTAGTATTTAAATTTAAATGTAGAATAAAACCTAACATAGATTCTAACTATTTATTATAATTATTTTTAGATTTGATTTAAAGTAATATCATCGAGCGTTGAATTATCCTGTAATTGTTGAAATGAAGAATAAACATATTATTACCATAATTATTATTTGCTGCAGGTTCCCCAGCTTGTTTATGGGTTAAAGGGACAACATTTTCTTGTCATTTATGCTCAAAACATCCTATTAAGCAGGCCAGAACAACCTGACCTGCCCTGAACTAACCTGACCTGACCTGACTTAACCTCACCTGAGCAAAAACGTTGGAGATAACTAAAAAAAGCACAGAAAACAGATTCCTGGAATGTACAAACGATTTTCCGCAAATAAAAATAGTGTCAGAGTTCATATAATGTAGTAAATTTCATCTATCAGCAGTCGATTTATTTAAAACTACTTGGTCCCTAATATGAAATATCACCAGCGTTTTTATAAATTTACAAAAAAGAAGGTAGTAATTTTTTTCTAATGTTATAATTTTTTTCTAATTCTAACAATACACAATGTGCCTATGTAACAATGTTTAATAATTAATTATCAAGAGTTTATCAATTATCTATAAGACTACCATAACCAAAATTGATGTATGTATTTCTTAAAATTCGCCATTTTTTGGCGCTCAATGCGTCTAGTGTTAATAATCTATATAAATTTAAAAAATATGTAACCTTAGAAAACAAATTATTATTTTCTTTTTAGTAAGTTTCTAAAGGCGATGTTTTTAAAGTCACTACAACTGCATTCAACCGAAGTTGTGACATTGTATTTTAGCATCTGGAATGGCTGCAAGTTCCGTATGTCGGAGGGGGCGTAAAGCCATCGGTCCTGTGTCCTTGCGATGTTGGGCAGGTAAAAAAATTATAAACAAAGTAAGTTGGCTTTGTACAGAATAACTCAAAACTGTTAGCAGTAAGAGTTTTGCCGTAGCGATTTTGAGTTTAGGTTATCCTTTAGTAAAACCTATTTTGCCATCTAAAGGATAACGAAGCTTAAGATGATATTGGCGTCAAATGAATGTAAAATGTATTTCGAAACAAAACACCATTTTTCAAGGTTACGGAGAGTAAGTTTCTAATATGTTAATTATTTAAAATGTACTTATAAATGCCAACCACAGTTTCCAAACTTCACATTGTGTCTGACACTAATGAAATTTAAAGTGTAACATTTTTGTAGTCTCTGGTAAAGCGCATTAAAATGCCTTCATATCATATCATAACCCTCCCTTCTTCTGAATTGAATTTATTGTTTGTCTTCTAAAATATAGATTCAGTAATGGCATGTACCACGCAATCCAGGCTGCATCTCATTTTATGGAGAATCAAACGAGTTTAAGTTATCCATGTTTTTTTTTATTTGTTTATTTTTATTTATTTAACAACCACCCAACAGTGTAAACTATTACAAGGCTGTATGTATGTGTTTTGTTTCTTTAAAGTCATTTTACTTTCGCGACTATGACCAATCACCGACGCCAGGGAGCACAACGTGTTCCTTTCAGTGTAGAGGGTAGTATCTTTAACGTGCCCAACACACGTAGGCGGTCTTACACCCCGCATACCCCCCCCCCGATTTTCACAATAACGACTCATTTTTTCGCAACTTAAGCAATTTAAAAACCCCTTCGTTTGTGTATGGAGGATAGGGATCTCTAACGTGCTTAACATACGTAGGCGGCTTCACACCCCCTTATTTTTTCCCAAAAATGGCTGATTTTATCGCAATGCAAGAAGATAAACTTTTTTGTAGAGTTTTTTATTATCTTGGATGACGTGCTATCAAAAGTTTTTAAAATGTTCTAACAATGTGATGAGTCATTATTTACAGATCAAGGGCAGTTTCGGTACTCTGTCTTTAAAAGATTAACGTCAAATTTGACACAAAAATACTGAATTACATTACTTACAAACTAAATTTTAAAAGAATTGATTCACTTTTAAAATAGTTATTAGAGAAATTTGATTGAAATAAAAAAATTCAAGAGCCTTAACACCACTGTTTTTTAGTTTGTGAAAAAATGTTATAGGAACTTGTGGCATCAAATGTTTGAGTGAAATCACATCCCGAGTTTTTCCTTATCATTTCCGAACACCTGTATAATTATCATCATTGTCAGATGAGCCAGTTTTCATTAGATTTTTCTTCAAATTTCTTTTGAGGCTTTTTTATTTAGTTTTTCCCTAATTGCTTTAAGACATATTGCTTAACAATTATATTTGTATTCTTTACCTATTTTTGTTTGTTAAAACATTTGTTTGTTTTCTGCTGGTTACATGGTTGATAGCGCCAGCAAATGTTAACACTTTGTTTTTAGAAATTACTTTTCTAACAAATGAAGACATTGTTATTATTATTGCTATTGGTATTTTTTTGCATTAAGTGGGAGTGGGATACGGTTCGACAATCACCAGCATCATTAATACATATGTTAAACAATGGCGACTTCAAAATAGAGTCCAGACAATTTTTTTTTTGATATTTCAACAACACACCACGAGGGCTTACAGCGTAAATACTATCGTACCGTGGGTGTCGACAAGGAGGAAAGAGGCAACTTGTTAATTCTGGACTTGAAGGTTTGGAGTTTCGGAGGAGAAGGAAAAACATGTGCCGGCAAGGAATTCCACAACTTGAAAGTCCTCTGGA
This sequence comes from Tillus elongatus, assembly GCA_964006375.1. NCBI lineage: Eukaryota > Metazoa > Arthropoda > Insecta > Coleoptera > Cleridae > Tillus > Tillus elongatus. Next base: position 160,516,433 of record OZ023265.1, read on the forward strand.
CAAAGGACGGGCATAACAAGATGTTCCATGTCTGCTGACCTGGACAGTAAAACGGATCATTCGCTCTGTTCCCCTGGTAGATCTGTTGGGGGCAGCAGGTGGAGGAACTATAGAAGAAAGCTCCTCTGAGCAGTGCCCGTGCAGATATCTATAAAATCGAAAGAGGTCACCAACGACACGTCGGTAGACAAGGAATGGCAGCCCTTAGGTGAGGGTAGGGTCACCGATGAGACGTATGGCTCTCTTCTGAATGGAGTCCAGGATAGCGAGTGTAGAAGCAGCAGCGGCACCCCAGGTGTGGGAGCAGTATTCAAGGTTTGCCATTATTTGAGAAGTATATGAGGTATAGAGATCAGCTGGTGAAAAGTATTTGCAAGCCCGAAAGAGGAAACCTAATTTCTTAGCAGCCGCCTCTGTAATTGATGTGACATGTTGGTGCCAATTGAGATTTCGATCCACAGAGGCGCCAACAAGTGAAAAAGACTCATTACTTTGAATAACTTGGTTGTTTATTGTGATGGGTCTAGGGCTGGTGTATCTCTTATGACATAGAAAGCAAGACTGAGATTTGGTGGAGTTGAATTGTACAAGATTTCTACTTTCCCAGTCTATTGTTTTTTGGATATTCACAGAGACAGAACCCTCCATGAGTCTGCGATCCCCATCTAATTGGGCTAAAGAGACAGGCTTAGAATATTGTATATTTGAGTGAACGGCGCTGTCGTCCGGGTAACTGGAACTGGGTTGGATGTGCTAGAGAGAAGGTCATTGATGTGGATAAGAAACAAAGTAGGGGCTAAAGCTGAACCTTGAGGGACTCCTGCATTAGTTGGATACAGTTTAGAAGAATGGCCATCCACGACAACAGAAATGCTCCGGTTGGAGAAAAAATTTGCTGTCCAGGCACATAATTTTGATGGTAGGACATAGGCCGGAAGTTTATTAACCAGCGCTGCGTGCCAGATCTGGTCGAATGCTTTGGATATGTCTAGAGCGACAATCTGGGATTCGCCGTGTAGTTCCATAGACTTGTTCCAAGAATGGGTGACAAAGGAAAGGAGGTCGGAAGTTGATCTGCGTTGACGGAATCCATACTGCCTGTCGTAGATTAGACGATGTTTTTCAAGAAATTTTAGTAACTCGGTGTTTATATACTTTTCCATCACTTTAGAGACGACTGAAAGGAGAGAAATAGGCCTGTAGTTGTTAGGAAGCGCTTTGGATCCTTTCTTGGGGACGGGCTGTACTCGAGCAGTTTTCCAGTTACTAGCGAATATGCCTCTTTTGTAAGATGTCTCAAACAGACGAGCCAGGACAGGAGCAAGTTCTGGTGCGCATTTTTTGAGAACAATTGCTGGGATCTCGTCAAGGCCAGTGGCTTTCTTGGTATTAAGAGAAGAGAGCATCTTTCGTACCTTTTAGTTTTGAAAATGATATCCGTCATTTTATGCGCGACATTGGGGACTGTTGGTGGTTGAACATTTGGAGGTGGGTTGAGAGTAGAATTGCCGGTGAACAACGAGGCAAAATGTTCCGCTTCGCCCAGGGCGGTAGAAACAATTTCATCCCCTGAAACAAGAGGTGGGAACGTGCTCTTGCAGAAATTATTCCCAATAGATTTAGCAAGAGTCCAGAAGGGTTTGCTGCCGTTGGAGCTTGTGAGGACTTTGTTTTTGATGTGGTTATTAAACGAGTTTTTTGCCTCAGAAAGAATGCGGACATAGCGGTTTCTTGAGTCGTTAAATGCTTGACGGTTTTCTTGACTGGGATTGCGTAGAAGCGTTTTGTGAGCTTTGACCTTTTCAAGTCTGGTCTTGTTACAGGATTTGGAGAACCAGGGCTTTTGAGTGCCTGAAGAGGTTTTCTGTGTACGTATAGTGATGGTCTGCGGCTTACAGCGTTGGACTTTCCATTACGGAAGCAAGACTTTATAAGTGTCAAAAAATCCGAAACGAGTTTTTAAGGAGTCAGCTTATATGCGCGAATAACACAAGATTTGTAAATGAAGAATGCCTCCGACGAACGTCGGCATCCAATTACAAAAATATTGTGTAAACATACATGCTACGATTTTCGTCAGGCAGACTGTACAGTACAGCCTCATCACCAACAAATGCTTGTCCTGTCGTGTACAGTTCGATGTACCAATACTAGAGTCAATGGTACCGGAGTATCCCAGTCGGTTGACTGCTTGAACATGAACATGAACATGAACTTGTATGTAGATTGTCCGTAGCAATAGATTCAAACTGGTGTCTGATTGGTATCATTTGCTTACATAATAGATGCAGATATAGGCTAATTAAATAGACTGCTAGTGGAAACAGCAATGTGGAGATAACGGGAAATTGGTGTTATGTGGGCTAATGAAGTTACACCACTGGTGCAAACTGTAAGGGAACATCATTAATTAGCTCTCTGATAATGTCTACTGAAGCCGTTGTAATTTATGACCTGTATACAGAGTAGCTATAGAAATGTGGAAAATTGTGCAAATATAACGAAGAAAGTCTTATTCGATATTAATAGTAACTCAACAGTTTTAAAAACAAAGTTTTGGCCGTTCTAAACATTACTTTCAAAAATGTTTAAAGCTCATTGCCCAGACATAATTAAATAAATGGTCACACCGACTTATTTATTTATAGTTATTTATTTACGTCCAGAATTATACGTAACGTGTCTTACACATTAAAAAAAATATTTAAACAGATTCTATTATTGAATTTTCTTAATAAAAATGTACTAATATTAATAGAAATGTCTCCTGAAATGGTTCCTTTATCTAACGTGTGTTATTTTATGTGCCTCATTTTATATAAGAATACAAAATGGTGAAATAAGCAAGCTCTGATTTAACACCAGGAAAAGTTAATCTTTGTAATATTTAATAGCTGTTGTTTACCACACACAATATTTTGGTCTTGTACCCCCATCTGAACTCCAGTGACACCAATTTTTTTTCATTTGAGGTTTATTACTTTTTTCTTTCAACTTAAATATGCAAATTTTGGCACATAGTAATTTGTTTGTCATATCTTTGTTATTTTCGGAGATATTAAAATGTCCCGAAAGAAAACCCAAAATTTTTCCGGAAAACTGGTCCGACTTTCCTGACTAACGAACTTATCCATGCCACTTACAAAAGGAAGGCACCTACTAGATTCGCTAATAGAATGTGAACATGAAGAAAAAATGTTCGGGACGCAGCAAGTGCGTTATTGTAGTGAATTCTCATAAGAATAATATATTATAGTGATTTGGCCTTGTATTAAAAGTTATAAAACATAAATATTTATACAGTAATTTGGACACAAAACTCAAACAAATAGTTGATAAAAAAGAAATATTCTCAAAAAAAATATACTAGAAAGGGGAACATAAAAAATTCCCATGCATTGAGGGTGATTGTATGTATGCAGAAGGGGAAGAAGAACCCCCAGGATGAAGAAGGTTATCTGCCCCCTCACCCAAAAACACGGGGGGTTCTTCTTCCCCTTGTGCATGCATTAAACTACCTTCAAAGCATAAAGCAGAAGAAAAGTTTCTTGTGAGCAACCCCCAAGAAAGTTACTGAACCTGGGCGAATATGTGTGTTGTGCGGGGTAGACAGGGTTTAAAGGGAGTATTTCTGCTGAATGTGAAAAACGCATCTTTTCAAAGTCCGACTAAATGATGTTTTAGCATTTTCCGCTCAGATTACCTCGCCGCCCAGCACCCCGATTCATTCGTGGACCCTTAACTTTTTTGGTGGTCGTTTGCAACTAATTTGCCTTGTGGCTTGTGCATCCAAGGGGGGTTCTCAGCATGTTTCTGAAAAAAAAATCCAAAAACGCTCCTTGTGGTAAACTGTAAATTTACCGAAATGACATTCCATATTGTCGCCTATAATGTATCTTTCAGATAATATCGAATACAGCACTAAGGTAAATAAATTCACTTGGTGTTTCACTCCTTTTTTATTTTCATATTACATATATAAGCACAAGATAAGTAACTATAATAAAAGGGGCCCTTAAGTAACATTGGGGCTACACAAACTTAAAAGTAGAGAAGACATTTTGATCGTGTTGAGAACCATAAGTTTGATTTCATGTCACAGCAGTATTCTGATCATAAAAATACTTCTAACTGTATGCACACCAAAATTAGTCAAATACATTTATAAAATCTAATAAAAGACAGCAGTTTTACGATATTATTTTAAATAAACCAATAGGAATACGTTTCGCGGCGATTTCGCAATTCGCGAGTGTATGAACTTAGCTTTTGTCCAAGACTACACTGAAATCCGGTTGAGCAGCTTGTAAATTAAGCTCGATAGGCTTGGACGGTTAACAAACGTAGGCATGTCTAATTTTAAGCGAGAGGCTGTACCTGTTTGAGACATACAATATGAGAAATACATAAATATGCTTTAGAGTGCTATTTATTAAAAAATATTGACCAGCTAACCTGCGAAATCATCAAATTTGACCCAGCGAACCTGACAAATATTGTCTTCCGCACGGAGACAAACTATTAAAAGAAATGCTGATACTGTTACTATTACTGCATAATGCAGTTATTTCCCTCGGTTATACAATAATAATAATGTCTATGAGGTCCTGTTTTCGTGGCTCAATTAAGAAGCATTGGAAACCGAGTGTTAACACTGCTGTTAGAATATGATTTACTTATACACTGATTTCCTATTTTACGCAAAATTGTATTGTTTTAAGTCATTAACTTACAATTTTCATTTATAACCATCGTCCGATATTTATTTTCAATACTTAATATTTATATCCATATTTTATATATGTTAGGTTAGTTAAAAGTAACAAGCGCAAGCGACGAAGGGTAGAAATAATGCGCTTGTTAAGCTTGCAAGCAGCTTGCTGCTTTTAAAAATCAGCGGTGTCATCTAATGTCAGCCAGCTATGAAGCGGCTTGTAGTCGCATGCTAGCGCTTTTGGACGCAAACATTATCCCGGTATTAGGAAAGAAATAAGCCAGGGCGATTGTTAGTTACTTGTACACAGTCTCCATCTATAACATTTTGTGTTAACTAGAGCGGTCATGACGACATACTACCTGGTTCCGCACCAAGATGGTGTCCCTGTCGTATATTTCACAATGTTATACGGTCTGACATCTCGCCATGATGATGATGTAACTTCTATTGTTTATATTTTTATCTACCATTAATTTAAATAGCATAGCAGTGCAGCTAACGTCATCTGTCTTTGTCCAACATTTATTAATTATTTTAATACTAATTTCGAATAACTTTATTTTCCTTTGATCAAAAGACTTGAAAATTGGTACACAACCACGTCGGTCTTTGTTCTCTTAAGTTGTGAATTTTGGTTTCAATCACTTAAACAATTTAAGAGATATTGCGTTATAAAAAATATTTTTAATTTTTTGTTAAGAAAAATTGGGCGTTAAGATCTGACAAAAGAACTCATCCAAGCCATTAACAAAATACGGGTAATACCCAAATTTGGTCCAAATAAGTGAAGTATTTTTTGAGTTATCGGTTGGATATATATATATATATATATATATATATATATATATATATATATATATATATATATATATATATATATATATATATATATATATATATATATATATATATATATATATATATATATATATATATATATATATATATATATATATATATATATATATATATATATATATATATATATATATATATATATATATATATAATATTTTTCAGAAAGTCTCACAATCGATACCTCTCTATTGGTGAATTTTCTTAATGAAAATTCACTAATAACCAAGACCAGGCACACCGATGGACAGACGAATAAAAGTGTGCTAGAAGAGGTGAGAGAAGAAAGATGGTTGCTGAAGGAAATTGAGAGGAACGCAAACTTCATTGAACATATTCTGAGACATAATAACTTTCTGACAATATTGGAATCTGGAGGTGTTCAGGACGCCGGTGATGTTTGGAAAACCTTTAGCTTTAGTTCGAGAGGTCAGGGGTTGATTCTGGACTCCAAATTATCATGGGAGTTGCAAATAGAACGAGTAATGAGGAAGGAAGTCGCAGTTGCGCTGTGTGATGGGGAGGACCTGGGGACTTAGTCATCGGATCGTTCATTGGTTTTACACTGCGATCGTCAGGCCAAGCGTCCTTTATGGGGCAGTGGTTTGGTATGGTGTGGTGTGAACCAAACTCCTATCCGGAAGCTAGACAAACTTCAAAGGTCGGCAAGTCTGGGTATCACCGGCGCTATGAAGGCGACGTCCTCAGCCGCGATAGAGGTCTCATCTTAGAATGCGAGACTCTGGAAACTGATGTGGGGATGGAGCAATAACAGGACATGCAAAAGTTGCCAAGGACATGGAAAAGGAAATTCCAATTTCCACCATCAAGGTACGAAATGCAAGGATCAATGGAGGAAAGATGAGGATCACGTCTAGGGGAGCAGTACTCCTCCGGTGCGGGAATATACATCGATAGCCTGGGGGTGCGCGAGAGTTATGCTCTGCGCGCATATACCACGGCATTCGAAACGGAGGTGTACGCTATTCTGTCTGTAGCTAATCGACAGGATATGAGGATGAGCCCTGAGAAATGTGTATACATTTGCTCAGATAGTCAAGCGGCCCTCTGGGCCGTCTCCGCGTTCAGAATTGGGTCAATGCTGGTTAGGGGGTCCGCTGACGCTCTTACGGGACTGTCCCGGACAAAGGATGTACAACTTATGTCGGTTCCGGGACACTATGTCGTGGCGGAGAATGAAGTGGCTAATTACCTCGCAACGCTTGGTTCCCGGCGGCCGTTCTGTGGCCCGGAGTCTGCTATATGCATAAGTAGGAAGGTGGTCTCCGACTCTCTAGATAAATGAACTTAGGAGGCCATGTAGAAGCACTGGAGGGCGGTCAGTGACTGTAGGCGGGCGAGGGATTTCGTGGAGAGGCCGGACAAGACTGTCTGGCTTGTCGGTAGGAGTCTACCTGCGTTTCGTCGCATCATTGTAGTACTGACAAGCCACTGTTCTCTTAGAAGACACCTCACATTGATAGGTGTCGGGAGGGATCCCATTTGCCAGGAATGCGGGGAAGCAGCTTACCACTACATGTGTGAATGCGAGGCTTTGGGAGTCTTCGAACAGAATTGTTTGGTTCGAGGACCCTACAAAAGAGCCAGATAAGTTCCACCCAATGGAAGACCGTCATGGCCTTTATTTCGAGGTCGAGAAGGTTTGGGGACGAAACCTAGGAGGGGTAGGGCATGGTTGCTGGGTTGCCGGCGTTGGCAAAAAGGGCCCGTTGTGACCTACTTGCCTGGCGCTGGTCTCCCAACCATTGCTACTACCACTACTACTTCTGACTACAGTATTAAGGGCACAAATCTGGAACAAAGAGAAGAGAGACCAAGGGGAAACTTCTAAAAAAACTTGACACAACTAATGAAGTGTGGAGGTTATAATGAAATAAAAAGAGCTGCTGAAGGCAGAAAATCACGGTTACGAAAATGCTGCTTGGGACGTGTTCCCTCTTTATCCCATCTCGCACTGCTGGGCAGCCCTGGTTTCTCCTTTCATCAGGACCAAAAACAACAGGGAACACCACCGGCTGCGTGTTTAGAAAGAGGTGGTGTTGCCAGTTTACAGATGCGACATTTCCTTAAAACTGTGATGTGATGGTTGATTAAGTGAAGATTGGAACCTGTGATGAGCACCGATAAGTACACTGAGAGAGAACCTAAACCACCACGTAACGTTTTTTAAACCCGACCATCATTTCACTAACCAAGTTAGCCTCATGAGAGGATGGATAATTCTAATGTGATGGTGGTTCAATGAGTGAAGATTGGAACCTGTGATAAGCACCGATAAGTACAATTTAGAGAATCCAATCCATCACAATACAGAACTGTACCGTATTGTGATGAATTGGGTTCTCCAAATTGTATGTATGATGATTGTTTCTTTGTTTGTAAGTAATTAGGATATTATTAGAAGCACAGGCTTAAAATTCTTCTGCATCTGGCTCATCAATAAAATATATCTTATAATAAACTAATGTGTTACCAAGGCCGATTTAACACCATTTCCTGCATACGATTGATGTATTCTTACTATTTGAGATATCTACAATTTATCGCGCAATAACCATTGCCAAGACAAAGATAATTATTATAAATATCATTTGCAATATGAAATATTCATTGTAACAGAAAACTCTACAGATTTCAGAGCTATTGTTGTATGGACAGTGACCTTGAAACAAAAGTTCACTTTCAGCAACTAAAAATGCTGTTATTTACGTGTAGTAGGTAACTATGTGTTATTAAAATAAAACGAAGTCATTACTTCCTACAAATTTAAGTATAGCACAAGGTCGCTGCATTCATATATGCTAGGTGATTATGTCGTAACCTGATCACGGTGACTAATATATAGATATAAACAATTTCTACTTTCTATGTCAACCAGTATTTTATTACGTCATTCAGTGTAACAGGTATTGCGAATTTTTATTGCCCGCACTTGTTTCAATCAAAATTCACATTTTGTCTGTATCGGGAATAATTATTTTTATGAGTCAATCCAGTTTTTTATGGGTTGGTACCGATTTTTTTAACTGACCTCAAAAGAAGAGCTTTTTAAGCTGATTTGTAAATTTTTTCTTCAAGTCACAAAGCATTTATTGAGTCTTATATACCTATATATATATATATATATATATATATATATATATATATATATATATATATATATATATATATATATATATATATATATATATATATATATATATATATATAGGTATATGAGACTCAATAAATGCTTTGTGACTTGAAGAAAAAATTTACAAACCAGCTTAAAAAGCTCTTCTTCTGAGGTCAGTTAAAAAAATCGGTACAAACCCATAAAAAACTGGATTGACTCATAAAAATAATTATTCCCGATACAGACAATTCATGGATACAAATATATGTATATATATATATATATATATATATATATATATATATATATATATATATATATATATATATATATATATATATATATATATATTTGTATCCAAGAATTTGTTAAATTTGAATATAAGGTACAGACATATTGACACGTGGGAAATTCAGATAAAAAAAGTCTGGACGCAGCAAGTGAGTTATGGAAGTGAATTTTCATAAAAATGTTTTTAATCCCAAATATGTCTCTATAATGCAACTGAGCATCAGTCTGGTTACCGGTATAATCTATATAGTAGAAACAATATACCATATTTTATCAAAATAACTTATTGTTTGAAAGTGTACAAAAATTTTCCGAAAATAAACTTAAACTGTTTCCGAGAAAACTGGTTTCCTAGCCGACAAACTTTAGGTTAATAGCAAATTGAGTTATTGATATTTGAAGGATTTTATGTAAATTCGCTACCAAAACGCACTTGCTGCGTGCAGATTTTTTTTCTTACAAGATGCAGCTCCACACACCCGATAATTATCGTATACAATTTTTTCTCGTATTGTCTTGTATAATAACAATTGTATTGAGCTTTACCGTAAGAATGCGTCACCCTGTATGTAAACAGATAAAAACTGAAATCACGTTAGCATCATCAGAGGATGAAAAGTTCTGAAGAATTTTTCATCCTCTAATGATGCTAACGTGGTTACTGAAACGATCGTAAATCGTAAGGTCTTTACAAAATATGTGTTGTGGTGATTTGGGTTCTCCAAGTGTACTTATCAGTGCTCATCACAGGTTCCAGTTTTCACATAGTAACACATATTTGCTATTAAAAACGTTTTTATAAAAATTCACTACCATAACGCACTTGTTGCGTCCAGAATTTTTAGATTTTTAACTGTTATAGAGATAAAGTTTATGATTTTATGAAATTTTTAATGTTTAAAAAAGTTTGAAATAAATTATTTACACAATATAACGTATGATATTTAAATGTAACTAATAGTCACGTTTACAATGTTACATACTTATTAACGTTTACATTTAAATTTGGCGCCATTGCGGCAGACTGGGTATACTTTCGGGGCTGCGGGTTGGAAAGTTGAACGGTCCGGCTAGATGCAAGTCAATTCTCGTCCTGTTTCTTTACAAACGCTCACAGTAGGGATGCGCGATGTTTCTCAAACATCGAAGTTCACATCTTTTGCTACATCGAAATCAAAACATCGATGTGTTAAAAATATCTGATCAAAATCATCGATTTTCTAAAAGATCGATGTTTTCTATAAAACTGTAATAATGAGTGAAAATAATAAAAATATATTTTAGAAATAAATATAAAATATTTATTCTTCTTAAAGTACACAAAATATTATGCTCCAAGTATAAAATATGAAATAAAATTAAAATAATGATATAAAAGGCAGAAACAAAGAAATAACATGTCAAATCACACAAAAATAACAGTGTCTTGAAAATAGAGCTAAACCTTATTCATTAAAACAAATTTGGGGACAATTTTCAAAAAAATAAATATTATACTCCAAGTATAAAAAATTAAATTAAATTAAATTAATAATATAAAACGTAGAAACAAAGAAATAACATGTTAAATAACACAAAAATAAAATTATCTTGAAAATAGAACTATAACTTATTCATTAAAAAAATATTTTGTGAACAATTTTAGAGAAATAATAATTATGACAAGCGTTTTCCTTTTAAGTCTATTTCTCTGCTGGGTTAAAACTTGCCCTGCCTTTGAGAAAAGTCTTTCGGGGGAAACTGACGTCGCTACCATGCTAAGATATTTTGGTGCAATTTTAGATAAAGTAGGAAATATACATTTCATGTCCTTCCAGAGCTCCAACGGATTTTCTGTAAATTTTCTGACCGAACATGGAAGGTACTGAGTAATTTCGGCAGAAACTTTGGCTTTTTGATCTCCGCGATGAGAGACATAAGAGCAAGCACCACTAACATTTTCTACCATCTTGTGATGTTCGCTCCAAAGGTTGAATTTTTCATCTTCTAAGAAGGAGACGCACTAGGCAGTGTTTATTTTTTCTTCTTAAGTACCTAACTATTACTATTAAATGATAAATACCAATACAGTAATTTCATGGGGAATGGGGAATCACTAAAATTCGACGTACGATTAGTAGACACCTAGCCTAGATATTCAATATGCACGACACAGTTACCTATTTATATTTTAAATAAAAAAATAAATTTCACTTTGATTTTACCCAATTTTTGTGGGTATTCGTTAAAGTTTACTTTCGTTAGACATTTTCTAGTTCTGCTACTGCTCGCTAGATGTACACAAATGAATTGACTTGGTAATTGGTAAGAGAAAATGATAATAATAAATTACTATGGCATTGAGAAACATCAAATGAAACATCGTAAAAAAAACATCGATGCTGTCTGATAATATCGAAAAAAATAACATCGATGTTAATATCGAAGATCGTAAGCAAAATATCGATGTTTAAGAAACATGTATGAACATCGCGCATCCCTAGCTCACAGCGCTTACTCAGATAGAACTAGACTGCTGCAGGGGGTACGTCACACAAACTGGGTAGCGCCACATAGGCTGGTAGCCCTGTATATGCCACAGAGACTAGGGAGTCTCCATGGTTGAAACTAAAAGTACCACATAGGTCTGCGTCACATAGACCGGTTGAGAATAGGTAAATGGATTGATAGTCCAGCCACAGCATAACTGTTTACTATGCTGTGGTCCAGCCACACATGGCAGGGAGTCGCCATGAAGCTGGCTGGTTGAGAGGAACATCGTTGGTTACGGTCTGGAAGTTTACATATTACATAGATAGGGAGCCACAAAGGTAATGTATTGACACACAGGTTAGTACCAAATATGTCCGCGCACACCCAGACCGGCTAAAACTAGACGAATGGATTGATAGTCCATGATGTGCCACACAGGCGAGGGAGTCATCTCAAAGCGGGTTTAAAGACTCAACCAGAGCTTTTTCTTCGATATATACTCTTTGTTTTCGATATCCCCTTCCGTCCGCAAGACATCTAGGTGGTAATTCCAGTTAAGTTAAAATAAAACAGGCCACTTCAGGCATTACATTGAGCTCGGCTGTTGACTACATTGTAAAGTATAAATAAATAATGAAATCGTGAAACACTAATACCATTTTAATACGAAAAAGGCACCACCCACATTTCCACTCCTATAATAAAAAAACACAATTTTAAATATCCAACAACTAAAATTTATTACCATTGCTTCTTTAAATTTCGCCTTGTTCTCTTATTCCGTATTAACTAGAAACTCCACTTTATTCTGATTCTCCTTTTTTTACATACGTTAACATTGAAACATCTCTTCGACTTTAATTAAAATTAAGTACAAGAAAAAGCCTGAAATTTTTTCATTACTCAATCTACCAGTGCCTGCTTATACAAAATGTAGCAAAAGCTTCTTTTGTACGAATTGTGACCGTTTTTTTCCTCCTGTAAGCTTTCAGAATTCGCCTGCAGTCAATGATCTGGTAGTAAATAGGTACAGGTACAGGATTGCAGAGGTTGTTAAACTTTGTAATGGACGACGATACAGTGAGAGGAATAAAGGAGTGGATTATTCTGCAAACGGAAAGAATGGGACACCGAACAAAAGATTATATCTGCTTGAAAGCATGAACCTGTCTCTCTAAATTGAGAAAGATATTGAATACGAGATTGCGGCTTCAACATGTTTTATGAAAACTTTCGTAAATAAGAAGATTATGTAATGAATTATGCAGATCCAGGGATTAAGATTTTCACAAAACGGATCTTATATTACTAACTTATCATTTTTTATATAAAAACATCTAAATTTAAATCTGATAAAATAGTAAAATTCATGATAACATGCTGCAGCCAAGGGAGAACGGTATTGTTCATTTATTATTTAATTAATTCTGCTATGGACGAAGCTAGGATTTTAATGAAAACTTATAATTTAAAAATAACACAAACATCTTCCAAACACGTCATAATGCTACTCTAAAAAGAGAACTCTGTAATGATATAATCAAACTCTGAACATGCAAAATTGTGAAACAAGCCAGTTTGTAAATATTTCAATTCTCAACGTCAAACACTCTGGGATAGATATCATCAAATGCTCAATGAAAATATTTCTTTTCCAGGCAGTTTTTTTTCTTAATTACCTACGCGCCGGGTCGTTTGGTCGGGTATCATAGAGCAGCTCTACCTGTTCCTTGGTTGGATGATGAACAGCCTACACGTCAATATAAATTTCACTATGGAGTTAAAAGTGGATTCATCCATAAGTTTCCTCGACTTGAAGCTGAAGCGGAGTAGCTGTTTCATCAGTGTCGACATTTCTAGAAAACCCACTCAAACCGACCACCTGATTCCGTTCAAATCTTGCCATCATATGTGTCATAAAATGGCATCAATTAGATTTCTGGTCTGCAGACTGTTCAGACTCTCAATGTCGGGGACCGATTTAATTAGAGAAATAAAGCAGATTAAACAACTCGCAGTCAACAGCGAGTACCCAGTTAATATTGTCGACAGGATGGTCAATAGGAAGAGCCGTCAACTCTTAATTGAAATGAGCTCCAGTCTACATTTCGCCCAACCAGAGAGAGAATTTCTTATTTCCCCGTCACGTATTGTCGTCCTGTGTCCAACGCCATAGTTAAAGCTCTCAAAAACGACAATGTGAAGACTTCTCTCAAGTCTATTAGCACAATTAACAACGTGTTCATTCACAACAGGGATAATATTCCAGACCTGAAGATGTCAGGCGTCTACCGTTTAAGATGTGGTGCCCCCGATTGTAATGCTGTGTATATCGGAAGAACCGGAAGATCATTGAGTACCAGGGTACCACCATAACACACCAGAAGTAGAAATCAGGTTGGTAATGACACGCCAATGTTTGGTTGTCATTTAAGAGAGAGTCGTCACTGCTTCAACAAGGATACTTATGCCAAGATTTTAAATCCCTCAAATTTTGGGATTGAACAATTATTATCTGGAAAAGAAGCCTTTTCATAGAGCATTTATGTTTGTAAATAGCCTGGATAAGTTCGCTGATCAGCCCGATCAAATCAGTTCTTTCGGGAAAAAAAATATACAGGATGTTTGGTTTTGCGATGGTAATAGTGGGGTCTATTTGGACCGAGATAACCATATATAGTTATGTATCAAGTCCTACAGTTTTGCAGATATCGGAATTTTTCGTAATTTCATAGAATTTATGGTATATTCAAAAAAAAAATCTGCCAGTGGATAAATAGTCCGTTTATTTTAGCGAAATATATTTTCGTATGTCGACTCATTTTCCATTGCATCAATTAAATGCAAACATCAAGCTTTGAATAAAATGCAGAAAACATTTTAGGTTGACAAAAGTAGAAAAATGTATTGTCGATATTTGACTTTATCTCACTTTTTTGTTGCAATATGTCATCATATGATGAAAACATTATCAAAAACTAACTCATTTCATTAACTTTCTTTTGATGTAACACATTAAGTCATTATTTGTAGAAGTTTCATTCAAGCAAGCAACGTTCACGGCAGGTGCGCAACTGAATAATAGATAAGTGGGAACGAAAACTAATTTATGGTATGAATAAAACAAGTAAGGTTGAATTCTTTGAACATTTTGTCACAACTTTTCGTTCCTACACCTTATCTTAATGATCCTTCGAAATGTGACCCCATGTATATGCAGTCGTGTCTTTTTTCGCGTCTGGGTTGTAGTTACACCCAAACAGATCTACACACACACACACACACGCTATATTAATTCTCTGGATCGAAAGTTCCCTATTATTTATTTTTTCTTAATAAATGAGATTTCATTCAATACCAATCATAAAAGTCTACAGGAGTTAGGTCTGGAGACCTAGCTGCCCATGATATCGGTCCATTTCCCCCTATCCAACTATTAGGAAATTGGTTAGCCGAAAATGCTCGCACTTGATTACTATTGTGAGCAAAGCGGCGATCATTTTGGAATATGATCTGTATCCTGACGTCAAGAGGCACGTCTTGTAATTTGGTTTGAATACATTCTAAACATTTTCTTTCCATTCATGTTGTTAGGTAAAAAGTATGGACCTATGAAAACCCTTTCTATTATTCCAGCCCATTGGTTGACATCGAATTTAAACTGAAAAAAGTCTCTCCCTTCTTGTGTGTATTCCCAGCAGCCCAGTAATGTAAATTATGGAAATGTCCTATATATACTGGGGAAAATATGGATTCGTCAGTCCGAACAATATAAAATATATAAGGTTATTTGGGCTCCAACCGACAACTCAAAAGATTTTTATAAAACTTGGCATGTACCTTCCTTTTGTAAGTGGCTTGGATAAGTTCGTTAGCCAGGAAAATCAAACCAGGTTTTCCGGGAAAATTTTGGGGTTGCTTTCGGAAAAAAATTGTATTTCCAAAAACAAAAAGTCTGGACGCAGCAAGTGCGTTATGGTAGCGAATTTTCTATAAAATGTTTTTAATAGCAAATATCTTTCTTTGATGGCAGGCATCAAACTTAGTTGCCTATATAGTAGACACAATGTACCATATTTTATCGAAATAACTTTATTGTTTGAAAATATATAAACATTTTTCAAAAGTCTGGATGCAGCAAGTGTGTTATGGAAGTGAATTTCCATAAAAATGTTTTTAATGGCAAATGCGAGTAGTCATCAATCTGATTACCGGTATAGCCTATGTAGTAGAAACAATGTACTATATTTTATCAAAATTCCTTATGGTTTGAAAATATACAAAAATTTTCCGAAAAGAAACTTAAATGTTGGTTTCCTAACCAACAAAGCTTACGTTAATAGCAAATTGAGTTATTGAAATTTGAAGGATTTAATGAAAATTCGGTAAATTTGCAGATTAGCTCCCCAACGCTTTTCAAAAAATTGTTTTCAGAAACATTACTATGACCCTACCTGGATGCACAAACCACAAGAAAAATTTCTTGTTCACACCCCCCAAGGAATTTACGGGACTGGGAGTGAATAGGGGTGTTGGGCGGGGTAGGTAGTAAAAAGGAAATATGAGCAGAAAATGCGAAGAAAACTGCTTGGAAGCTGTCTATTTGAAGCCATATCCCAATTAAACCCAGCCTACCCCGCACAGCACCCCTATTTGTCGCAGGTCACATAACTTCTTTGGGGGGTATTAACAAGAAGTTTTTCTTGTGGTTTATGCAACGAGGGTGGTTGTATGCACACGAGGGGGAGGAAATGCCTTACGACGAAGCAGGATTTTTACCCCCCCCCCCCGGTTCGACTTGTGGCAGGGGTTGGGGGGTGGTGTAGCTGCTTTGTCGTGGGGATTTTCCTTCCCGCTCACGTGCATACAACCACCCTCGCTGCATAAATCACAAGAAAAATGTCTTGTTCCTACCCGCCAAGGAAGTTACGGCACCTGGGGGAATAGGGGTGCTGTGCGGGGTAGGCTTCAAGATGTGAAAAGACAGCTTTCAAGCCCGTTTTATTCGAACTGTCTGCTCATATTTCCATTTTACTAACTACCCCGCCCAGCACCCTTACTCACTCCTGTTCCCATAACTTCCTTGGGGGGGGGTGAACAAGAATTTTTTCTTGGGGTTTGTGGATCCAGGGGGGGCCCTTGGCAGGTTTGTGAAAACAGTTTTTTGAAAAGCGTTCGAGAGCTAAACTGCAAATTTACCGAAAATTCGCTACCAAAACGCACTTACTGCGTCCAGATTTTTTTCTTACAAACGCATCATATTTCGATAAAAAATGCAAAATGCATTAACGAATTTGTTCTACGAAAATTAGCTAAAAATTATAGACCGTTAAACCATAAACTTCACTAAACCTACAGCGAAAGCATCAACTTAACCAAACCGACAGCCAAAGCATCAGAGAGAGGGTCTATTTAAAATGAATTTTCTGTCAATATTTTAGTAAAGTGAAGGGCAATGACGGTTGAATCTGAAACTTAAGGATTCGCAGAACACTCTTCTTGCAACATTTTCTTTTCACAATCCGTATTTGTTTCATGTTCTTTGTCTAAATATTGACAATGTTTACGTTCCAAATTGCCAGTTTGACGTTTTGAGGAAAACTCCAAACTTTGTTTCTTTTACTGCTCATAACTTATTTGTCTTTAAAGCTAGAGACCTAAATTTTGGTACAGCGTTCACTCTTTATAATACAAACACGCGTACATACATTTGGTTGCCCTTACTTTGTTATTTCCAGAGATATAATTTTTTTTTAAGAAAGAAAACACAAAATTTTCCGGGAAAACCTGGTCTTATTTTCCTGGATAACGAACTTATTCAAGCCACTTGCAAAAGGAATGTACTAACAAAATTTGATCAAGATCGGTCCATTATTTTTTGAGTTATCGGAGTTATCGGATATATATATATATATATATATATATATATATATATATATATATATATATATATATATATATATATATAAACACATATCTCCTCATTAGCGATTTTTTTTTTAATCCGCTAAAAAGCTATGGTAATCAACTTTTTGTACACAAGTTTATGACGTTAAAAGGAAAATATGTACTAATAAAATTTATATTTCTACGTTACAGGTAAAAACGTTTTAAAAATATTTGGCGCCAGATCATTTCTATGAAATTTCACTACCATAACGCACTTGCTGCGTGCAGACTTTTATTTCCTTCGCCTTAGTTCATGATTTCATTTAACATCTTTTCATGGAAACCAATTCTTACGAAAATTCGCTACCATGAAGCATTTGCTGCGTACGGACTATTTTCTATCAATTTAAAGGATTTTGCTGCACAAATGACCACGAGACCAGCTTTAAGTGATTTTAAATTTCAAAAATACAACCATTTAACTAATAATTTAGTTGTATAATTTTGAATAGATCTCTATCCAGCAACAAAATCACGCCACGGAGATGATTTACCGCAAGAAGATGCATCAACTCCATGACCTACATCTGAGAGTACTACAGCAACTTGTTAGATTCACAACATCGTGAGTGCATTAATCTCAACACATTGTCCAAGATCCACCCTGTGCGCCACACAGGCTCGTTGAGAATAAGTGAATTTGGTGGTAGGTCTGGAGCATATCCAGGCCACAGAGGCTAGGGAGACTCCATGGTTGAAACGAACATCGTCAAGACAGGGAACTACCACACAGGTCTGCGCCACATAGAACAGGTCAGAATAGGTAAATGGATTGATAGTCCAGCCACACAGGGTAGGGAGTCGCCATGAAGCTGGCTAGTTGAGAGGAACATCGTTGGTTACGGTCTGGAAGTTTACATATTACATAGATAGGGAGCCACAAAGATAATGTAGTGCCACACAGGTTGGTACCAAATACGAGTATGTCTGCGCACACTCAGGCCGGTTAAAAATAGAGGAATGGGTTGATAGTCCAGGATGTGCCACACAGGCGAGGCAGTCGCCGCGAAGCTGACTCAACGAGATATTCTTCGATATATAGTCTTTGTTTCCGACATCCCTTTCGGTCCACAAGTCATCCCAGACTTTTTATCTAGGTGGTCATTCCAGTTAAGTTAAAATAAGACACGGCACTTCACGCATTACATTGAGCTCGGCTGTTGACTACATTGTAAAGTATAAAAAATAATGAAATCGTGAAACACTAATATCTTTTTAATACGAAAAATTCACCGCCCACATTTCCACTGCTACAATAAAAAAAAACACAATTTTAAATATCCAATAACCCAAATGTATTACCTTTGCTTCTTTAAATTTCGCCCTTGTTCACTTATTTCGTATTAACTAGAAACTCCACTTTATTCTGATTCTCCTTTTTTACACACGTTAACATTGAAACATCTCCTCGACTTTAATTAAAGTTAAGTACAAGAAAAAACATGCAATTTTTCCATTACTCAATCTACCAGTGCCTGCTTATACAAAATATAGCAAAAGCTTCTTTTGTACGAATTCTGGCTTTTTTTTCCTCCTGTAAGCTTTCAGAATTCGCCTGCAGTCAATGATCTGGTCGTAAATAGGTACAGGTACAGGATTGCAGAGGTTGTTAAACTTTGTAATGGACGACGATACAGTGAGAGGAATAAAGGAGTGGATTATTCTGCAAACGGAAAGAATGGGACACCGAACAATTATATCTGCTTGAAAGCATGAACCTGTCTCTCTAAATTGAGAAAGATATTGAATACGAGATTGCGGCTTCAACATGTTTTATGAAAACTTTGGTAAATAAGAAGATTATGTAATGAATTATGCAAATCCAGGGATTAAGATTTTCACAAAACGGATCTTATATTACTAACTTATCATTTTTTATATAAAAACATCTAAATTTAAATCTGATAAAATAGTAAAATTCATGATAACATGCTGCAGCCAAGGGAGAACGGTATTGTTCATTTATTATTTAATTAATTCTGCCATGGACGAAGTTAGGATTTTAATGAAAACTCAGAATTTAAAAATAACACAAATATCTTCCAAACACGTCATATTTATACTCTAAAAAGAGAACTCTGTAATGATATAATCAAACTCTGAAGATGCAAAATTGTGAAACAAGCCAGTTTGTAAATATTTCACTTCTCAACGTCAAACACTCTGGGATAGATATCATCAAATGCTCAATAAAAAGGTTTCTTTTCCAGACAATTTTTTTCTTAATTCTCTACACGTCGGGTCGTTTGGTTGGGTATCATAGAGCAGCTCCACCTGATCCTCGGTTGGATGAATAGCCTACACGTCAATATCAATTTCACTATGGAGTTAGAAGTGGATTCATCCATAAGTTTCCTCGACTTGAAGTTGAAGCGGAGTAGCTGTTTCATCAGTGTCGACATTTGTAGAAAACCCACTCAAACCGACCACCTGATTCCGTTCAAATCTTGCGATCATATGTGTCATAAAATTGCATCAGTTAGATTTCTGGTCTACAGACTGTTCAGAGTCCCACTGTCGGGGACCGATTTCATTAGAGAACTAAACCAGATTAAACAACTCGCAGTCAACCGCGAGTACCCAGTTAATATTGTCGACAAGATGGTCAATAGGAAGAGCCGTCAACTCTTAATTGAAATGAGCTCCAGTCTACATTTCGCTCAACCAGAGAGATAATTTCTTATTTCCCCGTCACGTATTGTCGTCCTGTGTCCAACGCCATAGTTAAAGCTCTCAAAAACGACAATGTGAAGACTTCTCTCAAGTCTATTAGCACAATTAACAACGTGTTCATTCACAACAGGGATAATATTCCAGACCTGAAGATGTCAGGCGTCTACCGTTTAAGATGTGGTGCCCCCGATTGTAATGCTGTGTATATCGGAAGAACCGGAAGATCATTGAGTACCAGGGTGCCAGAACACACCAGAAGTAGAAATCAGGTCGATAATGACACGTCAGTATTTGGTTGTCATTTAAGAGAGAGAGAGAGAGAGGCAGAGGGAGAGAGTCGTCACTGCTTCAACAAGGATACTGATGCCAAGATTTTACATCTCTCAAATTTTGGAATTGAACAATTATTTTCTGGAAAAGAAGCCTTTTTATAGAGCATTTATGTTACTAAATAGCCTGAATAAGTTCGTTAGTCAGCCCGATCAAATCAGTTCTTCCGGGAAAAAATTATACAGGGCGTCTGGTTTTGCAATGCTGACCTGAAAACAGATAATAGTGGGGTCTTTTTAGAGCCCAGTTAACCATATATACTTATGTATCAAGTGCTACAGTTTTACAGATATCGGAATTTTTTGTAATTTCATAGAATTTATGGTATATTCAATAAAAAATCTGCCAGTGGGAAAATAGTCCGTTTATTTTAGCGAAATATCTTTTCGTATGTCGACTCATTTTCCATTGCATCAATGGAATGCAAACATCAAGATTTAAATAAAATGCAGAAAATATTTAGGTTGACAAAAGTAGAAAAAATTATTGTCGATATTTGACTGTATCTCACTCTTTTGCTGAAATATGTCATCATATTATGAAAACATGATCAAAAACTACATCATTTCATTAATTTTCTGTTGATGTAACACATTAAGTCATTATTTGTAGAAGTTTCATTCAAGTAAGCAATATTCACGGCAGGTGCCCAACTGAATAATAGATAAGTAGGAATGGAAACTAATTTGTGGTATGAATAAAACAAGTTAGGTTGAATTCTTTGAACACTTTGTCACAACTGTTCGTTCCTACACCTTATCTTAATGATCCTTCGAAATGTGACGCCATGTATATGCAGTCGTGTCCTTTTTCGCGTCTGGGTTGTAGTTACACCCAAACGGATTTACACACACACACACACACACACACACACACACACACACACACACACACACACACACACACACACACACACACACACACACACACACACACACACACACACACACACACACACACACACACACACACACACACACACACATGCTATATTAATTCTCTGGATCGAGTGTTCCCTATTATTTATTTTTTGTTAATAAATGAGATTTCATTCAATACCAAACATAAAAGTCTACAGGAGTTAGGTCTGGAGACTTAGCTGGCCACGATATTCATTTTCCGCTATCCAACTGTTATAAAATTGGTTAACCGAAAATTCTCGCACTTGAACACTATTGTGCGCGAAGCAGCGATCATTTTGGAATATGATCTGTATCCTGACGTCAAGAGTCTCGTCTTGTAATTTGGTTTTTAATAAATTCTAAACATTTTCTTTCCATTCATGTTGTTAGGTAGAAAGTATGGACCTATGAAAACGCTTTCTATTATTCCAGCCCATGCATTGACATCGAATTTCAACTGAAAAAAAGTCTCTCGCTTCTTGTATGTATTCCCATCGGCCCAGTAATTTATATTATGGAAATGTCTTATAGATTCTCGGGCAAATGTGGATTCGTCAGTCCAAACAATATAAAATGTATAAGGTTATTTGGGCTCCAAGTGAACCCCACTATATCACCTCATTTCAGGTCGGCATCGTGGAACTAAAGACCCTGTATTTTCTTCTGAAAAGTTTTGTATCTTTAACGAAATTTGTAACACTAGGTTTGTCTAATATACCAAACTTTTGATGCATTGCTTTGGAAAATTGCGTTTTAGGCGTTTGATGTCTTTTTCTTAAAACGAGGGCCTAAAGATTAAAACAATTTATACAATTGTATTGACAAAGAAAGCACATTTTGGGTTAAAGGACCGGAAGATATCACAAAGAAAAATTAAGTTAGCTTTTGTACTCAAAAAAAAAAAGGAAACTAAGACGTAATATATTGGATAATCCATGATAACATTGCTTTGTGTGTTATTGACCAGATCTAACTTCAAACTGATGTATCTAATAATAACCTCAGAGTTTATGTTATATTGTGAAACGCATTCCCTTCTTCATACATTTATATTTATTTACCTTACCACAAACTTTTTGCTATTACTGAATTTTCCGGCATTTTCGAGAGATCCCGACTTTTGAATTTTGAAAAAAAAACATTCAAATGAGTGCGAACTACGACCCCTAGAACCCATATCCGGGGTCAGTTTCAATTTTTATCTGTTTATCTGTATATATATATATATATATATATATATATATATATATATATATATATATATATATATATATATATATATATATATGTATATATATATATATATATATATATATATATATATATATATATATATATGTATATATATATATATATATATATATATATATATATATATATATATATATATATATATATATATGTATGTATGTATCACACCGACAACTCAAAAGATTTTTATAAAACTTGGCATGTACCTTCCTTTTGTAAGTGGCTTGGATAAGTTCGTTAGCCAGAAAAATCAAACCAGGTTTTCCGGGAAAATTTTGGGGTTGCTTTCGGAAAAAAAATGTATTTCCAAAAACAAACAATCTGCACGCAGCAAGTGCGTTATGGTAGATAATTTTCTTTAAAATGTTTTTAATAGCAAATATCATTCTTTGATGGCAGGCATCAAACTTAGTTGCCTATATAGTACAAACAATGTATCATATTTCATCGAAATAACTTTATTGTTAGAAAATATATAAACATTTTTCAAAAGTCTGGATGCAGCAAGTGTGTTATGAAAATGAATTTCTATAAAAAATGTTTTTAATAGCAAATGCGAGCAGGCATCAATCTGATTACCGGTATAGCCTATGTAGAAGAAACAATGTACTATATTTTATCAAAATTACTTATGGTTTGAAAATATACAAAAATTTTCCGAAAATAAACTTAGATGTTGGTTTCCTAACCAACAAAGCTTACGTTAATAGCAAATTGAGTTATTGAAATTTGAAGGATTTAATGAAAATTCCGTAAATTTGCAGATTAGCTCCCGAACGCTTTTCAAAAAATTGTTTTCAGAAACATTACTAGGACCCCCCCCCCTAGGTGCACAAACCACAAGAAAAATGGCTTGTTCACACCCCCCCCCCCAAGGAAGTTACGAGATTGGGAGTGAACAAGGGTGCTGTGCGGGGTAGGTAGTAAAAAGGAAATATGAGCAGAAAATTCGAAGAAAACTGCTTCAAAGCGGTCTATTTGAAGCCATATCCCCATTTAACCCTACCTACCCCGCACATCACCCCTATTCGCCCCAGGTCACGTAACTTCCTTGGGGGGTGTAAACAAGAAGTTTTTCTTGTGGTTTATGTAACTAGGGTGGTTGTATGCACACGAGGGGGGAAGGAAAATGCCTACGACAAAGCAGACCCCTCCCCCCGGTTCGACTTGCAGAAGGGGTGAGAGGTTGGGGGTGTCTGGATCGTCGTGGGGATCCCCCCCCTCGCGTGCATACAACCACCCTCGTTGCATAAACCACAAGAAAAATGCCTTGTTCATACCCGCCAAGGAAGTTACGGCACCTGGGGGAATGGGGGTGCTGTGAGGGGTAGGCAGGCTTTAAGGGGCATATGGCTTCAAGTTGTGAAAAAGACATCCTTCAAGCCCGTTTTATTCGCCTTTTTTGCTCATATTTCCTTTCTACCTACCCCGCCCAGCACCCCTACTCACTCCTGGTCCCGTAACTTCCTTGGGTGGTGTGAACAAGAAATTTTTGTTGGGGTTTTTGGATCCAGTGGGGGGCTTGGCAGGTTTCTGAAAACAGTTTTTTGAAAAACGTTCGGGAGCTAATCTGCAAATTTACAGAAAATTCTCTACCAAAACCCACTTACTGCGTCTAGATTTTTCTTACAAACATGCATCATATTTCGAAAAAAAATGCAAAAATGCATTAACGAATTTGTTCTACGAAAATTAGCTATAAATTATAGACCGTTAAACCATAAACTTCACCAAACCTACAGCGAAAGCATCAACTTAACTAAACCGACAGCCAAAGCATCAGAGAAAGGGTCTATTTGATATGAATTTTCTGTAAATATTTTAGTAAAATTAAGGGCAATGACGGTTGAATCTGAAACTTAAGGGTTCGCAGAACACTCTTCTTGCAACATTTTCTTTTCACAATCCGTATTTGTTTCACGTTCTTTGCCTAAATATTGACAATGTTGACGTTTCAAATTGCCAGTTTGACGTTTTGAGGAAAACTCCATAATTTGTTTCTTTAACTGCCCATAACTTCTTTGTCTTTAAAGCTAGAGACCTAAATTTGGTACAGCGTTCACTCTTTATAATACAAACACGCGTACATACATTTGGTTGCCCTTACTTTGTCATTTCCAGAGATATAATTTTTTTTTAGAAAGAAAACACAAAATTTTCCGGGAAAACCTGATATGATTTTCCTGGCTAACGAACTTATTCAAGCCACTTGCAAAAGGAAGGTACTAACAAAATTTGATCAAGATCGGTCCATTATTTTTTGAGTTATCGGTCGGATATATATATATATATATATATATATATATATATATATATATATATATATATATATATATATAAACACAGATCTCCTCATTAGCGAATTTTTTTTTAATCCGCTAAAAAGCTATGGTAATCAACTTTTTGTACACAAATTTATGACGTTAAAAGGAAAATATGTACTAATAAAATTTATATTTCTACGTTACAGGTAAAAACGTTTTAAAAATATTTGGCGCCAGATCATTTCTATGAAATTTCACTACCATAACGCACTTGCTGCGTGCAGACTTTTATTTCCTTCGCTTTAGTTCATGATTTCATTTAACATCTTTTCATGGAAACCTATTCTTACGAAAATTCGCTACCATGAAGCATTTGCTGCGTACGGACTATTTTCTATCAATCTAAAGGATTTTGCTGCACAAATGACCACGAGATCAGCTTTAAGTAATTTTAAATTTCAAAAATACAACCATTTAAGTAATAATTTAGTTGTATAATTTTGAATAGATATCTATCCA
This sequence comes from Tillus elongatus, assembly GCA_964006375.1. Taxonomy (NCBI): domain Eukaryota; kingdom Metazoa; phylum Arthropoda; class Insecta; order Coleoptera; family Cleridae; genus Tillus; species Tillus elongatus. Next base: position 160,541,792 of record OZ023265.1, read on the forward strand.
GCAACAAAATCACGCCACGGAGATGATTTACCGCAAGAAGATGCATCAACTCCATGACCTACATCTGAGAGTACTACAGCAACTTGTTAGATTCACAACATCGTGAGTGCATGAATCTCAACACATTGTCCAAGATCCACCCTTTCTTATCTCCTCCTTACAAATCTCCAAATCTCCACCGTTATCACCAAGTTTGACCCTACAAAACAATCCTTCGGATCTTCTGCTACGCTACTTTTTGCCTCATTCTTATCACCAGGTCTCACCTCCACGTCCATGTCTCCATAATGAAGGATCGAGGGTGCAATGCGCGTCCTCAGAAGGTATTGATCGCCGGTTGGGGCTCTGGCACACGCAGCATCGCTTCTCCGACAGCTCCCACAGTCAGTCTCGCGATTATCTCACAGAGCCGGTGAAGCCGCTGATCTGCCTTCGCTCCCGTGTGTGTGTGCTGGAATGGACCGGAGGCCTGTGGGGGCCCAATGGCCTTAATGTGCGCTTACCACACCTACCCCAGTGCCAGGGGAACTAAGGCTATGGGCTGGACCAATGCTGAACACCCGGTATATGCGACAATTGTAATGTGCACACAATTAGTTTAGATGTAGTGACTGGCTGATTGTTTAGATTCGCTCTTCGTTTGTTTCGATGTGCTGACGCTTCACCGCGGATGCTGTATTTGTATACACATGCTGGTCTTAAATTATTGAAAGAAACTGCCTCTTACGCATTGTTATTAAACTAATCTAGCATAGGGGATGTCACGATTTACAATTATAATGTTTTTATTCTTCAAAGACTGCTTTTATTTTAATAAACAATTTTAATATACATACAATTTTGTATGTATATAATGCTGTCGCATTAGTATGATAAAGCCCGATATATCTGTTACTATACAGTGTGTCCCAAACTGGATGGGAATGTATTGCTACCTCCGTTATTATTGGAGATAGTAGATAGTTTTGTAGAATTTCATGCTCGTTCCAAATATGACTTGTATTTTTCCCTGCCTCTTTTCGTTTTCGAGTTATTTTGAAAAAAACAAAATTTGTCGATTTCTTTTTTCTTCAATATCTAAGTAGGCATTGATCTGACATCTCTAAGACTTGCACATTATCAGGACACTTTTTACAGAGTAATATTTTTGTGCTATTCTTTTTGAAGTACAGGTATCAACGTTTGTTTTTTATTGGCAGCCATATTGGATTTTTTGCTCATGTGATAGCCTGTGAAAAGAGCTTTCCAATGATGTACAACATGCTTGAGAAATCTTGTAATTGCACTGGCAATTTTGAGAAAAACCGTTTTGAGGATAGTAGGCGATGAAATCCAATACCAGAAAACAAATGACAAAAAAAAGTATTCCAAAATCAGTAGGCCATGGAGTCTAACAATAGACTTCTACTTTTAACATAATTTTCCGTAATGATTCACGATAAAAAAAATAGGAAGTTTGAGCACACCAATGAATCGGCCCATTATTGCAAATGATATTTTACATTACAACATTATCCTAAAAAAATTGTTATAATTTAATTAAACAATGCTAGGATCGTCAAGGATTTTTTGTACCAGAATTTTAATAATCGTGTCATTTGTAACAATGGGCCGGTTCATTGGTGTGCTCGAAGTCCTGATATAGCACCCATGGATTTTTTTTTGTTAGTTATATTATATAAATTCGATCTACCACAAAATATCAATGAATTACGAAACAGAATCACGGAAGCTATAAATCATATTAACCAAAACACCCTCACCAGAGTTTGCAGGCATGTTTCAAAAAGGTGTATAAAGTGCATTGAACAAAACGGTGGCCATATTGAACAATTTTCTTTTAGTGTATTTTTAAGTTTCTATTTTATTATTTGTTGAGTTCCGTTTGTAATTGTGTTGTTTTGGGGAGTTTAAGTTTCTATTTGTAATTGCCGGGTTTCGTTATTAAACTGTTTCATATAATATTACCTAGCATTATTACCTAATTAAGTACTGTAAATTAAATCACAATATTTTTTTATCGTGAATCAATACGGAAAATTATGTTAAAAGTAGAAGTCTATTGTTAGACTCCATGGCCTCCTGCTTTTTGAACATTTTTATTTGTTTTCTGGTATTGGATTTCATAGCCTACTATCCTCAAAACGGTTTTTCTCAAAATTGTCAGTGCAGTTACAAAATTTCTCAAGCTACATCATTTTAAAGCTCTTTTCACAGGCTATAACATGAGCAAAAAATCCAATATGGCTGCCATAATAAAAACAAACGTTGATACCTGTAGCTCAAAAACAAATAACAATCCAAAGTTGAGAATAGCACAAAAAGATTACTCTGTAAAAAGTGTCCTGATAATGTGCAAGTCTTAGACATGTCAGATCAACGTCTACTTAGATATTGAAGAAAAAAGAAATCAACAACTTTTTTTTTCAAAATAACTCGAAAACGAAAAGAGGCAGGGAAAAATACAAGTCATATTTGGAACGAGCATAAAATTCTACAAAACACTGCTAATTTGACCGTCTGCCTATCTCTAATAATAACAACGGAGATAGCAATAGATTCCCATCCAGTTCGGGACACACTGTATAAGGTATCAAAAAATGTTGCTTACAAATTTATTACACAAGGTCTTAAGCTTCATATCTTAAAAATATTTTAACTATGCAGAGTGTTCAATATTTTGAGAACAAACCCAACGTATGTAGGATGTTTCTAAAAGGCTGCGAAAAATTCAGAGGGTGATATCTAAGGTCATCTTAAGAAAAATAAAATCCTTTGAATGCATGTCCCAAACGTGTTAATTTTAGAACTACATGGTATTAAAGTATTAAAAAATAATTCTTTTTATAAAACTTCTAATAAAATCCTAGAAATATTTCAGAAATTCCGTATACACCTTCTATGCATTAAGATTTTTTAAATGCCGTACTTGCGGAATTTGCACTGAAAATTCTGACAAAAAATTGTACGTCACTGTTTTTTCTTGAAAAAAGAATTATTGTTAAATCCACATTCATTCTTGAATAGACATGTTTTTTTTTGATCTTCCTACATTCGATTTTCGCATAAATAAAAATCATATGTTCAGACATCTAGTGGTTTTGAGCAGAGAACTAGATTTTGAGAGGAGCCGGATTTACTAAAGTAGTCTGTTGGCTAGGGTGTATCGAAAAAACATTTTCTTGAAATCCGGTTGCGACTAGTGTGGATTTTTGGCCTAATCGCATTCATAATACATATAAAGAATACTACCTCGATTATACAACTCCTTCTGCTGCCGAGTAGAGCTCAGATATTAGAAAAAGCCCCAAAAACTAACTTTTTATTGATACAGTGACGTCACGATAATCCGGACCAATTAAAACCAGGCCGAACCGAATTAGCAAATTATCCGGATTATCAAAACATTTTTAAGTTAGTCTTTAAAAAACGAAGATTTGAAATAAATGATTAAAACGTACTTATGAAAACTTATATTAAAAGTAACATACATAATAATACACTCAGTGAAAACTACTCATCACTTTCGTATATTTCTACTAGTTCATCATTTTCACCTCTTTCTTTGCTTTCATCATCTCTCAAGTTTTTTTTTAATTTGATTGAACGAAATTCGTTATTTTAACTTGCAGACTATTGCATTGCTGTTTTTCATAGGCAATCTGTTTTAGATTTTGCAATGTTATAATATCTGTTAACGGAATATTATTTCTGTTGCCCACTGTAGAATAATGTTTAAATGATTGATTGCATCTTTATGCTTAATTTTGTCCAGATGAGTATTTTCTTCCATGCCATCTTCATCTGAATCTGAATTGTCACCTAACTCACTCAGATGGTCCTTCTCAAGCAATTGGGCATCACCGTCAATCCAATCCAGAGCTTCACCAACATCTACCTTATGACCCATAATTTCGAGCATTGTAGAAACCCCATCAATTTCTTCTGCAACAACTGGTCGTATTCGTTGCTTTAGTACACTTAAAGGAATTAAATCGTCAGGATCATCTTCTTCCAAATGTTCACCGTTAGCTTTCAAAATTTTATTCCAACATTTTTTCAAAGAGCTGGGTGGAACTTTCTCCCAAGCGCTGTGAAGCAGGCATACAGCAAATTTTAGGTTCAAACTTTTTAGGCACAACAAGATCTTTTGCGTTCAGCTAGAAGACTTTTTCGATAGAAAAGCTTCGTTAAACGGATGGCATTCTGGTCCATTGGCTGAATTAATGCTGTCGTATTTGGAGGTAAAAACATTGCAATAATGTAACCATCATCGCTAACTAATTCTTTTTCATCACAATGACTAGAAGCATTATCAATGAAAAGTAGCGCCTTTTCAGGTAATTTTTTCTCTCTTAAAAATTTCCTTACTTGGGGAACAAAACATTGACCAAACCACTGCTTGAACACTGCTGATGTCATCCAAGCCTTGGCTGTAGCTTTATAATTGATAGGAAGCTGGATATTTTTGAATGCCCTGGGGTTTTTTGACATTACAATAACCAGAAGTTTAAGTTTATGACTGCCATCAGAATTACAGGATGCTAAAAACGTGATTCGTTCCTTAGTAGTCTTTCTTCCTAGTGTGGTTTTTCCGTAGAAGTAACGAGCGTGCTATATGGAAGCATTTTCCAGAACAATGCTGACTCATCAGCATTGTAAATTTGTGGTGGCTGTAAGTCAAGAGATTTTATTGTTTGATCCAATTTATTAATGAATGGTTCAACAGCTGCTGTGTCACTTGATAACTGTTCGTCACAGATTTTGAGCCCCCATTAGCATTAAAATTTTCATTTTCATAATATTTGGCATACAGTTCTTTAGCTTTTGCTGCTAAAAATTTAGACGAAATGGGTACATGTGGGTTGCGGAGGCTTACAAACCAGGAATGTAGCTTAGTCTCCATCTTTGGATACTCAGCTTTCCTTAAAGTCCGTCTATTTCCAGACCCAGTAACACATTGTACAACGAACCTGAAATATACAAAGAAAAAATTTTCAAGTGGCATTGGAACGAAATGTCAAATGAAAACCCCATACAACGCAATCACACAAAGAAAATAGCACGTTTTACTTACCCTTTGATTTTTTCGCATTTTTCTTAATGTCACTTATTGTTGAGGTCCCGACACCATATCTGAATGCTAGACTTTTGCCGCTAATTCCACGATTAAGCTCATCAATAATGGTTGACTTTTCTCTTGTAGTTAAAGTTTTATCGGAAGAAAAATAATGCAATACCTACGAAGTTGGCCGTAAACAAGCAGAGACTTGTTAAAACCTGGAAAATCTAATAAAATATAAGATACATATTAGTTGATATCCGGACTACCGAATGTGTTATAATCATAATCCGGACTACAAGGTACATAATGAGGGTTTAAATGCAACTCGAACTACCGTGACATCCGGATTATCGCGGGTACGGATTACCGTGACACTACTGTATCCTTAAAAAATCATTTTTGATATTTTTAATATTTTTTGGTGGTAGCAGTGAAAAATACTAATAAATATGTAAAACACCCTTAGTAGGGCCCTGTCTGTGCACCACAAACCAAAAAACCTAGTGAATATTTCGTAAAAAATCAATGATTTTTCGACGTGACGTCACTTCGACTAGTCCAACAATTTGCAAGGCGATATCTTCAGAGATTGTCCTCGAGGTCATCAAGCAAGGTGGTTGACGCTTGCAAATAGAACATTGCGTCTTTATGTATCAACCAGTAAGACATCCGAGAATCTTGTGTGCCTAGTTGTCTACATCATGAAAGTTTACGCATTCATGTCGTTTTAAATTAGGAAAGACCACGCCATCTATGGAAGTTGATGTCGCCTTTTCGCTGTCTGGACGAAATTACTAAGATTATTGACCCATCGTCAAGAGAAATGTCTGGTTTAGCCATCCTGAAAATCTGCTCTTGTTAATTATTTTGGGTCCTGCTGCTGACAAAAGGCAATTAGGTTGGAGAAGCATACTCAAAGCTAGGACAACATTACGTCGAACCAATGCCGTTCGAGAATTTTGTGTTCCTCTGAAAATTCGACTTGACGCCCCATAATATGTAGGAATCATCGATCGGTCAAACGGCAAATTAACGGCGCCACCACTAACAAAGCATATCAGCATTAAAATTTTGCGTGAGAATATTAGAAGTTCTGCATTTGCAAATGAGAACCTAAAAGACTTTCCTTGTTCCACACAAAGTGTTGAACGAATGGTAAAACTCCTCACTGAGACTTCATCGGCTGTTTGCGGACCCGAAGAACGGCACAAATTGGTCGTTGCTACTATGAAGTCGCGGAAGCAAATGCCAAAATTTGACACCAAGTCTTCCTACAACAAAAGTACCAAAACAAGAAAACCTCGAATGCGGGCGGGTGGTCGGTACTCCATCTGCCAACATCTCCGCGTGGTGAGTCCTGGATTATTTCCAAAACGTGTTCTCAGTACGTGTAGATAAACGAGGAGCTGGAGAATTCCTTTTAGTCGCATACTAAAACATTTTTGTTTTAATACAAGCGATAAAGTTATGTTGTAACGTTTGTCAGGCAGGAAAATTATTGCTTTTATTCGAAACATTCACTAGGTTTTTGAGTTGGTTGTGTACAGACCGGACCGTACTAAACGCGTTTTGCGTATTTATTAGTCTTTTTCACTGCTACCACCAAAAAATATCAAAAATATCAAAAATGATTATTGAAAGATATCAATAAAAAGTGATTCTTTGTTGATTTTTCTGATATTTGTGCTCTACTCGGCAGGAGAAGAAGTTGCATGGTCCCGCTGGGATTTTTTATACGTTTTATTAGAGCAATTTGGCCAAAAATCTACCGTATCCGTAACCGGATTTTGAAAAAAATGTTTTTTCGATACACCCTACTGTTGGCATTTAAACGTCCTTTGATGGATAAATAAACGAAACAATATGAAATCAAAAAAGCTGTTGACAATCACCATCTCCGACCATAATACACGACTCAGTATTCACCTCAGTATTCACCTCATTGACCCGCGAATCCGTTCGAATATGTCGGGCGTAGTTATAGTACTTTTTCACAATGCTATAATTCGACTGCGCAGGTCTTAAACATCTCCAACAGAGGCAGGTAGAAACCAAAACCTTGAGGTGCCCCAAATGCAAAAAATTCAATAGATTCAAATCTGGAGACCGAGGAGGCTACTATTGAGGTCTCTCTCGCACTATCCAGTGATCGGGATACACAGCGCCCGAGCACCGACGAGCGACTATGCTAAAATGCGCAGGAGCACCGTCATCTATAAACCGAATTCTTCTTAATTGAATCGAAACATCTTCAAGTGATTATGAAAGCACTTCTTTTCGAAAATGAGAATATGAGTCACCATTTAGCTTTATCACGGCCCCATTAAAAAATCTCCAACGGTTCTAATCTATATATTCATCTAATGTTTATATTGATGGTTACTCTATGCAATATAATGTAGGCAAGCTTTCCAGGAAACATGGACAACAGATTATTTGAGATATAAGGCAAAATTGCTTGAACACGTTGGATATGGAGTACCTGTATAATAATTTAATAGCTTACATTAGTCAACCATGTACCAAACAACCATATATTTTTTTAATTTTCTGTCCGTTACAATATCATATGTTTTCCTAAAATTTTAAACCTACATTAAACCAAGATTTTAACAACCTACAGAAGTGAAAATATTTAGCCAGTGTAAGTAGTCTCCTAAATTAAACTAGTTTAATAAGTGTAAGTTTACAAATTTTAGTAAATTATACACATTATATCCACAAAGTACCATAAAAGAGAGCATTAAAATTAATAGCAGGATTATCCAGTGCCTCATTAAGTTTTTATTGCAGAGCAGCCTCAGTTAACAGTAATTAAGTCGAACATAAACCCAAGATAATGCTTATACTCGTATGCAATTAACTACAGTTTATTTTAACACACAGACCTGACGATACAAAAAAACTCGGAACGCAGCAAGTGCGTTATGGTAGTGAATTTTTATTAAATGCTTCAAATTTAAATAACTCAGTTTTCTATAAACTTAGAGAGTTTAATTTCAATACGTAGTAAGGTTTTTCCTAAGGCAAGATATCCACAAAATTTCATTAAAATAACTTTGTAATTTTCGGAGAAAAAAAATTTTTTCGAAAGAAAATTTAAAATTTGAGTAACTCAATTTTCTCTAAACTTAGAAAGTTGAATTTTGGTACGTAGTAAGGTTGAGGCAACATATATAGTAAATTTCATTGAAACAGCTTTGTTACTTTCGGAGAAAAAAAATTTTTTCGAAAGAAAACTCAAAATTTTTCCGGAAAACCCCGTCTGATTTTTCTGGATACCGAACTCATCCAAGCCATTAATAAAAGACAGGCAGTTGCCAAGTTTCATCGAAATCGGTTAATTATTTTTTGAGTTATCATATATATATATATATATATATATATATATATATATATATATATATATATATATATATATATATATATATATATATATATATATATATATATATATATATATATATATAACATATAAAAATTAAACCTATTTACAAATGAACTTTTTTGAACTGCAATTTGCTTTTTTACAGTACATACCAACAAAATATCAATCAGATTTTGGACCATATCACATCGTCTTCTATTTTAACACTAAAATAAATTTAATATTGAATGAGACAAACTTTAATTACTTTTAGTAGTACCAATCATAATAAAAATATGTCTAGTCAAAGTAACAAAACCCGATAAAAAAACAATTACGAAAACTAATAAATGCTGTTGAGCCAAAAATAGCCTTGTTAATATATCATATTCCCTTTCTTTGTCCAATTTTATCATATCTTTTGTTGGTCAGTAACAAAAGCAAACAAATTATATCCCAAATGATACAGAAAACTTTACAACTCTAGATCTAAATAAAAGGACTGTAACAGCGGCAGAAGCAGAAGTCAATGGAAGGTTGATGAATGAATCTCATGAGTCAATAAGAAAAGCATTGACTAACCAACAGCAACCACTTACTTATGATTTAAACATGTTTCAAATTTGAATAGCTCAATTTTCTGTAACCCTAGAAAGCTGAATTTTGGCACATAGTTAGGTATTTCCCAAAGCAATATGTAGACCAAATTTTATCGAAATTTTCGGGAAAAAAAATTTTTTTTGAAAGAAAACTCAAAATTTTCCCGGAAAACCCCGTTCGATTTTCCTGGCCAACGAACTCATCCAAGCCATTAATAAAAGAAAGGCACTTGCCGAGTTTCATCTAAATCGGTTAATTATTTTTTGAGTTATCAGACGGATACATATATATATATATATATATATATATATATATATATATATATATATATATATATATATATATATATATATATATATATATATATATATATATATATATATATATATATATAAGCATATAAAAATTCAAACTGACCCCGGATATGTTCTAGGGGTCCTAATTCGCGCTCATTTGAAAGAATTTTTGCAAAGTCTCACCATCGATACCTCTCTATTAGTGAATTTTTTTAATAAAAATTCACTAAAATGTAAAATGCTTGTTTGAGGGACTAGGAGGATTCATCCTCTAACACTGATAAAAAGATTGCGTGTTTTCAATACTCAACTTCAACTGACTTCGGGAAAATCTTATTTACCTGGCAAATGTTGTTAGATGTTCACAAGACTACGCACAGATCGATTCTTTGAATATTTAATATCCTTATTTCAACACAATTTATTCTGAATTCGACGTCGCAACGGTTTTTCATGACTTTCAGATAAGTAGGTGTATTCACGGCGTTTCTCAGGAATTGGAGTTTTTAGCCAAAAAGGTATACTTATATAAAGGTTATAGGTATAAGGTAGTAGAGTCAATATTTTATCTACTTTATTTTGTTCTCAATCAGATTTTTCTAGGCTTTTTTTTTCAATCAGATAGTGGTTTATTGGCGAATTTTCATTAAGAAAAATTCCCTAATAGAGAGGTCACGATGAAAAGCTTTAGAAAAAATTTCTTCAGATGAGCGCGAAATTGGGTCCCTAGAACCCGAAACCAAGGTCCGTTAAAATTTTTATACGTATTTATATATATATATATATATATATATATATATATATATATATATATATATATATATATATATATATATATATATATATATATATATATGTATGTATGTATGTATGTATGTATGTATGTATCCGAGCGATAACAAAAAGTACTAAACTGATTTCACTCAAACTTGACAAAAATCTTGTTTGGGCAAAAACCGAGGTCGAGTTCGTTTTTTTTTCCGGTGGAAAATCGGGGAAAACTTTTTGAAAATGCTGTATTTTTGTAAGTATCAAAGTAACTGGAATAAGACTTATGTGGCTAGAAATATTGCAAATAAACCTATGTTGTGAATTTTAAGTAATTTGGTCCGCAATATTTAGGGTTTTTCCGAATTAAAAATAAAATCCCAAAGACATGCGTGGAAACGACTTAGTGGTTAAAGTCGAATACCTGACAGACAGGGTAGTTAATTGCCACGCGTATATTAATTCATACAACAGGTATAAACCATACAGCAACGGCAACTAAACTAAATATATACCAGGCAGAAGACATACTACTGAACCCACAATCGTGAAATCTCGGCCGCAGTTATGGAAAATGACAGACGACATGAAATTAAAAATTTGACAAGTGATTGTTATTTAACTGTGAGATTCAATCGATTATTAAAATACACTATATTTGTAGCTTTATTAAGTGCCTCAAACACAGTTTTAGCGCAGAATAGATATATTATACTGTCGCATAATAATGTAGCAACAGCAAGGCAAGTCTCTATAAAAATGATTCTAAGATAGTTTCTTTTATCTTTAAACTTAAACATAAGACGTCATATAAGACCGAAACAGCCGTGGGGTGTGTTTCAGTGGTAATTCTACTACCTAATTTTCTGTAATTAATTAATTATGTATACTTTGAATATAATATCCCGGGCACGGAGCCTATCTAAAGTATGACGCAAATAAAACCTTTGTTTTCGGGTGCCCAAATAGCGTACGGTTACCATGCTCGCATCCTACGTAGACGGTGACGCGATCGAATCCAGCTGGATGCATGTATCTTTTTTTAATGTTTTATCTTCACATTTGGAGAAACAATAGTGCACAGATTTCATACGTTTTGAACAAGATTTCATTTTTGGTTAAAACGCCTAAATAAGTTTGTCACCTTTAAGTCTGAAATCATAATTTTGTTATTGTTGTAATTGTTATTGAAAAAACCGGTTTGATTAGGTTGACTAAAACGAAATCCTACTGGCGATTAATAAGGAAAAATAACTGCTACGTTTATAATTTGGTAGATACTTTACTTTTCAAAATATGAAATAAGTTTCCTTCTGGAAATCTTCTGTATAACTTTAATGAAATTTGTAATACAAGTTTCTTTTCAAGAGACTTACACTATCTACAGATATAGCAAAATTTATATATTATAAATTCATAGAAAATTGAGTTTTGGGCATTTTTCTCAAAGGGAGTTAAAACGCAAGATTTTTTTGATAATAGAGAGGTATCAATGGTAACACTCTCGAAAGAATTCTTCAAATGTGCGCGTACTAGGACCTCTAAAATCGATCTTCAAGGTCTGTGTAAGTTTAAAGTATTAACTTTACTAATATGCCGTATAATAATAATGTACAATTCTTCTAAAAATTCGCTACTATAACGCACATCCCGAAACTTTTTTTTGATCTGTATAAAAAAATCTAATAGGTAGACTTATATTAGGGAGCAAAACCGACAGATTGGGCGATTTATCACAAATTGGGCTCTTTTATTGCGAGTTTTTTTTTTTTTTTCTTCAAAGAAACCGCCTAGTCTCAAATTGGGCCACTTTTGTTATCTAAATATTGCCAATTGGGTGATCTTGAGGAAACTAACTCTGTAGTAAAACTATTCAGTTTTACAAAAGTATGATTTATTCAGAAGTAACATAGACCAACATTCTTTTATCCATGAGAAGCAATGACATTTTGACATCCGTGAGAAACCAAACGAGCATCTCGCCACAGTAATGACCGGTTGCATCGATCATGCGCACTTCACAGAATATTTTAAGTAATGAAATAAAAGACCTCCCTGACGTGCTGTTCAAACTGACCTTCCTGACCCGCCCTGACATCAGTTTGCCCAATTAAAAGCTAAAAGGGGAAGGAAAATTAACCCTGCGATTCATGTGAGCATAATGTATTTTTCCTTCCCCATTTTTCATTCTTTTAGCTTTTGATTAGGCAAAGTGATGTCAGGTCTGGTCAGTTGGGAGGATTGTGTGTAAATAGCACCTCAGGAAGGTCTTTTATTTCGTTACTTAAAATAGTCTGCGAAGTGCGCATGATCAATGCAACCGGTCATTACTGTGGTGAGACGCTAGTGAAACCAAGAGGACCCAGCATGCTTGGATAGACAATAGAGAAAGATGATAGATGACAGCGGACACGGATAGAATGTTGTTTATGTTTTATATTATATTATATGTTGCGTTATATAGAGAAAATATTTTATTTTTGCATTCTTATAACACTGCTGTTGTATATTTTGATATTTTATAAATAAATTCTTGTTCTGGTTCCTTTTTCTTTTTAAATTTAATGACCAAAGGTAAACCGATATGTGATTTTGATAATTTTTTCCATTCTTTAACGTCGGTCTATTTCCGCAACTATGGCCAATCACCTCACTACCCTGGAAATTTTGGTGAACATTTCTGTAGGGAGAGCGGGGAACTTTAACGTGCCCAGCATTGCATGGTACACGAGACCGACGGCTTTACGCCACCTGCAAGTGCGGAACGTGCAGACATTCGACTTGCTCAAATACATTGCCACAACCTCTTGGTTGATGTTACTTTTATAGTATGTACTGAAAAAGTGAAAAGGGAACCCTAGGAATCGAACCCAGTGCGCTTGGGTTCAGAGACACACGTTCTCACCGCTGGACCACCGAGGCTCTATGCACGATAGCTTCTCGTCAACCTAAAAGAAAGCATTTACAAAAAAATTGAAAGTCCCGCCGAAAAAATCAGAGTTTGGACGATTTGACAAGTGACAGTTCTTACAGAACGTGCGCGATTTTGGGCGATTTCCAATGGACGGAAAGTTAGCGATTTTGGGCTATCACGTTCTGCAAAACGGCGATATTTAGTTTTAGAAACCTGGCAACCCTGTATGTAAGAATTACCAGGTGGTAAATTTCTGAAGTCTTAGTAAGCTATTTCGGAGACTACTACTCTCAAGCCCTTCCATGTTTCAGCCTTACAAAATAAGATCCTATCATCTGCGTAGCTCATTACGATAACAACTGGATCAACCCAGAGTTAAAAGCTCAAATAAAGATAAAGCGACATTTGTACGAGGATATGCTAGATGGAAGGCTAAGTAAAGAGAGCCACAGGGATTTTTGTTCAGAATTAAAAAGACATTGCAGAGACGAAAAACGTAGTAATTCGGATTACATAAAATCAGCCAATAACAAAGGTAAGGTAATATGGGATACTAAGTGAGGATTGGAACCTCGGATGAGCACTGATAAGTACACTTGGAGAACCCAAATAAATATGCAAAATAATTGACATAGGTACTGAAAAAAAAGCGCACTTGGAGAACCCAAATCGCCACAACACATTTAAAAAACCGGACGATCTATTCATTAACCAAGTTATCGTAATCAGTGGATGAATAATTCTAAATATCTTGTATCTGCAACTCCATGTAGGTAGTCGGTCACTAACAATTTAGGGAGGTTCAACGGCACAAAAATCAACATATTTCGTTTGGCACAAATATCTGAATTCTTTTATTATCTATCGGACGTGCTTCTGCCGATATTTCTTGTCAAGTAATCTATCAGTAGGCTACCCATAGGCGGCGGATCCAAATTCATACGCTTTTTAGCGGCCGTGAAAAATAGTATAGAATTGTCACAAGCTTATAACAAAAAGTTACAAGTTGCAAATCCAAAAGTTCTCAAAAAGTACTGTCTCCCAAAAATCCATAAACCGGGAAAATCAATGAGAACCTCTTGTTTCCGCTATAGATTCCCCGACATACAATTTTTTTTTTTCAACAACACACCACGAGGGCTTACAGCCTAAATACTATCGTACCGTGGGTGTCGACAAGGAGGAAAGAGGCAACTTGTTAATTCTGGACTTGAAGGTTTTGGAGGTTCGGAGAAGAAGGAAAAACATGTGCCGGCAAGGAATTTCACAACTTCGAAGTCCTCGGGACAAAAGAGCGGGCATAACAAGATGTTCTATGTCTGGTGACCTGGACAGTAAAAGGGTGCATTAGCTCTATTCCCCTGGTAGATCTGTTAGCAAAGTGGTTGACAAGTGAGTCTAAAAGCTTGTCCTTCAAACAAAAAAGTTTTTCAGTAAACTTTTTTGTTTGTTAAATTCACTTGAATTTCTTAATCAAATTAAAGAGGTTAAATTGGTTGAAGGCGAGGTTTTGATGTCATTTGATGTAACCTAATTGTTCCCTAGCGTTCCCACGAACGCGGTAAAAACTAGTTTAAAGAGTTATCAAAACCTTATAACGAAGGACTTAGGAAGACGGCTACAGGTTACAAATCCCAAAGTCCCCAAAAAATATTGTCTCCCAAAAATTCTTAAACCGGGAAAACCAATGAGACCTATTATTTCGGCTATAGATTCTTCGACATATAATCTAGCAAAGTGGCTGTCAAATGAGTTTAAGAGCTTGCCTCTTACACAAAAATGTTATTCAGTGTCAAATTCACTTGAATTCCTTAATCAAGTAAAGGTGTTAAATTGGTGGAAGGCGAGATTTTGATATCATTTGATGTAACGTCTTTATTTCCTAGCGTGCCCACAAAACAAACGCGAACGTATTTAGAACAATTGAACAACATAAGTGAAGAGGTTTGCAAATAATATTTAACTTTAACAAACCTTTGAATAAAACAAAATATTTTTAAATTTAACAATGAGTTTTTTGAACGAACTGAAGGCAAGGCAATGGGCAACCCACTGTCTCCTTTCATTGCAGACCTGCTTATGAGTAGATTTGAGACGAATTTAGAAAATGAATGTGAGTATTTTCCTAGAGTATGTTTTGTTATGTGGACGATATTTTTGCAGTGTTTAACACATATATGCAAGGTAGACGAATTTATTAAAAGACTAAACTGTCAATTTGATTCAATAAAATTCACCCACGAATTAGAAGTCAACCGTAAACTTCCTTTTCTAGATGTACTAGTTATTAAAAATAATGACACTCTTGAATTCGATGTCTACAGGAAGGAAACCACCGCTCTAAGTTACATTCCAGATAACTCACATCATACGTTTTCACAAAAAATGGGCGGCTTAAATTTCTTAGCAAATAGATTGATAAATTTTCCCTTAAGTAAGAGTAGATATAGTATAGAATTAGAATACATCAAAAACGTGGCTAAATATAACGAATATTCGGATTGCTTAGTGGGAAAATTAATTAATAGACAGAGAACAAAGGAAATGAGAATCCACGACATTCGGGAAAGATAAAATAGAGAAAAAAATTTGTTTGCCTACCTTTTGAAACGCGTATCACAAGCGGTCTTGAGCACATGTTTAAGAAGGTCGATTTGCAGCTAAGTTTTTCGACAAAAAATAATTCAAGGAATTTGTTAGGTTATACGAAAAATAAAGATAAAACCACTGAAATGTCGGGTATCTATGAAATAGGTTGTAGAGATTGTAATCTTAAATAAGTTGGGCAGACTAAGGGAAACATAGGGACTAGATTGCGCGAACATCTTGCACATTTGAGATACGGTAGTGTAGATAAGTCATGCGTGCCACAACATATATGGGATAATAACCACCATATTGAAAAGGAAAATCTGAAACTTATCAAAAATATTAGACAGCAACCGATGCTTGATGCGTACGAGAGTATTTATATCTCTAGAGAAATAAAAAAGTCTAGATGCAGCAAGTGCGTTATGGTAGCGAATGTTCATTAAAATGTTTTTAACAGCAAATATGTATTTTTTAAATGAAAGCAGGCATCAAATTTGGTTACCAGTATAACCTATATAGTCGAAACAATGTACCATTATTTTAAGCTTTTTGCGAAAACTGCCAAATTTTTTTTTGCATAACAATTTACAAACAATTTTTTCACGACAATCCGTAAACACTTTTTTTTAATAACTTATTAAACATTTATTATAATGCCCTTCACTTCTGAAACACAAAATACGGACTGTTCTATTTGAAACAATTGAGTTACGACAGTTTGATGTTGTTTTATTTCAGCCAGTATTTAAGTGCGTCCCGTATACGGCATCTCGATTTTTATATATTATATATTATATTATACATAAAATAATATAAACAAAAACCTCTCTGAGTGCGTCAATTGCATTAGACTCTGATTTTTGTTGGTAAAAACGCCATATCACAATTTTTGATATGTGCCCAAAATGTGAAAAGTTGCAAAACAATTGAAAAAACTCGAAAACAAACATGCATTATGTTTCGATGGGAAATGGAAAAATACAATAATATAAGGGGTGTTCGATTTAATAAAAAAAATTTGTATCGCCAACGCCTTAGGGCCACCTGTGATTGTCGAAATAATTTTTATAAGATGCCGCTCAAATTGCAGCTAGTCAAATTGGAAGCATTCAATGAAAATTCGCTACCATACTCACATGCTGCGTTTCGAATTTCTTTTCTTACAAACATGCATTATATTTCGATGTTTCGATGTTCGATTTAAAAAAAATATTTGTATCACCATCGACTGTGATTGTAGAAATAATTTTTTAATGTAGTTCACGATACCGTCCAATTAACGTATACAATTGTTCACAGAACAATAGGGTTTGCAGAAGGGCAGTAGCAAGCGTGGAAATATAATTATTAAGAACCTTAAAATAATAAGTAAAGTTAGTTAGGAAAATTCTCTACACTAAGTAATGTAAATATTGCATGCAATTGTAGGTCACAAATGTATCTATAACATTGGTATTGAAACGATTACATTATTATGCAAATAGTAAACCAGGTAAAATTGCAGCGTACAAGGAATGCATGACTGCAGAAGTCGGCATTTTAGGAAGGACGTAAACTGATTAAAAAACTATAAGTAGTATTGTTGATAAACATAAGAGATACAGTCAATTAAATTGTTAAGATGTAAAGACGCGACACTTGTGATTTTAATTATGTATAAACATTACGAGACTGTTCAATTAAGATTCACTATGTAAACAGTTCGGGTTTAAAATTCATTCTATGTCTATGTCTATGGGTCCTAAGGAGTCCTAGTTCACGCTCAATTAGAAAAATCTTTGTAAAAGTCAAAAGTCGCGGTTTCCTCAATAGCGAATTTCTTGTACGAAAATCTGCTAAAAATTATAGAGAATTAAACCATGAACTCTATGATTAAAGCATCAGAGGAAGGGTATATTTGAAATGAATTTTCTGGAAACATTTTAGTAAAATGTAGGACAATGACGGTTGAATTTACCAGTTGTTAGCATACAAGAAATCATTACTAACTTTCAAAAGTTCAATTGTTACCACCTCAAATGAAACGTAATCAGTTATTCTGTTAGTGAATCAATCAAAATAGCCACTAATGGGAGGGCACTGGTGCGAAAGTGATGGATTTTTAGCACGTTAGAGGAGAATAACGTATGTGTATGCTTCTAATATCGTACGAGAACCATGTGTCCTTTTGCTAAGTGAACAAGTGATAAATGGTGCATTCTCATCGCGATGTTATCTATCTTTATGACAGACATCATGTAAGATACATTATCGCAGATGGGTACATACTATCTTCTCTCTGATCTATTATTCAATTACTAATTAACAACCAAAGGGAAATGAACATTTTGCAAATAAATCGTTGCTTTGAGCTATACAGAGCGTAAAAAAGCTATGGAACCTAATAACAGCGCTTTAAAACTTTTGTGCAAAGTTGAAAAGACATATAATTGGTCGCTAGTTCTTCGAAGAAGTACATAATGTAGAACCTAATCTACAAAATGTGGATATCTCCGTTGACAAGTAAAAATCTCCAAACTCCGCACACTAGTGCGCTATGAGAGTTTTCATTTTATTGTTAGCGAATTGTGCTGCAATTTTTTTTCAAATGAGCGCGAATTTGAGCCCCTAGAACCCGAAACCAAGGTCCGTTTGAATTTTTATGTGGTTATATATATATATATATATATATATATATATATATATATATATATATATATATATATATATATATATATATATATATATATATATATATATATATGATGAAACTCGGCAAGAATCTTTCACTTATTAACAGCTTGGATGAGTTCTTTAGACAGTCCTATCGGACCAGTTTTTCTTAAGAAAAATTAATTTTTCAGAAAAAAGAATTGTATCTCCAAAAATAACAAAGTTATTTTGAAGAAATTTGGTTGCTATGTTGCCCGCCTAAATACCTCACTACACACCAAAACTCAACTTTTTAGGTTTATAGAAAATTGAGTTATACATTGTCGCCAATTAAGTGGTATATTTGACACAAGCAAGGTAATGGCCGACTAACGGATGTTATTTCTTGCCCCGCATATGTTTTGATATATTCAAAAATAAAGTGGCGGGGGGAGGTTGAATATATATTTTTCAATTACAAATTACTACGGTTTTGCTCAACGGAACTTGATGAGTTTGAACTCGTTGTAAAGAACTTTTCACGGTCTACCATTTACGTTCATTCCAGGTTGCCTCTGTCTCTTAGATACACCGAGAGAGGGCGCTGTTTGAATAGTTATCTTCATGGCAAAGTAACAACAATAAAATAACAGATGAACTTCAACAAATAACATTTATTCTACTGACGTAATGAGAAACGACTTCTATCTAATCTGGTTGAGTGGCTTCTCTCGTGCTCCAACTATCGTCCAACCTTTTAAATACAAAAGTGGAGTCTCTAATAAATAGGTGAGCCGAGAGTTTCAATCTCTACTAGTCAAATATTTGTTACAGCATTTTTCAGTCCTGTCGTCCCTTGTAGTAGATCAATTGCAGTATATATTTCAGTCGTCCCCATAAATACAAATCTAAACAACTCAAATCAGACGACCTAGCTGGCCAAGGAAACAGACTTTCCCTTTCTATCCATCTTCCAGGGAACGCCTAATCTAAGAAATGTCCAGAAGTAGTGGAAAAGCTCCGTTGTTATTGCTACCTTGTTATCACGATGTGGTCATTCATAGTTCCAATTTTGATCGCTAATATCTACTGCTGGCCCAATGATATCGAACTGCAGTTCCATTTATATCTCCAGTCTTTTGTGGTCTATTTTACGGTGTTATTATTGATAGACCGTTCTATTTGATTTTATTCAGAAAAACAGAAACATAACATAACTATTCAAGCAACGCCCTCTGGCGGTGTATGTAAGACACAGAGGAAAACTGGAATCTACGCAAATGGTAGAACAAGAAAAGTTATTTTCAACGATTCCAAACCCATCATGTTCCGTGGAGCTGAAACGGACTAATTAGAAATTAAAAAATATACATTCAACGTCCCCTTATTCTTGAAAATATCAAAAAAATATGCGAGGTAGGAAATTACATGCGTTGCTCGCCTATTACCCTACGTGTGTCAACGGTACCACTTAATTGGCAAAATTGGAATAAAAACCACAGTTTTCCGACCAGCGGTGGTTCTTACGCCCTCTGGCACTGATTTTAGAAACTTGAAAATAATTTCCAGTGATTTATAATAGCAACTTTCCTTATGACAGTTTTTTCCTGACGCTGCGCAGTTCGCCCACCCTGTATACTTATAATATTGTCCTGTGCTGGTGTCATTTTTGCCCGTTTACCATTTTTAGTGAATTTTGAAAAAAAAATGCAAATGAGCGCGAACTAGAACCCCTAGAACCCATATCCGAGGTCAGTTTCAATTTTTATATGTTTATATATATATATATATATATATATATATATATATATATATATATATATATATATATATGTATGTATGTATGTATCTATATGTATCACACCGATAACTTAAAAAACAATAGGCCGATTTTGATAAAATTTGGCACGTACCTTCCGAACTCTTAGTTTCAATCGTCATTGTCCTTCATTTTACTAAAATATTCCCAGAAAATTCATTTCAAATAGACACTTTCTCTGATGCTTTGGCAGTAGTGTTGGCTATAGAGTTTATCGTTTAATGGTATATTATTTTTGTCGAATTTTTGTAAAAACACATTAAAGCTCAATATATCCGTTAATATGCAAGTTTATATTATAGGGTGTCTTGAGCTACATCAAATATTTCCACAATTACAGGGTGGCCCATAAGTCGTTCGTGATTCAAATTTTCTTCTTTTTTTTTAATCGAACACGCCCTATGTTATTGCATTTTTGCATTTTCCATCGAAATATAATACATCTTTGTAATAAAAGAAATTCGGGACGCAGCAAGTGCGTTATGGTAGCGAATTTTCATTAAATGCTTCAAATTTGAATAGCTCAATTTGCTATTAACCTATAAGGTTGACCAGAAAACCAGTTTTTTCGGGAACAATTTAGTTTACTTTCGGAAACTTTTGTACATTTTCAAACAATAAAGGTATTTTGATGAAACATGGCACATTGTTTCTACTATATAGATTATACTTGTAACCAAATTTTATTCCTGCTTTCTTAAAAAACATATTTGCTATTAAAAACATTTTTATGAAAATTCACTACCATAACGCACTTGCTGCGTCCCGAAATTTTTAATAGTAATTGTTTTACTTTTCGTAAACTCAATGGACCGCTTTACGGATTTATAACATTTTGCAATCATCTTGGCAGTTTTTTCATTAACATATTTTTTCAACAGTTTCGTTGTAAGTTAGCCTGCACCAAGGTTTTTTTGGGCCTATCAAAATTATTTTAACAACAAAGCAAAGAAACAGCAATTAATTTACATAGATTTCCACATTTATTTATACAGGGTGAGGCGATAAGAGTTTCTGTTAGGAGTTTCTCAATAACCAAACCGATTTTAATTCGGAAAATTTCGATTCCTAGAAATTAACTTAATTAATAAAATACAGGATGTCACATTTGGAAAGCGGAAGTTTTAATAAGTTGAATTTTGTCAAGTTGCCAAGTCAATTTCTATCACGCTGTATGTTTAAACGCAAAACTGTATTACGTGTGGTGAAGGTACACATACTGGTGTGTTGTGTGCAAAAGATGAATCTTGTAGCTTATTTTTCCTTCAAGTTATCAGGTATAAAGTGCACCTACAATTGTGCAAACATTTTCGAAAAAAACGTAATATTTTGAAAATTGTTAATTTTAGACACATTATGCTAGTGAATGTTTATTCAGTTAAGTGTTCAAATTGTTGACCACCAGCTTCCATACAAAAGTACAAATTTTGTTCAAAACGAGCTCTGACATTCTGAAGCATTTGTGGAGTTATTAGACGGCATTCTTCAACAATGCGTCGCCGTAATTCTTCCAGAGACTCCGGTTCTGTTGCGTAAATTCTACTCTTTAAATGGCCCCATCGAAAGAAGTATAAAGGAGTTAAATCCGGTGATCTAGCGGGCCACTCAATAGCACCTCTACGCCCAATCCATTGTCCTGGAAACTCTCTGTTTAAAAACTCCCTAACACGTTGTGAAAGATGCTTAGGAGCTCCATCTTGTTAAAACACTAATTGATTTTCTTGATAGCGATCATCATTTTCAACAATGTCAATTAGTAGATGGTAAACGATATCTTCTAGTAACTCCAAATACGTTTCGCCACTCAAATTTACATCAAGAAAAATTAGTCCGATTAAACGGTCTCCAAAAATGCCAGTCCAGACATTCAATTTCTGTGGAGTTTGAGTGTGGACAACGTGAACATTTCTTGGATTATTATCTGCCCAATAACGACAATTATGACTATTGACTGTAGAGTTTAATAAAAACGTACACTCGTCTGAAAAACAGATATTGAACAGAAAGTTTCCGTTATCAGCTATTCGTGCAGTCATAACTTCACAAAACTCCAGCCGCCGATCAAAATCATCTTCATTCAGTTGTTGTACAAGATGAATTTTATACGGGTGAAATTTATGATGCCTCAATATTCGCTGAATAGTTCTTCTTTTGATGTTTGAAACAGTGGCCAATTTTCTGGTGCTCAAAGTTGGGTCTTCAGCAATTTGTCCTAAAACTTCAATCTCAGCAGTCTCATTTCTAACCGGAAATTCACGTTCAGGATCCCGTTTTTTGTTGGCTACTGAATCACTTTGTCGAAACTTTGCAACTAACTCCAAAATGTATTTTCTGTTAACATGTCTGTTCGGATGTCGTTCATTAAACAAATTTGCAGTACGGTTGGCACAGTCATCGTTTTTGAAAAAAAGAGTAATTATTTCAACTCTTTCTTCTACAGAATACACCATTGTGAAATTAATTTTCGGTAGTACTATCAAGTATCAAACCGATCGATAAACTGAAATAATAAACCGCATTTTTCTCATTCCGATAAGAAATGTTCTGATAGTCAATTTTATGTTTACAAACCAACAAAACATTGAGTATCAGCACATTTCTTATCGGAATGAGTGAAATGCGTTTTTGCATCTTCAACTGTGGATAATTTTTAAACGAGTTGATGAAACTTCCAAAAAAATTAGGGTGCTGAATTCAGAAGAGAAAGAGCTTTCAAATGATGTAACACTCGACCCATGTTCCCTATTTAAAATATAAGGGTTGTTATCACCACCATTAAGAGGTTGATGTGACAAAGTTGAGTTTGATGTCAAAACATGTCCCCCTCAATATTAAAATTGACGTGTTTTAGCGTTTCTTAAAAAAAATCTCTGGACGCAAATCGGTCTGTTTCGTTTTCAATGCGCCACCCTATGTAGAGTCTGTCTGGGTAACATGAGATTTGTGTTAGTTACTACTTAATGGCTTTAATTTTAATCAGGGGCTTAAATACTACTGGATTAAGCTGATGATATCCTCTTAGCTTGTCACAAAATCTTCATTATTAAACTAATCTTATTTGCGAACGTTAATTGAATTAACTCACGAGTATAACAGATGTCGTGAATCGTTCGTATAAATCGACCTGATTCTAAGTACAGTTTCTAAACTTCAAATAAAGCTTAAATCTACTAAGTACACTTGGAGAACACCCAAATCACCACAACACATATTTCAGAGACCTTACGATCGTTTCGTTGACCAAGTCAACATCTTCAGAGGAAGAAAAATTCTAACATAAAAAACTAGATCCCGTATATTTATATCGCGTCAAAGAAAACGAACTAGTCCGAAGGGAAGTTGTCCAAGAACGATCGTTTGTTTATTGCGCAGTGAAACAGGTCGGAGACCTGCTTTAATCTTTTGGTCGACAAATTTATGACCCTTATCTAATATAGGTTTAAAAAGGACCGGCGTTCTTTAAAGAAACAGCACGTTTCCTTTCGACCTAGAACTTTACAATGTGGATATTGGTTTATGCCGATAAAGACACTGCTGAGATAAACAACATAAACTCAAATCATCTCTTTTAAAAATAGAAAAATAAAACCCAGATGTCTGTCTCACCGTGTTACCTTCAACAAAGGAAAAATAGTTCAACTAAAATACTACACAAAAACTAAATATTGATTTTAATTCTACGTGAAAATATTTATATTGACTACATATATACAAAAACCGAACAGGTATTTAAATCAAGACAAACATAGTGATTAGTATATGTATAAACCGGTCGAGTTATTGACCATAATTTATTATTCTACCAGACTAATTATGAGTAATAAGCGGTCAAATGCAAAGAGCAAACAATGGGCTAGAAATTACAGGTGGCGCTAGCCCATTGTTTGCTCTTTGCATTTGACCGCTTATTACTCATAATTAGTCTGGTAGAATAATAAATTATGGTCAATAACTCGACCGGTTTATACATATACTAATCACTATGTTTGTCTTGATTTAAATACCTGTTCGGTTTTTGTATCTATGTAGTCAATATAAATATTTTCACGTAGAATTAAAATCAATATTTAGTTTTTGTGTAGTATTTTAGTTGAACTATTTTTCCTTTGTTGAAGGTAACACGGTGAGACAGACATCTGGGTTTTATTTTTCTATTTTTAAAAGAGATGATTTGAGTTTATGTTGTTTATCTCAGCAGTGTCTTTATCGGCATAAACCAATATCCACATTGTAAAGTTCTAGGTCGAAAGGAAACGTGCTGTTTCTTTAAAGAACGCCGGTCCTTTTTAAACCTATATTAGATAAGGGTCATAAATTTGTCGACCAAAAGATTAAAGCAGGTCTCCGACCTGTTTCACTGCGCAATAAACAAACGATCGTTCTTGGACAACTTTCCTTCGGACTAGTTCGTTTTCTTTGACGCGATATAAATATACGGGATCTAGTTTTTTATGTTAGAATTTTTCTTCCTCTGAAGATGTTGACTTGGTCAACGAAACGATCGTAAGGTCTCTGAAATATGTGTTGTGGTGATTTGGGTGTTCTCCAAGTGTACTTATTAGTGCTCATCACAGGTTTCAGTTTTCACATAGTGACTTAAATCTACCCTAAAACTAGTCGAAAGTGAGCACAAACATGCTCGGCCTCTTCCTATTCATTACGCTTAGCGTAATTTATCTCACTAATGAAATGTCTTTTCCTATTTAAAGTGTTTGAGACATAAAACTTTGTTTCATTTAACAAGCCCTTACTTTCGTGGTATATTAAAAATCTCTGGAGGCAGCAAGTCAGCAAGTGCGTTATGGTATCGAATTTTCTTTAAAATATTTTTAATAGCAAATGTCTTTCTTTGATGAAAGCAGGCATCAAACTTGGTTGCCTATATAGTAGAAACAATGTACCATATTTCATCGAAATAAATTTATTGTTTGAAAATATATAAACATTTTTCAAAAGTCTAGATGCAGCAAATGTGTTATGGAAGTAAAAATGTTTTTAATAGCAAATGCGAGCAGGCATCAATCTGATTACCGGTATAGCCTATGTGGTAGAAACAATGTACTATATTTTATCCAAATTACTTATGGTTTGAAAATCTACAAAAAATTTCCGAAAATAAACTTATATGTTGGTTTTCTAACCAACAAAGCTTACGTTAATAGCAAATTGAGTTATTGAAATTTGAAGGATTTAATAAAAATTTGGTAAATTTGCAGATTAGCTCCAGAACGCTTCTCAACAAATTGTTTTCAGAAACATTACTAGGACCCCACCTGGATGCACAAACCACAAGAAAAATTTCTTGTGCACACCCCCCAAGGAAGTTATGGGACTGGGAGTGAAAAGGGGTGCTGTGCGGGGTAGGCAGGTTTTAAGGGGATATGGCTTCAAGATGTGAAAAAGACAGCTTTCAAGGCCGCTTTATTCGAATTTTCTGGGTCTTTTACTACCTACCCCGCTCAGCATCCCTACTCACTTCTGGTCCCGCAACTTCCTTGAGGGGTGTGAACAAGAAATTTTTCTTAGGGTTTGTGGATCCAGGAGGGGGGGGGGGGGATAGGCAGGTTTCTGAAAACAGTTTTAGGAAAAACGTGCGGGAGCTTAACTGCAAATTTACCGAAAATTCGCTACCAAAACGCACTTACTGCGTCTAGATCTTTTTCTCACAAACGCATCATATTTCGATAAAAAATTCAAAAATGCATTAACAAATCTGTTCTACGAAAATTAGCTAAAAAAAATATACACCCCTACTCACTCCTGGTGCCGTAACTTCCTTGGGGAGTGTAAACAAGAAATTTTTGGGGGAATAGGGGTGCTGTGTGGGATAGGCAGGGTTCAAGAAGGATATGTATTCAAGATGTGAAAAAGACAACTTTCAAGCCCGTTTTATTCGCATTTTCTGCTCATATTTCCTTTTTACTACCTAACCCGCCCAGCACCTCTACTCACTCCTGGTCCCGTAGCTTCCTTGGGGGGTGTGAACAAGAAATATTTCTTGGGATTTGTGGATCCAGGGGGGGGGTCTAGGCAGGTTTCTGAAAACAGTTTTTTGAAAAGCGTTCGGTGGCTAAACTGCAAATAGATCAAAAATTCGCTACCAAAACGCACTTACTGCGTCCAGATTTTTTTCTTACAAATGCATCATATTTCGACAAAAAAATGCAAAAATGCGTTAACGAATTTGTTCTACGAAAATTAGCTTAAAAAAATTATAGGCCGTTAAACCATAAACTTCACTAAACCTACAGCGAAAGCATCAACTTAACTAAACCGACAGCCAAAACATCAGAGAAAGGGTCTATTTGAAATGAATTTTCTGTAAATATTTTAGTAAAATGAAGGACAATGACGGTTGAATCTGAAACTTCAAAATCCGTATTTGTTTCACGTTCTTTGCCTAAACATTGCCAATTTTGACGTTTAAAATTGCGAGTTTGGCGTTTTGAGGAAAACTCCAAAATTTGTTTCTTTAACTGCCCATAACTTCGTTGTCGTTACAGATAGAGACCTAAATTTTGTTATAGAGTTCACCCTTTATAATACAAACACGCGTTTCAAATTTGGTTGCCCTTACTTTGTTATTCCCGGAGATATGAATTTTTTTAGAAGGAAAACACAAAATTTTCCGGGAAAACCTGGTCCGATTTTCCTGGAACTTATCCAAGCCACTTGCAAAAGGAAGGTACTCACCAAATTTGATGAAGATAGGTCCATTATTTTTTGAGTAATCGGTCGGATATATATATATATATATATATATATATATATATATATATATATATATATATATATATATATATATATAGTCTGGACGCAGCAAATGTTCTTTTACAAAAATTCACTATTTTTTTACAGAAATTGCCTTCAGTAATGTTACACTAGGTTGTATTTTTCACAACAATTCGACAACTTTTTTTACAATAAATTACTAAACATTTATTAATATTTCACAAAAATGATTTCTACGGAAACACTAAACAAATTGCTGCGAAAACTTTTCAAATTCAGCGACTATACGGCAGCTCAATTTTTTCGACGTGTAATACAAACAAAAAGCTCTCTGAATGCGTTATTTCCATGGGGCTCCGCCATCAATTGGTAGAAAAACCGTATCACAATACGTGATATGTGACAAAAACGTGAAAAGTTGCAAAACAATTGAAATAACTCAAGAACGATAAACGATACAGACTTTTTTTCTTACAAAAATTCATTATAATTCGATGGAAAATGCAAAAATGCAATAACATAAGGAGTGTTATATTAAAAAAGAATGTGTGTATCACCAACGACTTATGTGCCAGCCTGTAATTGTCAAAATAGGTGTATAAGATGCAGACACCCTATAATTAACGTATATAATTTTTTCTCATATCTTGTATAATAACGGATATATTGAGTTTTACCGTAGACATGCGCCACCCTGTATAATTGTAAACAGGCAAAAACTGAAACTGACCCGGTATATGGGTTTTAGGGGTTATAGTTCGCGCTCATTTGAAGAAATCTTTTAAAAATTCATCCGGTCTTCTCAATAACGCATTTTTTTCTCCGAAAATTTGCTAAAATTATAGACTATTAAACCATAAACTCTATAACTGAAACCACTGCCAAAGCATAAGAAAGAGAATCTATTTAAAATGGATTTTCCGAAAATATTTTAGTAAAATGAAGGACAATGATGGTTGACGCTGAAACTTAAGGTTTTGTAAAACACACCGATTACGACATTTCCTCTACATAATCTGTATTTGTTTCAGATTATTTGTCTGAAAATTGCAAATTTGGACGTTTCAAATCGCGACTTCCACGTCCCCAAGGAAGTTACGTGACCTGGGGCAAATAGGGCTACTGTGCGGGGTAGACAGGGTTTAATGGGGATATGGCTTCAAATAGACAGCTTTCAAGCAGTTTTATACGCATTTTCTGCTCATATTTCCTTTTAGTGAATTTTCTTTAAAAAAATTCACTAATGAGGAGATCTCGACTTTCGAATTTTGAAAAAATTTCTTCAAATGAGCGCTATTTAGGACCCCCGGAACCCATATCCGAGGTCAGTTTCAGACTTTATATGTTATATATATATATATATATATATATATATATATATATATATATATATATATATATATATA
This sequence comes from Tillus elongatus, assembly GCA_964006375.1. NCBI lineage: Eukaryota > Metazoa > Arthropoda > Insecta > Coleoptera > Cleridae > Tillus > Tillus elongatus. Next base: position 160,569,982 of record OZ023265.1, read on the forward strand.
TATATATATATATATATATATATGTGTGTGTGTGTGTGTGTGTGTGTGTGTGTCACACCTATAACTTAAAAAATAATGGAACGATTTTGATAAAATTTGGCACATACCTTCCTTTCGCAAGTCGCTTGGATAAGTGCGTTAGCCAGGAAAATCCGCCGAGGTTTTCCCGAAAAATTTTGTGTTTTCTTTCCAAAAAAATTGAAAAAAATTTATATCTCCAAAATTAACAAAATAAGGGCAACCAAATTTCATACGCGGGTTTATATCATTAGAGGCAAGTTACCTACCAAAATTTAGCTCCGTAGGTTAAATGACAAAAAAGTTACAGGCATTCAAAGAAAAATAAATTTGGGTTTTCCTCAAAACGTCAAAATCGCGATTTTAAACGTCAAAATTGGTGAGTACCTTCCTTTTGCAAGTGGCTTGGATATGTTTGTTATCTAGGAAAATCCGACGAGGTTTTCCCGGAAAATTTTGTGTTTTCTTTCGAAAAAAATTTATATCTCCAAAATTAACAAAGTAAGGGCAACCAAATTTCATACGCGGGTTTATATCATTATAGGAAAGTTACCTACCAAAATTTAGCTCTGTAGGTCAAAAGACAAAAAAGTTATATGCATTTAAACAAAAATAAATTGGGGTTTTTCACAAAACGTCAAAGTTGCGATTTAAACGTCAAAATTGGCAACATTTAGGAAAAGAACTTGAATCTAATACGGGCTATGGAAATAAAATGTCTCAAGAAGAATGTTTTACAAACCCTGAAGTCTTAGTTTCAACCGTCATTGTCCTTCATTTTAATAAAATGTTTCCAGAAAATTCATTTCAAATAGACCCTTTCTCTGATGCTTGGCAGTAGCATTAGCTATAGAGTTTATCGTTAATAGTATATAATTTTTGTAGAATTTTCGTAAAAAAAATCAATAAAGCTCAATATATCTGTTATTATACCAGATATGAAAAAAAAATTGTATATATTAATTATAGGGTGCCTTAAACTACATCTTAAAAAATTATTTCTACAATCACAGGCTGGCCCATAAGTCGTTGGTGATAAAAATTTTCTTTTTTTTTTAAATCAAACATGCCTTATGTTAATGCATTTTTGCATTTTCCATCGAAATATAATGCATGTTTGTAAGAACAAAAATTCTGGACGCAGTAAGTGCGTTATGGTAGCGAATTTTGATCAAATGCTTAATATTTGAATAGCTCAATTTGCTATTAACCTATAAGGTTGACCAAAAAACGAGTTTTTTCGGGAACACTTTGAGTTTACTTTCGGAAATTTTTTTACATTTTAAAACAATAAAGTTATTTTGATGAAACATGGCACATTGTTTTTACTATATAGATTATACTGGTAACCAAATTTGATGCCTGCTTTCTTAAAAAAACACACATTATTGCTATTAACAAATAGTTTTATGAAAATTCACTACCATAACGCACTTGCTGCGTCCCGAGATTTTTTATTACCTACGCCGCCCAGCACCCCACCTCTATTCACTCCCAGTCCTGTAACTTCCTTGGGGGGTGTGAACAACAAATATTTATTGTGGTTTGTGCATCCAGGTGGGGTCCTAGTAATGTTTCCGAAAACAATTTTTTGAAAAGCTTTCGGGAGCTAATCTGCAAATTTACCGAATTTTCATTAAATCCTTCAAATTTCAATAACTTAACGTAAGCTTTGTTGGTTAGGAAACCAACATTTAAGTTTATTTTCGGAAAATTCTTGTATATTTTCAAACCATAAATAATTTGATAAAATATAGTACTTTGTTTCTACTACATAGGTTATACCGGTAATCAGGTTGATGACTGCTCGCATTTGCTATTAAAAACATTTTTACGGAAATTCACTTCCATAACACACTTGCTGCATCCAGACTTTTGAAAAATGTTTACATATTTTCAAGCAATAAAGTTATTTCGATGAAATATGGTACATTGTTTCTGCTATATAGGTAACCAAGTTTGATGCCTGCTTTCATCAAAGACATTTGCTAATAAAAATACTTTTAAAAAAATTCGCTACCATAACGCACTTGCTGCGTCCAGACTTTTTTGTAATCAGTACGGTCCAAAGACAGGCAGAGACATTCAGTATGAGATATGCCATGTGCATTCAGATGCCTTAAATGGAAATCTACATGGTATTTAATAAAATGTCACATTTTCTAATAGAAATGAACAAGTTAATGCAACAGGTAAAACCAGATAGATTACATAGATGCGTCTAGAGATTCACAATAGATCTAGACAATTTATCTAAATTGTTTTGCACAGAAAGAGAAACTGTTTATATAGCTACTACTATGTTACGGATTGAAAGTATTGTTGCACAATTATAAAAATTCTATTGTAAGCTGCAATTACTTGATGATTAAGTAGGTTAAGCCAGCTTCTTGCACTTTACCTAAGGATACGTTAATTATTTACTTTCGTTTGCTAATTTAAACCATTTCAATTGACGAAGAAATGACTTTTATTGGAAAGCTAGCACCAGACAAAAAACTTTACATTTTTTTAGCTCGGTTGACACTCTCTTATATCATCTAATTTGTTTATTTCCTTTCTTGGTTGCTTTCGTGTTACTTGACATTTAAATACTAGTTTCACCATAATAGTGCAGTTCATTTGGTGCCATAATTGTTTCATAGTATATAATAACTTTTTGTAACGTTAAAAAATTACAGTCTTTAATAAGTAAAAGGCTGGACGCAGCAAGTGCGTTATGGTAGTGAATTTTCATAAAAATATTTTTAATCCAAATATGTCTTGTTTAAATAAAAGGTATGGAATTTGGTATATTGGTATAACCTATATATATATATATATATATATATATATATATATATATATATATATATATATATATATATATATATATATATATATATATATATATATATATATATATATATATATATATATATATAATACTTGGTTCTCTGGTTGAACCGCGTCCAGAATTTATGAAAACTCGACGTTTCGGCTCCCGTTTTGGAGCAATTTTAAAGAGGTAAAGGAAATATGTAAGGACACACTGAAGCCTCAATCTGCCTACTCCTTAGAGCGGTGGACAAAGGTGGGTTGGGTTCTTGTAGCTCGATTACGGGGCCTCAATCTGCCTACTCCCCAAATCTCGCCGGAGATCGTCTGTGAGGTCTCAGTGTGTTCAACCCTAGGCCTCAGAGAGATCCCACTGAGACCTCACAGACGATCTCCGGCGAGATTTGGGGAGTTGGCAGATTGAGGCCCCGTAATCGAGCTACAACAACCCAACCCACCTTTGTCCACCGCTCTAAGGAGTAGGCAGATTGAGGCTTCAGTGTGTCCTTACATATTTCCTTTACCTCTTGAAACCAACCCAACCCAACTTTGTCCACCGCTTTAAGGAGTAAACAGATTGAGGCCTTAGAGTGACCTTACATATTTCCTTTACCTCTTGAAAATGGCTCCAAAACAGGAGCCGAAACGTCGAGTTTTCATAAATTCTGGACGCGGTTCAACCCGAGAAGCAAGTATGTCTCATATTAAAGACCGCGGAAATCTTTCTGAACATATATATATATATATATATATATATATATATATATATATATATATATATATATATATATATATATATATATAGAGAGAGAGAGAGAGAGAGAGAGAGGAAACAGTGTATCTTATTTCATCAAATTAAACTTATTGCTTACAAAATTAAGATAATTTTCCCAAAATAAACTAAAAATGTTACCGAAAAAACTGGTCTGATTTTCCTGGACAACGAACCTCTTCAAGCTATTCACACACCTGTTAAAATATAATTACCCACAAAAAGCTTTTGGACAAAAATTTAAAAAACATGTTAGCGAGAAAATTTGCAAATAATTTCTTTAACGAAAATTGGTATTTTCTTTGCAAAAATTGGTTCACGAAAATTATGTTTTTTTTTTACTAAAATTTGCTAAACAATTATTTTTCACGAAAATGTGATTTAATTTTTTTTACAATAACTTATACATTTATTACTACCAACACTTCACAAAAAAATCTTCCAAAAGTAACTTCTTCAAAAATACTCAAATTATTTTACATAACATTTTTTACACGAAAATTTGCGAAAAAAAATGTTTTTTTAAGAAAATTCACTAACAAATCCAATACCAACATGGCTATGGAAAGGAAAGAAAAATCACAAAGATAAAATATTATGTTTAGTGAAAATTCACTAAAATTCTAAGGTAACGTTCCATTACTTCATTAAATGTATAGTTACTTTTAGTGAATTTTCTTAAAAAAAATTCACTAATGAGGAGATCCCGACTTTTGAATTTTGAAAAAATTTCTTCAAATGAGCGCTAATTAGGCCCCCCAGAACACATATTCGGGGTCAGTTAAAATTTTTATATGTTTATATATATATATATATATATATATATATATATATATATATATATATATATATATATATATATATATATATATTTGTATCACACCGATAACTCAAAAAATAATGGGCCGATTTTGATTAAATTTTGTGAATACCTTCCTTTTGCAAAGGGCTTGGATAAGTTCGTTATCCAGGAAAATCGGTCCAGGTTTTCCCGGAAAATTTTGTGTTTTCTTTCAACAAAAAAATTATATCTCCGGAATTAATAAAGTAAGGGCAACCAAATTTCGTACGCTTTTCGTACATCCTTATAGGTAAGCTACATACCAAAATTTAGCTCTGTGGGTCAAAAGACAAAAAAGTTATTGGCATTTAAAGAAAAATAAATCGGGGTTTTTCACAAAACGTCAAAGTTGCGATTTAAACGTCAAAATTGGCAACATTTAGGAAAAGAACATGAATCTAATACGGGCTATGGAAATAAAATGTCTCAAGAAGAATGTTTTACAAACCCTGAAGTCTTAGTTTCAACCGTCATTGTCCTTCATTTTAATAAAATGTTTCCAGAAAATTCATTTCAAATAGACCCTTTCTCTGACGCTTGGCAGTAGTCTTAGCTATAGAGTTTATCGTTTAATGGTATATAATTTTTGTAGAATTTTCGTAAAAAAATCAATAAAGCTCAATGTATCTGTTATTATACAAGATATGAAAAAAAATTGTATATATTAATTATAGGGTGTCTTGAGCAACATCTTAAAAAATTATTTCTACAATCACAGGGTGGCCCATAAGTCGTTGGTGATACAAATTTTCTTTTTTTTTTAATCAAACACGCCTTATGTTATTGCATTTTTGCATTTTTCATCGAAATATAATGCATGTTTGATAGAAGAAAATTTTTGGACGCTAAGTGCGTTATGGTAGCGAATTTTGATCAAATGCTTAATATTTGAATAGCTCAATTTGCTATTAACCCATAAGGTTGACCAAGAAACGAGTTTTTTCGGGAACACTTTAAGTTTACTTTCGGACATTTTTGTACATTTTCAAACAAGAAAGTTATTTTGATGAAACATGGCACATTGTTTTTACTATATAGGTTATACTGGTAACCAAATTTGATGCCTGCTTTCTTAAAAAACACACATTATTGCGATTAAAAAATAGTTTTATGAAAATTCACTACCATAACGCACTTGCTGCGTCCAGAGTTTTTTTGGGAACTGAAAAACTGAAGTTTAATATTCAGTATCCATATACATCTGTTCGACCATAGAGTAATATATGTTTAACATTGACATATTAACCATTAGCTAAAACCTAGCACTGGAAATTCTACTGTCTAATTAGAACAAAGCATTGTTTAATCTGTTTGTAACACATATTATACATAGTACATTTTAGTAAATTTTCGTAGAAAAAATTCACCAATGGGGAGATCCCGACTTTTGTATTTTGAAAAAAACTTTGCAAATGAGCGCGAACTCGAACCCCTAGAACCCATATCTGGGGTCAGTTTCAATTTTTATATGTTTATATATATATATATATATATATATATATATATATATATATATATATATATATATATATATATATATATATATATATATATATATATATATATATATATGTCACATCGATAACTCAAAAAATAATAGGCTGATTTTGATAAAATTTGGCATGTACCTTCCTTTTGTAAATGGCCCTGGATAAGTTTGTTAGTCAGGAAAATCAGACGAGGTTTTCCGGGGGAAATTTTCAGTTTTCATTAGAAAAAAAAATTTATCTCAAAAAATAAAAAAGCTGTGATAACCAAATTTGATTCATTTGAAATTCATTTTGTGCAAATATTTAAGTAAAATGAAGGACAATGGTACATTTTAAATGAAACATCTAGTTCAATTTCAGTCATTATTTTCTTCATTTAATATAATTCCTAGATTAATTTACCAATTTTCATGACAACAAGAAATCAAACTATATGACGTGATGATGTCGTACCACGCCATAAATTAGCAAGTCGGCATCATCATTTCAGTGCTGAAAATATGGCTGAAATGAAATTACCCCGAGGCTTCAGGATGATTTAATACATTTGTATACCATCTATCCCTGATTAGTAGTCAATTTTCGTGCCACCGCAATATCTGTGCTCGGCCGTTTATTATATAACTTACTATTGCATGTGACTGCAATAATAATGTAAAAAAGCATGAAAATGTTGGAAAAATCATGCAATATGCTGTGCTGACATTACAGAAGTACATAGATCATGCAGCAGCTTTTGTTCGGGAAAGAACTTTATAGCGCAATGTTCATGTTTTTAACCAGAGATAATTGATCACAAATAACAAAAAACTTATTGAACAACGTGTTCACTAAGTATGATGTTTTTTGACACGGAATGAAATATTTATTACGGAATATTAAAGAGAATTTATCATTAATAAAACAATAAGAAATAATACATTTATTATAATAATAATGTATTTAAGTACACTTGGAGAACACCCAAATCACCACAACACATATTTCAGAGACCTTACGATCGTTTCGTTGACAAAGTCAACATCTTCAGAGGAAGAAAAATTCTAACATAAAAAACTAGATCTCGTATATTTATATCGCGTCAAGGTAAACGAACTAGTCCGAAGTAAAGTTGTCGTCCAAGAACGATCGTTTGTTTATTGCGCAGTGAAACAGGTCGGAGACCTGCTTTAATCTTTTGGTCGACAAATTTATGACCCTTATCTAATATAGGTATTAAAAGGACCAGAGTTCTTTAAAGAAACGGGACGTTTCTTTTCGATCTAGAAATTTACTATGTGGATATTGGTTCATGCCGATAAAGACATCTGGTGAGATAAGCAACATAAACTCAACTCATCTCTTTTAAAAATAGAAAACTAAAAACCCAGATCTCTGTCTTACCGTATTAACTTTAACAAAGGAAAAATAGTTCAACTAAAATACTACATAAAAACTATATTTATATTGATTTTAATTCTACGTGAAAATATTTATATTGACTACATATATACAAAAAACCGAACCGGTATTTAAATCAAGACAAACATAGTGATTAGTATATGTATAAACCAGTCGAGTTATTGACAATAATTTATTAGTCTACCAGCCAAATTAGAAATATTTAAGCGGTCAAATGCAAAGAGAAAACAAAGAGCTAGAAATTACAGGTGCCGCACGGTTTAATGAAGTTTTGTTCTTAATAGACCTTAATATAAAAATACTTTCTAATGAATCAAGCATAGTTTGATGTCTGACGTTTTTGACAAGTTTCAAATTTTCTTTGTCAATGTGGTGGTTATTATCCCATATATGTTGTGCCACACATGATTTCTCCACCGTACCATATCGTAACTGTGCGAGATGTTCACGAAATCTGGTGGCTATGTTTCTCCTAGTTTGACCCACGTATTTAAGATCACAATCTTTGCAACTAATCTCATAAATTCCGGACATTTCAGTGACTTTGTCTTTGTCTTTCGTATTACCCAACAAATTTTTTAAATTACTTTTCGTCGAAAACGTCAAATGTAAATCGACTTTCTTAAAAATACTTTCCAAACCCTTTGCGATTCGTGGTTCATAAGGTAAACACACAAATTTTTTCTCGATTTTATCATTCTTAAATGTCGTACATTCAGATATCAACTTATTTGTTCTGTGTTTGTTAACTAATTTGTCTATGAAACCACCCGAGTAACCGTTATATCTCGCCACATTTTTTATGTATTTTAATTCTGTATTAAATCTATTTTTACTCAACGGAAAATTGATCAATCTATTTACTAAGAAATTTAAACTAGCCGTTTTTTGTGCAAACGTATGATGTGAGTCATTAGGAATATAACTAATAGTAGCCGTTTCCTTCCTATAGACATCGAATTCAAGCGAGTCTTTATTTTTAATAACTAATACATCTAGGAACGAAAGTTTATTGTTGATTTCTATTTCGTGGGTAAATTTTATTGAATCAAATTGACTATTTAGTTTTTCAGTAAATTCTTCTACCTTACATGTATTTGTGTCAAACACTGCAAAAATATCATCGACATAACGAAACCAAACGCTAGGAAAATACCCACTTTTATTTTTAAATCCGTCTCAAATCTGCTTATAAACAAATCTGCAATAAAAGGCGATACTGGATTGCCCATAGCTGTGCCTTCACTTTGTTCAAAGAACTCATTGTTAAATTGGAAACTATTTTGTTTTATACAAAGGCTAGTTAGAGTTAAATATTCTTTGCAGACGTCTTGACTTATATTGTTCAATTTTAATAATTCTTCCAAATACTCCAACGTTTGTTTTGTGGGTACACTAGGAAATAATGACGCCACGTCGAATGACATCAAAATCTCTCCTTCCAATAATTTAACATCTTTAATTTTATCAATAAAATCAAGAGAATTTAGCACCGAACAACTTTTTTGTTTAATAGGTGGTCTTTTAAACTCGTTTGACAACCACTTTGCCAAATTATATGTTGGAGAATCTATAGCCGAAATGATAGGCCTCATTAATTTTCCCGGTTTATGGATTTTCGGGAGACAATATTTTTTGGCGACTTTAGGATTAGAAACTTGTAAACGTCTTCTTAAATCCTTTGTTATGAGATTTGGACATTTTTTAAAACTGTTTTTAACTTCGTTAATCATTCTTGGTAACGGATTTTTCTCTAATTTTCTATACGGCTCTGACTCTATTGCATTACTCACTCGCTCTTTATAATCACTTTTGTCCATTATCACCACTTTATTGCCTTTATCCGCCTTAATATAAAAAAACAATCCTTTTTTCGCAATCGTTTAACTATTTTTATTTGATTATAATTTTTGTTTTTTGTAGGATTGTTTTCTTTTAGATTTTTAGAGATTTTCTTTTTACATAGTGAATAATGTATTTAACCAACGTGATACAAAATATATACACAATACATGTACACAATGTATGTATGGCATGTCAAAACAATATACAAAAGTAAACACACCTATTGACTCCATTATAAAAAGTCTGGACGCAGCAAGTGCGTTGTGGTAGTGAATTTTCATTAAAATGTTTTTAATAACAAATGTCTTTTTTTTAAGAAAGCAGGAATAAAATTTGGTTACCAGTATAACCTATATAGTAGAAAAATGTACCATATTTCATCACAATGACTTTATTGTTTGAAAATGTACACCAATTTTCCGAAAATAAACTTACAATGTTCCGGAAAAAACTGGTTCCTGGCCAACGAACGTTAGGTTAACAGCAAAGTGAGCTATTGAAATTTGAAACTTTAATGAAGATTAGCTACCATAACGCACTTGCTGCGTCCTGTAAAAATTTAAATCAGTTGCAGAAAAGAAAAAGCACTTGTGAAGCCACGGGAAAAGTCTACGGCTGTATTAATTATGGAACGGTTTCACTAAATTAGGGCAATAACAACCAGATGTGCTACCAGATGATCAAACAACGGTAAAATCAAATAAGACTAAAAAAAATTTAAACAGTATAACCTATATAGTAGAAACAATGTACCATATTTCATCAAAATGGTTTTATTGTTTGAAAATGCACAAAAGTTCCCGAAAAAACTGGTGGCAGGCCAACGAACGTTATTAACAATAGCAAATTGGGCTATTGAAAATTGAATCTTTAATGAAAATTTGCTACCATAACGCACTTGCTGCGTCCAGTAAAAAATTAAATCGTTTGCAGAAAAGAACAAGCACTAGTTAAGCCACTAGAAAAGTCTACGGCTGTATTAACTATGGAACGGTTTCACTAAGTTAGGGCAATAACAAACAACCAAATGTGCTATTCGAATTGAATTAAGTCTTAAAAGTTTTCATCTCGACCTAATTGAATTTGTCATACAAAAACTCGCTAAAAATTCATCGGAATTACAGAAAAAAAAGGTAAGTCTCTAACTGAGATTAGAACGCGTGTTATAGGAGTTCATTATTAAATCCACTCTGCTTCCTCTACCTCTCGGTCATTGTCGACATGACATATCTATTAACTAACAGGTATATACTCTAGTATAGTAATTTTCTAACGTCCTAATTATTTACACTATACAATTTCTACTTAGAATTGATAATTTTTATGAAAATTCACTACCATAACGCATTTGTGCGTCCAGACTTTTTTATTTTATAAGGTCGTCAAAGTATAGTTTTTGCTAAATTTAATTATGCTTTTATAATCTTTCTTTAGTTTTTCATATTCAGTTTTAATTGATAAACTCCTAGTTGTTGTAAGAAGCCAACATAAGTGTTTCAGTTTTCTACCCATTTCAATAATTTCCTCAGTTATTCAAGGGCGAGATTTGAAATTGCTTTTTTTTACTAGAGCTTTTATACATCCCGGGACATATTTTGTCTACGCAATGTGTTAATCTAGCCAAAAAATCAAAATAAGCTACATTTACATTGTTAGCCGTATAAACTCTATACAGGTGCTTTAATTTTAGTGAATTTTTATTAGAAAAAATTCACTGGTAAAAAGGTATCGATGGTGAGACTTTGAACATTTTTTCAAATGAGCGCGAGCTAGGTAGGACCCCTAGAACCCACATCCGGGGTCAGTTTCAATTTGTATATGCTTATATATATATATATATATATATATATATATATATATATATATATATATATATATATATATATATATCCAACCGATAACTTAAAAATAATTAACCGATTTCGATGAAACTCGGCAAATGCCTTTCTTTTATTAATGGCTTAGATGAGTTTGTTAGCCAGGAAAATCGGACAAGGTTTTCCCGGAAAATTTTTTGTTTTCTTTCGAAAAAAAAATTCTCCGAAAATTACAAAGGTATTTTAATGAAATTTTGTGAATATGTTGTCTCAGGACTTTCTACAAAATTGAGTTATTCAAATTTTGGGTTAGCTTTAAAAATAACAAAGTTATTTTAATGAAATTTTGTGAATATATTTCCTTGGAAAAGGCCTTACTACACACGAAAATTTAACTGTCTAAGTGTATAGAAAATTGAGCTATTTAAATTTGAAGCATTTAATAAAAATTCACTGCCATAACGCACTTGCTGCGTCCCGAACTTTTTTACTATGCTAACGGAGAAAACATTTTCCCGCAAAGCTTTTTAAATATGTGCGTCAGCATTAGATTTTATATTTTTTCCTAGGACAAAAGCTCATGGAATGTAAAACTGAATTCAATAATACGGTTTGTGTCTCTGTAATTATTAATATGGTGCATTTTTGTATGCGTGACATAGTTGCCTTATCGATTGTATTGTTGACAATAAAATGTCGTGATGGAAGAACGTAATTTCATACGGGAATCCTCCATTGTTGCCTGTCAATGTAAATTTCAGAACGCAGTCATTAGTTGTTTAGATCCGTGCGCGGTTATAATGAACATTTTTACTGGCATAATAAAGTTTTCCGGTTACCGAAATTCTGCACTGTGTTCATAATCGCTAGACCGCCAAATGTTCAACTGTTTACGATTTGACCATTGTTAGAAAACTTTTCAACCATTCTGTTTTATCTCAGTAAAATTCGGTGCTTCATTCACATCTAGATAGTACAGTTAATATAAGAATATATATATATATATATATATATATATATATATATATATATATATATATATATATATAAGATAAAAGTCGTTAGTGGAAGATGTGTAAACTTTAACTAAATTAGTGATATACGTGTCAAAATGGGCCAGCAAAAGATTGAAAATACTCCTGTATCTGATCTCAAAGTACGTAAAGGTTTCAAGTATTTAACACTAATCATTAGATTATGATAAGTACACTTGCAGAACCCCAATCATCACAACACATCTTTTTAAAGATCTGAGGATCGTTTCACTAACAAAGTTACCGTCATCAGAGGATGAAAAAACTACTTACTACTAAACATCACCCTCTATACTAAGTCTTAGGTAAAGAACGATACTGAGAGGGAGACTAAATCGCAAACAAATTTTCTGTGTATTTGATTTTAATTGCCAGACGAGGTTTTTGAACTTCTGTTATAACTTTATCTGACAAGTTTCGGAATGTTTATCTGTATCAAAGACAGAGCGCAAACAGAGGACTACAAATCAGTGGCGGAGCTAGGTTTAAGGAATTTTTGTTTTTGATTGCCTTAATAAGTCAAATACTTTTGTACGCATTTAGCTTCGCTTGCTGTCTTAACATTTTTGATAAGGTTCAAATTTTATTGATCTATGTGTTGGTTATTATCCCAAATATGTTGTGCCACGCATAACTTGTCTACACTACCGTATCTCAGCTGTGCCAGATGTTCCCTGAATCTAGTCTCAATGGTTCTCTTAGTCTGCCCAACGTATTTAAGATTACAATCTTTACAATCTACCTCATAGATACCCGAGATTTAAGTGGGTTTATCTTTATCTTTCGTATTACCAAACACATTTTCTAAATTATATTAGCTGCATATCGGCTTTATTAAAACTGATCTTGAGATCCCTTGTGATATTCGGTTCAAAAGGTAGGTAAGCAAATTTTCTCTCTTTTTTATTTTTCCTAAATGTCGTGCATTCCGCTAACATTTTCTTTGTTATGTGTTTATTAATTAATTTTTCCACTAAGCAATCCGAATATACGTTATATTTAGCCACGTTTTTAATGTACTACCCCCAAAAAACCACATGACATGACAACAGGAAATAAACAAGAGCGTAATATACATTAAAAAGGTTGTTAAGATTTAGTGTAGGTTTCAACTGCAGAATTTCATAGAATGCTGAGCTCACACGCTTAGATACGTAATCAATCTGAACCACCCAACGAAGATATTAGTCGATGTAAAGGCCAAGAAATTTTGCAGAGGGTGAAAATTGAATGGAAAACTTCCGACTCTTAAGACATTATCTCCTAAGAGATCAGCTTTTATATTAAATAATTTCATAATTAATGATCAAGCGATCCACACAACACCAATCAGCTGAGATACTCAGAGGGAGACTAAATCGCAAGCAAATTTTCTGTGTATTTGATTTTAATTGCCGGATGAGGTTTTTGAACTTCTTTTTATAACTTTATCTGACAAGTTTCGGAATGTTTATCTGTATCAAAGACAGAGCGCAAACAGAGGACTACAAACCAGTGGCGGACCTAGGTTTAAGGAACTTTTATTTTTTATTGCCTTAGAAAGATAAATACTTTTGTACGCATCTAGCTTCGCTGGCTAACTTCGCTGGCTGTCTTAACATTTTTGATAAGGTTAGGATTTTCCTTATCAATGTGGTGGTTATTATCCCAAATATGGTGTGCCACGCATGACTTGTCTACACTACCGTATATCAGCTGTGCCAGATATTCCCTGAATCTAGTCTCAATGGTTCTCTTAGTCTGCCCAACGTATTTAAAATTACAATCTTTACAATCTATTTCATAGATACCCGAGATTGCAGTGGGTTTATCTTTATCTTTCGTATTACCAAACAAATTTTCTAAATTATTTTTTTGTCGAACAAGTTAGCTGTAATTCGGCTTTCTTAAAAATGCACTCGAAGCCCCTTGTGATACACGGTTCAAAAGGTAGGGAAACAATTTTTGTCTCTTTTTTATTTTCCCTAAATGTCGTGCATTCCGCTAACATTTTCTTTGTTTTGTGTTTATTAATTAATTTTTCCATTAAGCAATCCGAATACCCGTTATATTTAGCCACGTTTTTAATGTACTCTATTTCTATACTATATCTATTTTTACTGAAGGGAAATTTCATTAATCTATTTATTAAGAAATTTAAACTGAAGGTTTTTTGTACAAATGTATGATGTGAGTCATTTGGAATGTCACTTAGGGTGGTAGTTTCCTTCATGTGGACATCGAATTCAAGAGAGCCATTATTTTAATAACTAGTACATCTAGAAAAGGAAGTTTACTGTTAACTTCTAATTAGTGGGTGAATTTTATTGAATCAAATTGAGAGCTCAGTTTTTTTATAAAATCATCTACTTTGCATATATTTTTGTTAAACACTGTAAAAATATCGTCCATATACTGAAACCATACTCTAGGAAAATACTCACCTTCATTTTCTAAACCCGTCTCAAATCTACTAATGGAAAGGTCCGCAATGAATGGAGTGAGTGGGTTGCCCATTTCCGTGCCTATTTTCCTAGAGTATGGTTTCGTTATGTGGACGATATTTTTGCAGTGTTTAACACAAACATTTGCAAAGTAGATGATTATATTAAAAGACCGAACTGTCTATTTTAAGAAATGAGAAGTGTAGCATAAATCTAAAACACTCTAATATACATTTTATGCAATATTTACCATTTATAATCCACAATACTTATACTAATTGTCACGTTTCAAATCTCCACTTTGACATTTACAGGAGAAAAATTATAAAATTTTCAAAGTAATCTTTCGAGTACTTCCGCAACTTTTTGCGCCATGAAAAGATAAACGTTGTCTGTACTATTTAATAGATTTGGTTCAATACATACAATTTGATTCAATAAAATTTTAACCATAACGCACTGTCTGTGGTATTTTTTTTTGTACGCAGGGAAGTATGAAGTAAACATAAAATAACAATTTATCTAAAGGCGTATTATAATACTACCTTATTAAGTCGATAAAAGGAAAGAAGTGGCTTGAACACACAAAATTCGTGTGCGCAATATATGTATATATATATATATATATATATATATATATATATATATATATATATATATATATATATATATATATATATATATATATATATATATATATATATATATATATATAAAAACGTGTAACGATTTCTATGAAAATGCATTACCATAACGCATTTGCTACGTCCAGAGTTTTATAGTCCTACATCGCACTTTTATAATAAGAAACAAATTATGAAACTACTTGCGGGTATCAAATTTGTAATTTTAATTTTCAAAACTTGGTTAGCTTATCAACATCCCAAAACCCAGCAAAATCTGCTGTTCCCTCAAAACTACAGGCCTATTAGCCTACTACCAGTCATCGGCAAAATCGCCGAAAACTGATTCAGAAAAGGCTAGCTTCATTCACCTCTGAGAATCATATCCTCCCAGACGAGCAATTCGATTTCAGTCACCAGAACTCCACTACAGACCAAGTCCTTCGTGTGGTGGAAAACATTAGCGAAAGTTTTAATAAAAACAAATCAACTGGTACAATATTTCTCGACATTGCTTAAGCCTTCGATATGGTTTGGCATGCGGGCCTCCTAAACAAACTTCTATCATTCAATTATCCTTTCCCTCTGATTCTGCTAATCAGGTCATACTTGCAACAGAGGAAGTTTCAGGTCAAACATCTGGGAACCAGATCTAGAACGCACTCAGCCACGGCTGGTCTCCCGCAGGGTTCTGCTATCTCCCCTTTGCTGTACAATATATTTGTGGCAGGCATTCCGACACCGCCTCCAAACGTGACATACGCACTGTACGCAGACGACACCACCATCCTCAGCAGCTCCACTCAGCCGAGGATAATAACCAAACGGCTTCAGACCGCCGTAGACGAGCTGAAAGGCTGCTGTAGGAAATCTTGTCTAGCCATAAACCCCGATAAATGTTCAGCAGTCCTATTTTCCAAGAGGAGACACACACCTCACGAACACGTTTCATTAGACAACCGTCTAATTCCCTGGCAAGATTCAACCAAATATCTCGGGGTTTTCCTTGACAAACGCTTAACATGGCGCCGCCATGTCCAATATGCCAGACGAAAAGCGTCGATGTTCATCTCGAAGCTGTTCCCACTTCTAAATAGAAATTCCAAATTGTCCATGAACAATAAATTTCTCATGTACAAAGTCATAATCCGGCCAACCTTGACCGATGCATCCCCTGCATGGGCCATCGTGGCCGCAACATACTTCAAGATCCTTCAAATCATCCAGAATAAAACTCTGAGAATGGTTACCGGAGCGCCATGGTTTGTCAAAAACAGTCAGGTTCATTCTGATCTGGAAATGCCTTCCATACTTGAGTTTATAACTCAACTATCCACAACTCAGTTCGCAAAAGCCGCTTCTCACCCGAATGCTCTTCTCCGTAGTGCCACCGACTACGATGAGTAACTTCCACATAGGCATAAGCGTCCAAAGCTTATACTTACCCGCTAACGCCCCCGAGGCAAAAATAGAATGGAGACATTCAAACCCAAACGTCATTGTGTGAAATCTTTCCGACGGAGGTAGGGACTAACGTCCGGTACTCCCGGGAGCGGCGTTTTAGTGAGTAGGAGTCTCACAGTACCTCAAAATCTCACGCACTACGGTGTCGTGAATGTGGTCTGCATGTAGCATTTCTCCCTCCCGTATCCAAAAACAAAAATAGGAGGAAATCGATAAATGGCGCCTACTTGAGTTTAAGATTTGCATGTTATTATAATTAGACTTCATCGAATATCAAAGTGGGTTATCTCTTCGCTTGCTTACCACTTCTTTAGCTTTCCCTATCTCAATGTTTACTTTTGTTCTTTTAGGTTACTTCTTAGGTAATGGTATTTATCCTTGTTGTTATTTGCAGAGTCCGGCAGCACACCATCATAAGGAAGTCTTGCCATCAAAGTATGGGTCCAAACCGCAAACATCGTCTACTGGAAAACATTTAAAAGTCTCAACTCGAAACAGTATTCCAACATCTAAGAGTACGCTTATTCATCCAGAAGTGAGTGTAAAATCTAACCTACCTCTTAATTATTTTTCTTCATTCTTCATTCTTCTATCCTTTTATTATTTAACAATTAGATATTTTTGTCGTAAGGTGTACCTTAAAAGGTATATGTTTCTAAACTATCCACACGCAAGAGATTTAATTGAATTCAGTTTATAAAAACATTTCACGAATAGACAGCTAGATAAGTACATCAACAACAGTCTAATATGTGGTCATTCATATTGCCCACACACGGACGGACAATATTGATTTGACAGTTAAATACGTTAGTAAGTAAATAGCATTAGATATTATTATAGCCAATCGAGCAATATAGACAATTGCATCATGTACCGGTATAATACGGGTTACCAGAGTGATGTCTGTTCAGTTTCAGTTCAGCTTTTTTTTACATATATATCAACAACACACCACGAGAGCTTACAGCCTGAATACTATCGTACCGTGGGTATCGGCAAGGAGGAAAGAGGCAACTTGTTAATTCTGGACTTGAAGGTTTGGAGGTTCGGGGGAGAAGGAAAAACCTGTGCCGGCAAGGAATTCCACAACTTGGAAGTCCTCGGGACAAAAAAGCGGCCATAACAAGATGTTCTATGTCTGGTGACCTGGACAGTAAAGGGGTGCATTCGCTCTGTTCCCCTGGTAGATCTGTTGGGGACAGCAGGTGGAGGAAATATGAAAGAAAGTTCCTCTGAGCAGTGCCCGTGCAGATACCTATAAAAGAGAGAGGGGTCACCGACGGCACGTCGGTGGGCAAGGGATGACAGCCTTTGGGTGAAGGTAGGGTCACCGATTAGACTTATAGCTCTCTTCTGAATGGAGTCCTGGATAGCGAGTGTAGAAGCGGCAATGGCACCCCAGATGTGGGAGGAGTATTCGAGGTTTGGCCTTATTTGTAAAGTTTATAAGGTATATAGATTAGCTGATGAAAAGTATTTGCGAGCCCGGAAGAGGAAACCTAATTTCTTAGCAGCCGCTTCTGCGATTGATGTGACATGTTGGTGACAATTGAGATTTCCATCCACAGAAATGCCAACAAGTGAAAAGGACTCATTACTTTGAATAACTTGGTTGTTCATTGTGATGGGTCTAGGGCTGGTGTATCTGTTATGAGATAGAAAGCAGGACTGAGATTTGGTGGGGTTGAATTGTACAAGATTTCTACTTCCCCAGTCTAATATTTTTTGGAGATCCACAGAGACAGAACCCTCTATGAGTCTGCGATCCTCATCTAATTGGGCTAAAGAGACAGGCTTAGAATATTGTATATTTGAGAGAAGGGTGCTGTCATCCGCGTAACTGTGAACTGGGTTGGATGTGCTAGAGAGGAGGTCATTGATGTGGAGAAGAAACAAAGTAGGAGCTAAAGCTGAACCTTGAGGGACTCCTGCATGAATTTGATACAGTTTAGGGGAATGACCATCCACGACAACATAAATGCTCCAGTTGGAGAGAAAATTTGCTGTCCAGGTACAGAGTTTTGGTGGTAGGCCATAGGCCGGAAGTTTATTAAGCAGCGCTGCGTGCCAGACCTGGTCGAATGCTTTGGATATGTCTAGAGGACAATCTGAGATTCACCGTGCAGTTCCATAGACTTGTTGCAAGAATGGGTGACAACGGAAACGAGGTCGGCAGTTAATCTGCGCTGACGGAATCCATACTGCCTGTCGTGGATTAGACTGTGTTTTTCAAGATATTTTAGTAAATCGGTGTTTAAATACTTTTCCATCATTTTAGAGACGATTGAAAGGAGACAAATAGGCATGTAGTTGCTAGGAAGCCCTTTGGATCCTTTCTTGGGAACGGGATGTACGCGAGCAGTTTTCCAGTTACTAGGGAATATGCCTCTATTGTAAGATGTATCAAACAGAAGAGTCAGGACAGGAGCAAGTTCTGGTGCGCATTTTTTTAAGAACAGTTGCTGGGATCTCGTCAAGACCAGAGGATTTCCTGGTATTAAGAGGAGAGAGCATCTTTCGTACCTTTTTAGTTTTGAAAATGATATCCGTCATTTTATGCGCGACGTGATTGGTGGTTGAACATTTCGAGAATTATGTCAGACCTGTTGTTTGTATATAGTTGTATCTGTTAGTATGGTGCAATCATATAGTTTTTATTGTGTGTTTTTGATGACTCCTTGTGGTTGGCATTGGTAATGTGCAGCTTTTACAGCTTCTAGCAACCCGTGTTTGAGAGCCAATGCTTGATAGATTATATCTGCTACCTGATTGTCCTATGAGTGTATTCTAGTACATACTGCTGTGATGTGCTGTATTGTATTTGGTTTTGCGTGACACTTCCCACATCCATACTTTGTTACGGATGTTTTTTTTAACTACATTTTTGGCCTCGAGCATTCACTCATACGGCCACGGACTTTTTTTACATTAACTTCTGGATACCGACCTCTATTTACTTGTTTACGTTTCCATCCTTACGGTCATGACCTACATGTTACTTGGCTTGCATAAGCTCTAGGTGGTTATCTATACACATATGAATATTTTATTATATACATTTGTTTTAAATTATTGCTAAGGTTGTATTTTAAAACATACTTTTTATAGTTCTTTGCGCTGATGACTTGGTATTGTATGACCATTATAAACCAAGTAATTTTAGGAAACAGCACACCTTTTTCAAGTCATTTATTCGACCTTATCTTATCGACGTCGTGTTTATGTCCCCCATACAAAGCTTTTGTTTTACAATCATAAATATTTTCTGCTGTTATTATTATTATTGTTTTTGTTTTTTCTTTATATGTACATAATTGTCGGGGTTTTTGATTACCCAAGACAATGAGTACTTGTATACACTGTGAAAAGAGCACGTGTTATGAGGAAGCCAGAACACTCCGGTAACCGGGGTAGAAGTCGCACGCTATCAGAAATATCCTACGACCCCACAACACCCCCTCCCCCCACCCCACCCCACACGACCAAACATGTTCCGTGATGCTTATTTATGACATCGGTGTCCTTTGCAACCATTGGGGGATGTTTTTTAGTCGAGGCTCAAAAAATTGCGGACGATGTTAGCAGTACCCAGCGAAGCAGCCTTCTGCATTGTACGCATATGTTTTTCGTGAAGTTGCAACCTCTTCGCAGCATTTTGCCATCCTTTTGAAACCAGTCCATTTGTGGACACCACGATTGGAACTATCTCAACTTCTCGCAACCTGTACATGTCTTTCAACTCAACAGCCAACGGTTCGTATTTCCTCTTCTTCTCAGCGACTGTTGGTACAGTGTGAGTATCCATGGGGACCTCAGCATCAATTATTATTGCTTTCTTCGCTAGCATATCAAATACGACTATGTCAAGTCGCTTGGGCTCCACCGACCTATCAGTAATGATCTCACTATCCCATAGAATCTGTGCTCGTTCATTGCTAATTACATGCTCAGGCTTGCATTTATAATACGGTTGTTTGACCTCTGTGAGTCCGTATCTCCTCGCGATTGCTTGGTGAATCACTTTGGCAACATTATTATGGCTTTGGAGATATTCAGTCACAGCTAGTGACGGACATCCATTGCAGATATGCTGGATTGACTCATTGATAGTCCTACATAAACGGCACCTACTATCGATCTGTTGGCCCAGGGTGTATTTGCGATAAGCTCTTGTCTTGATTACTTGATCTCGAATTAAGAAAATAAAGCCTTCTGTCTCACCATAGAGGCCTCCGGTTCGGAGCCACTTCGTGGAACCCTTTTTATCAATATTGTCTAAAGTAAGTGCTGGGATAAATCTCCCATGAAGTTCCTTGATTTTCCACGCATCAATACGGTATTCAGATTTATCATAGGAAAACTCTTGATTCTCCTGAGCTAGATCCAATGCGCTAGCGTCTTTGTCTTGAGAACAAACGGCTCTATGAAGTTCTGAGTTAATGGACAGAAATTATTGTCGGAGTCTTGCTTCCTGCTGACGACATAGCGTTTCCAAGCTGAGAACTCCTCTGCCCGCATTATTTCCAGGTAAGTACAACCTGGTAATGGAACTGTGAGGATGATGGAGTCGGTGTCTTGTAAGCATCGTTGTTATTTTTCTGTCGAAGGCGTGGAGAGATGTGTCTGTCCGTTTTATTACACCAAAGGTATAAGTTGCCACCGGGATGGCCCAGGTATTAATTGCAGAGATTTTATTTCTTGAGTTGATGTTGGACCCGCATATCTTATCCACTTTGGAAAGCACCTTATTCCGAATTCTATTTCTGGTGTTTGTATTAGAGATTCCTAGTAACTTTAGTAACCCCAGGTATTTGTATGCATCCTCAGTGCCAAAGTTTTTGATTATCGTGTCTTCAGAGAGTCGTAGATTATGTTCTTTATCCCTGACATGTAGGGTAGCGCACTTGTCCACTCCAAACTCCATGCATATATCATTACTAAACCTCTTGACAAGGGTGAATTCACTTTATAATTTGTCCCTGGTTGATGCATATAGTCTGAGGTCATTCATGTAGAATTGCTGCGATATGCGGACCCCTGGACTTTTCTTCACAAGGTTATTATTATTATTATTATATTATTACTATTATTATTTTTTTAATTAATTATTATTTTTATTATTATGAGTATTATTATTCGTAGCAAATATACTATTATTACTATTTACGTATCTTTACAAAATCATTTTGCCGTTGGGAACCGTAAAATGCGAAAATCACGAGTTCTTTTATGATTCCATAAAAAGAGAGTTTATATTTAACATATGTATAGCATAATATGTATCTAAAGGGTGGAATCTGAAAAATGGATTTTTACGACGGATCCCCCTTAAAAAACTCATAAATATTTAGGATATCTCTCGACCACAAATCAAAGGAGAACTTTGTAAAGACAGATTTGGTCGGAATAGCGTACAAAGTCATCAACTGATATAAGAGCCTCTCGTGAAAGCCGAGTTCCGAATAAATCCTTTTAGGTCTCCTGAATCCAGCCAGGATGGGAAAACACCGTATTAAAACTATTCACTGCAGAGTTTCAGATTACTTTAGAAGTTGAAAGCTAAGGTAGAAATATCAGACGATGTACAGAATTATGTTCCCTTATGTTATTAATCAAGATGAAATACGACCTCTAATTATTCATCATGACGCAAGGTCTCGTCTTACAAGACAAATAAAAATGAAAATTTCATTAGCATCATAAAGTTAACAGTACATGCTTGTTATATAGATTTTTTGTAGGGAATTTAGAAACCTGTTTTTAAATACCAAAGTGAATCATTTTGCACTTTTGAAATGTCCAAACATGTATTAATAGCCATGCGGCAGCAAGCGTGTTATGGTAGCAGCACAGCATAATAACTGTTTATTTTTTTATGCTGTGATAGCAGGCTCTCCGCGGTAGGTATAAACAGCGGCTTCGGCGAATCTGGCATTCAGAGCTGTCCGGGCCAAGCAAGGTGCTGGCTACCAACATACTTGCCGCTCCAGTCATCCGTTACTCGTTTGGAGTGATAACGTGGACAGTGGAAGAGTTGCGCCAATTGGATAGGGATACCCGCAAGCTTCTCCACAAACATCGAAGCTTGCACTCGAGGTCGTCAGTTCCTCGCTTATACCTCCCAAGACATCTCGGAGGTAGAAGACTACCAAACATGGAGTGGTTATACGGAAAATAGGTCCTTGAGATGAGTTGCAGGATCCTTAAACGCTCGGATCCTCTTCTGCGAATTGTCCAAACGCACGAAGGCGTTTGGAACATTGATGTTCAAGGCAGCAGGTAGATCAGCAGGTGAGCTCGGACTATGCTTCGATCACAGGTCGGAAAGAAGGCAAGATGATCGCTCGTTGGTGACTGACCTTGACAGTCCGACCTTAAGAGCTACACTTAGAGATGCCCTACAAAAACACCTATTGGGGCAGCATGTTGACAAGCCTTTGCACGGAGTCTTCTTCCGGCATATGGAAGAACACGGCTTGTCAACGAGGCTGACATTTTCTTTTTTTTTTTTAATCAACGGGGCTCCGATCGAAGACTGAAGGGTTCATCGTGGCCTGCCAAGATGGTGTTATAAACACCTTGGTCTACAACAAGCGCGCGATGCGGGTGGACGTGGCAGATGACAGCTGCAGAATCTGTCATCAATCG
The DNA here is from genome assembly GCA_964006375.1 of Tillus elongatus. Taxonomy (NCBI): domain Eukaryota; kingdom Metazoa; phylum Arthropoda; class Insecta; order Coleoptera; family Cleridae; genus Tillus; species Tillus elongatus. Next base: position 160,593,178 of record OZ023265.1, read on the forward strand.
CCGGAGGCTTTTATGCATCTCTTGAGTGCATGTCCGGTGATGGCGTCTGCCAATTACGTGTACCCGCATAATGCGGACCGTCGAGTGTTGTATTACCATATTCGAATTCGTATGGGATAGACCAAACACCAGTGCTGCCTCACCAACCGGAGGATATTGAGTCCGTGGTGGAGAACGAGAGATGCCGTATATACTGGAATTTCCCGGTCTCCACTGTCAGGCCAGTAGCCGCTAATAGGCCTGACATTATCCTTCTCGACAAACAAAATAAAATCCTGTTTGTTATAGAGTTCTCGGCTCCTGCTGAGGCTAACGTTAGTATAAAGGAGAGGGAACAACGGACCAGGTCTAGAAACCTTATGTTTGAGTTTAGGCAGCTTTATCCGGGACACAATATACGACTCGCCGTTCTGATTATTGGCTGTCTAGGGGGTGTACCCAATACGCTGCTGCGGGCACTCGAGAAAATTTCCGCATGCCACGCCGCTGCATATTCACTAGCTTTCAGGATGCCGAAATCTGTCGTTCTTGGATCTTTACGTCTCCTACGTTCTCTGAAGCTGGATTAATGACTTCCGGATTGAATTTTTTTAAATAAAAATTCACTAATATGAAAGACATGCGTTGAAACGACTTAGTGGTTAAAGTCCAATGCCTGAGAGACAGCGTTGTTAACTGCAATGCGATTGATTCATACAGCAGGTATAAACCATACATCAACGGTAACGAAACAAAATAAATAACAGGCATAAAATATACTACCTGAACCAACAATCGTGAAATTTCGGCCACAAATATCGCAAATGACAAGCGACATGAAATTAAAATTTGCCAAGTAATTGCTGTTTAACTGGGGGATTCAATCAGTTTTTAAAATACACTATATTTGTAGCTTGATGGAAGGCCCCAAATACAGTTTTAGCACAGCATAGATATATTATCCTGTGGTTTTAGACTGAAAGTGAACCATAATATAGTAGAAATGTAAACAAAATCAAGTCAAGTTTCTCTAAAAATGATTCAAAAATAACTTATTTTATCTTTAAACTTAAATAAGACGTCATATGAGACCGAAACAGTCGTTGAATGTGTTTCAATGGCAATTCTACTAATTCTGTAAATAATTGTTACGTATACTTCTAATATAATATTCCGGGCATGAAGCCGGCGTCAAGTATCATGTAAACAAAACGTTAGTTAACGTATCCTTAGATAGCTCAGTGGTAGTGTGTTTGTCTCTTACACAGAAGGTTGCGTGATCGATTCCAGCTCAATGAATATATGTTTTGTTTTTGTTTTATTTTGACATTTGGAGAAACAATAGTGCCAGATTTCATACGTTTTGAACAAGATCTCATTTTTGTTTAAAACGCCTGAATAACTTTGTCACCTTTGAGTCAGAAATTATAATTTTCAGCAGACATTTTATTATGGTTGATATTGAAAAAAACGGTTTGATTAGGTTGCCTAAAACGCGATTAATAAGGAAAAATAACTGCTACGTTTATAATTTGGCAGATACTTTACTTTTCTAAATATGGTCACATTTGTCTATGAGAATTAAGTTTATGGACTTTGTTTATTCTATGGTCACGTAGAACGTAACAATATGAATTAAGTTTCTTTCTGGAAATCTTATGTACGTTTAATAAAATTTGAAATACAAGATTTTTTTAAAGAGACTTACACTATCTACAGATTAAAAAAAATTTTTTTCAAGCTTCATAGAAAATTGTTGTAGTTTTGGGGATTTTTCTCAAAAGGAGTTAGAACACAAGATTTTTTTAGATAATAGAGAGATGGTCACACTTTCGAAAAAAATTCTTTAAATGTGCGCGTACTAGAACCTCTAAAATCGAACTTCAAGGTCTGTGTAAGTCTAAAGGATTAATTTTAGTAATATGCCGTATAATAAAAGCCTGGACGCAGCAAGTGCGTTATGGTAGTGAATTTTCATAGAAATGATCTGGCACAAAATATTTTATTATAACTTTTTTTTCCTGTAACATAGAAATCTAAATTTTGGTGTATAGTTTACTTTTTATATCGTAAACCTACCTACCAAATTTGGTTATCATAGATTTCTTATTTTTTAAGATAAAATTTTTTTTCAAATTAAGACTCAAAATTTTCCCAGAAAACCTCGTCCGATTTTTTTAATTAACGAACTTGTCAAAGTCATTTACAAAGGGAAGGTACATGCCAAATTTTATCAAAATCGGCCTATTATTCTTTGAGATAAAAAAATTTTTCGAATGAAAATTCAAATTTGCCCGGAAAACCTCGTCCGATTTTCTTGACTAACAAACTTGTCAAAGCTATTTACAAAAGAAAGGTACATGCCAAATTTTATTAAAATCGGCTTATTACTTTTTGAGATAAGAATTTTTTTCGAATGAAAACTCAAAATTTTCCCGGAAAACCTCGTCCGCTTTTCTTGACTAACAAACTTGTCAAAGCCATTTACAAAAGAAAGGTACATGCCAAATTTTATTAAAATCGGCTTATTACTTTTTGAGATAAGAATTTTTTTCGAATGAAAACTCAAAATTTTCCCGGAAAACCCCGTCCGATTTTCTTGACTAACAAACTTGTCAAAGCCATTTACAAAATAAAGGTACATGCCAAATTTTATTAAAATCGGCTTATTACTTTTTGAGATAAGAATTTTTTTCAAATGAAAACTCAACATTTTCCCGGAAAACCTCGTCCGATTTTCCTGGATAACGAACTTATCCAAGCCATTTACAAAATAAAGGTACATGCCAAATTTTATCAAAATCGGCCCATTATTTTTTGAGTTATCGGTGTGATACATATATATATATATATATATATATATATATATATATATATATATATATATATATATATATATATATATATATATATATATATATATATATATATATATATATATATATATATATATAAACATATAAAAATTGAAACTGACCCCGGATATGAGTACTAGGGGTCCTAGATCGCGCTCATTTGAAGAAATTTTTTCAAAATTCAAAAGTCGAGATCTCCTCATTAGTGAATTTTTTCTAAGAAAATTCACTAATAATGTACAATTCTTATAAAAATTCACTACTATAACGAACGCACTTGCTGCGTCCCGAAATCTTTGGTATCCTCTACGCGCACCCGGTCTGTGCCGGTTCTTATACGGAACATACTGTGTAATAAAACTATAAAAAGTAAAGCGTGCGAATGGTGTTAAAAGACAATCGCTGAAAAAAAAAATCACTTATAAAAATTACATTTCCTGACGTTCAGGTCTCTATATAAACCCCCTAAATCGAATACCCCCTCTGTCAAACTAAATTTGGAACTAGCGCTATATTTAGCACCGCACAATAGCGTGACTTTAATGTTTTATTGTTTAAAATTATTTATAGCGGATCATTTTAAGCTGTAATCGGATTCAATTTGCGGGAAACAATTCGCAAGTTAGCAACTTTTACACGCATTAAAGTTTTAAATAGACGCCTGCTGAAAGTTTGAAGGGATTCACGTGACCTAAAGGCACATGTACGCTGACATCCCGATGCGACAGAGCCGTTTGTGCGGAAATGTGAAAAGTGAAAAGGTCAGTTGCGACGTAGTCCTTCTAGTAACTATTATAGGAATGTGACCTTTTGGCAGAGGAACATCCAAATGCAATGTCAAGTAATATCGCACTGAAATGACTGAATTTTCGGAATGTTCTTATTAACCTTTTGTCTATGGAGAAAAATCACTAAAATATTTGTTTATCATCACCACAATCTTAAGGCAACGTTGCCATATCGTCACAGCCATGACTGTCTTGAGCAACAATTCTCATTTCATTGCAGCTTGCGCACGTTACAAATTGAGTCGAATTTTTATCTCGTTCTGTTTCTTTCTGGTTTTTTTTTGTATTTTTTAATCTATTTTTTAAGTAGCAAGAATGCCAATTTACAGATAACATTTTCAAGAAAAAATACATTGATATTTTGCTAGGCAACTCAAAGGATAAAGATAAAACCACACAAATGTACGAATAAAGAAAAAAATACGATTCAGTGATGACAAACTGCGTTATCTAATTTTTTAATGAAAATCAAGTTGCCATGAAATTAAAGTTTCAAATGCATAAAATTTTCTCTTCAAAACTGAAACAGTTGCATGCATGTTTCATCCCAAATTCACAGTACACCAGAATTAATTAATGTTATGGCAACACCATTTGCAAAAAAAAATAATTAAAAGGTAGTTATTAAAATTAGACAACGCAGTATGTCACATTCTTGAAATCGTATTTTTTCTCTAGTCAACCCTAAAAAAATTCATTATGGCTGTCATAAGAAAATCTAAAATTGGCTAGGGTACGCATCCGGATTTATTTTTTTATGAATTTTGGGAAAAACGCACCCACCCGTGATTTTTTTAGGGGGACACATTTTAAGCATATTTTCCAACCTACCCCTTCACCCCCTAGCGGGAAACAAATACACCCTTAAACGTTCAAATGGGAAACTCAAAGTACGCGTAAACTAGTTCATGTCTCAGGAGTTTCCCGTTCTTCTATACAAAGGAATATAAAAACGCACAAATTTTATCCATACAAAGTTCAATTACTCCAGAAACTTAATGAAGATGATCCAGATAAAAGGTTGGAATTTTGTGAAGAAATGAGCCAGCTTTTAATTGAAGAACCAAACCTATTAGTCAACATTTGCTTTTTCGATGAGTGTACATTTTTTTTGAATGGAGCTTTAGATAGGCACAATAGGCCATACTGGAGTGATAGTAACCCACATTTGTTCCGTACAGTTCATACCCAACAACCTCAAAAATAAACGTCTGCTGTGGCATCTTAGGAAACCACGTTGCGGGACCTCTTTTTATTCCTGGAAATGTAACTGGTGAAACATACCTTGAAGATTTCATTCCCTCTTTAATTACACATACTAGAGGACGACGAAAATCATAATGTTGAACTGCTTCATTTCCAGCAAGATGGAGCATCTCCGCATTATGTTGCACCTGTAAGACAATTTTTAAATAACAGGTTTCATGGGCGATGGATTGGTCAAAGAGGTCCGGCCGGCTAGGTCACCCGATTTACCGCCCTTAGATTTTTCTTTGGGGACACTTGAAAAGTAAATATCTTGCCAGCAAACCAGCTTCTATAGAAGATCTTCGTCAACGGATTGAAGCTGAGTGCACAAGACATTTTCAGCACTTGTTAAATTAAAGTTTTAATAAATGTTAAAAAATCAAGTTTATTTTCTTTTTAATAATTTGTAACATCTAACACACATTTAAAGTATCTCAACACAATGAATCAAACAAGTTTTGGTTGGATTGACTCCTAAGAACTGAAATTTACGCGACTTTTCATTGATACAAAAACTATGGGGTTTAAGTTTGTAAAGCTGTTTTTGCTTTAACTGTTGAAGGAAAATCCAACAAATAGGGCATCCTTGGAAAGGTAATTGTGTACCCTTTAAAATAATGTATGACTCGACCCCACTTTCAATTTGAAATATTAAGGGTGAATTTGATTCCCGCTAGGGGGTTGAAGGGGTAGATTGAAATGTATGCTTTAAATGTGTCCCCATAAAAATTAAAAATCACCAGTCCGAGCGTTTTTCCCCCAAATTTACAAAAAAAGCTAGAGGCATACTTTTCGTTGGGCCACTCTGTATGTATATATATATATATATATATATATATATATATATATATATATATATATATATATATATATATATATATATATATATTGGCATAGGAGGTTCCGCTTTGAGAGCTATTTCAAACAGCATTTCAGCCCCGCTATCGTATTTAATAAATATGTCCTTTCGTATTGGATGTTTCCCAGAGGTACTGAAGATGTCTGCTATTGTTCCCATACACAAAGGTGGTGACGAAACTTTAATGGAAAACTATAAGCCCATATCCCCGATTTCCAACATTGCAAAGATTTTTGAGAAGGTTATAAAGTTTAGGATGATCAATTATTTAAAAGAATTTAAGTTGCTGTCGGAGAGACAATATGGATTTCGTGATGGTAGATCCGCGCAGGATGCCATAGCGTACGTTATTGAGAGGATTATTGCCGAGATGGACAACGGATCTCCAAGCATGTGCATTTTTATTGATCTCGCGAGAGCCTTTGACACCGTGGACCATGGGAAGCTGTTGGATGTTTTGGAATCTGTCGGGTTTAAAGAAAACATACACAGGTTGCTAAAGATTTACCTTCTGGGAAGAAGACAATGTGTAAAGATAAGTGAACACATTAATGAGCAAAAAATAATAGAATATGGAGTTCCCCAGGGCACAGTTATCGGCTCCAAAATGTTCAACATATACATTAACGAATTGTTTGCACAGTCGACTCAGGGTACTGTCGTTGGCTTCGCGGATGATACAGCCATATTCTACAGGGGAGAAACGTGGGAAGAGCTGAAAAGTAAAGCCGAAGATGACTTCAAAAACACATCATCCTGGTTTGATTCCAGATTACTCACGATTAACTTCAACAAGACTAAATGTATGCCTTTTTGTAGCTACGCCAGCGGCTTGCCGTTATACGCGGCTTTGGATATTAAACATGGAGATCATGGAGCCGTGCGGATAGATGTCGTGAGGCCGGTAAAATACCTGGGGGTGATAGTGGACTGTCATCTGAGATGGGATGAGCACATAAACAATCAGGTGTGCAAAATATTATTTTTGATCAGCAGGTTTAAAATGTACTGAGATATGTTTGACCAAAAGCATCTAAAGATCATATACAAATCTCTGGTTGAGACACATCTACTGTACGGTAATCTCATCTGGGGAGGAGCTGCAAGATGTTATATAAAAAGACTGGAAGTTGCTCAGAAGTGCATTTAAAAAATTAACGGGAACAGTTATACTTACCAAGTGATGACCTTTATGCGGAAATGCGTATCCCGGATCTCTCAGAGTTACCGTGTATCTGTGGGTATCTGGTAACAAAAGAATAGAGGAAGACTCACTGAAGCATTCCATGGCTATCAGACTCGATCGATTGGGAGTGCCAGCATGATCCCGAGGTTTAATAAGTCTCAGACACGGCGATGTCAAGTTCAAATGGGACCAAGACTACACAACTTCTTGCCACCGAAAGTACAGTCTGTATGTGACATGGGATTGTTTAAGGTGCTGTTGAAGGCTTGGATACTCGACTGGGCAATACTGAGTGCTCGTAGGATAATTCATGGGTAACTATTGATTTATTGTTGCTCCGGTAGTTTTTCTGATTTTGTCGCTGTGTGTTGAATTCCTGTTTTGTTGAAGCTGTGTCATATGAACATGTGTTATGTAAGAAAGTGAGTGAGGAATAAGCGAGTGAGTCATTGAGTGAGTGAGCGAGTGAGTAAGTAAGTGAGTGAGTGAGTGAGTGAGTGAGTGAGTGAGTGAGTGAGTGAGCAAGTATGTGTGAGTGTGATTGTTTCTAATTTTGTACTGTTTTTTATTTGTTTTTGTCTTGGATCTTAAATTGCGACCATTTTGATTGGCTTATTTGTTACAATAGTTAGAATTGTTTAGTTTTGTAAGTAATGTTTGTATAGTGTAAATGAAATAAGTCTTGTAATATTTCTTGTAGCCATGCGCTGTCTGCCTTTTTAATATGATTGCGATGTTGCGCTGGATTGGAGATTGTTAAGTACAACATTTATATTCCAGACCCACGCACAAGTCTTTGACTTTGTGGGATAGTTTGGATTTATTCTCCCTCTGTTGGCATTTTTGTAGAATCATTGTAACTGTTTATTTGTGTAAATAAATCTATATATATATATATATATATATATATATATATATATATATATATATATATATATATATATATATATATATATATATATATATATATATCATACTGCTCAATCACCAATTCCATTAATGATCTAAGTAGTTGAAGCGGTTTATCACATAACAAGAATTAACCAATAGGAATAGGATTCGTAATTCGCATTTCGCGTCAATATAAACATAGCTTGAAGGCGATGTCTGATTTAAAATAATCAGGTTTGTTATATTTGACATTTCAAAATGATATTAACAATTGTCAGCTACGTTTTTGGAAGTGTCTATATTGTGTGTGACATTACGCTAATTACTAATTGCCCATTTCTTTATCTGTTGGCAGCGAATTTAACACAGTTGAACTAAGTCTAGTTTTCAAGTGACAATGCCTGATTTATTGTGTTATTTTCAGCTCCCGCTCCTAGAGAATAGTAAATCATCACTGCGACTGAACTTGAATCAGACCAAAACTGTGACAACTCCTGTTTCTCCCATGGGTGATACGTTCCCGGCCATCAATAACAATTCCAGGAACCTGGAGAATCATGGAATCACAAACAATAACAAGGAAGGAAGCTTATTTCCACTGACGCCTACAGGTAAGTAGGGTTTAACTCACTTAACTCCTCTACAAACATCATAACCTCCTTCTTGTTTACATTATACATAATTTATTATCAGAGCCATGGGAAAGGACATACATATTCATACTCTGTTTAGACGTACTATGTACATTTTCATAGTAGGTATTCGTTAGTGTAAAAGCGATGCCTGTATTCGTTGCCTCATGTTACTTTCTTTTAACAATGTTCATGAAAAATCTCCATTAAAGAGGTCGCTACTTTCGAACTTTCGAAAAATGACTTCAAATGAATGCGAAAATTAGAGACCCTGGACCGTGGGTGTCGTCAAGTGGGGAAATATACAGGTTTTTAAATGAGTGTCCAATATTTTACACGCTGGTTTTTCAAATAATTCTAACATAATAAGCTCTTATAAATATGTGATCAAAAACGTTTCGTTTCGAAGATACATACTTAGTGTTAACAATTGTATTTTTTAAAACTTATTTTTTAAATTTTGTACATGTGGTACGCCTTAAGGTACTCACAAGTAAATATCACTAAAAGTTAAAATTTGATACATGATAGCGTATATTCAAAGGTCATGGTACCTTTGACCTATGCGATTTTTCTTAAGACAGCTGTGATCTTTTGTGTTTTTAAGAATTGAGTCCCTTACACTTAAGATATTATAAAATAGAGGCTGTGGACAACCAACTAACAATTTTGTAAATTGTCAGCCCTGGTCCATTTCTTCCCTAATATAGCGAAAATGTATGTAAGGCTAGATGTATTCTCACCATAATTAGAACGCACTGAGGTGGAGACCCTCTCGTACATCTTACAATGTTCTAGGAGCCTGACTACCATAGCTGTATTACTTTATAGGTCTGTTCTCGCTGTAATTAATATACCGTACTGACGATCTCTAATTACATCGAAACCGGTCTGCGGTTGCAATTATGGTGAGAATACATCTAGCCTTACATAACAATTATTGTAATAAATGTTTGCTGTTTGCTCTATACACGCATTCAATTTCTTTCTGGTTGACCCACAAACTTTAAGAAATTTCTGAAGGTATTCGAATCGTCGGACATGAGTCCATTATCCGATTTCTGAGTTGTTTATTTTAAATTGTTGTTTAGTAAACTTAAGTCTTCAAATTTCCCCAAGGAAAATAACTCAAAATGTTAACATCTGGTGACCGAGGCGGCTACGGCTGAGGTCCTTCCCGATCGATCCATTGATTGCTAAAAGTTTGGTTCAAACAATTCGTGGACTGGATTATTAAAATGTGCCGGTGCACCATCAGGCGACCCACTTTTTTCTTCCAAATAAAACCGGTATATTTTAGAGTAAAACTGGCAAAGTTATCTTCAAGAAATCGTCGATAAGTTTCAGCGTTGAGTCTTCTGCGAACCAAGAATGGACCCATCAAACAATCTCCAAGCCTGCCAGCCCATACGTTAACGGAAAACTGTTCTCGAAAATGTGATTCTCCAATTGCATGCAGATTTTCTTCTAACCATAAATGCTTGTTATGAAAGATACGTATACCGTTGCGTGACAAATTTGCTTCGTCAGTAAATTGAATTTCATTTTTAAACAAAGGATTTTTAATAAGTCTTTGACGAGTTCCCTGATAAAAGTTAATACGTAATGGGAAGTCGTGAGGGGAAAGTACTTGCATACACTGGGTACCACTGTCCACTGTGATGGGCATAACTACGATTCAAAATATACATTAATCATTTTTTGATCTGTCAAGACAAAACACAACGGCTACTCTGAGCTTCTGAAAGTGACCGCTTTCTGCATTCTGACAACTGTTTCAATCCTAACACTCTTCTTCCAATAGTAACGAAGATGGCTACGGTAAACGATTCCCGTGAACAAGCATATCCATATCTAGAACAATTCGGAACCGTCAAGAACATGTTAGTTTCATAAAATGGACTGTCGAATTTGCAGTTGAACCTAGCGTTCCATTTAGAAAAATGAACTTGATATGTCAATCTCAGCAATTCGATGCCCAATTGTTTTTTGACGTCAAAATCGAGCTTCTCGCAAAAATTTGAACAACTTTCCTCGTTTGAACCACATTGTAGCTCCAATAATAACGGAGATAGCTATTGCAAAGGTTTTCAATGAATATGCATATCCAGATCTAGATATTTCTGAAATTATGCAGAATCGACAAGAACGTGTTAGCTTCATAAGATGGACAAACGAATTTTCAGTTGAACTAGCCGCGAAAATACGTAGCCTTCCATTGAGAAAAATGAACTTGATATATCAATCTCAGCAAGTAGATGCGCAATTGTGTTCTTGACGTTTGAATCGAGATGCCCGTGAAAATTTGCCCAGTTGGACCACATTGTAGTTCCAATAATAACGGATATAGCTATTGGAAACGGTTACTGGGACTGGGCGTGATGAGGAATATGACGAAGCGAGCAGGACTATGCATTCGACATGATGGAGACGATTTCAAACAATTCTTATGAAGCATGACATTAATGGCAAAGTGCTAAAATGAGGTAGTGTTATGATTTATGTTTAAAATAGCTTATCTCAAAATAAAATATTCTTTTGAACTATGCAGAATCGATTAAAGCGTGTTGGCCTCATAAGATGGACAATCGAATTTGGAGTTGAACTAGCCAGGAAAATACCTAGCCTTCCATTTCGAGAAATGAACTTCATATATCAATCCCAGCAATTCGATGCGCAATTGTTTTTTTTTTTATGTCAGAATCGATACTCGTGAAAACTTAAATAACTTTCTCTGTTTGAACCATAACAGAGATGGCTATTGTAAACCATTTCTGTGAACACCCTGTATAAAAGGGTCGTAACTCAGACAAAAATATAGAACAAGACTAGGGGTTTCAGGAAAAGTAAAAAAAAGTCTGGACGCAGCAAGTTCATTATGGTAGTAAATTTTCATAAAAATGTTTTTTAAAGCAAACATGTGTGTTTTTTTAAGAAAGCAGGCATCACATTTGGTTACCAGTAAAACCTATATAGTAGAAACAATGTGCCATGTTTTATCAAAATAAATTTATTGTTTGAAAATGTACAAAAATTTCCGAAAGTAAACCGGAAAGTGATCCCGAAAAAAACTGATTTCTTGGTCAACCTTATAGGTTAATAGCAAATTGAGCTATTCAAATATGAAGCATTAAATGAAAATTCGCTACCATAACGCACTTGCTGCGTAACGAATTTTGTTTTTACAAACATGCATTATATTTCGATGGAAAATGCAAAAATGCAATAACATCAGGCGTGTTCGAAAAAAAAATCGTATCACCAACGACTTTTAACTTACCAAAATTTAGCTCTGTAGGTTAAAAGACAAAAAAGTTATAGGCATTTAAAGAAAAATAAATTAGGGGTTTCCTCAAAACGTCAAGTCGCGATTTAAAACGTCAAAATTGGCAACATTTAGGCAAAGAACATAAAACTAATACGGGCTATGGAAAGAAAATGTCGCAAGAAAAATGTTTTACAAACCTTGAAGTCTTAGCGTCAACCGTCGTTGTCCTTCATTTTGCTAAAATCTTGCCAGAAAATTCATTTCAAATAGGCTCTTTCTCTGATGCTTTGGCAGTAGTCTTAGCAATAGAGTTTATCGTTTAATGGTATATAATTTTTGTCGAATTTTCGTAAAAAATTAATAAAGCTCAATATTGCCGTTATTATACAAGATATGAAAAAAAAATGTATACATTAATTATAGGGTGTCTTGAGCTACATCCTAAAAAATATTTCTACAGTCAGAGGGTGGCCTATATGTCGTTGGTGATACAATTTTTTTTAAATCGAACACGCATTATGTTATTGCATTTTTGCATTTTCCATCGAAATATAATGCATGTTTGTAAGAAATGAAATTCTGGACGCAGAAAGTGCGTTATGGTAACGAATTTTCATTAAATGCTTCAAATTTGAATAGCTCAATTTGCTATTAACCTATAAGGTTGACCAAGAAACACTTTAAGTTTACTTTCGGAAATTTTTGTACATTTTCAAATAAAGTTATTTTGATGAAACATGGCACATTGTTTCTACTATATAGGTTATACTGGTAACCAAATTTGATGCCTCATTTCTATAAAAAAACACATATTTGCTATTAAAAAACATTTAAATGAAAATTCACTACCATAACGCACTTGCTGCGTCCAGACTTTTTAGATAATAAAGAGATATCGATGGTAACACTTTCGAAAGAATTATTCAAATGTGAGCGTACTAGGACCACTAAAATCGATCTTCGTGGTCTGTGTAAGTTTAAAGTATTAATTTTAATAATATGCCGTATAATAATAGTGTACAATTCTTATGAAAATTCACTAATATTAGGCACTGGCTGTCTCCTGAATTTTTTTAAATGAATAAACCACATAAGTTTTCCTCTTGTTATGCTCGTTCTTTTTTTCTCGTGTAATCAAATATAAATTGTAACAAAAGCCATTTAAAAAGGCATCTAGAAGGAACAAAAGTAATTTAAATTTTCCTCTCAAATCAGAACTCGTATAAATACTAAGTGAAGATTGGAACCTGTGATGAGCGCTGATAAGTACACTTGGTTATTATCCCAAATATGTTGTGCCACGCATGACTTGTCAACACTACCGTATCTCAACTGTGCCAGATGTTCACGAAATCTAGTCTCAATTCTTCGATATATAATCTAGCGAAGTGACTGTCAAATGAGCTTAAAAGCTAGCCTGTGAAAGATAAAGATTATTCAATGTCAAATACACTTGAATTCTTTAATGAAGTTGAAGATGTAAAATTGGTTGAAGCCGAGGCTTTGATATCCTTTGATGTAACGTCTTTATTTCCTAGCGTGCCCACGAAACAAACGCTAACCTATTTAGAACAGTTGTTGAAAGTGAACATCATAAGTGAAGAGGTTTGCAAAGAATGTTTAACTTAACAAATCTTTGTATAAAACAAAATATGTTTCAATTTAAAAATGAGTTTTTTAAACAATTTAAAGGCACGGCAATGGGCAACCCACTTTGTCCATTCATTGCAGACCTCTTCATGGGTAGATTTGAGACGGGTTTATAAAATGAAAGTGAGTATTTTCCTAGAATATGTTTCGTTATGTGGATGATATTGTTGCAGTGGTTTTTTTCCCTCAGGGCTCGTCCGCGGCCTTGCCGCCCCGATAGCACTGCAACCTTTGGTTGATTGTGCATACCCTTAGTCTTACTCCACCCATTCCGAAATCACTATGCCTTGAACTAGTCTGCACAGCGATTGGTAGGGTGAAGTTTTATATTGCTCTGTCTCCGGTCTAGACTGACCGTAGATCAGTTGTCTTTTGCGGTCCAGGGCTTTACACTTGCACAAGATGTGCTGGGCTGATTCGTCCCCCTCGTCGCAGAGTCTGCATGCGAGGTCCCCTTCGAACCGCCCCATTTTATGCAGGTGTTTTTTGGCGGCCATGTGTCCCGTCAAGAGACCTGTTGTATTTCTGAGCTGTCCTCTGTTAAGATTAGCAGCTCCACAGCTCTCTTTGAACTGGGTCCGTCAATTATTGACTTCCCATGTCTGAGCCCTGGACAGTCCGTCCAGTACACCTTGTGTTTGTTTCTGACCCAGGACTTAATGGCTCCCCTGGCAGTGCTCTTTGTCACGCCCAGAGCCGGTTCTGGTCCCATAAATGGTTCTACTGACCCTCTCTTCGCGAGACTGTCAGCTTCTTCATTGCCTTTGACCCCGGAGTGACCCGGCATCCAGATGAGGGTCACCTCATTCTGCCCAGCCAGGTCGCTCGTCTCGTCTCGGCACTCACTCACCAGCCAGGAATTTACCCGTGGGCTACTTAGTGCCTTAAGGGCTGCCTGGATGTATGTGGCTATGAGGATCCGCTTGTTGGTGTAGCCCCTCCTCTTGTTCTCCCGCACACAATGCAGGATGGCGTACATTTCGGTGTTACAGTGTTTAACACAAATATATGCAAGGTAGATGATTTTATTAAAATACTGAACTGTCAATTTAATTCAATACAATTCACCCACGAATTAGAAGTTAACAGTAAACTTCGTTTTATAGATGTACTAGTTATTAAAATTAATGACTCTCTTGAATTCGATGTCCACAGGAAGAAAACTACCAATCTAAGTTACATTACAAATTACTGACATCATACGTTTGTACAAAAAACGACCTCTGTAGATTTATGAGTTAATAGATTAATAAAAGTTCCCTTAAGTAAGGTAGAAATAGTATAGAATTAGAGTACATTAAAACGTGGCTAAATATAACGGATATTCGGATTGCTTAGTAGAAAAATCAATTGATAGACACAGAACAAAGAAAATGTTAGCTGAATGTACAACATCCAGGAACTATAAAATAGAAAAAAAATTTGTTTGTCTACCTTTTGAACCGCGTATCACAAGGGGTGTTGGAATAATTTTTAAGAAAGCCGATTTGCAGCTAACTTTTTCAACAAAAAATTGCTTAAGAAATATTTGAGGTAAGACGAAAGATAAAGAAAAAGCCACTGAAATTTCGGGTATCTATGAGATAGGTTGTAGAGATATTGTAATCTTAAATACGTTGGGCAGACTAAGAGAACCATTGAGACTAGATTTTGTAAACATCTGGCACAGTTGAGCGGCGGTAGTGTAGACAAGTCATGCGTGGCACAACATATTTTGGATAATACCCACCACACTGATAAAGAAAATCTGAAACTTATCAAAAATGTTAGACAGCCAGCGAAGCTAGATGCATACGAAAGTATTTATATATCTGGCGCAATAAAAAATAAAAATTCCTTAAACCGAGCCCCGCCACTGGTTTGTTGTGCTCTGTCTTTGATGCAGATGAACATTCTGAAACCTGTCGGGTAAAGTGATAAAGAAAGTTCAAAAACTTCGTCCGGCAATTAAAATACAATACACAGAAAATTTGCCTGCGATTTAGTCCCCCTCTCGGTGCCGTTCGTTACCAAAGATTCAGTATAAAAGGATGTAGTTAAGAATTCTTCATCCTCTGATGACGCTAACCTTGTTAGTGAAACGATCGTCAGGTCTTTAAAAAGATGTGTTGTGGTGATTTGGGTTTTCCAAGTGTACTTATCGTACTAAATAAATAACGTTAACTATGATACTAAAATATTAAAGGTCACGTGCGATAAAAGTGTCCCAGGTTTGATTAATTAACTTTTGTGCCGCCAAGCGTGATAATTCGAAATTAATAAATTAGAAGCTCAGAGAAAATTACATTTTAGCGCAAAAAGGATGGCATATTCTACTTGTCGCACATACTGCAGTAATTAAGAAAATTCATTTTATTTCTACTTTCAGTCACCCGTTTAAATTGTCGATTCCCATTCGCGTCTCCAGTGGCTGTGGTAATTATTATTTCTAAATTGGCACACTGTAGGTTTCCCTAGTGACGTTTCCGAACTTGAAAATATACGGTTTGGAATGGTCTTATTATGAAACGTCATATCAGCAATTCTAACATAACGGCAATAAATGGATATTTAATTGGCTCCCAATGAACAAAATACATTGAAATAGTCTGGACGCAGCAAGTACGCTATGGAAGTGAATTTTCATAAAAATGTTTTTAATTGCAAATATATCGCTCTAATGCGAGCAGGCATCAATTTGGTTACCGGTATAACCTATATAGTAGGAACAGTGTATCATATTTTATCAAAATAATTATTTGAAAATGTACAAAACTTTTCGGAAAATAAACTTCAAATGTTTCTGAGAAAACTGATCTCTTAGCCAATGAACCTTAGGTTAATAGCAAATTGAGTTATTGAAATTTGAAACATTTAATGAAAATTCGCAACCAACACGCCCTTGCTGCGTTCATAAAAAAAAATCCGAAAATACAGTTAAATGTTGGTTTCCTAACCAACTAAACTTACGTTAATAGCAAATGAGTTATTGAAATTTGGAGGATTTAATGAAAATTTGCTACCAAAACGCACTTACTGTGTCCAGATTTTTTCTTACAAACATGCATCATATTTCGATAAAATATGCTAAAATGCAGTAACGAATTTGTTCTACGAAAATTAGCTAAAAATTATAGACCGTTAAACCATAAACTTCACTAAACCTACAGCGAAAGCATCAACTTAACTAAACGGACAGCCAAAACATCAGAGAGAGGGTCTATTTGAAATGAATTTTCTGGAAATATTTTAGTATAATGAAGGACAATGACGATTGAAACTAAGACTTCGGGCTTTGTAAAACATTATTCTTAAGACATTTTCCTTCCATAGCTCATATTAGTGTCAGGTTCATTGCCTAAATATTAACAATTTTGACGTTTAAAATCGCGATTTTGACGTTTTGAGGAAAATCCAAATGTATTTTTCTTTGAATGCCTGTAACTTTTTTGTCCTTTAACCTACGGAGCTAAATTTTGGTAGGTAATTTGCTTATAATGATATAAACCTGCGTATGAAGTTTGGTTGCCCTTACTGTGTTAATTTTGGAGATATAATTTTATTTCGAAAGAAAACATAAAATTTTCCGGGAAAACCTCGGCGGATTTTCCTGGATAACGAACTTATTCAAGCCACTTGCGAAAGGAAGGTACTCACCAATTTTGACGTTTAAAATCACGATTTTGACGTTTTGAGGAAAACACAAATTTATTGTTCTTTAAATGCCTGTAACTTTTTTTTCCTTTAACCTACAGAGCTAAATTTTCGTAGGTATTTTAGCCATAACGATATAAACGCGCGTGTGAAATTTTGTTGGCCTTACTTTGTTAATTCCGGAGAAATAATTTTTTTCGATTTTTTTCGAAAGAAAACAAAATTTTCCGGGAAAACCTCAGCGGATTTTCCTGGCTAACGAACTTATCCAAGCCAGTTGTGAAAGGAAGGTACTCACCAAGTTTTATCAAAATCGGTCCATTATTTTTTTAGTTATAGGTGTGACACATAAATATATAAATATATATATATATATATATATATATATATATATATATATATATATATATATATATATATATATATATATATATATATATATATATATATATATATATATAAACATATATAAACATATAAAGTCTGAAACCGACCTCGGATTTGGGTTCCAGGGGTCCTAATTAGCGCTCATTTGAAGAATTTTTTTCAAAATTCGAAAGTCGGGATCTCCTCATTAGTGAATTTCTTTTTAAGAAAATTCACTAAAAACCATGTGCCATATTTTACCAAAATAATTTATTTTTTGAAAATTACAAAAAGTTTCGGAAAATAAACTTTAAATGGTTCCGAGAAAACTGGTTTTCTATTCAAAGAACCTTAGGTTAATAGCAAATTGAGTTATTGCAATTTGAGGCATTTAATGAAAATTCGCCACAAAAACGCACTTACAGCGTCTGCTTGGAAGAAAAATGCAAAAAAGCAGTCATATAAGGGATGTTCAAAAAAAATTGTAGATATCACCAATGACTGACTTAGGATCATCCTGTGATTATCAAAATAATTTTGTAAGATGCAGCTCAAGACACCTTATAATTAACGTATACAATTTTTTCTCGTATCTTGTATAATAACAATTATATTAAGCTTTACCGTAGAAATGCATCCTGTATATATGTAAACGATTAAAACTGAAACTAAACCCTGATATGGAATCTAGGGGGCCTAGTTGGCACTCATTTGAAGAAATATTTTTAAAATTCAAAAGTTGCGGTCTCGTCAACGAATATTTTCTACGAAAATTAACTAAAAATTGTAGACCGTTAAACCATAAACTTAATTAAAACTACTGCCAAAGCATCAGATTTGAAATGAATTTCCTGGAAATATTTCAGTAAAATGAAGGACAATGATGGTTGAAGCTGAAACTTAAGGGTTTGTAGAACACTCTTCTTTTGAGACATTTTCTTTACATAACTCGTATTCGTTTCAGGTTCTTTGCCCAAATTTTGACAATTTTGACGTTTCAAATCGCGACTTTGCCGTTTGGAGGAAAACCCCACTTTTTTTTTAAATACCTATAACTTTTTTGTGTTTTAAGTTACAGACCTAAATTTTGGTACATGGTTCACTTTTTATAGTAAAAACACGCGTGCTATTTATAATTTGGGTAGGTGACTTACTTATGATGTTATAAACGCGTGTGCCAAATTTTATTGCCCTTACTTTGTTATTTCCGGAGACATGCACATTTTCCGAAAGAAAACACAACAATGTCCGGAAAAACCGGGGACGATTTTCCTGACTAACGAACTTGTACAAACCACTTGCAAAAGGAAGGTACATATAAAAATCGAAACTGTATGTGTTCTAAGGGGCCTAGTTCGCGCTCATTTGAAGAAATTTTTTCAAAATTCAAAAGTCGCGATCTCCTCATTAGTGGATTTTTTAAGAAAATTGACTAAAAAGATATTAAAATATTTTTAAAACTGTAAAGTTGAAGAATCTCCATATAAACCATTATCGCAGTCCAGAGACTATGTGGCCTTGTTTTAACGATACTCTCTGTCTCCAGGAGCACCTTCAAGTGAAGCTTTAGCGAATTTACTTTACTTAAGACATATTTAAACTTATAATGCAAATCACTAATAAATAATCAAAATAAATCTAATATACAAAATATAATATGTAATGAGTGTGAGTGACAGAATCTAAAATCAAAATGCTTTGCAGTGTTGCCAGAGGTCCTCAAAAAATTGTATCAAATTACAAGTTTAAATTGTACCAGATTTTGCATTTTTGTACAGACGCCAAAGTGACTTGTTTTTAATCTAATATTAATATCAATATTTTTCGTGAGCGTAACACTTTTAGGTTATCAAATAAGTAATTATTTTATTACTTGTAAACGTATAACGCAAAAAACGGCCAGTTTAAATTTCTTAGTAAATAGATTAATACAATTTCTCTTAAGTAAAAGTAGATATAGTATAGATTTAGAGTACATATAACGGATATTCGGAGTGCTTAGTGGAAAAATTAATTAATAGACACAGAACAAGAAAAATGTTAACCGAATGCACAACATTCAGGGAAGATAAAGTAGAAAAAAGTTTATTTGCCTACCATTTGAACCGCGTATCACGCAAGGGGTCTCGAGAGCCATTTTAAGAAAGCAGATTTGTAGCTAACCTTTTCCACAAAAAATAAATAAAATTTAAAAAATTTGTAAGGTAATACAAAAGATAAGGAAGAAGCCATTGAAGTGCTGGGTATCTATGATATAAGTTGTAAAGATTGTAATCCTAAAAACATTGGGCGGACTGAAAGAACTATATTGAAATCAGATTTAAGGAACATTTGGCACAGCTGAGATACGGTAGTGTAGACAAGTCATGCTTGGCACAGCATATTTGGGACAATAATCACCACATTGATAAATTAAATATGCAACTTATCAAAAACGTGAAACAACCAGCGAAACTAGATGCGTACGAAAGTATTTATATCTCTAAGCAATAAAAAACAAAGGTAGCCAGTATAGCGTTATACCCCAGTATAACTAAGTGAAGATTGGAACCTGTAATGGGCACTAATAGGTACACTTGGAGAACCTAAATCACCACAACACATTTAAAAAAACCTGACAGTCGTTTCACTGACCAAGTAAGCGTCATCAGAGGATGAATAATTTAGAATTTGATTCACTAACTTGGTTAGTGAATCCACCATCAGGTTTTTTAATTGTGTTGTAGGGATTTAGGTTCTCCAAGTGGACTTACCACAGTATAAGTAACATTTATACCGTGGTTCTAGAAAACTAGAATACTATTATGCCATGATTAGGATTCACGTCGTCAATTTTGAGGTTTGCTAACTTTATTTTTGATATTTGATAGTTTCGTTGATAGGGGGCGATACGAGTGAAAAATGTACTAGAAATATTAAAAATCTACCTTTGTACAAACTGTGTCAAAATGTACCAGATTCGTACAATTGTACCAACTCTGGCAACGCTGATGCTTTGCTGTGTGAGACGTTTGTCCTTTTATAACCACTGACTTGGGCGCTGTTTATGCTGTCTTTGTCAAATGGCAGGAACATAGTCAGCTTCTTATTGTTTATTGTTCTAGTGTTGAATTTTTCTTGAATGATCGTGATGTCACCCCTATAACTCAAAAGATAATGGGCCGATTTTTATAAAACTTGGCTCGGAGTTTCTTTAGTAAGTGGCTTGGATAAGTTCGTTATCGCCTACCAAGTTTCATAAAAATAGGTCCATTATTTTTTGAGCTATTGTGATGTATGTCACCTCAATAACTCAAAAATCATAGATCGTGAAGCTTGACATGACACGCCTGTTCCTTTAATAAATGGCTTGGATAAGTTCGTTATCGCTTGTCAAGTTTCGCTCAATTATTCTTAAAGTTATCGTGTATATGTCACCCCGATAACTCAAAAGTCAATAGGCCGAATTTGATGAAACTTGGCATGCGTGTTCCTTTGGTAAATGGCTTAGATAAACTCACTATCGCACGAGATGTTTAATAAAAATCGGTCCATTACTTTTTGAGTTATAGTGATACATGTCATCCCGATAACTCAATAAATGAAGGACTGATTTGAATGAAACTTGGCACTTAGTAAGTGTCTTGGATGAGTTCGCTATCGCTTGCGAAATTATCGTGATGTAGGTGTCACCCCGATAACTCAAGAGATGATGGGTCAATTTTTACAAAACTTGATACAGTGTGACCTTAGTAAATGGCTTCGATAAATTCGTAATAACGTGACAAGTTTCATAAAAATCAGTTTAATATGCCGAGGACGATATTAGGTTGACTAGGCCATACACCCTCAGGATCCCCAGTAGGGATTAGTGGAGGGAAAATGCGGTTGCATTCCAGCCCGCAAGCCTGGTCTGTTTCACCGACGGATCGCGGCTCGAGGACCAACAATCCTCCGGGGCAGGAATATACATCGAGTGCCTGGTGGTGCGCGAGAGCTATGCTCTTGACGCATATACCACGGCATTCGAAACAGAGGTGTATGCTATCCCGTCTGTGGCCAATAGACAGGATGTGAAGAGCAGTCCCGAAAAATGTGTGTACATCTGCTCGGATAGCCAGGCGGTCCTTCGGGCAGTCTGCGCAGGTCAACACTGGTTCAGGTGTACGCTGACGCCCTCAGAGGATTATCCAGGACGAAGGAGGTGCAACTGGTGTGGGTTTCGGGACACTGTGGCGTAGCGTGGAATGAGGTGGCGAATAATCTCGCAAAGCTTGGTTCCCGGCGGCCGTTCTGTGGCCCGGAGCCTGCGATAGGTATAAGTACGAAGACGGTCTCTGTCGCCTTAGACAGGTGGACCGAGGAAGCAATGGAGAGGCACTGGGGGTCGGTTGGTGGCTGCAGGCAGGCGAGGGACTTCGTGGAGGGGGCGGACAGAGATAAAGCTGTCTGGCTACTTAAAAAGAGTCGACCTACGCTTCGCCGCATCCTTGGGGTGCTCAGAGGCCACTGCGCCCTTAGAAGACACCTCACATTGATAGGCGTAGAGAGGGATCCCATTTGCCAGGAATGCTGCGAGGATGAGGCAACGTCCTACCACTAGCTGTGTGAATGCGAGGCTTTTGGGAGTCATCGAGCAGAATTGTTCGGATCGAGCGCTCTGCAGAGGAATCAGGTAAGTACCGTCCAATTGAAGATCGTCACGGCCTTCATCTCGAGGTCGAGGCGGTTTGGCAACGGAACCGAGGAGGAGTAGAGCATGGTTGCTGGGGTTGGCAAAAAGGGCCCATGGTGGCCTACTTGCTTGGCGTTGGCCTCCCCACCACTGCTACTACTACTAGATGAGTTCGCTATCGCACGCGCAATTTTTATAAAACTTAACACAGTGTGCCCTTAGTAAATGGCTTCGATAAATTCGTAATCACGTGACAAGTTTCATAAAGATCAGTTTAATATTGTTTGTTTTACAGTGATACATGTCACCCCGATAACTCTGAAGCTCTCTTATTTGTTAAAAAAAACAATCAACCTTTACATCGTTGAACTTGTATTGAAATTGCCTTTCAGGGTAAGTAAAAATATATAGGGCGTTCCATTTTAATGTAAACAAGTGTTAGCTTCTCTCAGAAGACTGTAGCAGCCGGTTACATAAAGCGTAGTTAAGTGTTCGCGTGTTTAGCAAAGAACCAACTTAACTACAGCTTGTGATGCACATAGAGAAGGAAAATGTTTGGCCAAGTTCAACAGGCGCCAGCTGTTGGCAGCTGCTGGTTATTTAGCGTTATTTGACGATGCAGTTAGCTATGCTTGATGCAACCTAAAATAAGTCTAACAAGAACGGGGATGCGAAAATCAGATCACCTCAGATTTTAAAACCCCCTTACACAAAGTTTGGCGAAAATCGAATCAACGAATGTTGAAATGCCTAATGAAATAGTTAAAAAAAACTCGGGACGCAGCAAGTGCGTTATGGTAGTGAATTTTTATTAAATGCTTCAAATTTAAATAACTCAATTTTCTATAAACTTAAAGAGTTTAATTTCAATACGTAGTAAGGTTTTTCCTAAGGCAAGATATCCACAAAATTTCATTAAAATAACTTTGTAATTTTCGGAGAAAAAAATTTTTTCGAAAGAAAATTTAAAATTTGAATAACTCAATTTTCTCTAAACTTAGAAAGTTGAATTTTGGTACGTAGTAAGGTTGAGGCAACATATATAGTAAATTTCATTGAAACAGCTTTGTTACTTTCGGAGAAAAAAAAATTTTTCGAAAGAAAACTCAAAATTTTTCCGGAAAACCCCGTCTGATTTTTCTGGATAACGAACTCATCCAAGCCATTAATAACAGACAGGCACTTGCCAAGTTTCATCGAAATTGGTTAATTATTTTTTGAGTTATCATATATATATATATATATATATATATATATATATATATATATATATATATATATATATATATATATAAACATATAAAAATTAAACCTATTTACAAATGAACTTTAATAAGATATTATGCTGTGACAATACCTCTCTCAAGCACCCTAAAATATAATCAAAATGTGCACAGTTATATATGTTTTATTTCTTTTTCCCTTGTCTTAATACACTACATATTTTATGACAATCGATTTAATTTACTTATTTGATTTCATAAATAGTCGGTTAATAGTGACTTGGAATGAAGTAGACACCACATCTTCAAACATATTAAGAGAATATGAATAAATCAACAGCAACTGGGAATGAATTCGGTCAGTCGCCCAGCCACGTGGTTAAAAAACACTGTTTGTATGAGTGGTTAGAACTCTAGCTCTAAATAAAAGGACTGTAACAGCGGCAGAAGCAGAAGTCAATGGAAGGTTTGTGTATTCGGAAAGAAACTATTGACTATTAATAACACATGAGTCAATAAGAAAAGCATTGACTAACCAACAGCAACCACATACTTTTGATTTAAACATAAATGTTTCAAATTTGAATAGCTCAATTTTCTGTAACCCTAGAAAGCTGAATTTTCGCACATAGTTAGGTATTTCCCAAAGCAATATGTAGACCAAATTTTATCGAAATTTTCGGAAAAAAAAATTTTTTTTGAAAGAAAACTCAAAATTTTCCCGGAAAATCCCGTCCGATTTTCCTGGCCAACGAACTCATCCAAGCCATTAATAAAAGAAAGGCACTTGCCGAGTTTCATCTAAATCGGTTAATTATTTTTTGAAATATCAGACGGATACATATATATATATATATATATATATATATATATATATATATATATATATATATATATATATATATATATATATATATATATAAGCATATAAAAATTCAAACTGACCCCGGATATGGGTTCTAGGGGTCCTAATTCGCGCTCATTTGAAAGAATTTTTGCAAAGTCTCACCATCGATACCTCTCTATTAGTGAATTTTTTTAATAAAAATTCACTAATACTGTACTAACGTAGTGTATACTCTTGAATTAAGGTGATTGCTCTAACGGCAACGAGAGAAATAAGAAAACTTGTACCCCATCTTGAATCTTGATCATCTGTATATGTATTGTAGAATTGATTGTTGCCTGACGAGGTATAATAAATGTTTTTTTTTTGTTTTATTTGTTGCAGAGGCGCTCCGGTTATACGGAAACCGTCTGACTGAATACGAGAAGACCGAGATAGAGAAGTATTCGAAGATCTGGTATCTCGGTCTGAACGCATGTAAAATTCATGGGGAACAAGGAGGATCTCAGAATGGTGGATACGACGATGACAGCGGCAGCTATAACAAGGTAAGCTATCATTATAATATTATATTTAACACGGTAACAACCGAACAAGAACTGGATAACCCTCGACATGGCGTCATCCGTCGTCTTTATTGCATTATTTATAATCTAGTCAGTACATGGAAGGAAGCTTGGCTTTTTCTTTTTACTACTGAGTTTCTTGTACACAAGTTGAGCTGTTGAAAACAGGTGGACTGTCTTAGCTTCAAATATTAAAAAAAGTCTGGACGCAGCAAATGCATTATGGTAGTGAATTTTCATAAAAATGTTTTTAATAGCAAATATGTGTGTTTTTTTAAAGCAGGCATCAAATTTGGTTAGCAGTATAACCTATATAGTAGAAACAATGTGCCATGTTTCATCAAAATAACTTTATTGTTTGAAAATGTACAAAAAATTCCGAAAGTAAACTTAAAGTGTTCCCGAAAAAACTGGTTTCTTGGCCAACCTTATAGGTTAATACCAAATTGAGCTATTAAAATTTGAAGCATTTGATAAAAATTCGCTACCATAACGCACTTGCTGCGTCCCGAATTTCTTTTCTTACAAACGTGCATTATATTTCGATGGAAAATGCAATAAGATAAGGCGTGTTCGATTAAAAAAAAAATTGTATCATCAACTACTTATAGGCCAACCTGTGATTGTAGACATTTTTTAAGATGTAGCTTAAGACACCCTATAATTAATGCATACAATTTTTTTCGTATCTTGTATAGTAACGGATATATTGTGCTTTATTGATTTTTTTCGACAAAAATTATCTACCATTAAACGATAAATTCTATAGCTAAGACTACTCCCAAAGCATCAGAGAAAGGGTCTATTTGAAATGAATTTTCTCGAAATATTTTAGTAAAATGAAGGACAATGACGGTTGAAGCTAAGAACTCAGGTTTTGTAACATTCGTCTTGAGACGATATTAGTTTCAGGTTCATTGCCTAAATATTACCAATTTTGACGTTTTGAATCGCAACTTTAACGTTTTGAGGAAAACCCAAATTTATTTTTCTTTAAATGCCTATAACTTTTTTGTCTTTTAGCCTAGAAAGCTAAATTTTGGTGGGTAATTTACCTATTATGATATAAACCCGAGTACCAAATTTGGTTGCCCTCACTTTTTATTTTAGGAGATATGAATTGTTTCGAAAGAAAACTCAAAATTTTCCCTGAAAACCTGGTGCGATTTTCCTGGCTAACGAACTTATCCAAGCCACTTACAAAAGGAAGGTACACCCCAATTTTGATGAAAATCGGCCCATTATTTTTTGAGTTATCGGTGTGATTTTTATGACACAATTTATGTGTAAGTCCCATCTCAAGTGTCTGTCAAATAATATGTCCAAATATCTGGCCGACTCAGAAGCGTCTATTTTTTCACCGTCAATGAAAAGTGAAGTCCGGCGATGAAGCATTACTAAACGAGAAGGGCAAGTAGGTGGTCTTCGTCATATTCACTGTCAATGATCGACTGTCAAACCAATTTTTCATCTCAGTTAATCCGAGTTCTGCCCTTTGCCTGAGTCTGGACCAAGTATCATCTTTACAGAAAACAGCAGTGTCATCAGCATAGCTAACAATCTCACCAGATATCTACAGGCTGAATATTCTGTTCATATAAATTATAAACAACAGCGGGCCCAAAACTGTTCCCTGTGGTACACCGTATTTGAGCATTTGTAAAGTGCTCCTAACACCATTTACCTCAGTACATTGCTGTCTATCTTCAAGATAAGTCCGCAGAAGCTCCAGGGCAACTCCTCTGAAACCCATATTCTCAAGGACATTCAACAATTTCTCGTGGTCCGCTGTCGAAAGACTTTGCAAGATCAACAAAGACACACATACATTTTTGCTTTTTATCAGGGCTTTCGTATATAAGAGATGTCAATCTAGAACTGGCATCTGTCGTTGAACACCACTTTCCAAAGCCGTACTGAGATTTTGAAAGAACACTATTTTTTCCAAAAAAATTCAAATTCCTATCCTTAACATAGTTTCAAATATCTTTGTGAAATTAGTTACAAAAGAAAGTGGCCGATAATTAGTAAACTCTGTCGTATTTCCGGATTTTTTTATATAATTGTTTTACAACCTTCATTATCTCATTAAGTATATAAACCAGAGGTGAAGCTGTATACTCCGCAACAGACTTAAGCGTCTCTGTCATTATTACGTCTATACCTGGAAATTTTTTGTTCTTCAGATTCAGAATTATCTGTTAGTGAATTTTCTTGAAAAAAATTCACTAATGAGAAGATCTCGACTTTTGAATTTTGAAAAATTTCTTCAAATGAGCGCTATTTAGGACCCCTGGAATCCAAAACCAAGGTCGGTTTCAGACTTTATATATATATATATATATATATATATATATATATATATATATATATATATATATATATATATATATATATATATATATATATATTTATTTATTTATTTATTTATTTTTCACACCTATAACTAAAAAATAATGGACCGATTTTAATAAAACTTGGTGAGTACCTTCCTTTTGCAAGTGGCTTAAGTAAGTTCGTTAGCCACGAAAATCCGCCGAGGTTTTCCCGGAAAATTTTGTGTTTTCTTTCGAAAAAATCGAAACAAATTTATATCTCCGGAATTAACAAAGTAAGGGCAACCAAATTTCATACGCGCGTTTACTTCATTATAGGCAAATTACCTACCAAAATTTAGTTCCGTAGGTTAATGGACAAAAAAGTTACAAGCATTTAAAAAAAATATTTGGGGTTTCCTCAAAACGTCAAAATCGCGATTTTAAACGTCAAAATTGGTAATATTTAGGCAATGAACCTGAAACTAATATGAGCTATGGAAGGCAAATTTCTCAAGAAGAATGTTTTACAAAGCCCGACGTCTTAGTTTCAATCGTCATTGTCCCTCATTTTACTAAAATATTCCCAGAAAATTCATTTCAAATAGACCCTTTCTCTGATGATTTGGCAGTAGTGTTGGCTATAGAGTTTATCGGTTAATGGTATATCATTTTTGTCGAATTTTCGTAAAAAATCTTCAAAGTTCAATATATTCGTTATTATACACGATACGAAAAAAAAAATTGTATACATTAATTATAGGGTGTCTTGAGCTACATCTGAAAAAAATATTTCTACAATTACAGGCTGATTCAAGTTTTCTTTTTTAGTGAATTTTCTTTAAAAAATCACTAATGGGGAGATCCGTGTTTATATATATATATATATATAATATATATATATATATATATATATATATATATATATATATATATATATATATATATATATATATATATCGTACCGATAACTCAAAAAATAATAAACCGATGTTGATCAAATTTGGTGAGTACCTTCCTTTTGCAATTGGCTTGGATAAGTTCGTTGGTCAGGAAAATCGGACCAGGTTTTCGTGGAAAATTTTGTGTTTTCTTTATAAAAAAATTATATCTCCGGAAATAACAAAGTAAGGGCAACCAAATTTGGTACCCGTATTTGTATTATAAAGAGTAAACCATGTACCAAAATTTAGGTATCTAAGTTTAAGGACAAAAAGTTACGTGCAGCTAAAGAAACAAATTTTGGAGTTTTCCTCGAAACGTCAAACTCGCAATTTAAAACGTCAAAATTGGCAATGTTTAGGCAAAGAACGTGAAACAAATACGGATTCTGAAAAGAAAATCTTGCAAGAAGAGTGTTCTGCGAACCCTTAAGTTTCAGATTCAACCGTCATTGACCTTCATTTTACTAAAATATTTACAGAAAATTCATTTCAAATAGACCCCTCTCTGATGCTTTGGCTGTCGGTTTAGTTAAGTTGATGCTTTCGCTGTAGGTTTAGTGAAGTTTATGGTTTAACGGTCTATAATTTTTAGCTAATTTTCGTAGAACAAATTCGTTACTGCATTTTATCATTTTTTATCGAAATATGATGCATGTTTGTAAGAAATAAATCTGGACGCAGTAAGTGCGTTTAGGTAGCGAATTTTCATTAAATCCTCAAATTTCAATAACTCAATTTGGTATTAACGTAAGTTTTGTTGTTTAGGAAACCAACATTTAAGTTTATTTTCGAAAATTTTTTGTATAAACGCGGCAAGGGCGTTTTGGTAGCGAATTTTCATTAAATGTTTCAAATTAAATAACTCAATTTGCTATTAACCTAAGGTTCATTGGCTAGGAGACCAGTTTTCTCAGAAACATTTAAAGTTTATTTTCGGAACATTTTTGTACATTTCCAAATAATTATTTTGATAAAATATGGTACATTGTTCCCACTATATAGGTTATACCGGTAACCAAATTGATGCCTGCTCGCATTAGAGCGATATATTTGTAATTAAAAACATTTTTATGAAAATTCACTTCCATAACGTACTTGCTGCGTCTAGAGTTTTTTTACCTCCTATTCATCAATGTGAAAGAAAAGCACGCCATTCCTGAGGTTGACTCTTTCAGTTATTTATGAAAGGCCTACCTAAATGAATATATAGAGTGTTCTATTTTGAATATAAAACTCTCCGGACGGTTCTTATTATATGACAATTATCACGGTAAATATAAATATCAAGAATCCTCCAGATGTCTGTAAATCAACTAAGACACCTTACAAAACTTTCTAACCTTAAAACCTCATAAATTTTCCGTATAATCTCAATCCAGTCACCGAATACCGGGCATGGTACAAAAGGAAGCTGTACCTAATTACATATAATAAATCATCTTAGTAGATAGTGCGCCACCTGGGCCCATCCCCTCCACTTTTTACTGCGCATGCGCGAGTCATCATGCGCATGCGCTGACCTGCGCAGACCTGTGACAGTTGACAGCTGACCTGTCAGATTTGACAGGTGTCAAATGTCACTGACCTGACAGCTGTCAACGTCAGCTGTCACCTGACCTGACATGTGTCAACGTCAAATGTCACCTGACCTGTCAGATGACGTCACAAGCATTCCAAGATGGCTGACCTGTCATAGACAGTTGCAAGCCGGGTTCTCTCTATGGAACTAACCTGAGATGACGTCACAAGCGTTCCAAGATGTCTGACCTGTGTCCATAGATAGCCACAAGCCAGGTTAGGTATTAACTGTCTTGTGATGACGTAAGATGTTCCGTCTGACCTGTGTCCATAGATAGCCACAAGCCAGGTTAGGTATTAACTGTCTTGTGATGACGTAAGATGTTCCGTCTGACCTGTGTGTCCATAGATATCTACAAGTCAGGTCTCCATGTGTGTATTTGAAGAATACCATCTGTCTGATTGTTTATTAAGGTTATGTATGTATTTGTTTATTAAGGTTAGGTGTTCGTATACAGACTGATTACCAAGCCATTTTGATTGTTTATTAAGGTTATGTTTGTATTTGTTTATTAAGGTTATGTTCACACACGTGTTGATTACCAGTCATATGATTGTTTGTTAAGGTTATGTTTGTATTTGTTATTTGAATGCAAACAGACATGATAATACAAGAGTGTACTTACATACAACAAGAGACGTCAGCCTTCTTTCACAGCTTAATACACACACTACTGAACAGGTGTCTTCTGTGTTGAGGATACAGACAGACAACTGATTGCCATTGTTAAAGCTTGTATATGTTGTTTGAAAGGATATAACACACGTCATGACAGTTCAAAGTCTTTGCTTAAACTGACAGATGCATGTGTATTTGAAAGAAAAGCATTCGCCTGAACTTAGATTTGAACCCACGAACCTCGAATCAGCCGTTGTTTGCTTTACATATATACACTGTCCCTAAACCAATAGCTCCACAGACACACACGTTAAAAGTTTGTTCGCTGTTGTATATATAAAACAAAGCCAGTTGTTGTTGTTGACATATGAGGTTAGGTGTTTGTATACATGTTGATTACCAATCATCTGATTGTTTAGTAAGGTTATGTTTGTATTTGTTATTTGAATGCAAACACACATAATAATAAGAGTGTACTTACATACAGCAAGAGACGTCATCCTTGTTTCACGACTTAACACATACTGAACAAGTGTCTCTGTCTCTTGAAGGATAAACAACGTTTTACAGTTGTTAACCTTGATCCTGTTTGAGCTTGTCTGTGTATCTGTTTAATATACACAAGAGAGAGGCCCTCTTAAAGGTAAACAACCTGTCAGTTGATGACCTTGTGTTATATCTGTTCAATAACCCCACATTATTCGTGTTTGAGCTTGTCTAGAATACAGTCATTAGAAGTATGACATCATCCATGTAAAAACAAATACAGTTTAAAACGGTTACTGTGGGTAATATGTATAAATAGGTTACACACAGACACTCTTAAACATATTCACAAGTCAGTTGTTGTTGAGAAAAGACTTACTGCAGTTTGTTCTAACCCAAATCTGTTTTAAAATGGCTACATTAAGTGATGTGTGTTACCAACAAATTAAAGACAACTTCTGGTATGGTCTATTTGGAGACTTTCAACTTATTATCGATAAGAACACTGGCTATTTTAATGCAACTAAACTGTGTAAAACTAGTAATAAAAAAATGTATCATTGGTTGGAAAATAAGAAAACTAAAGAGCTGATTGCCTATTACAACAGTCTGCTAAAGGAAGAGTCAGGGTATCTGAATACCGATACCCTCAATATTTCAACTGAGGGAGCCCACTTAGAGTTATCGCCTGGGAGCCGGACTACTACCTCTCTTAAAACGGAAGCAACAACTCAAGTAATACCAACAACAGCTACATATCTGGTGGACTTTGGTGGGAGACAGGCTGAAAACAACTTGATATCTGGTACATATGTGTGTAAAGATTTAATATTAAATTTGGCTTGTTGGATATCCAATCAGTTCTATAAAAAATGCAACCAAATTATTTATGATTTTTTCCTCAATGAATTTGATCAGAAATCAAAGGACAACCCAGAGGTTAGTAAAGTGAAATTAACGCGTATAAATGATGAGGTACAGCTTGTGCGACAAACAAACGCTAAAGTCACAGAACATCTTGAAGATACAACCCCAAAGCCAAGTAAACGGAGAAAAATAAGTGTGTTTGGTTTACTTGCAAGAAACGAGACAGGCGCCCCCTATCCATATCATGTGGTAAGAACACAAAAGAAAAGTTTCCCAAGAGCTGTGAGGAACTTTAAAAATAAACACCCCAATGCAAAAGTGATTCTAAACATACTGTACGATCCAAATGTAGTAAATCTCTTTAACAGAATAAAGACTGAAGTGAAATACCTTACAGCACATAGAAACAACCTACATATAGCTGATGTAGCACAAGATAAGTTTGTTCAGGATATTATTGCTTTAAGACATACTTTTTAATTGTATTACAAAATAAAAACACATTAATTTTAACAAAATACTTTTATTTGATTCCAAGTATGTAAACACCTGCCGTTTGTTAGCCCCAATTATTCGTGTTTGAGCTTGTCTAGAATACAGACATCAGTACAGTATTTGTGTTTGACACGTTTTCCCCCTAAGAAACAACGTATTTGCAGACACACATGAAAAAGACCAAGGATTAATATATCGATATCAGTTGCTTATAACACGTACACGATATGTTTTTATATGTTATAGTTGATGAAATAAGACACATACCAAGTAAAAACAGAAGGCTACAGCTGAGTATTCAAAACAAATTTTGTTCAAAACTGTCTAAACGCTCCCTGTATATATACGGAACGCCAAAGCAACTAGAAATATTTGTAAAATATAAAACGCTAGTAAAAACTGTTTCATCGGTGACTAATATTCTATCTGTTTCCAGTTGCCTCAGGCATCCTAATGAGTTATATTATAATCGTAAAAACATGTTCTCATTAATAATACAACACTAGTATTGCATTAATACATATAACGTAGTATACCGTTCTAGATTACGTTTTTATGTTTGTTTTTGTAAAGATGTGTTTACCTTTAACATTTATAGGTTTTAAAAACACAAAGTTCAACTATGAAAGAGGTTTATTTAAAAACTATACTTTGATATATCGTTACAGTTTTCCACTATACTGTGGAGTTTATATTGGTTGTTACAATTATTTTTATACAAAAGTACAGTTTATACAACAATACAATATAATTTAGTACAAACACTAGACTAAAATACAACAGCTTAATAAACACAACTAAAAATAATACTCTAGATTTGGTTAGCTAACGAACCCATACATAATGATTGCAAGGTTTGCGGTTTATAAGATCGCCAAAAATTTAAAACACTGACTGGGTTTTCAACAAGAAGAAGTTTTTTAGTTTTTTCTGCTTTATAAAAAACAAAACTACTATCTAAATCATATTTATAGTATTGAAATATTTTGAGTATAAAAAGTTCTTTATGAATAAGCAGCTCAGACAAAAACCTACAACTATACCACACTTTCTTCTCATCTGAAAAATACGGTAAAATATAAAACCATTCTTAGTACTATGATAGCCCCGCATATTAGGTAAATTACAAGAGTCATACTTATCTCCAGATATTATTAAACGAATTATAAGATAATGTTGTTCTGTACCGTATAGTGTTGAGGCATAACCTCCTAGCACGCAACAAAATTTTTTCTCGGTTTCAAACCACTCCATATCAGCCAACACGCTGTCCAGGATTAGTTGATCAATTGGTGTTTGTAAGTTTGGTTTTAATTCCCTGCTGATAAAAGTGAGATGCTTTAACTGCTCCATTATAAAAAAACACTTCTCACAATGGTTCATACTTGTTACTGTTACTGCTGCTGTTGTTGTTCTTTTTCTAAAAGTACATATGGTTGGTAGTTTACGATGAAAACCCCTCTCATAAGTTGATGTTGATAGTTTATCTTCTTAACTGTATACGTTTGATTATTCTGGTATATTACAAGTCAGCGATGGTGTTGGTTCGTTTGTCTTGAAATTTGAATGTACTGGTATACATACCATTTTTTAATTTTTTTTCTCCTTTATATATTGCTTGAGCATACCCAGACTCGAAAAAGACGACTCTATCGTCAGTTGGCAGCATACGTCTCGGTAGAAACACCACCCCGTTTTCCAATTTCATCAACATTCGGTAACCATAGCGGGTTTTCACTTTTTCACCCCCTAATATGTTATATGGGGTGTTTAACAACAAGTCTGCAGCTTTAATTACAGGTGACGCTTCACAAAGACCATCACGATTTAAATCAGCTAGTACTGATGCTGATGATGAAGCCATGGTTGTTGTTGTTGTTTCTGATTTTATACTGTGGGGTAGAGCTTTGATAAGAACGTATATATATAAGGGTTCAACCAATCAGGTTTGAAAGCGTAGGTTGAAAGACCCCTGGTCTTAAAAAACCCGCTTTCCTGAGTTTTCATCTAACTACATACATTCTGTTATCAGAAAAACACCAATGATAACTCAAGATTGATTTTAGGTAATGAATCATAAAAAACCCGACACCTATAAAATTCAGATACAATTTTAATTGGTGATAAAACAGCATCGTAGTCTTCAAATTCCTTAGCGTGTTTTTCAAACCAGGTAATAAACAATTATATATATATAACATTTTTCTATCCCCTATAAATCCAGATACACTTTATATATTTTGTAATAAAACAGACTCGTCTCCAAAGTCCTTAGCGTGTTTTTTTTGTTTAAACCAGGCAATAAACAATTATATATAACATTTTTCGAGGGTCAACTTGTGTTTCAAGTCAAAGACCGGGGGCATTTTTATAGGATTGCAGTTTTTTTTGGATATACCATGAGTGAAGCTCTGCTTTAAAAGCTTGTCTGCAGGTTTCGACTTTCAGTTAGCAAACAACAAACATAATGGAAGGTATACCCCTGTCTCTCTGTGTTTAGAGTGAAATTATTAATAAAGTTTTTGTTTGTTCCAGCCGAAATATTTAATATAGTAAATGGCATGTTTGTGGGAAACGCAGTAAGTAATTTTTAAAATGGTTCTTTTAGTTTATAAAAGATTTGTTTTTATTTTAGCCTATAATAGCGATTTATATTGCGGGTGAGGGGGAGCTGCCCTCTCCGCAGCAGTACTCAACCCTGGTCTGGGTGGGGTATATAGCCCCATGGGGTGTGGGGCTGATATTTCAAGCCCCACCCCAACCTGTAGGGGGTGCAATTCTCGAGATCTACGTCTTGTAGATCTCGAGAAAGGAAGGTAATATCCATTGTCCCTCGTTTAGGATACAGGAATTTATGTTTCATTTCTTTTGTTTCAGTCTGTGACACCACCACCTAGGCCACCAAAAAATAACAGAATAAAATATATATAATAATAATAAAACGTTTTAAAAATAATGTTGTTTGATTTTATTGTAATATTTTCAGTTTAAACCCAAATATATAATCTGCTCAAACACACTTACAGATTAATACAGTATTGAAGGGTAATGAAGGTATCTTCACTGTAAGGTAATATTCTGTATTTGTTTTACTGCTTGGTGGTTATATTATTTTTAGCATGTATTTAATTCTAGTGTATGTTTTTATTGTTTGTATTAATAGAAAAATAGATTCTTGTTGTGAAACCTTTTTTTGTTATATAATTTGTAAAGGGGTTTGTTTTTTTAACAGCATGTTTGTAACTTGTTTCAGCTCTACTTCAGTTTTAGATATAGAAATATGCCTTTTTTTTTTTTTTTTATACTTGTTTTTCTTAGCATCAAATATTTTTGACAGGTCTCTTTTCTGTTACTGTTTTGCATTTTTTTCTGGCTTACAGCATGAAAGGTCATATGATGGCATAATATCAAGTAGTATCATCTTTGTCTTTACACACAATCAACAGAATTTTTTTTTGTTCTCATTTCAATGATTATAGACTAAAACTTGTTTTATTTTTTAGACAATCAAACAGCTGTTTCCTCAACACAATCAAGGAGATCATTAAAGAAACCGTATTATTTTTTAATTTTCTATTGAACATGTATAGGACCGTTTCATGTAATAAATGTTTTTAAATTACTTTCGATTTCGTTTAATCATTCCAACCTATGTATATAACAGTGTGTCTGTGTTGTTTTGCTGTGTGTGACCTGTGAGATAACTCTAGCCTTGTACTCGGCTGATACAGTTTTGACTGGGGTCAGTAAAGTGTTTGTTTAAATGTTTTACAAACAACTACCATATATACAAGGAGTTATATTTAAATAAAGACAAAATTCAATATAAAAAGTATTTTTATTTGGTACTGATATTATTGTGAAAAGCTTAATCAAACATTTTTAAAAATAGTAAAACTCTCTCTTTAAAACACCAACCCTAATAAACACTTACTCTTAAAGCTACTTTGAGAAAATTAATCTGTTATACAAAAATATGTCTTCTTACACTGAAATTAGGTTAAAAACAAACAACTTGATTAAACACCTAATAAGCTATTGAGATAATAACAATAATACTATATTATAAAAAAATATATCTTGTAGACAGACAGCTACAAAAATACACACTGTTTGCTAAACATAGCCAGAAAAGCTGAAATTCAGATAAAAAACACTAACCCTAATAAACACTTACTCTTAAAGCTACTTTGAGAAAATTAATCTGTTATACAAAAATATGTCTTCGTAAACACCTAATAAGCTATTGAGATAATAACAATAATACTATATTATAAAAATATATCTTGTAGACAGACAGCTACAAAAATACACACTGTTTGCTAAACATAGCCAGAAAAGCTGAAATTCAGATAAAAAACACTAACCCTAATAAACACTTACTCTTAAAGCTACTTTGAGAAAATTAATCTGTTATACAAAAATATGTCTTCGTAAACACCTAATAAGCTATTTGAGATAATAACAATAATACTATATTATAAAAATATATCTTCTAGACAGACAGCTACAAAAAATACACACTGTTTGCTAAACATAGCCAGAAAAGCCGAAATTCAGATAAAAAACACTAACCCTAATAAACACTTACTCTTAAAGCTACTCTGAGAAAATAGTAATACTTAGTTTTCAAGACAGTTTTAATCTAAACAAAAATATGTCTTTTGAACTGAAAATTCAGCTAACATGAATAACCCTAATAAGCTATTTTGAGAAAAGTACAATACTTAATTTCAAGACAGTTTAATCTAAACAAAAGAAAAATACTCAAACATATATATTGTAGACAGAAAGCTACAAAACAAAAAGTACACCCCTCTTACTAAAATTAGCCAGGAAAAACTTAAAACTAACATATTTTTAGATACCCTATTCATTTTAACCTAAAACACAGTAACCTATGGAAATATAAAGAAACACTCTCGACGTGTATGTCTTGTATAAAACAGAGATAAAAGCTAAAAATAGTCACACACACACACACACACACACACACACACACACACACACACCAATTCATTAACCTAAAGCTATAGATATACAAGAAAAATATACATACAAGATTTAACCTAAACTACACACACTTAGTCACTCTGTTTGAGTCTTTTAAAACCAAAAGGAGTAGAGTCGAAACTGCCATCGTCGTTGAACTTACGCTTCGTCAAACACGGTTTGTACACTTTGGTTTCCGATCTGGTTACCAGTTCGTGTGTTTGTGTCCTCCGTATCTGATCAAAGTGAACAACGACCGGTTCCGCACTAGAGTTCTCAACCATCTGTTTCATAACTCCGGTATTAATGTGTTGTGATGCTTTATAGTTGAGAGCAAACCCTTTTACTTTGCACACTTTCTGTGTCTCTCCGGTTGTTGGAGAGTACACAGTAAAACTATAATTTTTAGGCCCCGCCGACACAAATTCCATAATATAGCTACCAGCTCCATAAGCAGCCAACTCATCAGTCATTTCACCCAAGCTGGAACCTGTTGGAATGTCCCATTCGCCCTCTCTGGACACGTAAATGACAGAGTCAGTGTCATAATACAGCACTCTGTCACCCAACTTTTCCAAATATGAATATAACTTCAAACGGGCTTGGGCTGTGACGTAGGCAGCAATGGCTACATTAACGGTAGCTGTGCTGTCGGCGGCTTCATCCTTGTACTCCCAACTAACTAGCAACACATCTTCATTAATGATTGTTACGTGTTTTACGTTAATGGCCGGGTTGTTTTCTAATTTATAAAATTCAGATGGTTGTCTCACTATATCCATTCTGGTCTGATTCTCTCGCTGTCCGAATTTGCCCCTGAAACAATAGAGAGAAAAACAATAAAACACATGCACACACACATGAAATAAAACATATAAACGTACCAAAAACTGTTCAGAATCAGTTTAGCTAGTGACCTCAAACCAGGGTTGTTGGTGATGGCTGCAAACTCCAACTGGACACCTTCATTTTCAAGAAAAGCTTCGACGTAGGTCTCTTTGGTCTCGTTGGTGGAACAGTCTGAAGGCCAACCTGATGCTTCCTGCTTTATTTTAATAAATTTATTCATCATTTCAGCAAAAAGACCACCAGTGTTTAAAGACCTATCATATTGGGTAATGGTATACTCCCAAACTTCTTGTATTTCCATCAACTTGTAACCCTTGTCGAGAGCTTTGCGAACCTCGTCAACCACCCAAGTACCAGTGAAGGCCCGTTCTTCTTCTGAATGACAACACTCACCCTTGTTCATATGTTTGGCACACGTTCTGCACAAGGCAAACATTAATTTATTGTGCATTTTTACCGGCAACACAGGGTGATATAAGTCTTGCGGTGGTAAGATGGTGCATTTAATGAGTCCATTCACGTCATCTATATTAGAACATGTTGTGTGTACTGTGGGGTGTCCCATGGGAAACTTCCCATATTTACAAACCCATGGGTAGAGACTGCAAACATCAACATAGCGTATTTTCTCTCCTGGTTTCACCTTGTAATAACTCTTTACACAACCTGTTCTACCACCGAAGAAGGCGTCCCGAGGATTAAGTGGCAGGTATGTTAACAGAGGATGGCTATTCAGTCTGTGTTCGAGCACTTGATCGTTTTCCAACAGCTGTCTAAACTCGTGTTCCCACATTTCATGGACTGTGTAACCTCGCTGACGAAGCCGTTCTGTTTTCCTCACAGTACGTTCGTAGCGAGCGTTCAAGGTGTCTGTTGGATCTTCGTGTAGGGGGTCCTCTCTGTTGGTGGTGGTGAAACACTTGGGACAGCCGTGGAAATAGCAACCGTGAAACTCGAACACTTCTCCAGTTTGCTCGCAATAGCCATCAACTTTAACACCATCAATGACTGCTTCCCGTTGTTTGGCAGAGTGTCCGATGTCTACACCTCTTCTTTCTTCCTCGTGTATGAGCCATTGTGTGGCTATCTTTGATTGTCTGTCTCTGTTCCTATAGCCGTTCTTCGGAATAATGCCAATAGTTTGAGGTTTTAGGAAATTTCGACGGAACAGTTTGTTACAAGCCCCAGGTATGGTTATGGCTTCGGTAAACGGTGACACGTTACCCTGTTCCATAACCATCTTGTGAAATGTAAGGCAGGCCTGGGTTAATATTTCCACGTCACTAATACAATATTCAACCATTTCCTTCTGCATGTCGAACTCCTTATGTTTATTCTCCTCGTACCACTTGAGGAACGCTGTTCGGTCGGCTTCTTTCATAGCATCCGGATTGTAAAACCTCATGTGGGGCAACGGACCAACATAATTACGATTTGCAAGAGTGTTGAACAGATGTGGAAAATACCCTTTCTTCAACTCACTCAGACCGAAAGCTTTAGGAAGG
Source organism: Tillus elongatus (assembly GCA_964006375.1). Taxonomy (NCBI): domain Eukaryota; kingdom Metazoa; phylum Arthropoda; class Insecta; order Coleoptera; family Cleridae; genus Tillus; species Tillus elongatus. The sequence goes on from OZ023265.1 coordinate 160,632,473, forward strand.
GAGGCTAATTTCAAAGAAAAATAGCTTATGCTATCAATGAATTTCAACACCCCAAGGACCATCATCAGTATCTTACTTCCTCGCATAATAACCTCAGGCTTAAGACCGGTCATTTGTTCCAGTGCATGACGTAGAATAAACTGGTGATCATAAGCCTGGCCGTTGTGAGCTAAGACGATGACACTTTTAAATTTCTTGCTGCTGATGAATAGCTGTTGCAGAAACGGTTGAATAACGTCATCGTCTGATATAACCTGCCTTCTCACTCCACACTTCTGGCATGTAGGTACTTCACTACCCAACTCAAAACAGTCACTGCATCGTTGCTGGTAAACACACAGAACAGGCTTGTGTACGTGTTCACCACGGGCATTCTCTTCATCTTGTCTGGTCTCAAAATCGTAAAAGACAAACAAGGTGTTATCTAACTTTGGCTTACCAGTGTCCACTTGGATGTAGCATTGGTGTGTTGAAGGTTGGTGCTTTTTGCAGATATTACAAAAGATCTCCCCACATATGTGTGTTCTGTTTGCTTTAATTGTTTTTAAGCAATCACCGCATCTTCGAACACGCTCACACAAGGTCTTTCCCTGCGTCGAAGATGAGGCCTTGTGTTGGTCATGGCAGCTCTGACCCCTGAACTTACGATTGCAATCTGAGCACAAAATTTCATTAACAACCTTCTCACACGGTGGTTCTTGCCGGCAACATGGACACTGGCCTAGACACCTATGATCGTCTTTATGATCGTATGGTACGTGGCAACGTTGACAAAAATAATGACAACAGAAAGCTGATGTAAGGCTGGTGATGACATTAAAATGATTCCTATGGTGCAGCAAATTCAACTTGTACTTAGCATCGGGTCCTTCATACAGTACATCTCTTCCTCTAGACCCGTACTCATACACGGTAATTTTGCAGTCTTTGAGATGTTGTTGAAACTGCTGAATTTGCTCGACACCGGCACCATTAGCAGGAATATCAACACCAACCTTCTGCATTAATTCCATCGCTTCCTGGTCCTGCCTTTTCCCTATATTTCTCCTGACTTGTTTTATATACGGGGCATTCATAACATATGCCAGTGCAACAACGAGAGCTCTAACAAGGCAGAGGTTGTCCTTGTTGTTGATCGTAACAACACCCCTTTTCTTTGCACACTCCTCTTGGAAGGTCATGTAAGGCGATTGTTGTCGACCAGACCCTCTGTACGGCCGGAAGCTTGTGGTAATAATTTTAAATGTATCACCAGCTACAGCTTCCTTTTTGCTCTGGTACAGAGAGTCCAACAGCTTCCACAAGTCGTCAAATTTCAAACTTGGGACCGGTTTGAAGGGTATGTGGAAGTCTGTATCTAGCCCATCAGCCGTAAACGTTAACCCTACCTTGCTTTCGGCATCCAAACTCTCGACTATATGCTCGTAAATGCCCCGTAGCCCCTGTTTAAGCCACTGTTCAGGCTCTTGAACAGCAGCATCAAGGGGGTTTAGCCTGAATTCGATGCAGTGCTGTTGCATTCTATACTTTTGGTTAGATTTGCTAAAGTCCCGTACAATGGTGAAAGCCATTATTATTCTTCAAACACAAAGCCGGGAAATAGTTTTAAAAAGTTTTTGTTACACGTACACACCAGCACAAGCTCAAAAATGTTTACTAAACACACACACGCACACACAAGTTTTAACTAAATAAAATATTAAACCGATAACTATATATATACGCACCAAAAAATGTTTACTAAGTCGACACACACAAGTTTTAACTATATAAAATATTAAGCCCGGCTAACTATATATAAGCACAAAAATATTTACTAAGTCGACACACACACACACACACACAAGTTTTAAATATATAAAATATTAAGCCCGCTAACTATATATAAGCACAAAAATATTTAAAAGCACACACACACAAGTTTTAACTATACACTTAATTATACGAAAAATATTTAATAATGTAAATATGGTTTAATTTTTAACATAAATACCTGTATAAACAACTGCTTGACGTAAGTGGTGAAGATCGGTTTCGAGAGTTCTTTTATAGAGCTACAAGTATGTGTGTGTGTGTGTGTGTGGGCAGTACCTGTTGTATAACTGTGATCCTTTCTAATTTTCTATAAATATTCATGATAACACCCCTACGTTACTAAAAAGAGCGAAAAGCTGAACATGTTGACCTTGCTTTCTCCATAAACTTTAATCATCTCTAAGCTGTAACGTCTATTTCTATTTATATTTACTAGATAACACATATATGTCTGTTTGTTTTACAAGAGCATGTGAAAACAAAAATAAAGTCGCTGAATAATAATCACTAGTATCCCAACTTATCGTAATAGTATTTTTGAGCGGGGACAAAGCAAAGTTTGTTGTTATGAATGAATGAACGAGGTTGGACAGTCTCGGGGCTTCAGTGAATCAACCGTTGTTTGCTTTACATAGATACAGGGAGTGTTTAGACAGTTTTGAACAAAAATTTGTTTTGAATCTGTGTCTTTCTCTTATTTCATCAACTATAACATATAAAAACATATCGTGTACGTGTTATAAGCAACTGATATCGATATATTAATCCTTGGTCTGTTTCATGTGTGTCTGCAAATACGTTGTTTCTTATGGGGAAACGTGTTAAAAGCTCTATATTAGGCAAAAATACATGTAATCTTATGAGAAATAGAAACGATTTAAGGTGTGAGCAGGGGCCTTTTCTGCAAACACTAATAATGAGATGATGTCATCCTTTGGGTTTTGTCTGTATTCTAGACAAGCTCAAACACGAATAATGGGGTGATTGAACAGATATAACACAAGATAACATTCGCCAAGGTCATCAACTGACAGGTTGTTTACCTCTAAGCGAGCCTCTCTCTTTCGTATATTAAACAGATACACAGACAAGCTCAAACACGAATAATGGGGTGATTGAACAGATATAACACAAGATAACATTCGGCAAGGTCATCAACTGACAGGTTGTTTACCCCTAAGCGAGCCTCTCTCTTGCGTATATTAAACAGAGTGTACAAGCTCAAACAGAATCAAGGTTAACAAACTGTAAAACGTTGCTTATCCTTTTGTAGGTCCCAATCTCTTACGTCTGTTTGTTAAACACCAGGTACAGACTCAAGAAGATTATCTATGATACTTGTTGGACAATCAATTGTCTGTCTGTCTGTTTTCCTTTAACACAGGAGACACTTGGACCAAAGAACATGGCTATTTGCTACGTTTTACCTGTGTTACACACTCTAACTGTTGTTAACCAACTGTCTGTCTGTCTGTCTGTTATTACACAGCTCTGTCAGTCTAAGCAAAGACAACAACAAGTTGTCATGACACGCTTGTTACACGGCTGTATAAGCTCAAACAAGATTATCTAAGATACTTGTTGGCATTCGATTGTCTGTCTGTCTGTTGTTACACACATCCATTAGTCTAACCAAAGACATCGAGCTGTCATGACGTGTTTGTTAAACAGCTGTACAACAAGGTTCTATATGATGCTTGTTAGGGGCAATCAATTGTCTGTCTGTCTGTGTTATTACATACCTCTGTCTTCTCAGTCTAAGTAAAGACTTTGAACTGTCATGACGTGTTTGTTAAACAGCATGTATAAGCTTCAACAATGGCTATTAATTGTCTGTATGTCTGTTTCCTCAACACAGAAGACACTTGAACCAAAGAACATGACTGTTTGCTGTGTTTTACCTGTGTTACTCGCTCTAGTTGTCGTTAAACTGCTGTCTGTCTGTCTGTATGTCTGTTATTACATACATCTGTTTGCCTGTAGGTAAAGACATCAAGCTGTTCTGTGTGTTATATCCTTTCAAACAGCTTGTACAAGCTTCAACAATGGCAATCAATTGTTTGTTTGTCTGTTTCCTCTACACAGGAGACACTTGGACCAAAGAATATGACTGTTTTGCTGTGTTTTACCTGTGTTACTCGCTCTAGTTGTTGTTAAACTGCTGTCTGTCTGTCTGTCTGTTTGTTATTACAAACGCATCAGTCTAAGTAAAGACATCAAGCTGTCATGACGTGTTTGTTAAACAGCATGTACAAGCTTCAACAATGGCTATCAGTTATTTGTTTGTTTGTCTGTCTGTTTCCTCAACACAAGAGACATTTGGCTATTTTGTGATACGTTTAGCAGTGTTACACGCTCTAACTGTTGTTAAACACCTGTTTGTCTGTCTGTTTGTTATTACAAACACATCTGTCTGTCAGTCTAAGTAAAGACATCAAGCTGTTCTGTGTGTTATATCCTTTCAAACAGCGTGTACAAGCTTCAACAATGGCAATCAATTGTTTGTTTGTCTGTCTGTTTTCCTTTAACACAGGAGACACTTGAACCAAAGAACATGGCTATTTGCTACGTTTTAGCAGTGTTACACGCTCTAACTGTTGTTAAACTACTGTATGTCTGTCTGTCAGTCTAAGTAAAGACATCAAGCTGTCCTGTGTGTTATATCCTTTCAAACAGCGTGTACAAGTTCTAACAATGGTAATCAATTGTTTGTCTGTCTGTTTCCTTAACACAGGAGACACTTGAACCAAAGAATATGGCTATTTTATTACGTTTTACCTGTGTTACAAGCTCTAACTGTTGTTAAACAGCTGTTTGTCTGTCTGTTATTACACATCTGTCTGTCAGTCTAAGTAAAGCCTTCGTGTTGTCATGACCTATGTGTGTGTGTGTGTGTGTGTGTTATATCCTTTCAAACAACGTGTACAAGCTCCAACAATGGCAATCAGTTGTCTGTCTGTTTCCTCAACATAGAAGACACTTGAACCAAAGAACATGGCTATTTTTGTTACGTTTTACCTGTGTTACTCACTCTAGTTGTTGTTAAACAACTGTCTGTCTGTTTGTTACACAGCTCTGTCACTCCAAGCAAAGACAACAAGTTGTTATGACGACGTTTGTTACACGACTGTACAAGCTCAAACAAGATTATCTAAGATACTTGTTGGCATTCGATTGTCTGTCTGTCTGTTGTTACACACATCCACTAGTCTAAGCAAAGCCTTCGTGCTGTCATGACGTGTGTGTCACAACAACACGTAGAAGCTTCAGCAAGGTTCCATATGATACTCGTTGGGGCAATCTATTGTCTGTATGTCTGTTGTTACACACATCCATTAGTCTAAGCAAAGCCTTCGTGCTGTCATGACGTGTGTTATATCCTTTCAAACAACGTGTACAAGCTCTAACAATGGTATTCAATTGTTTGTCTGTCTGTCTGTTGTTACACAGCTCTGTCACTCTAACCAAAGACAACAAGTTGTTACGACAACGTTTGTTAAACAGCTGTTTCCTCAACACAGAAGACACTTGAACCAAAGAACATGGCTGTGTTACTTGCTCTAGTTGTTGTTGTTAAACTGCTGTCTGTCTGTCTGTTATTATTACAGCTCTGTTTGCCCAGGTAAAGACATCGAGATGTCATGACACGTTTGTTACACGGCTGTATAAGCTCAAACAAGATTATCTATGATACTTGTGGGGGGCAATCTATTGTCTGTATGTCTGTTGTTACACACATCCATTAGTCTAAGCCAAGCCTTCGTGCTGTCATGACGTGTGTTATATATCCTTTCAAACAACATGTACAAGCTCCAACAATGACCATTAGTTGTCTCTGTTTCCTCTACACAGGAGACACTTGGCTATTTTTGATACGTTTTAGCTGTGTTACACGCTCTAACTGTTGTTAAACAGCTGTTTGTCTGTCTGTCTGTCTTTTATTACACAGCTCTGTCAGTCTAAGTAAAGACTTCGAGCTGTCATGACGTGTGTGTGTGTGTGTGTTAACAATCAACAACAGCGTATATATGTTTTGTTTGGTTCAAGTGGATGTCATTAAACAACTGTGTTATTTCTATAACGGGGCCCCATTCAAGACCTCAACATACGTTAGTGTGTACTAAGCCGTGAAACAAGTATGACGTCTCTTGCTGTATGTAAGTATACTATTATATTATTTATGTTTACATACAAACAATACTTATCAAACAATCCTCGTATATCAAAGTTTAATTTAGTTGTTTTAAATTGAGTTTTGTTACTTGTGTGTTTTTGATCACTCCCTATATAAATTTAGATTCATTCATTCAAAATACAAACACACTAACATAAACAAACACGACGGCAATAAAACCAAGTCCCCGAGTTTTATGAGGCTATTAAAATAAACTCATTAACATATCTAGATGTAAATACGTTTTTCCTTATTGATATAGTTTACTTGAAACGTTTTTTGTTATTAAATGATATTAGATAGGTAAATTGGTACGTGTTTTAAAATTTCTTTTTACTATAAATAAACAATTGTTTTTAACATTACAGTTCCTATTATTCAATTGGAATGTAATAGAGATACCACCCCTACCTACACACACAAACTCAGCAGCCTCATAAACTCGTTTTATGTAACAGGTTTTTGTTTTATATATATACCCACTGATAACAAACTTTCATCGTATGTCTGAATAGCATAATCGGTTTAGGGACGTTTGCATATCTTAGTAAGCTGTATGGTTGGGGGTTCAAATCTAATTTCTGGCGAATGCTTTTCTTTCAAAAATCATATTTCAAATTAAATTCAAAATTTCAAATTACCCGCTCAATATATCTTCCTCATATATGTATGTGTGTGTGACTAAACCGAATGACTGTGTCCAACAGATGTCTCCCCTCGAGCTAGAGAATATTCTCTACACTCTACAACTTTACAAATAGAATGTTCTCTAGCTTGAGGAGTAAGATCTCTGGACACAACAGACAGAAATTTTCAAACAAATTCAAATTTCCCGCCAAAAACGAAATACCCTAACAAACTTCAATACACCTTAACAACAACAACAACAACACAATAAACCTTAATAAACAAAATACATAACCTTAATAAACAAACAGATGCCTTGGTAATCAACACACATGACATAACCTTAATAAACAAATACAAACATAACCTTAATAAACAAACAGATGACACGTGAGCGAACATAACCTTAATAAACAAATACATAACCTTAATAAACAATCAGACAAACACACATGGAGAGCTAACCTGACTTGTAGATATCTATGGACACACAGGTCAGACATCTTGGAACGCTTGTGACGTCATCTCAGGTTAGTTCCATAGAGAGAACCCGGCTTGCAACTGTCTATTACAGGTCAGCCATCTTGGAATGCTTGTGACGTCATCTGACAGGTCAGGTGACATTTGACGTTGACACATGTCAGGTCAGGTGACAGCTGACGTTGACAGCTGTCAGGTCAGTGACATTTGACACCTGTCAAATCTGACAGGTCAGCTGTCAACTGTCACAGGTCTGCGCAGGTCAGCGCATGCGCATGATGACTCGCGCATGCGCAGTAAAAAGTGGAGGGGATGGGCCCAGGTGGCGCACTATCTACTCATCTTTATTCTCTAAAACAAAACAAAGAAAACATCTAATGCAATAAGCTCTTCTTTAATAAGGAGACCCAACACGCTAATTGAACAGGCGTAAAATAATAAAGATAATAATAAGTAATGAATCGATCACCTGGCTTGAATGTAATTTATCAAAACAATAATGGATACAGCATCATAATTTGTTGTGTACATTGAAGCTTATACAGTGCTATTGCAAATTGCAAAAGGACGGATGTTAGCTCAAAGAGACTTTTTAAGTGTCTAGATTTATACGTTATTGATTTTAAGCGACAATTCTTTAATAGAGGTGGTGTATGGCTTCCTGAATGTCAGCTTGGTGCGTTAGCAGTTCACTATTTGAATACTTATTAGGGGAGGAGCTGGTTGTCAACAACATAGGCTCGGAACCCACCTTTCTAACGGTCAATCGTAGAGAGGTTTTAGATCTTACGATCAGCTCAAGGCTGTTGAGCCCCAAAATCCTCAAATGGAGGGTGTCGTCTGAACCCTCATGTTCGGACCATGCCCACATCCTATTTGAGATTGAAACAGGCCCTAGACCTGTGGTGGAGTATCGCTACCCGGGGAGGACGGATTGGGAGGGGTACAAGCAATCCCTCGCCTCCCGAGTTGTGTCCGCTATCCCCACAGTGAGGGATCGTGCAGAGATTGAGATTGCGGCTGAACAGGTAAGGGATGCTGTGGTCTCAGCATATCACGAAAATGTCCACTAAAGTCAAAAAAAGATAGTCGAGGGTCTAATTGGTGTAACAATAACCTCGAAAAACTACGAAGAGAAGTGAGACGTCTCTTCAATCGTGCTAAGACAACAGGCAACTAGGAACAATATAAATCCGCTCTAACACATTACAACAAAGAGATAAGAAACGCTAAGAGGGAGTCCTGAAGGAGGTTCTGCGGGGACATCTCTAATTTGCCCAGCAGCGCCAGAATCCACAGAATTCTCTCACGCGACCGTGTCCAGGAACTGGGATCGATAAAACGACCAGATGGCTCATTTACTGAATCACGGAAAGAAACGTTAGAGCTCTTAGCACACACACACACTTCCCAGATTGTCTGATCCTGAGCAACGAAAATGTCCGGCCAGCCGAGGGTCGAATTAAACGCCCTCGGAGGGAGGACTGGCGGGTTGCTCGGAGAATAGTTACGGCCTCGGCGGTGGAGTGTGCTGTGAAACATTTCCAGCCATTCAAGGCGCCTGGGGAGGATGGGGTGGTACCGGTCCTTCTACAAAATGGACTGGAGGTTCTCCTACCTTACCTAATCAGGCTGTATAGAGGCAGTCTGACTTGGAACTATATTCCATCCAGCTACCCACATCACTGAGAGCTCTCAGTATCATCTCATTCCTCCTGAAGGGATTGGAAAAAATATTGGACGGACACATTAGGGGGAGCATCTTAGTCAACAACCCCCTTAATACCCACCAGTATGCCCACCAAACTGGCAAATCTACTGAGTTAGCACTCAATAACCTCGTCGAGAAGATCACACACTCCCTGGATAACGGGGAGGTGGCGGTGGCTGCATTTCTCGACATTGAAGGAGCATTTAACAATGCATTACCTATCTCCCTCTACGAAGCCACTATCGCTAGAGGGGTGGAACCTACCATTTGTGGATGGATCGGAAGCATGCTCCACAATCGGACCGTTATTACCTCGCTGCAGGGAAAGGTGGTCGGCTTCGGGGCTGCGAGGGGGTGCCCTCAGGGGGGAGTTCTATCCCCCTGCTGTGGTCTCTTTTTGTGGACGATTTGCTGGCTATCCTCGGACTGTGGGAGGTTGAGGTCCAGGCGTATGCTGATGATCTAGTCATAATGGTTATGGGCAAATATGACGAGGAACTAGCAAGTACTCTACAGGAGACACTAAATGTAGTGAATGATTGGTGCCGGAGGGAACAGATTTCTGTGAACCCCGCAAAACGATCATTGTTCCATTTACCAGAAGAAGAAGGTTGGACAAATTAAAACCACCTATTCTTATGGGGGAAACGATTCCATTTTCGGAACAAGCAAAATATCTGGGGGTTACCCTAGATAAGAATCTCAACTGGGACATACAGTTAGAGAATGTAGTCCGCAGGGCTAAACTGTCCCTGTGGAAATGCCGGATAATCTGTGGAAACAACTGGGGAACAAACCCCCAACTGGTACTGGCTCTATGTAGTGGTTATCAGACCAATGATAACATATGGAGCCATAGTTTGGTGGCCTAAGGCACTTTGTGGTATCGAGAGGGCCAAACTGGCTCATCTACAGAGACAAGCTTGTCTTATGATAACGGGAGCGATAAGCACCGCACCATCAGCGCTCTGGAGGTCCTCCTTAATATTCCACCTCTTCATATATGGTTGGAGAGGGTGGCGAGGTGGACAACGTACAGACTAAAACAAATGGTCGACAGTATGCCGAAGGAAATCAGTCTGGGAAGGTCCGGACTCCTCGATGACATTGAGGGTCACGGGATTCTGGGAATGATCTCAGACTCGATGCCTACAAAGATCAGTAGAGGTCTGTCTTTCAAGACCGTCCTCCCGGAAAGGGAGGACTGGGAGCGAAATCAAACGACCCTATTGAGAGCCGATCTCTGCTGGTACTCTGACGGCTCCAAAACCAATATGGGAATAGGAGCCGGCGCATATGGGGGCAGCACCGATGCTTTACTATCAGCTAGCCTCGGCAAGTACGCAACCATACACCAGGCAGAAGTATGCCATCGAGATGTGTGCAAGGGAAAGTATAAAAAACCAGTGCACACACAAATCGATAAAGATATATGCAGATAGCCAAACTGCCTACCGGTGTAATTGAAAAACGGTATGGAGTTGTAAATCTGCCCTTAACGAACTGGGCAGCTGCAATGAGGTGTCGCTGGTCTGGATACCGGGTCACTCGGACCATGATGGCAATGTTGCGGCCGACGCGCTTGCCAGGAGTGGTGCCCAGAGCAACTTTGTCGGACCAGAGCCGGTGCTGGGGATAACATCATGCACAGCAAAACGCACCTTAAAGACCTGGACAGAAAGAGTGACAATCAAGTATTGGCAAAATTTTCCAGGATTAGCCCACTCTAAGGCCTTCATAAATGACCTGTCTGAGTCAAGGGCTAAAAAACTTCTAGAGTTAAACAGACAACAACTGAGTACTCTAGTCGGCCTGTGTACAGGACACTGCCGCTTGCGACACCACATGCACCGTATTGGAGTCGGTCAGGAGCCCGAGTGCCGGCTGTGCATGGAGAGTGACGAGACAGCAGAGCACGTACTGTGTTCCTGTCCGGCAGCGGACAGGACTAGGTACCTGCTCTTTGGCAAGATAAAGCTTGCTCCGGAGGATCTGGATCAACTGTCGCCCACAAAGATTATCGACTTCTGCAGGAGGCTGGCTTTGTTGGGCGAAATATAGACTATTAGGCGTGAGCCACAATAGACCTTATGGTCGCGGTAGAGGGACCGGTATGGCCCACTCACAATTAACCTAACCTAACCTAACAGTTCATAGTTGGAAATCTTTTTATGGTTCTGAAGGTGTCATACTGAGACAAGTACAATTTGGAGAACCCAATTCATCACAATACAGTTTTTTGACCCGACGATCGTTTCGCTAACAAAGTTAGGAGATGGGTAAACTAAGTGAATAAAGACTAAAACTACTATTTATATGTTAGTTACCAAGCACTTGCGAACAGCATCCTCTAGGAAGGTATACAGACAGACCCCCCACTATTGAGTCTTAAATCCCTGTGATTAAAACTGCATACCTGTCTTTGTTATGCTGTGCGTCGTTATCAAATAATCCTTCTAAGAAGGACACGCTGGTTATTAAGATAACAGTTCGAACAATGGACTACATAGAACCGGACCTACTCTATTCATCGAAACATTTTTGTTCAAATTTGTAACGATATATATATATACTCTCGTAAGCATCAAGCTGACGCGACTGTCTGACATTTTTTATTAACTTGAGATTTTCTTTATCTACATGATGATTATTATCCCAAATATGCTAAGCAATACATGATTTGTCAATGGTGCCATATCTCAGTTGTGCTAAATGTTCTTTAAATCTAGTTTCAATAGTTCTTTTAGTTTGCCCAACATATTTAAGTTCACAATTCTTACAACCTATTTCATAGATTCCCGACATGAAATAGGTTGTAAGAATTGTGAACTTAAATATGTTGGGCAAACTAAAAGAACCATTGAAACTAGATTTAAAGAACACTTATCGCAACTGAGATATGGCACTATTGACAAATCATGTATTGCTCAGCATATTTGGGACAATAATCATCATGTAGATAAAGAAAATCTCAAGTTAATAAAAAATGTCAGGCAGTCGCGTCAGCTTGATGCTTACGAGAGTATATATATATATATATATATATATATATATATATATATATATATATATATATATATATATATATATATATATATCGTTACAAATTTGAACAAAAATGTTTCAATGAATAGAGTAGGTCCGGTTCTATGTAGTCCATTGTTCGAACTGTTATCTTAATAATCAGCGTGTCCTTCTTAGAAGGAATATTTGATAGCGACGCACAGCATAACCAACGCAGGTATGCAGTTTTAAACACAGGGATTTAAGACTCAACAGTGGGGTCCCTCTGTACACCTTCCGAGAGGACGCTGTTCGCAACTGCTTGGCAACTAACATATAAATAGCAGCTCTAGTCTTTATCCACTTAGTTTACTCACCCCCTTCATGACGCTAACTTTGTTGGCGAAACGATCGTCGGGTCAAAAAATTGTATTGTGAGGAGTTGGATTCTCCAAATTGTACTTATCAGTGATCATAACAGGTTCCAATATTCACCCATCGTCATACTGAGACGCCGTTTATCAATATTGAAACGTCTGCGGAGATAAGCGCTGTTCCTTTCTAAGATATGTTATCTTTTATCTTTATCTCTATAAATCACCTTTAAAACGCTTCTTCAAAAATATAGGGAGCATTAAGTTTCTGTTCGTGAGGTTGGTTATTTCAACATGATTTGGTGCATTGCCGAAAATACCTTTGTCTACTAGATTTCTTCATATCCGGAGAGATCTATCAGCCACTAAATTGATAGTCTGTTATTTTGATTTAAATGAGCGGTACGAAATAGTGCCTACATTGGTAAACAAGTGTACTTCAGGTATGTGACTTGTATCTTTATTGTTATGAGGCCAATAGAATAATGGTCAAATCTCATTGACCCTCTCCATCAACTAGAAATAGATGGAACATCTTCCGTGGATCAGGTTAAAATATTTACGCCCGGTTGCAGAGTCTTGTTAAATACTTAATGCAACGTTAATCACTGATTTAGACGACCAATCACAGGCTGCGATTCGGTTTTGTTGCCATGGCAACCAAATATATCCAAGCTGTTTTGATCAATGATTAACTAGAATCCCGTTAACTATTTGACGAGGCTTCTGCAACCAGGCATTAGGGTAATATTTTAAATAATTCAGAGTAAATACATATCACTTATTGTATAATTCACTAAGTGAAGCATCGAACCTGTGATGAGCACTGATAAGTACACTTGGAGAATCCAAATCACAGCAACACATCTTTTTAAAGACCTGAAGATCGTTTCACCAGCAAAGTTAGCGTCATCGGAGAGTGAGAAATTCTGATTACTTTCTATCAACACACCACCTTTTATACTGAGTCTTAGTTAAAGAACGATAACGAGAGGGAGATTAAATCGCAGGCAAATTTTCTGTGTATTGTATTTTAATTGCCGGACAAGGTTTTGAACTTCCTTTATTACTCCATCTGACAGGTTTCGGAATGTTTATCTGCTTTAAAGACAGAGCGCAAACAGAGGACTGCAGACCAGTGGCAGGGCTCGATTTAAGGAACTTTTGTTCTTTTATGCCCTAGATATGTAAATAGTTTCGTACGCATCGAGCTTCGCTGGCTGTCTAATATTTTTGGTAAGTTTCAGATTTTCCTTATCAATGTGGTGGTTATTATCCCAAATATGTTGTGCCACGCATGACTTGTCTACACTGCCGTATCTAAAATCTGCCAGATGTTCACGAAATTGAGTCACAATGGTTCTCTTACTCTGCTCAAAGTATTTAAGATTATAATCTTAAAACCTATCTCATAGATACCCTACATTTCAGGGGTACTACACCCACTCCAAAATCACTGTGCCTTGAACTAGTCTACACAACGATTGGTAGGGTGAAGTTTTATAATGCTCTGTCTCCGGTCTAGACTGACCGTAGATCAGTTGCCTTCTGCGGTCCAGAGCTTTTTACTCGCACAAGATGTGCTGGCTGATTCCTCCCCCTCGCCGTAGAGTCTGCATGCGAGGTCCCCCTCTAACCGCCCCATTTTATGCAGGTGTTTCTTGACGGCCATGTGTACCGTCAAGAGACCTGTTATGTTTCTGAGCTGTCCTCTGCTAAGATTTAGCAGCTCCACAGCTCTCTTTGAACTGGGTTCGTCAATGATTGACTTCCCATGTCTGAGCCCTGGACAATCTGCCCAGTACCCCTTGTGTTTGTTTCTGACCCAGGACTTAATGGCTCCCCTGGCAGTGCTCTTTGTCCGGTTCTGGTCCCATAAATGTTTCTGCTGACCCTCACTCAGCGAGACTGTCGGCTTCTACATTGCCTTTGACCCCCGAGTGACCCGGCAACCAGATGAGGGTCACCTCATTCTGCCCAGCCAGGTCGCTCGTCTCGTCTCGCCACTCACTCACCAGCCAGGAATTTACCCGGGGGCCACTTAGGGCCTTAAGGGCTGTCTGTCGCTATGAGGATCCGCTTGTTGGTGTAGCCCCTCCTCGTTTTCTCCCGCACACAGTGCAGGATGGCGTACATTTCGGCCTGAAAGACTGTTGCATGGACTCCGAGGGAAATACTATGACTTACCCTCGGTCCTTCCGAGTAAACACCTGCCCACGCTCCGCGCCGGATCCGTCCGTGAACCAAACGAGCGCGTCCCGTGATGTGCCCGGCGTCTCCTCCTGCCATCCCTCTCGGTCGGGGATTTCCACTGTAAAGTTGTTTTCCCTGCAGATTCGCGGGCTCGCGAAGTCTGACCTCATTTCAAGCATGGGCTCCTTCACGATCTCCTGAATTTTGCAGTGGCCCCTGAAGCCTGAGTTGATCTTCAGTCTACCATTGCAGGCTAGTATGTATAGTCCTAGTCTGGCCTCCCCCATAATAACTAAGTGGGGGGGGGGGGGGGCAGATCCAGCAACACCTCCATGGCGGCTGTTGGGGTTAAAGACATGGCCCCTGTGATGCCTAGGCAAGCCATCCTTTGGATCTTGCCTAGTTTTTGTTTGGCTCTGGATTGTGTCACTAAATAAACCATAGATATTTCCTAATCCTATTTTTATTCTCTTTAAATACCTAAATATCATTTGTTTTCTTGTTTAAATACATTGTTTGTAAAATGGCTCATAACTACATATTTTTTTATGAACCGCTTGAAGAGCTATGGTCATTAGCGGGATAAATAATAGAACAATATCCGATAAAATTATTTTAGTCCGTTCGCAAAAACAGAACAACTGTATTCTACTTTGCGTGAGACGCAAAATCTAATCAGATGAGAGTATACAAAAATTTATTTTTTTCTGGACCAGTTTTTTAAATGAAATAGTTCATGTCCCTAAAACATCATAAGTTTGATTGTATTGGTACACGATGGGTGTTTACCCGCAAGCTGCTTCCTTAAATAATTTAGATGGTATATCCAAATGTTAATGAGACCAATCAAGTTATCTTGTTGTTTTACTTGA
Organism: Tillus elongatus; assembly: GCA_964006375.1. Lineage (NCBI taxonomy): Eukaryota > Metazoa > Arthropoda > Insecta > Coleoptera > Cleridae > Tillus > Tillus elongatus. The sequence continues at coordinate 160,647,722 of OZ023265.1, forward strand.
ATGACTTTCTTTATATATCGCCACAAACAAAATATTTAAATGTATTCTCTAAAATTGAATTATTGTCCTTTATACATTCGATATTTTCATAAAATTGGATATCATGCAAGTATCTAATTAAATATTAATATAAATAATGGATTGATGCAAGCAGTTACAGTCACGAACTTCAACCCTACCCGCTGAAGTTTCTAGTAAACGTCAATAAAATGGGAATACTAAATCACTTCATTTGAAATTCGAATCGGTTAAATTTCACTTGAAGCAAAATTGATGCAGCAATAAACTGTTTTCCATACTTCTGAACCGTAAGCAGTTTCTGCGAAGATCAATGGGCTATGAGATTAACTGACTCAATCAAAAAGCTACTACTTGAGAAATCAGTTCGCTTTACTTTCTAATATAAGCCTAGATGTATTCTCACCATAATTAGAACCGCAGACCGGTTCCGCCCTAATTAGAGCTCGTCAGTACGATATACTAATTACAGCGAGAACACACCTATAAAGTAATACGGCTATGATAGCCAGCCTCCTAGAACATTGTAAGCTACATACATTGTCCCTATATTAGGGGAGAAATGGGCCAGGGATGACAAGTTATTACAAAATTGTTAGTTGGTTGTAGACAGTCTCTATTTTATGACATTTTGTGTTATTTGAAATTGTCGTGACAACATACTAACTGGTTCCGCACCGAGATGGCGACCCTGTCGTACATCTCAGAATGTTACTTTCTAATAAAAGCTTTTTGAATCACAGTCTAACTCTAATTAAGTGATAAAAATAATTGAATGTATTTAACTAACAAAGGATATCTAAAAATTGGTTCTTCTTATAAGAAACTTAACGATCTCAATAAATATATATATATATATATATATATATATATATATATATATATATATATATATATATATATATTATCTTTATCTTGAGAGACATTTTTATCGTAAACACATATTATATCAGTACTACTTCATATAGTTTAATTAGTTGGTCAAAACCATTACATTTTCTCACACACTCGTATGCAGTTCAATAAGTGTTCTTACCAATGCATAGAGTTTGACTAGTTAGTCAAACCTATTACATTTTCTCATACCCTCGCATATACTTCCCAAAATGTTTTTACTTTTTTTATATTTCAACAACACACCACGAGGGCTCACAGCCGAAATACTATCGTACCGTGGGTGTCGTCAAGAGGAAAGAGGCAACTTGTTAATTCTCGACTTGAAGGTTCGAAGGAGAAGGAAAACATGTGCCGGCAAGGAATTCCACAACTTGGAAGTCCTCGGGACAAAAGAGGGGGCATAACAAGATATTTGGTGACCCGGCTAGTAAAAGGATGCATTCGCCCTGTTCCCCTGGTAGATCTGTTGTGGGCAGCAGGTGGAGAAACTATGGAAGAAAGCTCCTCTGAGCAGTGCCCGTGCAGATATCTATAAAAGAGAGAAAGGTCACCAGCGGCACATCGGTAGACAAGGGATGGCAGCCTTTCCATGAGGGTAGGGTCACCGATGAGACGTATAGCTCTCTTCTGAATGGAGTCCAGGATAGCGAGTGTAGAAGCAGCAGCTGCACCCTAGATGTGGGAGCAGTTTTCGAGGTTTGGTCTTATTTATGAAGTATATAAAGTATAGAGATTAGCTAGGGAAAACTATTTGCGAGCCCGGAAGAGGAAACCTAATTTCTTAGCAGCCGCTACAATTGATGTGACATGTTGGTGCCAATTGAGATTTCGATCCACAGAAATGCCAAGTGAAAAGGACTCATTACTTTGAATAACTTGGTTGTTCCTCGTGATGGGTCTAGGGTTGGTGTATCTCTTATGAGATAGAATGCAAGACTGATATTTGGTGGAGTTGAATTGTACAAGATTTCTACTTCCCCAGTCTAATATTTTTGGGAGATTCACAGAGACAGAACCCTCCATGAGTCTGCGATCCTCATCTAATTGGGCTAAAGAGACAGACTTAGAATATTGTATATTTGAGTAGTGTGTTGTCATCCGCGTAACTGCAAACTGGGGTGGATGTGCTAGAGAGGAGGTAATTGATGTGGAGAAGAAACAAAGTAGGAGCTAAAGCTGAACCTTGAGGGACTCCTGCATCAATTGGATACAGTGCAGAGGAATGGCCATCTACGACAACAGAAATGCTCCGATTGAAGAGGAAATTTACTGTCCAGATACAGAGTTTTGGTGGTAGGCCATAGGCCGCAAGTTTATTAAGCAGCGCTGCGTGCCAGACCTGGTCGAATGTTTTGGATATGTCTAGAGCGACAATCTGGGATTCACCATGTAGTAACATAGACTTGCTCCAAGAATGGGTGACAAAAGAAAGGAGGTCGGCAATTGATCTGCGCTGACGGAATCCATACTGCCTGTCGTGGATTAGACTGTGTTTTTCAAGAAATTTTAGTAATTCGGTGTTTATATACTTTTCCATCACTTTAGAGATGACTGATAGGAGAGAAATAGGCCTGTAGTTGCTAGGAAGCGCTTTGGATCCTTTCTTGGGGACGGGTTGTAGTCGATCAGTTGTCCAGTTACTAGGGAATATGCCTCTATTGTAAGATGTCTGAAACAGACGAGTCAGGACAGGAGCAATTTCTGGTGCGCATTTTCTGAGAACAATTGCTGGGATCTCGTCAAGGCCAGAGGCTTTGCTGGTATTAAGAGAAGAGAGCATCTTTCGTACCTTTTTAGTTTTGAAAATGATGTCCGTCATTTCATGCGCGACATTGGGGACTGTTGGTGGTTGAACATTTGGAGGTGGGTTGAGAGTAGAATTGCCGGCGAACAACGAGGCAAAAAGTTCAGCCTTGCCCAGAGCGGTAGAAACAATTTCATACGCTGAGACAATAGGTGGGAACGTGCTCTTGCAGAAATTATTCCCAATAGATTTAGCAAGAGTCCAGAAGGGTTTGCTGCCCTTAGAGCTTAAGAGGACTTTGTTTTTGATGTGGTTATTAAACGAGTTTTTTGCCTCAGAAAGAATGCGGACATAGCGGTTTCTTGCGTCGTTAAATGCTTGACGGTTTTCTTGACTGAGATTGTGTAGAAGTGTTTTGTGAGCTTCGACCTTTTCAAGTCTGGCCTTGTCACAAGATTTAGAGAACCAGGGCTTTTGAGTGGCTGAAGGGGTTTTCTTTGTACGTAGAATAAATAATTCCATACCGGCTTGGATAATTTCGGTGACGTTTTGTGAGATATCTGAGGGGTCAGGATGAGAGAAGCAGACAGACGTCCATGGAAATGAGGAAAAGTAATCTCGCATTTCGTCCCAGTTCGCGGAGTTGTAGTGCCAAACGATACGTAGGTGTGATGTCTGTGTGACCTCGGGTTGCATTGCGCAGGAAGCGGTGACCATGCCATGGTCTGAGCGACCGAGGGGGGCGGTGACTGATATTTTATAGCATTCAGGATTTGTAGTAGAAGGAGATCCAAGGGATTTGAGCTGGGTGTTGGGATGCGAGGAAAGTAAGTAGGTTGATGAACCATATTGGCTAAAGAGTTGCTGACTGCAAAGGCCTCCGCTGCTCTCCCTTGTGGATCGGTTTTTGAAGATCCTAGCCATTCCTTATTATGGACGTTGAAGTCACCAAGAATGGTGACCTCGGAGGAAGGATATTCAGAAATCAGATGGTCGGTTTTTTCAGAAAGGTAGTCAAATAGCTGGACAAAGGTGTTGTCAGAAGATGACCGGTAAGTGCAACAGATGAATTTAGTTGCAGCCCTGAGAGAGGGTTTTATCCATAGTATGTCTTTTCTTCCAGCTTCTAAATTGGGGAGTCTGGTGCAGGGTAGATTGCTACGGACGTATGCGCACACGCCTCCATGCAATCTAAAGGAAGTAAGGAGCTCATACCCGGGAAATTAAGGTGATTAGTTGCTGTTTTGGCACTGATTTGGGTTTTGGTGAGGAAGAAGATTTGGGGCCTATTGGCCTGGAGGAAATGGTGGACGGAGTTCAGGTTAGAATTTAGGCCACATATATTCGAGAAGGATATGTTGAATTTTGATGTTGGCGCCCCCTGTACACTCATCTCCCGGAGATCCGAATGGAGGGGTATTTTACCTCCGGAATGTTTTGCACAAGGAGGATCCATCATCATTTTTGCTTATAAGGGAAACCGACTCATACACCAGAACCGGAAACGTCCGTTGGGACTTCACCGGCCCCTTGATGCATGGGGTGGTACCTCCTCGGGCGTGGTAAATTCCACTACCACCTGCGAAGGGAGGGAGCAAGACTTTAGTAGACCATCAACCCTGGGCGTTATTCCCATTGCCGACAGTCACGCCAGGGGTGGCACGATGAGCCAGCCTCTAGGAGTCCGGTAGCTAAATCACGCCTCGATCAATCAAGAGAACGACCAGCGCACGATCAGGCTAAGGGACCACACCCCCCGAAAATCTAAGAAAATAACGTTAGATGGAGGTGTGCTTTTAAGAGACTCCGCAACTGTCCATTCATGTACACGCGGAGAGAAGACAGCATATTTTGCCAAACTTTGGTCCACCTTATCTGGTCTTAGTAGTAAATTTAAACCAAGTTTAAATGTCCTTTCCGATCTATCTGACCGAGAAGCCATTAATCCCCATTTTAGCTAAAATCAACCCATTTATGTGCTCATGAAGAGTTCGGCAACGAAAGGCGACAACGGATCTACCATTGTGGTTTCTTCCGTTTGCAGATAAAACCTCCCACTAACCAGAAAGAAACTCTTAGATATATATAGTGAAGTCAACTTAATATATTGCTCTCTCCGATACCGGTCATCACGAAGCATGTCCTGATGATACTGCAGACACAGCATAAGAAAGACTATGATGTTCTGAAGAGTTATGTCGATTGAGATGCTGGGGGAACAACGACTTGACATCGAAAGAGATCAGTACTTCAGTTGGTTTCCACCTAATATCTTTGATTCTTTTAATGAATTCAGTGGATTGTATCATCAAGAAACTAGAACGTTGAACTTCCAACGTATAGAGCTCTTCCGACAACTATTTAGAAACTTCATAAGTCGGGGAACAGATAACATAATTACTGTAGAATCGTCCATAAAGTAGATAATTTGAAGATCCTCTTAGGAAGATATGAGGATACCATCGGCTTTCGAAAAAAAATCGGGCATTTATTAAATATCTTATAATAATTACGAAAAAATCTATATTTTCAAACGCGAAAATCAAAAACAGTGGGATTCAAAGGGCATATTTCTTCCCCTATCATATACAATAAATGTGGGAGTAAATTTGTTATTAAAAAATATTATAAATAACAATAGTTGTAAATCGTAACCCTGAAGCACACCAGATGGTGTGGTGCATCTTTATTTTATTAAGCGTAACGTAATCTCGACTGTGAGATCTATACCATACGCCCAAAACAAGTTTTTCCAGACATGTACCTATATTAAATGCAAATAATAGAACACAATTTCTTTGTTACAGGTCCTGCACGATCACATCTGCTATAGGTACGAGATTCTCGAAATAATAGGCAAAGGAAGTTTCGGTCAGGTGATACGGGCTTTAGATCACATGACCAACAAACACGTTGCCATTAAAATAATAAGAAACAAGAAAAGATTCCATCATCAGGCTCTAGTAGAGGTCCGTATACTAGATCATCTCAGGAAGAAAGACAAAGAAAGTAACCACAATGTTATTCATATGCTGGAGTATTTTTATTTTAGAAATCATCTATGTATTAGTTTTGAGTTGCTCAGGTGAGTGTTTAAAACTGTTGTACTTCTTCTTTTATTAAGGGTAACAAGCTAACGTCTTTAGTTAAAACCGTAAATTCATTGGTAAAAACAACAGAGACAACATTAACTTTGCAGTTCTTTTGATTAGCTTTCAGAGATTCTGTGATTACATAATTTATAATATATTTTAAACAGAACAATGTTATCAAAATCACACGGTAACGTCTACCGCAAATTATCAATAAAAACATCTATGTGAAAACTGGAACCTGTGATGAGCACTAATAAGTACACTTGGAGAACACCCAAATCACCACAACACGTATTTCAGAGACCTTACGATCGTTTCGTTGACCATGTCAACATCTTCAGAGGAAGAAAAATTCTGAGAGAAAATTTTTCTTCCTCTGAAGATGTTGACATGGTCAACGAAACGATCGTAAGGTCTGAAATATGTGTTGTGATGATTTGGTGTTCTCCAAGTGTACTTAAAAAAACAACTAAAACAATCAACACTGCAGCAACCAACAAAGCAGTTATGAAAATGTTTTCATAAATAGCACATAATTACAATATTTCTGGACGCAGCAAGTGCGTTATAATAGTGAGTTTTCATAACAATTTTACACTATGAGTACGGCATATTAATAAAAGTGATACTTTTAATTTAAATAGACGTCGAAGGTCGGGTTTCGAGATCCTAATACAAGCTCATTTGAAGAATGTATCTCTTTCTATTATCATAAACAATATTAAAATCTTGCGTTCTAGCTCTTTTTGGGAAACTAACTTTGAATGCCCAAAACTGAATTATAAACGTGGCAGGTATTTTTCCTTGTTAATCGTCTGGATGATTTGGTAGTCAACCTAATCGAACCGGTTTTTCAATAACAAAAAAGTTTTTTTTTAAACAAATTCTACTAGTGAATTTTCTTCACAAAAATTTACTAATATTAACAATAAAAAATGTCTGCTGAAATGGTTACCTTATCGAACTTGTGTTATTTTCTCTGACCCTCATTTTATATAAGACTCCATTATGGTGAACTAAACCCTGATTTCTCCTGCTATTCATTTTAATAAAACAATAGGTGAAAACAAATAAAATGTTCCTATTCCTGAATTCATAGAATAGTCTAAGAGCCAGAGGTGAAAAAATTCTCTGAATTAACAAAAGCTCTTTTTTTGATAGTTACTTAGGTACGCTGTGCACGTACACATATTCTGGTCAGTCAAGGGAATCTTAGAACAGGTGCCACAGGTGCGCCAACAAATATGTCGTTTTTACCGGGGTAATGAAATGAATTTACAAAAGCTGATAATTGTTATACAGATTCTATATTGTATAACAATAAAAGTTATGTCAGTCAGTCAGCTGCATACGGGAACAGAGCTGGTCAGTCAGTTCGAATATGTGTATGAAAAATAAATAATGTGCAATTTATTTACAAAGTTTGGAAATTTTTTTGTGGGTATATATTGATCTGTTAAACATTAAAAACATAGTCAGTCAACTGTTTGTAGAACAACGCCCTTCAGTCGGCGAAAAAAGATATACAAATTTCGTACGCGCCGGCGGCGTTACAGGCGGCATGCTCGCTCTTCTCCTCCCATTATTATTATTTAAAATATCAGAAAAGTATGTGAAATTATAAGTTATAATTATAAATTAGTAATTTATTGCTTTATTAAAACATATAAGTATATTAATAACGTTAACAGACAATTTATTTCTTCATTTAATATAGTTTTATGTCTTTTATCTAATTTTTAAAAAATTATGCAATAAGAAATTTAGGAAGAATTGAATTTTGAATGTGATTGAAAAAAATTATTTTTTAATATATACATATATTCGTTTTATAGAATAATCATCAACTATATGTTTGTGTTAATAGTTAATTGTTTAATATTTTTTTCGTAATGTTATCCCGGTAAAGTTTATTAAATAAATAAATTGTCTGTTAATATAATTTATATATATATATATATATATATATATATATATATATATATATTATCAATTAATAACCTATAATTACGAATTATAATTTCACATACTTTACTGGTATTTTAAATAATAATAATGGGAGGAGAAGAGCGAGCATGCCGCCTGTAACGCCTCCGGCGCGCACGAAATTTTATCTCTTTTTTCGCTGACTGACGGGCGTTGTTCTACAAAACAGTTGACTGACTATTTTTTTAATGTTTAACAGATCAATATATACCCACAAAAAAATTCCAAGCTTTGTAAATAAATCGCACATTATTTATTTTTCATACACACATTCGAACTGACTGACCAGCTCTGTTCCCGTATGCAGCTGACTGACTGACATAACTTTTATTGTTATAGAATATAGAATCTGTATAACAATTATCAGCTTTTGTAAATTCATTTTATTACGTAAAAACGACATCTTTGTTGGCACACCTGTGGCACCTGTTCTAAGATTCACCTGACGGACCAGAATATGTGTACGTGCACAGCGTACCTAATTAGCTATCAGAAAATCAGCTTTTGTAAATTCAGAGAATTTTTTCACTTCTGGCTCTCAGTCTAGAAGGCAAGAAGTCAATTCATTATTCAAATAACTTACCTTCTTGAAAAATTACTACGAATATTAACGTAAATATTCTTATTCTTTAAATTCTAATTTTAGAAACATATACGATCATTTACCATTTAAGCTCAACACAGAACTGTCACACCATGATAAATAAACAAAACACGTTATTATTCTTTGGTTTCCAATCTTAGAAGCGTATATACAAGTTGTTATATCTATTTCAATGACAACCATTTACAATTTAACCTCAAAACAGAACTGTCAAAGCATAATAAATAAACAAAACACATTACTCTTTAGTTTTCAATTTTAAAAGAAATATACAATCATTTCCTTAACCTCAAAACAGAACTGTCAAATCATAATAAATAAACAAAACACACTATCCCATCTGGTTTTTACTTCAAGTAGCTGATATAAAACTTCCTTATTTTCCCCTCTCACTTTCAGGTTAGAATATTTTTGAACATTTTACAAATCCGCGCATCCGAATAAAACCGAAAGCGGTCATTAGGGTGGGATCGCCACAGTTCGGGTGTGAAGGTTATCGTTGCATTATGATGTATGCCTGTGGTATATGTATCATTCTACACGTGGCAGGTGACTACTCTTTTTTTGTCTGGCATCCTACTTTAACCACTTAAGTTGTTTCAATTCATCTTTTTCAGATTTTGTTTCCGTATTCAAAAGTTATTTTGTATATTTTTTGTGGAGAAATATGTCGGTTATAGCTGATTTACGAACTCGTCCGCGATTGTAATGAAATGAAGGCTTGTGCCAAGTTTCGTTCAAATCAGTTGGGTATTTTTTGAGTTAGTTTAATCTTGTATTCTCTCTCTCTCTCTTTTCTCTCTCTCTCTCTCTCTCTCTCTCTCTCTCTCTCTCTCTCAACTGCTGACTCTACATTAATGTTCAAATAATAATGGTTTTTAATTAGATCCAAATTTTCAGCTTACATACAATTTTAAAAAAGCTTTTTATAAATTCTGTTCCATATGAGCCCCAAAAAAATTGCGTTTGTTATTCTGTGAGATTTACTGCTTAGTGTCAGATAGAGAAAAACACACTTATATGTTGTAGTTATTAATTTGAGGCTTGTGGAAACGGCGATTTTTCTTTTTCTCGAGTGAATTCTTGATGCTAGAACATTATACATAATCCAGCTAGAGATAAAAGATTACATGGGCCAGATTTGGTAGAGACCTGTTGCTTCAGATTTATTAGCCCGCCATAATAATGGCGCAATATAGACATTTGACCTTTTTAGCGAATTTTCTCTTAAAAAAAATCGCTTATGGAGTGTTTTTTTAGTGAATTTGTATTAAAAAAAATTGACTAATAGAGAGGTATCGATGGTGAGACTTTGCAAAAATTTTTCCAAATGAGCGCGAACTAGGACCCCTAGAACCCATATCTGGGGTTAGTTTCAATTTTTATATGTATATATATATATATATATATATATATATATATATATATATATATATATATATATATATCCATCTGATAATTCAAAAAATAATTAACCGATGTCGATGAAACTCGGCAAGTGCCTTTCTTTTATTAATGGCTTGGATGAGTTCGTTAGCCAGGAAAATCGGACGGGGTTTTCCGGGAAAATTTTGAGTTTTCTTTCGAAACAAATTTTTTTCTCCGAAAATTACAAAGTTGTTTTTATGAAATTTAATGGATATATTGCCTTAGGAGAGACCTTATTACCCCAAAATATTTTAGGGGTAACGAATTATTGATGCAACGATGTAATAAGTGCATTGGTGTTAGGGGGGACCATATTGTAAAATAAAATTTAATTGTGAGTCTATGTCGGGTTTTTTTTTCATAGTAATTTTGGCGCCTGCCTTGTATAGAACTATAACAGAGATTAGATTAGAAACTATAACAGAGATAGAATTACAAATGCTGATAATAAATCTAAAATCATCTGAAAGTTGATAAATTCGAATATAAAAACATCGAGGATTAACCAAGGAGCAAGTACACTAAGTGCAGACTGTCTAAATTGCCATTTTTCCAGAATTGGTGAGGATAATTTGGTGCCAGTATAAGACACGTCAAAAAAGTGCCATTCCTATATAAAACGTGTCAAACTACGGAACAATGGGTCAATGTTTCTCGAGGACACATCCCCACGTGAAGTTATGCAGGTGGTGTTGATGATGAAAAATAAGTCAGCTTGTGACATCTTTGGATTAAACATAGTACTTTTAAAAAGGATAATCCACGTGATTGCAGACCCACTGAGCAAAATTGTCAATATGTGCTTTGCTCAGGGTATATTTCCAAATCTATTAAAAATTGCAAAGATAATTCCTTTCCCAAAAAATTGCGACATGAACGACTGCAACAATTATAGGCCAATTTGTATTCTCCCTATAATCTCGAAAAATTTGTAAGCACTTATTAAAGAGAGATTAGCAAGCTATATTGATAGGCAGGAAATCCTAAACCATCCCAGCATGGATTCAGAAGAAAGAGTTCAACAACTACGACGATGACATATATAGCTGATTTTGTCTTGGAAGCACTTGATCACAAAGAAAATGCCGAGCTATTGTGCTTTGACCTTAGCAAAGCCTTTAATATGGTAAACTACCAGATCCTTATCTCTAAGTTGGAATATTATGGAATGAGAGGCAGAATATGAACACTTTTACAATCATATTCAAAGAACAGGGTGCAGTTGGTTAGCTGGCAAAATACCACGTCAAATTTTAAACAGGTAGACTTGGGAGTACCACAGGGCTCTATACTGGGGCCAATGCTCTTCCTATTATATATTAACGATTTGCCCGAAAACATTAGGGCAGGCAGAAGTTGCATCTCCGCAGATGACACGACAGTAATTAATAAAGCAGTTCCAGACCTTATAAAACACAAAGGTGATCAATCCATCCAGCAGGTGGAAGCATGGGTTTAGGCAAACAAGTTATTGCTTAATGCAGAAAAAACATCAAGACTTGTCATAACTACCAGGGACTATCTACAAAACTCAGGCGAAAATAATAAAGTTTTAGGCTTTCATATTGATGGTTGTTTAATCTGGAAATCCCACATAGACGAAATGTGTAAAAAATTATCTTCAGTCATCTACTCAATCCGTAGAATAAGATACATCATAGATGAAAGCGCCGCAAGGGTTACTTACTATGCTCACTTTCAAAGCATTGCAACCTATGGGATTTTGCTGTGGGGATCCTCGCCACATGCAGAATGTGTCTTTTTACAACAGAAAAGAGCAATTAGGGCGATTGCTAACGTTCCCCAGGACCACAGTTGTAGAGAACTATTCCAGAGGTATAAAATGCTTACCCTACCAGCAAGTTATATAATTACTTGCCTTCTTTACATTTATGACCATCAGGCCAGTTTTATCTCCCACGAACAGGTTCACAATTACGAAACTAGAGGTAAAAGTCAGTTTGTGATTCCTCATCACAGGATAAGCCGCACGCAGAGGAGCCATGGGTATACTGGAGTTAGGTTGTTTAATTCACTTCCAGTAGTGGTCAGGGAATTGCCTAGAAGACAGTTTGCATCTGTGATAAAAAGAAAATTAATAGAGACCTATATATTCAATTGAAGAATTTAATTTTTAATTAACTGTTGTGTGTTTTTGTCAGCTCATTTTATATTTTGTTTTTTTATGTATATTGTCACCCACTATTTGTCGTGTAAGTCCAGTATACAATTATTTTATTATTTTATGTGCGACGAACCATGTAAATTTTGATGGTTAAATAAATGTAATGTAATGTAATGTAATGTAATGTAATGTAATGTAATGTAATATATATAAATGTGGTGAAATCGCATTTAGAATAGTATACGAACATATATTTGTATTATTGCATACTTTTTAACACCCGTTGCATTTCTTTTGTAAAACTGCATATTTCAGTGAAGCCACAACAAAAATTTAAAAACGAACGTATACAAGTAAAGAGTACTGAAAATTTCAAGCATACAACGGCTCATACTTAAATTAAAGCAGACCTGTCAAAACTAGAGAATGAATAAAGTTTTCTGTGCACTTCTTTGACGATATTTCTATGGAACAAAGGTTGCTCCTCTTGAGCACAAAATTTCTCATTTTGACTTAATTACTGCATAGCAGGCTTTAATTTAGAGTCTTCACAGCAGCGGAATGAGAGAAATATGAGATTAACGAGATTTATGAACCAGTAGCGTTCGCAGATGCCTTGTTTTGTTCCTTGTACCGAGAAATTTCCAGAATAGCGATAAAATCATGCGTCACCTACACCAATGTAATGACTGTTCCATATTTTAAATACTATATATCTTGATATAGGTACATAGTTTATTATATGGTTTAAAATATACAGCGGGTGTCACAATTTACAATATCTGTATTTTAGCAAATATTAAGAATATATTCCCAAAAATTTCAGGACTCAGCAAGTACGTAATAGTACAAATTTTCGTAAGAATTTTACACTCTTTTTATAAGGCATATTAGTAAAGTTAATACTTTAAACTTACAGAGCTCTTGAAGATCGATTTGAGAGGTCCTAGTACGCGCACATTTGAAGCATTCTTTCGAAAGTGTTACCATCGATATCTCTCTAGTATCAAAAAATCTCATGTTCTGACTCAATTTTCCATGAAGCTAAAGAACTAAGCTTTGCTATATCTGTAGATAATGTAAGTCTCTTTAAAAGAAACTTGTGTTACCAATTTCATTAAAGTTATACAAAAGATTGCCAGAAACTTAATTCATATTTAGAAAAGTAAAATATCTTCCAAATTATAAACGTAGCAGTTATTTTTCCTTATTATTCGCCTGAATGGTTTTGTTCTAGTCAACCTAATGAAACCGGTTTTTTCAATATCAATAAAAACAAAATGTCTGCTGAAAATTATAATTTCAGACTCAAAGGTGACAAAGTTATTCAGACGTTTTAAACAAAAATAAAATCTTGTTTAAAACCTATGAAATGTGTGCACAATTGCTTCTCCATCTGTCAAAATAAAACAAAAATAAGGAATCTGAAGAATGAAGAGCAAATCCTTGACGGCTTGTCACAAGAAGAAATTTCGGGACGCAGCAATTGCGTTATGGTAGCGAATTTTCATTAAATCCTTCAAATTTGTATAACTCAAGTTTCTATAAACCTAAAAAGTTGAGTTTTCATGGAGTAAGGTATTTACTAGGGCAACATACCAACCAAATTTGATCAAAACAACTTAGTTATTTTTTTGAGATACATTTTTTTTTCGGAAAAATTAATTTTTAGTTGCATCAAAATCGGTTAATAACTCTTTGAGTTATCGTGTGGATACATACAGATATATATATATATATATATATATATATATATATATATATATATATATATATATATATATATATATATATATATATATATATATATATACATAAAGATATTTATTTATTTCTGATACAAATAAGGTTTGCATGTCAGAAATAAATAAATGACATTACAAGGTACAATACAAATAAGCTTAGGCTTGTGGCTGTATTAAATTTACAAATTTAAAGCATGGTATCTAAAATTTTTGCAGTCCAACGATCGACACCTCTCTATTAGGAATTTTTTTTAAATAAAATACGCTCAATTTTTTAAATAAAAATTCATCCAAACACTTCGGTGATCGCACGACAATCGGTTTTTTCAACGTGGTATAGCCGTTTGCTTGACATGTTTATTTATCCAAGGTTTATATATTCATTATTATTTTTTAAGTTTCGATTTTGAATAAAGAATTAAATTATTTTCAAATTTGGCACTATTTACACAATTTTTAACATTCTGATTGTTCCTGTCTGAAAGAATTAATTTAATAACAGAACTTATTTTATCGGTTATGGTCTTGGACAACTAATATGATCAAACAACTTTGTTGTTTTCGGCAATGACTTAGTTCGCAAACTTTTCATATAAACTAAAACTATTAATCGAAAAATAACTTATTCTCTCATTAACCTAAAATAAAAATAAATTGATATGACATGTGACGCTACATAAACCGCGCCATTTTGCTATAAGAATGCAAATAATCAAATAACACAACAAACCAATAGCAATTTAATTTCTAACCACGTGACCAAAACTCTTGTATTTGGTCACTTCAGAATGCCAAATATATAGATAAATCTCCCTAGACTAAATTCACAAAAAAATTTATAATTGTAAAAGTTTTATTCAACTTATAAGGTTTTTATTTAGTTATTGTTTGGATCACAACTTAAAATGAGGCTTAAGCTCTTTAGCTGCCGATTTTACCATATATCTTTTTGAGTAACAAATCAATTCTAGAAATAAATATTACCGTTAATTTTCCTAACGAGGGCTAACAGGCTAACAGGCCCCAACTCCTCTTCCTCACCGAAACCCAAATCAGTGCCAAAACAGCCACTAATCACCTTAATTTCCCGGGGTATAAGCTCCTTACTGCCTTTAGATTGCATGGAGGCGTGTGCGCATACGTCCGTAGCAATCTACCCTGCACCAGACTTCCCAATTTAGAAGCTGGAAGAAAAGACATACTATGGATAAAACTCTCTCTCAGGGCTGCAACTAAATTCATCTGTTGCATTTACCGGTCACCTTCTGACAACAACTTTGTCCAGCTCTTTGACTACCTTTCTGAAAAAACCGACTATCTGATTTCTGAATATCCTTCCTCCGAGGTCACTATTCTTGGCGACTTCAATGTCCATAATAAGGAATGGCTAGGATCTTCAAAAACCGATCCACAAGGGAGAGCAGCGGAGGCCTTTGCAGTCAGCAATTCTTTGGCCAATATGGTACAGCAACCTACTTACTTTCCTCGTATCCCAACACACAGCTCAAATCCCCTGGATCTCCTTCTTACTACAAATCCTGAATGCTATAAGATATCAGTCACCGCCCCCCTTGGTCGCTCAGACCACGGCATGGTCACTGCTTCCTGTGCAATGCAACCCGAGGTCACACAGTCATCACACCCACGTATCGTTTGGCACTACAACTCCGCAAACTGGGACGAAATGCGGGATTACTTTTCCTCATTTCCATGGGCGTCTGTCTGCTTCTCTCATCCTGACCCCTCTGATATCTCACAAAACGTCACCGAAGTTATCCAAGCTGGCATGGAATTATTTATTCCACGTACACAGAAAACCTCTTCAGCCACTCAAAAGCCCTGGTTCTCTAAATCCTGTGACAAGGCCAGACTTGAAAAGGTCAAAGCTCACAAAACGCTTCTACACAATCCCAGTCAAGAAAATCGTCAAGCATTCAACGACGCAAGAAACCGCTATGTCCGCTTTCTTTCTGAGGCAAAAAACTCGTTTAATAACCACATCAAAAACAAAGTCCTTTCAAGCTCCAACGGCGGCAAACCCTTCTGGACTCTTGCTAAGTCTATTGGGAATAATTTCTGCAAGAGCACGTTTCCACCTCTTGTCTCAGGTGATGAAATTGTTTCTACCGCCCTGGGCAAGGCTGAACTTTTTGCTTCGTTGTTCGCCGGAAATTCTACTCAACCCACCTCCAAATGTTCAACCACCAACAGTCCCCAATGTCGCGCATAAAATGAAAGATATCATTTTCCAAACTAAAAAGGTACGAAAGATGCTCTCTTCTCTTAATACCAGGAAAGCCTCTGGCCTTGACGAGATCCCAGCAATTGTTCTCAAAAAATGCGCACCAGAACTTGCTCCTGTCCTGACTCGTCTGTTTCAGATATCTTACAATAAAGGCATATTCCCTAGTAACTGGAAAACTGCTCGAGTACAACCCATCCCCAAGAAAGGATCCAAAGCGCTTCCTAGCAACTACAGGCCTATTTCTCTCCTTTCAGTCATCTCTAAAGTGATGGAAAAGTATATAAACACCGAACTACTAAAATTCCTTGAAAAACACAGTCTAATCCACGACAGGCAGTATGGATTCCGTCAGCGCAGATCGACTGCCGACCTCCTTTCCTTTGTCACCCATTCTTGGAACAAGTCTATGGAACAACACGGTGAATCCCAGATTGTTGCTCTAGACATATCCAAAGCATTCGACCAGGTCTGGCACGCAGCGCTGCTTAATAAACTTCCGGCCTATGGCCTACCACCAAAACTTTGTACCTGGACAGCAAATTTCCTCTCCAACAGGAGCATATCTGTTGTTGTGGATGGCCATTCCTCTAAACTGTATCCAATTAATGCAGGAGTTCCTCAAGGTTCAGCTTTAGCCCCTACTTTGTTTCTTCTCCACATCAATGACCTCCTCTCTAGCACATCCAACCCAGTTCACAGTTACGCGGACGACAGCACCCTCCACTCAAACATACAATATTCTAAGCCTGTCTCTTTAGCCCAATTAGATGAGGATCGCAGACTCATGGAGGGTTCTGTCTCCGTAGACCTCCAAAAAATATTAGACTGGGGAAGTAGAAATCTTGTACAATTCAACCCCACCAAAACTAAGTCTTGCTTTCTTTCTCACAAGAGATACAGCAGCCCTAGACCCATCACAATGAACAACCAAGTTATTCAAAGTAATGAGTCCTTTTCTCTTGTTGGCATTACTGTGGATCGAAATCTTAATTGGCACCAACATGTTACATCAATTGCAGAAGCGGCTGCTAAGAAATTGGGTTTCCTCTTCCGGGCTCGCAAATTCTTTTCACCAACTAATCTCTATACCTTATACACTTCACAAATAAGGCCAAACCTCGAATACTGCTCCCACATCTGGGGTGCAGCTGCCGCTTCTACACTCGCTATCCTGGACTCCATTCAAAAGAGAGCTATACGTCTCATCGGTGACCCTACCCTCACCCAAAGGCTTCCATCCCTTCCCCACCGACGTGCCGTTGGTGACCTCTCTCTCTTTTATAGATATCTGCACGGGCACTGCTCAGAGGAGCTTTCCTCCATAATTCCCCCACCTGCTGCCCCCAGCAGATCTACCAGGGGAACAGAGCGAATGCACCCTTTTAACGTCCAGGTCACCAGACATAGAACATCTTGTTATGCCCGCTCTTTTGTACCGAGGACTTCCAAGTTGTGGAATTCCTTGCCGGCACATGTTTTTCCTTCTCCTCCGAACCTCCAAACCTTCAAGTCCAGAATTAACAAGCTGCCTCTTTCCTCCTTGTCAACACCCACGGTACGATAGTATTTAGGCTGTAAGCCCTCGTGGTGTGTTGTTGACATAAAAAAAAAAAAAAAAAGTTCCCAAGTTTGCGTAATAAAATTTTGAAACCGACAACTCTGGCTGTTTCAATTTATTAGGCAGATTTTCTAGCTAGAGAACATTTAAGGAAAACAAATTAACACATGCGTTATCCCACGCACATTACACAACGCCTTAATAAACTTTTAGGAGCGTGTCGTAGCTTTTAAATTTCTTCAATTCAGAATAATTTAAATTTGTGTTGAGACAAACGCCTCAAAATTAATATATGAGATAATATTTGAATGCTCTATGTATGTGAAAAATTCCATTTCATTCACTTTAGTAGTTTGAAAAATATAGCGTTTTCCCCAATTTTCCACCGAAAAAATTTGAGCATAAAGGCTTATTAACGAACTCTACCTCGGCTTTCGCCCAAACAAGATTTTTGCCCAGTTGGATTGAAATCAGTTTAGTATTTTTTGAGTTATCGCTCGGATACATATATATATATATATATATATATATATATATATATATATATATATATATATATATATATATATATATATATATATATATAAATCTTAACGTACCTTGGTTTTGGGTTCTAGAAACCCAAATTCGCGCTCATCTGAAGAAATTGTTTCAAAATCTTTCCATCGTGACCTCTCTATTAGCGAATTTTTCTGAATAAAAATTCGCTAAAACTTTGTATACCGTCAACTGGGGTAACTTTGTCCCATTTTCATGTTTATTTCCCAGAAAAAGCAAATAATAGTTGTAACCCAACTAAAACGTAATATGGTACGTAGTTTATATTATTTTAAACATATTTAACTGTAATATAAACCGTTGTTAGAGTATACATACAAACTTTGAACGTTTTTTTAATAATTTTTTTTTAATTTTAAAATTTTTGAGCTAATCTTGTATTGGGGCAATTTTGGCCTAACTCTTGGAAACCAAACATTTAGATTGTTAAAATAGCTTGGATTTGGGGATGGGGCATAGCCGGCGCATTTCGAGCCTAACCGAGACATTGGCCCTTTTGAACCTCCCTTTGTTTCACCCTGGAACTGTCTCGCGACATAACATCAGGGTGAAGGGTTGTCTTTTCTTTTACCTTGGTTTTCCTTATATCTCCCCTCCCCGCGGCTGCTAGGATTAGGAGTTCAGGTATCTCGTTGTTTCGTGAAACTATATATTGCCCCTCTTTCCTCTTCCTCTTTTTTCCGCATGATCGACTGTGTTAGCTTCCTCACTCGTTCCAATGTCGTCTTCTGGGCAGTTATTACTGGCACTAGATTTGCTTCCGTGAGCTGTACCCCTATTTCTGTGTATGTCTCTTGTCGTTCTCTTTCCCCGCGGATGCAGTTAAACAGTGTGTGTTCCGCTGTGTCTCGTTCCCCGCAGTAGCTGCATCCTCACTATCAACTTTCCTTACTTTGCAGGCATATGCTCCAAATCTGCTGTGGCCAGTTAAGATCCGTGTCATATGGTAGTCAAGGTTACGATGTTGGCAGCTCAGCCACATATCAATATCAGGGACCAGTCGCTTTGTTCACTGGGCTTGCTCTTCATTCACATCCCATGCTCTTTGCCACTCTTATATCAAGTGTTCCCTTACAATTACCCTTGCTTCCTTGCTTATGGCAAAAATACATCAAAATCCCCCAGCCTACTTATGACTTCACCAAACTTTTAGTAAAATTCTCCAAGCGGTTTTTCAGATATCCGATTGTAACACTTTAAAATCCTCACCCTGTATACATATAAACTCTGAAGTTGATCTCGGATATAATTTTGCACCCATTTGGGGGCATTTTAGTGAGTTTTTATTTTTAAAAAAGTTACTAATAGAGAGGTATCGATGGTGAGACTTTGCAAAAAAATTTTAAATGAGCGCGAACTTGAACCCCTAGAACCCATATCCGGGGTCAGTTTCAATTTTTGTATGCCTATATATACATATATGTATATATATATATATATATATATATATATATATATATATATATATATATATATATATATATATATATATATATATATATCCAACCGATAACTCAAAAAGCAATTATCTATTCGGATAAAACTCGGCAAGTACCTTTCCCTTATTAATAGCTTGGATGAGTTCGTTATCCAGGAAAATCTGACAAGGTTTTCCGGGACATTTTTTAGTTTTCTTTCGAAAAAAAATTTTATCTTCGCAAATTACAAAGCTATTTTAATGAGATTTGGTGGAAATGTTACCTTGGAAAATAGCTTACTACGTACCAACATACAACTTTCTAGGTTTATAGAAAATTGAGTTATTAAAATTTGAAATATTTAATGAAAATTCACTACCATAACGCACTTGCTGCGCCCTGAACTTTTTTTTTATTTAAAAAGTATCGATCACAATATCAATTTTTTTTCTATGAAAATTTGCTAGAAAGACGAATACATATGCATATATAAAACAGATATTAACTGAGTGGATTTGCAAAGCAGAGCTATTATTTATAACCCTAGATAGCGACTAAGTCTCTTTTTATACTAAATATTACCTTTTAGATGAGCAAATCATTCAAATGTGACGTCAGAGTCGCTATACCTTCTGGCAAAGAGATGTCCAAGCTAACAGAGGTCACTGAACTACCCACACATGCATACACACAAACTTACATTTATTTATTTGTCTGCAACTTGGGAATTTTCTACCATGCTTCTTATGAAATGACGATGGGTTGAAATTGCCTTTTAATATTTTATTAAACGCACTAAGAACCACATACAAGGGCGTCAGAAAATGTAAAAGTTTTGACCAAATACTCAAACTCTATGAAGTAGTAGAAACGCATACGAGAGTGTGGAAAAATGTAATAGTGTTGACCAACTAGTCAAACTGTTAATATACTTGGAGAAACACCAAATCACCACAACACATATTTTTAAAGTCGTAACGATCGTTTCACTAACAACGTTAGCTTTATCTGAGGAAGAATATTTTAAGTATAATCAACCACGCAACAAGTATTTATACGGATTTCTTAGGTAAAGGGAACAAACCGAAGGGAGATTTTAGGTGGCAAGCGCATCGTTTTGATTTGTATCAATATAGACGATAGACAAGTCTCGTGTGGCACAACATATATAGGATAATAATCACCACATTGATAAGAACAATTTGAAACTTATAAAAAATGTTAGACATCTAGCCACATTCAGTCAGGCAGCCCTTAAGGCCCTAAGTAGCCCACGGGTAAATTCCTGGCTGGTGAGTGAGTGTCGAGACGAGACGAGCGACCTGGCTGGTCAGAATGAGGTCACCCTCATCTGGGTGCCGGGTCACTCGGGGGTCAAAGGCAATGAACAAGCTGACAGTCTCTCGAAGGGAGGGTCAGCAGAACGATTAGTAGGACCAGAACCGGCTCTGGGCGTGACAAAGAGCACTGCCAGGGGAGCCATTAAGTCCTGGGTCAGAATCAAACACAAGGTGTACTGGGCGGACTGTCGAGGGCTCAGACATGGGAAGTCAATAATTGACGGACCCAGTTCAAAGAGAACTGTGGGGCTCCTAATTCTTAGCAGAGGACAGCTTAGAAACATAACAGGTCTCTTGACGGGACACTTGGCCGTCAAGAAACACCTGCATAAAATGGGGCGGTTCGATGTGGACCTCGCATGCACTCTGTGGCGAGGAGGAGGAATCAGCCCACCACATCTTGTGCGAGTGTAAAGCCCTGGGCCGCAAAAGACAACTGATCTACGGTCAATCTAGACCGGAGACGGACCATTATAAAACTTCACCCTACCAATCGCTGTGCAGACTAGTTCACGGCACAGCGATTTTGGAATGGGTGGAGTAAAAAGACTAAGGGTATGCACAATAAGCCAAAGGTTGCAGTGCTATCGGGGCGGCAAAGCCGCGGACGAGCTCTGAGGGAGAAAAAAAAACGATGCTTGAGAAATAGGAGAGCGTATATATTTCTAGATCGATTAAGAACAAAACTTCTCAGAACCGCGCAGCACCTTTGATTTCAAGCCCATTATTCTCACTTTGCGTTTGATCAGATAAAAACTCGTACATCTGTCAGGTAAAATAATAAAGTAGGTTTAATAGCCTCGTCGGTTTATATTGATACAAAGCAAAACGATGCGCTTGCGACTTAAAATCTCCCTTCGGTTTGTTTCGTTTACCTAAGAAATCAGTATAAATACTTGTTGCGTGGTAGAGTACAGTTAGAATATTCATCCTCTGATGAAGGTAACGTTGTTAGCGAAACGATCGTTGGGTCTTTAAAAAGATGTGCTGTGGTGATTTGGTGTTTATCCAAGTGTATTTATCAGCGCTCATCACAGGTTCCAGTCTTCACAAACTGAAGTAGTCAAACTCTATGAAGTACTAAAAACACTTAGCGAACTACATACGAGTATGTGAGAAAATGTAGCAAATAGTTTTGTCCAAATAGTCAAACTCTATCAAGTAGTATTTCTGAATATCCTTCCTCCGAGGTCACTATTCTTGGTGACTTCAATGTCCATAATAAGGAATGGCTAGGATCTTCAAAAACCGATCCACAAGGGAGAGCAGCCTTTGCAGTCAGCAATTCTTTAGCCAATATGGTTCAGCAACCTACTTATTTTCCTCGCATCCCAACATACAGCTCAAATCCCTTGGATCTCCTTCTTACTACAAAACCTGAATGCTATAAGATATCAGTGGTCGCTCAGACCACGGCATGGTCACTGCTTCCTGCGCAGTGCAACCCGAGGTCACACAGTCATCACACCCACGTATCTTTTGGCACTACAACTCCGCGAACTGAGACGAAGTGCGGGATTACTTTTCCTCATATCCATGGGCGTCTGTCTGCTTCTCTCATCCCGACCCCTCTGATATCTCACAAAACGTCACAAAATTATCCCAGCTGGCATGGAATTATTTTTTCCACGTAGACAGAAAACCTCTTCATCCACTCAAAACCCTGGTTCTCTAAATCCTGTGACACGGCAAGACTTGAAAAGGTCAAAGCTCACAAAACGCTTCTACACAATCCGTGTCAAGAAAACCGTCAAACATTTAACGACGCAAGAAACCGCTATGTCCGCATTCTTTCTGAGGCAAAAAACTCGTTTAATAACCACATCAACAACAAAGTCCTCTCAAGCTCCAACGGCACATCAAAAACAAAGACCTCTTAAGCTCCAGCGGCAGCAAACCCTTCTGGACTCTTGCTAAATTTATTGGGAATAATTTCTGCAAGAGCACGTTCCCACCTCTTGTTGCAGGGGATGAAATTGTTTCTACCGCCCTGGGCAAGGCTAAACTTTTTGCCTCGTTGTTCGCCGCAATTCTACTCTCAACCCACCTCCAAATGTTCAGCCACCAACAATCCCCAATGTCGCGCATAAAATGAGGGATATCATTTTCAAAACTAAAAAGGTACGAAAGCCTCTGGGCTTGACGAGATCCCAGCAACTGTTATCGAAAAATACGCACCAGAACTTGCTTCTGTCCTGTCTCGTCTGTTTCAGACATCCTAAAATAGAGGCATATTACCTAGTAACTGGAAAAGTGCTCGAGTACAACCCGTCCCTAAGGAAGGATCCAAAGCGCTTCCTAGCAACTACATGCCTATTTCTCTCCTTTCGGTCGTCTGTGAAAAGATGGAAAAGTATATAAACACCGAATTATTAAAATTTCTTGAAAAACGCAGTCTAATCCACGACAGCGCAGATCAACTGCCGACCTCCTTTCCTTTGTCACCCATTATTGGAACAAGTCTATGGAACCATACGGTGAATCCCAGATTGTCGCTCTAGACATATCCAAAGCATTTGACCAGGTCTGGGATGCAGCGCTGCTTAATAAACTTCCGGCCTATGGCCTACCACCAAAACTCTGTACCTGGACAGCAAATTTCTACTCCAACCGAAGCATTTATGTTGTCGTGGATGGCCATTCTTCTGAACTGTATCCAAATAATGCAGGAGTCCCTACTTTGTTTCTTTTCCACATCAATGACCCCCTCTCTAGCACATCCAACCCAGTTCACAGTCACGCGGACGACAGCACCCTCTACTCAAATATACAATATTCTAAGCCTGTCTCTTTAGCCCAATTAGATGAGGATCGCAGACTCGTGGAGGGTTCTGTCTCTGTGAATCTCCAAAAAATATTAGATGGGGAAGTATAAATCTTGTACAATTTAACTCCACTAAATCTCAGTATTGCTTTCTATATCATAAGAGATACACCAGCTCTAGACCCCTCACAATAAACAACCAAGTTATTCAAAGTAATGAGTCCTTTTCACTTGGTGGCATTTCTGTGGGTCGAAACTTCAATTGGCACCAACATGTCACATCAATTGCAGGAGCGGCTGCTAAGAAATATACATATACTTCACAAATAAGGCCAAACCTCGAATACAGCTCCCACATCTGAGGTGGCGCTGCCGCTTCTACACTCGCTATCCTGGACTCCATTCAGAAGAGAGCTATACGTCCCATTGGTGACCCTACCCTCACCCAAAGGCTGTCATCCCTTGCCCATCGACGTGCTGTTGGTCTCTCTCTTTTATAGATATCTGGACGGGCACTGCTCAGAGGAGCTTTCTTCCATAGTTCCTCCACCTGCTGCCCCCAACAGATCTACCAGGGGAACAGTGCGAATGCACCCTTTTACTGTCCAGGTCACCAGACATAGAACATCTTGTTATGCCCGCTCTTTTATCCCGAGGACTTCCATGTTGTGGAATTCCTTGCCGGTACATGTTTTTGCTTCTCCTCCGAACCTCCAGAATGCACAAGTTGCCTCTTTCCTCCTTGTCGACACCCACGGTACGATTGTATTTAGGCTGTAAGCCCTCGTGGTGTGTTGTTGAAATATAAAAAAAGTAAAAACATTTAGGGAAGTACATACGAGGGTATGAGAAAATGTAATAGGTTGGACTAATTAGTCAAACTCTATGCATTGGTAAGAACACTTATTGAACTTCATACGAGTGTGTGAGAAAATGTAATGGTTTTGACCAACTAATTAAACTATATGAAGTAGTACTGATATAATATGTGTTTACGATAAAAATGTATCTCAAGATAAAACCGTTGAACTGGAAAAAATCTTCTGGCATTTTCTGATATTGTTAAATGAAATTTATTTTTATATCAAACTATTTCTAAAAATAATGTTTTGTTGCAGCCTTAATTTGTATGAACTTATTAAGAAGAACAGTTACCAGGGATTTAGTTTAAATTTAATTAGGAGATTTGCCAATTCACTACTGAAATGCTTACGGCTACTTCAGAAGGAAAATATCATACATTGTGATCTCAAACCGGTAAGTTATCATCTTTTATTTTCATCATATTCTACTACTAGATAAGAATGTTTGTCATCTATTTTCATATGCATAAAAAATCATCTAAATCCTGATTGGTGTAAGGCTAAATGCATTCTCGCAACAATTATAACCGTAGAGCGGTTTCGCTCTCATTAGAGCTCTTCAGTACGGCATACTAATTGTAGCGAAAATACACCTATGAAGTAATACGACTATAGTAGCCAGCCTTTCAACACTAAGTGAGTGGTGGACGTACCGCCACCTAGTTGCGGAACCAAGCAGTACGTTGTCACGCCAGCTCCAAATAACACAAAGTGTTAAAAAATAGAAACTGTATACAACCAACTAACAATTTAGTAAATTGTCAGCCCTGGCCCATTTCTACCCTAATATAGGGACAAAGTATGTAAGGCTAGATGCATTCTCGCAACAATTAGAACCGTAGACCGGTTTTGCTCTCATTTGAGCTCGTCAGTAAGGCATACTAATTGTAGCGAAAATACACCTATAAAGTAATACGGCTATAGTAGCCAGCCTTTCAACACTAAGTGAGAGGTGGACGTAACGCCACCTAGTTGCGGAACCAACTTTTCACTTGTTGGCATTTCTGTGGATCGAAATCTCAATTGGCACCAACATGTGACATCAGTTGCAGAAGCGGCTGTTAAGAAATTAGGTTTCCTCTTCCGGGCTCGCAAATAATTTTGACCAGCTTACCTCTATACCTTATATACTTCACAAATAAGGCCAAACTTCGAATACTGCTCTCACATCTGGGCTGCCGCTGACTCCATTCAGAGGACAGCTATACGTCTCATCGGTGACCCTACCCTCACCCAAAGGCTGTCATCCCTTGCCCACCGACGTGCCGTTGGTAACCTCTCTCTCTCTTTTATCGATATCTGCACGGGCACTGCTCAGAGGAGGTTTCTTCCACAGTTTCTTCACCTGCTGCCCCCAACAGATCTACCAGGGGAACAGAGCGAATGCACCCTTTTACTGTCCAGGTCACCAGATAGAACATCTTGTTATGCACGCCCTTTTGTCCCGAAGACTTCCAACTTGTGGAATTCCTTGCCGGCACATGTTTTTCCTTCTCCTCCGAACCTCCAAACCTTCAAGTGCAGAATTAACAAGTTGCCTCTTTCCTCCTTGTCGACACCCACGGTATGATAGTATTTAGGCTGTGAGCCCTCGTGGTGTGTTGTTGAAATATAAAAAGGAAAGGCGTTGGACTTTGACCACTAAGTCGTTTAACGCATGTCTTTGGGATTTTATTCTCAATTTGGAAAAAACTCTTAATATTGTGTACCAAATTACTTAAAATTCAGAACATAGGTTTATTTACGCCATTTCTAGCCACACGTTAATTCTCATTCCAGTTACTCTGATACTTACAAAAATATAGCCTTTCAAAAATATTTTTGTATTTTTTGGGGGACAAAATATCCGTTGTAGCTGATATACGAACTCGTCCGCGATCTTTATACAATGAAGTTATGTGCCAAGTTTCATTCCAATTAGTTGAGTATTTTTTGAGTTAACGCTCGGATACATACATATATATATATATATATATATATATATATATATATATATATATATATATATATATATATATATATATATATATATATATATATATATATACAGGGTGATTCATAAGTGGTGACCAAAAATTAAACCCCATGTTCTTTGAATAATTTTAGAGAGGGTATGTCCTATAAAAAAATTTCCTATAATGCTTCATTAAAAAGATACATGGTGTTAAAATTGAATTTCAAAAAAAAAAAATTCCCAATTTTTTAAAAAGAAGCACATATATTTTGCTGAAACTTCGCATGTGTAGGCTGCTATGTAAGGCGCGTATTCTACCATAACAATTGAATCGCCTAATCCAGCAGTGGCGCGCCTATCCAGATGTCATTGGTTATCCCTCAAGAAAAAAACGGGTAAGCCAATGATATTTTTTTTTATTTTTCATTTTTTGAATCTTACTTTCATTCGTGAACAAAATGACTCTCTCGATAACTTTCTGTGCGACGCTTATTTTACGAGTAAGCACAGAATCAGGTAAGTGTTTTAGAGCACAGTTCATGATTTTTAACCAGTCGTTGTTTGGTAGAAAATCGCAATGATACACTTTTATCAGGCTTATAGTAATTTATTTATTACAATAAATGTTTTAAAATGCCTCCATTGGCCTGAATACACGCATGACATCTTTTTAATATGGAAAATTTAATGTCTTGAGGATTCATTGTTGCTTGAATATGACGAAAAGCATTATTTATCAGTTGTTGTAGCTGCTCTGGTGTATCTGTTTGTTCACTGTAGACCAGTCTCTTAAAATCACCCCAAAGATAGAAGTCAAGTGGGTTTAAGTCCGGTGATCTTACAGGCCAATGTATTGGTCCAGTTCTGCCAATCCATCTTTCATTATAATGTTCATGTAGCCATGTAACAACGTTTAGACTATGATGCGCTGGTGCACCGACATGCTGGTACCACATTATACCTCTTGTTGCTAGTGGAATGTCATCTAGAATGTTTTCTACACGGTTTTCTAGGAGCGCTAAGTACGAAGATCCATTTAAACGTTGGACTTCCATGAACAGTGAGCCGTTAAAAACACACCATAAATGAATGAAAAATCTATGTTGAAATGTGCAAGTCCTTGTTGCATGTGGATTTTCCAATGACCAGACATGGTCATTATGAGAATTATAAATACCATTTCTGGTAAATGTTGATTCGTCACACCAGAAGATTAGATTAGGGAATAAGATATTTTGATTGTTCATTTCCAACATCCATTCATAAAAGACTCGTCGATGCACATTATCTCCTGGTAGAAGACAATGAACATTTGGTCAATGATATGGATGTAAGGCTTCTCGATGTAAAATTCTCCAAACAAAGCTTTGAGAATATTGTAACTGCGTGGCAATCCTCCGAGTACTTGTAGAAGGTTGATCCATCACTGCATCCACCACTCTCTCTTCGTCTTCAAGTTGATGTTGTCTTCTACAATTAGCTCTAGCGTCAGGACGTTGTCCAATACCGCACTGCCGAAGTCTTGAAAACGATCGAGAAAAAACCCTTGGTGTAGGTTGACGGCGAGTGGGAAACCTACGTTGATATTCCCGACAAGCATCTAGAGCATTTCCATCAGCATATCCGTAGATAAAAATTATATCTGCATACTCTTCTGAGCTGTACTCCATTATAAGAAGTAAAAGAGTAGAAAATTTTGCAATGTTATAAAGTTTACCACTTACACCTATTCAAAATAATAACTTGTTAACCTAAACGTTAAGTGGCACTTAATGACAACTTTGGCAAACCAGACTACTACTTACTAAAATACAACAAAGATAATCGTCGTACAAAAAATTATCAAGACATTAAATTTTCCATATTAAAAAGATGTCGTGCGTGTATTCAGGCCAAAGGAGGCATAAAAGTGTATCATTGCGATTTTCTACCAAACAACGACTGGTTAAAAATCATGAACTGTGCTCTAAAACACTTACCTGATTCATTGCTTACTCGTAAAATAAGCGTCGTACAGAAAATTATCAAGAGAGTCATTTTGTTCACGAATGAAACTAAGATTCAAAAAATGAAACATAAAAAAATATCATTGGCTTACCCGTTTTTTTTTCTTGAGGGATAACCAATGACATGTGGGTACGCGCCACTGCTGGATTAGCCGATTCAATTGTTATGGTAGAATACGCGCCTTACATAGCAGCCTACACATGCGAAGTTTCAGCAAAATATATGTGCTACTTTTTAAAAAATTGGGAAATTTTATTTTTTGAAATTCAACTTTAACACCCTGTATCTTTTTAATGAAGCATTATAGGAAAATTTTTTATAGGACATACCCTCTCTAAAATTGTTCAATGAACATAGGGTTTCATTTTTGGTCACCACTTATGAATCACCCTGTATATAGTAAAAATTTTAATGGGCCTTGGTTTTGGGTTCTAGAGACCCAAATTTGCGCTCATCTGAAGAATTTTTTCAAAAGCTTTTCATCGTGACCTCTCTATTAGTGATTTTTTTTAAATGAAAATTCACTAAAATGTGAGTGGCATGTTAATTTTGTCCAGGAGTTTATAACTATTGGGCAGATACTTTTTAGGTTTTTGAATGAATATAACAATTCCAAGCTAGCGAATTGTATAAAATAATGTCTTAATAACTTGGTAACTTGTTCCTTGTGGCGGGAAAGAATTCATTATATCGGTGTCATTTACGAAAGAAATGAAGTCTCCGCTTCATTTTAGCCACCCACATTAATGTGTATCCCAGGTCGCGTCTGATGAATAGATTTATGACTGGGTCCGCTTTGTATAATAAAAAAAGCCTACCTTTATTATATTTCAGGGTGTCTGACCTTGAAGGCGTTGTATAGAACAGGACGTTGGTCCCATCATGTCAATTTGTATCAATTTATGGAATTAATCCATGGATATCACGTGCAAACCCGCAATGAGCGGTGCTCATTTTCATCTCCGCACCTGCGACTCATAATTAAACCCCAGCCGGGTTGCCGTGTATGGCTAAACGTTGCTATACTGAAAATAAAAAAAAACTCGGGACGCAGCAAGTGCGTTATGGTAGTGAATTTTTATTAAATGCTTCAAATTTAAATAACTCAATTTTCTATAAACTTAGAGAGTTTAATTTCAATACGTAGTAAGGTTTTTCCTAAGGCAAGATATCCACAAAATTTCATTAAAATAACTTTGTAATTTTCGGAGAAAAAATTTTTTTCGAAAGAAAATTTAAAATTTGAGTAACTCAATTTTCTCTAAACTTAGAAAGTTGAATTTTGGTACGTAGTAAGGTTGAGGCAACATATATAGTAAATTTCATTGAAACAGCTTTGTTACTTTCGGAGAAAAAAAAATTTTTCGAAAGAAAACTCAAAATTTTTCCGGAAAACCCCGTCTGATTTTTCTGGATAACGAACTCATCCAAGCCATTAATAAAAGACAGGCACTTGCCAAGTTTCATCGAAATCGGTTAATTATTTTTTGAGTTATCATATATATATATATATATATATATATATATATATATATATATATATATATATATATATATATATATATATATATATATATATATATATATATATATATATATATATATATATATATATATAAACATATAAAAATTAAACCTATTTACAAATGAGATATTATGCTGTGACAATACCTCTCTCAAGCACCCTAAAATATAATCAAAATGTGCACAGTTATATATGTTTTATTTCTTTTTCCCTTGTCTTAATACACTACATATTTTATGACAATCGATTTAATTTACTTATTTGATTTCATAAATAGTCGGTTAATAGTGACTTGGAATGAAGTAGACACCACATCTTCAAACATATTAAGAGAATATGAGTAAATCAACAGCAACTGGGAATGAATTCGTTCAGTCGCCCAGCCACGTGGTTAAAAAACACTGTTTGTCTGAGTGGTTACAACTCTAGATCTAAATAAAAGGACTGTAACAGCGGCAGAAGCAGAAGTCAATGGAAGGTTGATGAATGAATCTCATGAGTCAATAAGAAAAGCATTGACTAACCAACAGCAACCACATACTTATGATTTAAACATGTTTCAAATTTGAATAGCTCAATTTTCTGTAACCCTAGAAAGCTGAATTTTGGCACATAGTTAGGTATTTCCCAAAGCAATATGTAGACCAAATTTTATCGAAATTTTCGGAAAAAAAATTTTTTTTTGAAAGAAAACTCAAAATTTTCCCGGAAAACCCCGTCTGATTTTCCTGGCCAACGAACTCATCCAAGCCATTAATAAAAGAAAGGCACTTGCCGAGTTTCATCTAAATCGGTTAATTATTTTCTGAGTTATCAGACGGATACATATATATATATATATATATATATATATATATATATATATATATATATATATATATATATATATACGCATATAAAAATTCAAACTGACCCCGGATATGGGTTCTAGGGGTCCTAATTCGCGCTCATTTGAAAGAATTTTTGCAAAGTCTCACCATGGATACCTCTCTATTAGTGAATTTTTTTATGATATTAGAAGGCAGAGTTTATAAATGGTTATTTCTATGCTCTTCCATTGAGTCGTAAAAGAATTTAAAACAAACTAAATGGACAAAAAGTATTTTTTTATCCAATTAAATGACAAGGGAGCTCCTGCTTTTGTATGTGGTGATTATAATTTTAATTTTTTAGATAAATACGCAGATGTTGTGAGGTTGCAAGATTTAATGACTTCTTGCGGTTTCTTTGCTTGTTTTAATCAGATTTCGCGAAGACAGGTTGCCTCGGTATCTTGTAACATATTTTCCAATGTACACTCGGCGAACATTGAGACTGAAACATTGACAAATACAATAGATCATAACACGCAGTATCCCGGGTATTACCCAGACTCTTGTTGAATATGTGTATAAAAGGTCATTCAGTCAGGAGAATATATCCCACTTTGTGTATCTTCTGAATATCCTGGGACCTGGTCTATCGGGAGCCTGTGGCGGCAAAAAAAATAATGTTTTTTTCTCTGAGTTTGATGCCTTGTTTCAGATTGCGTTTCCGGTTGTCAAAAAAAGATCCATGCCCGGCAAGATTGCTCCTAAACCATGGATATCAGCGAAACTTGTAATAGAGGGCTGTTTGCTTCGTGATTTTCCACTTATACTGGATACGGTTACA
This sequence comes from Tillus elongatus, assembly GCA_964006375.1. Classification (NCBI taxonomy): domain Eukaryota; kingdom Metazoa; phylum Arthropoda; class Insecta; order Coleoptera; family Cleridae; genus Tillus; species Tillus elongatus. The sequence continues at coordinate 160,679,249 of OZ023265.1, forward strand.
GATCCGCGGTGTAATGAGTTTTATAATAGTCTAAAGAAACAGCACGCTGCTAGGTTAAAAGACGCCAAGAAAAAATACTATGAAAATAAAATCTCTAAGCCTTCAAAATAAAGCTATGTGGGAAGCAATTAAAGAAAATGCCATCATGGGGAAGACGAACAGCAAGGCGGCAAATCTGAGTATTCTGTCTGGTGGCGGAGTCGTTTTCACAGATCCTAATATGATTGCTGACAGTCTCAATGTGCACTTTTTCGACTCTGTTGAGTATCTGACAAAAAACTGTAACATAAATGGTGCATTGAAAAATAGCTCCAATCCATATTCTATGTTTTTATATCCTGTCTCAGAGGACGATGTATTAGAGATCATAAAATTAGTTTCAGTTAAAAATTCATCAGGAATAGATGAAATACCATGTAGTCTTCTTGGCGGGGCTGCCAGTCTTGTGGTGGCTCCATTAACTTACCTTATAAATGTGTCGTTTGAAATCGGTTGTTTTCCTAAGCGTCTGAAGACTGCCATTGTCGTATATCTCTTTAAAAAGGGAGATCCACGTCTTTTGGACAACTACAGGGCGATTGCGCTGCTTTCGGTTTTTTCTAAGATCTTTGAGAAGGCATTTCTGCTAAGACAGGTCCTTTTTGGAGAGATACAATTTGCTGCCTCCGTGCCAATTTGGCTTTCGTGGGCAGCTGTCAACTCAGGATGCCGTGCTCAGCACTTACCTGACAGTCTTGGATTACATAAATAGTGGGTCCAACTCGGGCTGTTCTTCGACATTTCGAAACCGTTTGATGCGGTCAACCATTCCCTTTTATTTCAAAAATTGGAGCATTATGGCATAAGAGGAAATGCATATTTATGGATAAATAGCTACCTGTCTGGGAGAAGTCAGGCTGTCAGGATACGACAGGCAGGTAAGAACTATATGTCTGTATTTTCAGCCGTGTCGAGCGGCGTGCCGCAAGGCAGCATATTGGGCACTGTTTTGTTTACATTGTTTCTTAGCGATATTGTTTATGATCTCCAACAATACCACTTAACTTTGTACGCAGATGACACCACTGCTGCAATCTCAGGGGAAGGTTTTGAAGAGCTTGGTGCTGCAGCTAATGTGTGTGTGTGTGTGTCTCAGGTGTTAGCCTGGTGTTCGCGAAATGGTCTGGTTCTTAACACGCGGAAGGCTTCTTTTTCTCCGGTGGGTGTTCATCCCAATCTGAGCCTATATGTGAGATCTGATAACCGTTCAATAAGACAGGGCACGTCTGTAAAGTTTTTGGGGATCCATCTAACTTATCATGGGATGTCCATGTTGACCATGTGGTGGCCTCTCTTGCATCTAGGAATTACGCGTTGCTGCAGCTGAGGGATTCCTTGAGTACTCAGGCGTTGTCGACATTCTACTATGGTAATGTCAACTGTCTCCTGGCATATGGTTTGCTATGTTCGGGCGGCTGTGTGCATCTGGGGAGAGTTCTGTTGATGCAGAAGAGAATTGTCCGCACCATGTTTGGCCTACCGTCTTCCGCATCTTGTAGACCATTATTTATGCGGTATGGCATTTGAACAGTGACGTGCATATATATGCTTGAGACGCTTTGTTATGTCACAAAAATATTGCAATTTTTAGTACCTGCGGTAATATTACAGCGTATGAAACAATACCGGCTAAAGATTGGTATGTTCCCCCTTATAGGATCGAACAGATCAATCGGGCACTTCGCAACACTGCAATACGCTTATATAATCATTTACCTGACAGCGTCAAAAATTTGAGCAGCCTCAGGCAATTTAAGCTTGCTTTAAAATCGTTTTTTAGTAAGCATTCTTTTTAATTTGTGGACGAATATTTTAATTTTAAATTTCAGCGTTGATAAGCTGTTTTTTATGTTTTGACTATTTCCGATATCTTGTAGAGGTCTATGGAGTAGTTCTAATAAATAAATAAATCAATCAATCAATCCAAGTTAAGAGCACATTTAAGAAAGTGTAAGCAATGAAGAACAATTAATATACACACGCTTAAAAATACTTCTGACTAAGTGGTTTTTTTAGCATTTTCTGCTTATATTTCCTCCCCGACCAGCACCCCTATTCATCATTCAATCATAAAAATAACAGATGAATACTGAATCCCATTTTAGACAATTCCTTTCAACGTGCTAAAATTCCAGCAAAATAAAGGAAAAACTTATTGAAATATCAAGTGATGGAATGTTGAAACTATAATTTCTTTCCCAGAACCCGGATTATTTATTGTTTATAGAACAGAAAACTATCCAAGAGGGCATTCCTAATCGTGAAAATATATTTAATATTATTTTTATATTATAATAATTATAGGAAAATTCGCTAACATAAATCCAAATAATATCTTTTTTAATTAAGTAGGTCGCATAGAAATTATAATTATTGACCGGGATTTGCTCATATTACATGTTTAGATAAATAATAAACAAGTTGGAATTGCAGAGTACAGTAAAAGGAATGCTGACTGATGAGGTTTGCAATTTGTGAATTATGTAGACCAAGCAAGGTTCTAAGTAGTGGTGTTGGTAAACATTAAAAAACTTTTCAAATCAGAGATTTTTTAAAATTAGATTCTTAAGATATAAAGACGTGAGACTTTTTAATTTAATTATGTACAGATTTGGTTTTAAATTTTATTCGGTTAAATTAGTTGTAAGAATTGTTGAATTTTATTTTATTGATTAAATTTTATTACATCGTCACTAAGTCAAAATTATCCTAGTTCTAAAAGTTATTCCCTAATTATGCTCCGCTCCCTGAACATTTATAGATCAAAAGATTGCAAGAATACCTCGAACTGGCAAACGAAGCTCTTAAATGTTTGGTTCCATTTGCAACATCAAATTTAGGCGAGTTAAGTTTCTTATTAAAACAAAAATGAAAAATCGCCTGGAACTTTACAATTATATCATTGCGTGTGTGTCAAATACAGAACCCAGATTCGATAAGCTAGTATCTGAAAAAAACATACGTCGCATTAATATTTTTCGCTTAGGAATTGAGTAACTTAGTATATTAAGACGTTATAATATTTTATTTACGATGCAAGAAATATCTTCCTGGCAACTACAGGCCTATTTCTCGTCTTCTAATCGTCTCTAAAGTGATGGAAAATTATATAAACACCAAACTACTAAAATTTCTTGAAAAACACAGTCTAATCCACGACAGGCAGTATGGATTCCGTCAGCGCAGATCAACTGCCGACCTCCTTTCCTTTGTCACACAGTCTTGGAACTAGTCTATGGAACTACACGGTGAATACCAGATTATAGCTCTAGACATATCCAAAGCATTCGACCAGGTCTGGCACGCAGCGCTGCTTAATAAACTTCCGGCCTATGGCCTACCACCAAAACTCTGTATCTGGAGAGCAAAATTTCTCTCCAATCGGAGCATTTCTATTGTCGTGGATGGCCCTTCCTCTAAACTGTATCCAATTAATGCAGAAGTCCCTCAAAGTTCAGCTTTAGCCCCTACTTTGTTTCTTCTCCACATCAATGACCTCCTCTCTAGCACATCCAACTCAGTTCACAGTTACGCGAACGACAGCACCCTCCACTCAAATATACAATATTCGAATCCTGTCTCTTCAGCCCAATTAGGGGAGGATCGCAGACTCATGGAGGGTTCTGTCTCTGTGGACCTCCAAACAATATTAGATTGGGGAAGTAGAAATATTGTACAATTCAACTTCACCAAATCTCAGTCTTGCTTTCTATCTCATAAGAGATACACCAGCCCTAGACCCATCACAATGAACACCCAAGTTATTCAAAGTAATGAGTTTTTTTCACTTGTTGGCATTTTTGTGGATCGAAATCTCAATTGGCGCCAACATGTCACATCAATTGCAGAAGCGGCTGCTAAGAAATTAGGTTTTTTCTTCCGGGTCACCAGACATAGAACGTCCTGTTATGCCCGCTCTTTTGTCCCGAGGACTTCCAAGTTGTGGATCTCCTGGGCGGCACATGTTTTTCCTTCTCCTCCGAACCTCCAAACCTTCAAGTCCAGATCCAGAATTAACAAGTTGCCTCTTTCCTCCTTGTCGACACCCACGGTACGATAGTATTTAGGCTGTGAGCCCTCGTGGTGTGTTGTTGAAATTAAAAAAAAAGCTCTAAATATGTTATGTTTGTTTATTTTGGAAATCCCTCCAGTTCCTTAAAACGACCCCCCCCCCCAGTTCCTAGATGCCACCCCCCAGGGTGTCTCGACCCACGGGAACCACTGGTATAGTTTGCTTAAAATATCCCCAATTCTAGGTACTTAACACTTTGTGTAAAAATACTACTTGGCAGCGTTGAAATTTCATTAGTTTGTGTGGTGTTTCATCAATAATTAATCATCAGGAATTACTTCAGTTCTAGCTCTCATAGATTAATATCATAACATAGGATCTCTTTGCCCATATATGTGAATTCTGTTGGTTTACTACGAATAATACCGTGTTTAATTATTAATTCTAGCGTTAACTGCCGGCTGATTACTCGAAACTACAGTCCATTTATTTCTAGATGACCAATAAACGTTAGATATACCTATATTGTTAGTCGAGCTTGGGAATAAATGTGTTATTAGCATAATTGCAGCTAATATGGTTTTCTAGAAAAATATAAGGTCATAGAAACAAAGTTTTACTTGCCCTGTGGTAAAAAAATGACATCAGTTTTAATGTTACGTTTGAGGCTTTTTATTCTAACCAAAATTGTTATTTAAAATCCTGGGTTTTCACTTTAATTTATTTTCAGACATGCTCTTTAATCACCTGAACTGATAACGTTTATATTTGTATATGTACATTATGTTAGCCATGGAATAAATATTATTATTATTATTATTATTATTATTAATAATAATAATAATAATAATAATAATAATAATAATAATAATAATAATAATAATAATAATAATAATAATAATAATAATAATAATAATAATAATAAGCAATAATACAAGCAAAAACAACACAAAATACATTTTAAGTTTCTAAGAGCTATTCTAACAACTTATACCAATTAGGCATGAAATATTCATCAAGTGAATAGATGCGTACTCCGCAGCAAAAGTTATTTTACTTCTATGGTAGACAAAAGTTCAGACATTTCTCCTAAATCACTTGGCAGCCTGTTTGTAATATAGTGTGAACCGTAGTTATGGAATAAAATTCATAATTAGAAGAGACATGTTTTTTTATGGAAAACGCTCGGACATGTCAACAACCAAAATTTCACACCTTGTAGTGTTAGTTTGTAATTTTCACCCCCTCACCGGACCTGACCTGACCTGATTAATCAAGTCTACAGATTTTATGAATCTCGTCAACTATAAAATAAGAATTTCAGGAGAGGATCGTAGCGAAAGCAATAAGATCACTTCTGAAAACGGCTGTCAAATGTATAGAACGAAACAGGAACGCTTTTGAACATATAATGTACGATTTTATATATTTTAAAATATTTCTCTCGAATTTTTCGTTTGATATAGTTTTTCTTCAAGTTATTTATCTCTTGTGTTAATGTTAGTAATGAAATGTAATTGTACATATCTCGCTTATTTCAAGTTTTAGTGAATTTTCTTTAAAAAATTCACCAATGAGGAGATCCTGACTTTTGAATTTTGAATAAATTTCTTCAAATGAGCGCTAATTAGGCCCCCTAGAACACATATCCGAGGTTAGTTCTAATTTATATATATATATATATATATATATATATATATATATATATATATATATATATATATATATATATATGTATGTATCACACCGATAACTCAAAAACTAATGGGCCGATTTTGATAAAATTTGGCACGTACCTTTCTTTTGTAAATGGCTTGGATAAGTTCGTTAGTCAGGCAAATCTGGCGAGGTTTTACGGGAAAATTTTGAGTTTTCATTCGAAAAAAAATTTATCTCAAAAAAAAGCTATGATAACCAAATTTGGTAGATAGGTTTACGATATAAAAAGTAAACTATACAGCTAAATTAAAATTTCTATGAAAAATCACTACCATAACGCACTTGCTGCGTCCAGACTATATATATATATATATATATATATATATATATATATATATATATATATATATATATATATGTATATATATATATATATATATATATATATATATATATATATATATATATACCTATATATGTATGTATGTATGTATGTATGTATGTATGTATCACACCGATAACTCAAAAAATAATGGACCGATTTTGATTAAATTTGGCTGTAAGTGGCTTGGATAAGTTCGTTAGCCAGGCAAATCGACCCAGGTTTTCCCGGAAAATTTTGTGTTTTCTTTCAAAAAAGATATATCTTCGGAAATAACAAAGTAAGGGCAACAAAATTTGGTACGCCGGTTTATATCATTATAGGTAAATTACCTACCAAAATTTAGCTTTGTACGTTAAAAGACAAAAAAGTTATAGGCATTTAAAGAAAAATAAATTGGGGTTTTCCTCGAAACGTCAAAGTCGCGATTTAAAATGTGAAAATTGGCAACATTTAGACAAAGAACCTGAAACTAATACGAGCTTTGAAAATAAAAGGTCTCAAGAAGAATGTTTTAAAAAGCCTGAAATCTTAGCTTCAACCGTCACTGCCCTTCATTTTATTAAAATATTTCCAGAAAATTCATTTCAAATAGACCCTTTCTCTGATACTTTGGCAGTAGCCTTAGCTATAGAGTTTATCGTTTAATGGTACCTAATTTTTGCCGAATTTTCGTAAAAAATCAGTAAAGCTCAATATATCCAAGATACGAAAAAAAATCGTATACATTAATTATCGGGTGTCTTGAGCTACATCTTCAAAAAATATTTCTACAATCACAGCATGGCCCATAAGTCGTTGGTGATACACATTTTCTTTTTTGTTTAATCGAAACGCACCTATTGTTATTGCATTTTTGCATTTTCCATCGAAATATAATGCATGTTTGTAAGAAAAGAAATTCTGGACGCAGCGAGTGCGTTATGATAGCGAATTTTTTTTTAATCGAAGACGCCTTATGTTATTGCATTTTTGCATTTTCCATCGACATATAATGCATGTTTTTAAGAAAATAAATTTGGGACGCAGCAAGTGCGTTATGGTAGCGAATTTTCATTAAATGCTTCAAATCTGAATAGCTCAATTTGCTATTAACCTATAAGGTTGACCAAAAAAACCGTTTTTTCGGGAACACTTTAAACTTACTTTCGGAAATTTTTGTACATTTTCAAACAATAAAGTTATTTTGATGAAAAATGGAAGATTGTTTCTACTATATAGGTTATAGTGGTAACCAAATTTGATGCCTGCTTTTTTTTAAACACACATATTTGCTATTAAAGACATTTTAAAGAAAATTCACTACCATAACGCACTTGCTGCGTCCAGACTTTTATTTTAAATATCTTCCCCCAGTGTGACAGCATTTAGTTCCCCTCCCTTCGTACAAGACTTTTTGTTAGGCCTCTTGGCAATAAAATGGTAAGCACAGTTGGTGAACCCAAATCACAATTGTGGTGATTTGGGTTCTCCAAATGTGCTTATCAGTGCTCATTACAGGTTCCAATCTTCACTTAGTGCATACAATGGTGTTGTTGATGCACTTTCCTCACATATCTTGCTTTAATTTCCACATAAATTACATTTGTAACCATTCAAGTACTGTTCGTGTTAAGTAAGCTACAGTGCTGAAACCGACTGTGTATAACTTTTGTTTTCGTCGGCCTATTTCCGCGACTATGGCCAATCACCGACGCCAGGTAGCAGTTTCACCTCAGTATCACAGAAATTTTGTCGAGACCCTGCCTTTCTGTAAGGTAGGGATCTTTAACGTGCCTAAATATCGCATGGTACACGGGACCAACGTTTATACGCCCCCTTCGAAAGGCGGAATGTGCAGGTACTCAACTTACTCACAGACAATGCGACAACCTCGGTTGATGTTAATTTTATAGTATGCACTGGAAAAATGAAAGGGGAACCCTGGTAATCGAACACAATAGCCTTGGTTCCGGGGGCACACGTTCTTGCCACTGGACCACCGAGGCTCTAAGTGTGTATAACAAAATAAAACTAATTCAGGGAAGACATATCTACTTACTAAAAATGACTTGAAATATCGAAAATTCACATTTTTACATGTTTCCCTAGCTTTTTTCTTGAAAGAGTATATTTTTCATTACATGCCCAACCAACATTTTAATTTTGTCGCTACTTCACTAGATCATTAAAATCGAATATTTTATATCAAACTTTATTTATAAAGGGCCCCTGGCGTTTAGAAATTAATTTCAGTTATTTTGGCTTGGAAGAGAGTAAAAGTAATGAAAGGCTGCGTGATTTTGGTAGCGCCAACTCGCTGTGTTACACTTTATTAGGGGAACCCTTGTGTAAGGAAGGAATAACTCCGTAGAGCGACAAAATTAATTTAAGACAAGCTAGGAGCCTGAGGCACCTTTAGGCCAACATTATTAAATTGTGATGAAACCTTAGCTGTGACCTGTATATACAGTATAATCAAGCTAGAATTACTTCGGGTTTTATATTTAAAATGTATCAGAGACACAAGATTGATTTTATACAAGTTAAACTCACAGGATAATTGGATACTATATTTAAATTAAACTTGCGTTTGCCAAAAAAAAAGCTGTGGCGGGGGTACGATAAAATTATTAAAATACACTATATTTCCGGCTTAATGAACTGTCCAAATTAAAGCTTTAAACTCAAAATATAGCTTATCAAGATTTTATAAGGAAAAGACAGCGTTTTAAAACTGAATGCTCCGATATAAAAGGGCATGAAAAATTGTAGCAGTAATATTAATTAAAAAAATAAGAAGAAGAAAAATTACGGGTACCGGCGGGTGATAACATCGCAACCAGCACCATACCAATAATTATAAGAGATATATTTCAAGATGACTCGCTAAGTCCATTGTGGTTCTGCCTCTCATTCAATCCACTATCAAACCGCCTGAACTCTACCAGATATGACTTTGATAAAAAAAATAATGGCAGGTAGCAGATGAGCCTAAATCAACTACTGTATATGGATGATCTTAAGCTAATGGCCTCCACAAAGATCCAACTCGGTCAACTCCTTAAAATCGTGGAAGGATTTTCCAGAGATATTGACATGCAGTTTGGGCTTGACAAAAGTTGCACGTTATGTGTAGTCGGAGGGAACATACAACCAGTTGTATATGAAATAGAAAATGGACAGCAAATTGCCCCAATGGATACAGAAAAGTGGTTTGAATACCTGGGAATACACCAAGCGAGGCAAATAAACAACTCAGTAATGAATAACCATCTGACAAATGAGTTAACTAAATAAGTAAAGCAGGTGGTGCGAGCACATCTCAACGGCAAGAACCTGACTAAAGCTATTAATATATAATATGCACTTTCTGCACTCAGCTATTCGTTTAGGATTGTAAACTGAAGTAAAACAGACATCGAAAATCTGCAACGGAAGGTACGAACACTCCTAACAAAATCCAAGAAGCATCAACCCCGTAGTGCCATCGAACGATTAACCCTACCTAGCCTCCAAGGTGGAAGAGAAGTGTTGGATATTGGTAAATAGTCGGACCAGCAGATATTGAACCTGCGTACACATTTCCACCAGCAGGCGTTTACTTCTGAACTAAACCGCGCCATATGCGAGACAAATGATTCAACACTGCTACAATTAAGATTAAGTGGAATACAAAGTTACCACCGGACTGATCAGGATAAGCTGCAATCTTGGGTGCAGAAGTCTCTCCATGGGAGACATCTGAATGAGACATCCCAGGCACATGTCGACAAATCTCTTATCTTCTCTTCTCTTGCCCTCTCCTCTCTTAATACCAGGAAAGCCTCTGGCCCTGACGAGATCCCAGCAATTGTTCTCAAAAAATGCGCACCAGAACTTGCTCCTGTCCTGACTCATCTGTTTCAGACATCTTACAATAAAGGCATATTCCCTAGTAACGGGAAAACTGCTAGAGTACAACCCGTCCCCAAGAAAGGATCCAAAGTGCTTCCTAGCAACTACAAGCCTATTTCTCTCCTTTCAGTCGTCTCTAAAGTGATGGAAAAGTATATAAACACCGAATTACCAAAATTTCTTGAAAACACAGTCTAATCCGCGACAGGCAGTATGGATTCCGTCAGCGCAGATCAACTGCCGTCCTCCTTTGCTTTGTCACCCATTCTTGGAACACGTCTATAGAACTACACGGTGAATCCCAGATTGTCGCTCTAAACATATCCAAAGCATTCGACCAGGTCTGGCACGCAGCGCTGCTAAATAAACTTCCGGACTATGGCCTACCACCAAAACTCTGTACCTGGATAGCAAATTTCCTCTCCAAACGAAGCATTTCTGTTGTCGTGGATGGCCATTCCTCTAAACTGTATCCAATTAATGCAGGAGTCCCTCAAGGTTCAGCTTTAGCCCCTACTTTGTTTCTTCTCCACATCAATGACCTCCTCTCTAGCACATCCAACCCAGTTCACAGTTACGCGGACGACAACACCCACCACTCAAATATACAATATTATATAAGCCTGTCTCTTCAGCCCAATTAGATAAGAATCGCAGACTCATGGAGGGTTCTGTCTCTGTGGATCTCCAGAAAATATTAGACTGGGGAAGTAGAAATCTTGTACAATTCAACTCCACCAAATCTCAGTCTTGCTTTCTATCTCATAAGCGATACACCAGCCCTAGACCCATCACAATGAATAACCAAGTTATTCAAAGTAATGAGTCATTTTCACTTGTTGGCATTTCTGTGGATCGAAATCTCAATTGGTACCAACATGTCACATCAATTGCAGAAGCGTCTTCTAAGAAATTAGATTTCCCCTTCCGGGCTCGCAAATACTTTTCACCAGCTAATCTCTATACTTTATATACTTCACAAATAAGGCCAAACCTCTAATACTGCTTCCACATCTGGGGTGTCGCTGCCGCTTCTACACTCGCTATCCTGGACTCCATTCAGAAGAGCTATACGTGTCATCGGTGACCCTACCCTTACCCAAACGCTGCCATCCCTTGCCCACCGACGTGCCGTTGGTGACCTCTCTCTGTTTTATAGATATCTGCACGGGCACTGCTCAGAGGAGCTTTCTTCCATAGTTCATCCACCTGCTGCCCCCAACAGATCTACCAGGGGAACATAGCACGCTTTTACACTCCAGGTCACCAGACATAGAACATCTTGTTATGACCGCTCTTTTATCCCGAGGACTTCCAAGTTGTGGAATTCCTTGCCGGCACATGTTTTTCCTTCTCCTCCGAACCTCCAAACCTTCAAGTCCAGAATTAACAAGTTGCCTCTTTCCTCCTTGTCGACACCTACGGTACGATAGTATGTAGGCTGTAAGCCCTCGTGGTGTGTTGCTGAAATATTTTAAAAAATCGGCGTCGAACTGGTTGGTGTCCGGACAGATGTCTCCAGAGACAGAGGGGTTTTTGCTGGCCAACAATATCAGGTCATTTCAACAAGAAACTACTTGAGCTATATATTCGGAGATAATTCGGTCTAAGATGACAAATGCAGGTTTGGGTGTCAGTCATCAGAGACTATCCAGAACGTTAGAGGGGTTGCGTTTGCTGCAAGAGAGTACAGAGGCGCGACGCAGTTGCGAGAATACTTCATCAAGTAGTAAAGTGCCCTACTATAGATACAGGCCTGAGCCTGCTCTAGAAAACTTAGAGTACATGTTGTACTGGGGTCAGACTGTTTGCTGCAACAGAGCATAAAGAGAGGCGTGACGCAGTTGCGAAAATGCTTCATCAAGAACTGGCTCTGAAACTGGGACACTTAAATCTTAGTAAGTACAGACACCTCGAGATACAAGTAAAGAGACAGTGGGGGCCATATAGTCTGAGTGGTCTCGATAGTCATGTCGTCAACTGGTGTGCTTCCTAAGGCTCTTCGAGAGAACATTAAGAGACTGGGTCTTGGAGCGTCCCTTTTTAAGGTTATATAGACAGCGGTAATACTTGCAACTGTCCATGCCGTGCGGAGATTTCTGTGAAATGAGGATGTGTCGCGTTGTCGTTCAGAGAGCGATAACTTGGAAATGGCTCCATCTGAGCTCAGTCCCTTTGGTATCTGAGATACCAAAGGGATGAGTGAATCTTCCCCTTTGTGGTAGTGTGATAGCGCTTTAGGCTAAAGTAATAATAATAATAACAATATGATCAAGAAAAATGTCACTTAACAATATTGTCATATTAATATTATGTTATTTTAAAAAAGGTACTTTATCCATCAGATCAAATATTATGACTATTTTTAACACATGTGATAGAATATTTTCTTGTAAGAGATTCTAAATATAAAATATTTTTTAATTTCAATTTTTTCTTGTTATTTTCAGGAAAACGTTCTGCTCAAACAACGCGGTAGTTGTTCAATCAAAGTTATTGACTTTGGGAGTTCCTGTTACGCGAACCAGAGGGTGTATACCTACATCCAGTCTAGGTTTTATAGATCTCCTGAAGTTATTTTGGGTCTTACTTACGGGACAGCTATTGATATGTGGAGTCTCGGTGAGTATTGGAAGAGCATGTATAAGAAATAGGTCACACAAATGTTTTATTGCATTTGTCTGTATCTTAATACGTGAAAATTAAGACTTTGCTGAAAATCAATGTAGTCTAAAAATCGCAATATTAGTTAAATAATAACAGTTATGCCAACATAAATATTGATCAGCGCACATAAAATGTAAAACATATCCGCATTGGCGGAATCGCCTTGTGCATTGGTCACCTTTCTCGGCTTTTCATTCATTCAGTGACAGTTGGCATGTAAAGTTATCCCACGCATACAAAAGTGTGAATAAATAATTTGTAATAACCGCTTGGAAAGAAACAAGTAGGAACGGAATTCAATTTATATTGTAATTTAAAATACAAATAAACATAACTTTCACTATATTCGCAGTAAAAATCGGAATATGCGGTGAATACAACCACCATATTTTCATGATTTGACACATTGTAATTTTTATAGCCTTACATAATTCGACGTAAAGAAATTTCAGTTTATCGTATCGTCAGTATACGAAAAGTATACGGCAAAATTAACCCTTTCACAGGCAAACTATTAGGAGAATGAAAACAAATGTTTTTCATCAAGAACATCTTTATTTAAGCAGACAAGTTATTTTGCATATCAGAAAAAAATGTGATACGGTTTAGCAAAAAAATTAAGTGGGAAGTGTATTTCCCACTGCGTGTCGAAGGCTGAAGGTTTCACATACAAAAAAAAATCAATAATGGACAATGGGTTTCAATAGATTTATATTTCTGTATAACACTTAAGATGCGAGTTGGGAGGCCGGAAGCTGGACGTCGGGGTGACGGGCGGCTGCCCTCAGGGCAGCTGCCTTTCGCCCCATCTATGGAGTCTGGACATGGACGACCTCTTGGAGCGGCTCTCGGAGAACGGCTTCTACGCCCAGGCGTACGCTGATGATGGGCTGGTCTTAGTCACCGGCAAATTCCTCGGCGTCGTCTGTGAGTGCATGCAAGCTGCTTGTAGCACAATCGAAAGGTGATGTGGTGAGCTGGGACTCTCCGCAACCTTGGGGTGCTCACAGGCCACTGCGCCCTTAGAAGACACCTCAGTCGTAGAGGGGGATCCCATTTGCCAGGAATGCGGCGAGGATGAGGAAACGTCCTACCACTACCTGTGTGAATGCGAGGCTTTTGGGAGTCTTCGAGCAGAATTGTTCGGATCGAGGACTCTGCAGAGGAATCAGGTAAGTACCGTCCAATTGAAGACCGTCACGGCCTTCATCTCGAGGTCGAGGCGGTTTGGCGACGGAACCGAGGAGGAGTAGAGCATGGTTGCTGGGTTGCTGGGGTTGTCAAAAAGGGCCCATGGTGGCCTACTTGCTTGGTGTTGGCCTCCCCACCACTGCTACTACTACTACTACTACTACTACTAAGATGCGAGTTGGCATAATATTTTCATTTCCCATGAAAATTTTTAAAACATGGTTTTATACAGAGAGGCGCTTTACATGAAGAACAAATATACTTGGTAGATTTTTCTTGCGTTTTTGTGCTAACCATTTGACAACGGCAATATTTTGATGTATCTTCAGGAAAATGAGTTCCAACTTGATGTAAGCGAACTCCATTAGGTACAACCCGTTTATTTGCTAAAAACTGGACAGGCTTGCCTCTTCTTTTGCGTGAGCTGAAACCGCAAATAAGCTGGCGAGCGAAATTCATTCTGAAGGTGAGCTGATCCAAATAAGTCCTTTTTGTAGTTTTGTACATAATAAAACTGTTTACAATTGCCAGGTCTATTAGGAAATAAAATATTCTCTGCCATCGTTTCAAAGATCGACGCCCGATAGCATACCTTTTTTGGTATAGGTAATTACATACAAAGTATCAGTGACTTTTTGAGCTTAACACGATAGTGTTATAAAAAAAGGCGGTTCCAATTTGAAAATCGCGAGATTTTTGCAATTTCTCATTGCAAACTTCAAGAATTTTTTTTTGGACACTCTGTATACTCTATCGTTAATCTCGATGTGGAAATAGATGAAGTGAAATATCTTTTAAGATAATTCTAAAAATCGTAACGAAATATGTTCTTATTATAAAAATATCGGTATCTTTATGACTGGCCGTAAATGTCAAATTTTATCTTAAAGTCTAAATACCTTCTGGACGGTTGATGATAGGTATAGAACATTATTTACAAAAAGTGTTCAGAATTTATTGTAAAATCCGAAACTGCAATAAAATATAGGGTGTTATATTTAAAATAAGCGAATCGACATCTACTTCCGGTATAACCGGAAGTGCCGCCATCTTGAAAATATTTTTAACCTGTGGCTCCCAACGGCTTTAGTTTAATATCCAATTTTCAGGTTTTGCCTGTTGATAGTTTTCCCGCAATCGATCGTGGGATCTCCCGGAGGATCACCCTGTATATATATATATATATATATATATATATATATATATATATATATATATATATATATATATATATATATATAATACATGGGAAATGTATTAAATCTATCGATATTGAAATAAAACATTTCTGGTTGTGTAAAAACCAGGTGACTGGGATAGGCAGTCGGAAACATATATCCCACTTACAAAATTCAATTTTTCTCAAAGTGAAATCTATTTTTTCAACTCAATTTTGTATAAACTTAGAAAGTTGAATTTTGGTACGTAGTAAGGTCTCTCCTAAGGCAATATATCCGTCAAATTTGATCAAAGCAGCTTTGTAATTTTCGGAGAAAAAATTTTTTTTCGAAAGGAAACTTAAAATTTGCTCGGAAAACCCCTTCCGATTTTCCTGGCTAACAACCTTATCCAACCCATTAATAAAAGAAAGGCACTTGCCGAGTTTTATTGAAATCGGTTAATTATTTTTTGAGTTATCGGATGGATACATATATATATATATATATATATATATATATATATATATATATATATATATATATATATAATATATATATATATATATATATATATATATATATATATATATATATATATATATATATATATATATATATATATATATATATATATATATATATATATATATATACAGGATGATTCATAAGTGGTGACCAAAAATGAAACCCCATGTTCTCTGAACAATTTTAGAGAGGGTATGTCCTATAAGAATTTTTCCTATAATGCTTCATTAAAAAGATACAGGGTGTTGAAGTTGAATTTCAAAAAATATAATTTCCCAATTTTTTAAAAAGTAGCACATATATTTTGCTGAAACTTCGCATGTGTAGGCTGCTATGTAAGGCGCGTATTCTACCATAACAATTGAATCGGCTAATCCAACAGTGGCGCGCGTACCCACATGTCATTGGTTATCCCTCAAGAAAAAAACGGGTAAGCCAATGATATATATATTTTTTTAATCTTACTTTCATTCGTGAACAAAATGACTCTCTTGATAATTTTCTGTACGACGCTTATTTTACGAGTAAGCAATGAATCAGGTAAGTGTTTTAGAGCATAGTTCATGATTTTTAACCAGTCGTTGTTTGGTAGAAAATCGCAATGATACACTTTTATCAGGCTTATAGTAATTTATTTATTACAATAAATGTTAAAAAATGCCTGCATTGGCCTGAATACACGCACGACATCTTTTTAATATGGAAAATTTAATGTCTTGAGGATTCATTGTTGCTTGAATATGACGAAAAGCATTATTTATCAGTTGTTGTAGCTGCTCTGGTGTATTTATTTGTTCACTGTAGACCAGTCGCTTAAAATCACCCCAAAGATAGAAGTCAAGTGGGTTTAAGTCCGGTGATCTTGCAGGCCAATGTATTGGTCCAGTTCTGCCAATCCATCTTTCATTATAATGTTCATGTAGCCATGTAACAACGTTTCGACTATGATGCGCTGGTGTACCGTCATGCTGGTACCACATTATACATCTTGTTGCTAGTGGAATGTCATCTATAATGTTTTCTACACGGTTTTCTAGGAACGCTAAGTACGAAGATCCATTTAAACGTTGTGGCAGGACTTCCATGAACACTGAGCCGTTAAAAATACCACACCACAAATTAATGGAAAATCTATGTTGAAATGTGCCAGTCCTTGTTGCATGTGGATTTTCCAATGACCAGACATGCTCATTATGAGAATTGTAAATACCATTTCTTGTAAATGTTGATTCGTCAGACCAGAAGATTAGATTAGGGAATAAGATATTTTGATTGTTCATTTCCAACATCCATTCACAAAAGACTCGTCGATGCACATTATCTCCAGGTAGAAGGCAATGAACATTCTGTCGATGATATGGATGTGAGGCTTCTCGATGTAAAGTTCTCCAAACAAAGCTTTGAGAATATTGTAACTGCGTGGCAATCCTTCGAGTACTTGTAGAAGGTTGATCCATCACTGCATCCACCACTCTCTTCGTATTCAAGTTGATGTTGTCTTCTACCATTAGCTCTAGCGTCAGGACGTTGTCCAATACCGCACTGCCGAAGTCTTGAAAACGATCGAGAAAAACCCTTGGTGCAGGTTGACGGCGACAAGCAGCTAGAGCATTTCCATCAGCATATCCGTCGATAAAAATTATATCTGCATACTCTTCTGAGGTGTACTCCATTATAAGAAGTAAAAGAGTAGAAAATTTTGCAATTTTAGAAAGTTTACCACTTACACCTATTCAAAATAATAACTTGTTAACCTAAACGTCAAGTGACACTTAATGTCAATCGTCGTACAAAAAATTATCAAGACATTAAATTTTCCATATTAAAAAGATGTCGTGCGTGTATTCAGGCCAATGGAGGCATTTTTGAACATTTATTGTAATAAATAAATTACTATAAGCCTCATAAAAGTGTATGATTGCGATTTTCTACCAAACAACGACTGGTTAAAAATCATAAACTGTGCTCTAAAACACTTACCTGATCCATTGCTTACTCGTAAAATAAGCGTCGTACAGAAAATTATCAAGAGAGTCATTTTGTTCACGAATGTGAAGTAAGGTTCAAAAAATGAAAAAAAAAATCATTTGCTTACCCGTTTTTTTCTTGAGGGATAACCAATGACATGTGGGTACGCGCGCCACTGCTGGATTAGCCGATTCAATTGGTATGGTAGAATACGCGCCTTACATAGCAGCCTACACATGCGAAGTTTCAGCAAAATATATGTGCTACTTTTTAAAAAATTGGGAAATTTTATTTTTTGAAATTCAACTTCAAGACCCTGTATCTTTTTAATGAAGCATTACAGGAAAAAATTTTATAGGACATACCTCCTCTAAAATTATTCAAAGAACATGGGGTTTCATTTTTGGTCACCACTTATGAATCACCCTGTATATATAAACATATAAAAATTTTAACTGACCCCGGATATGGGTTCTAGGGGTCCTTGTTCGCGCTCATTTGAAAAAATTTTTGCAAAGTCTCACCATCGATACCTCTCTATTAGTGAATTTTTTTTAATAAAAATTCACTAAAATAGCACTAATACATTACTATATTTTATGCTGTGTACAAAATTCGACGTTTGTGTTTTTGTCAAGTCCGACGTCGTTTGCTTACTCTTAGTTGAGATTGTCTTGACTCTACTTTAACCGTAGCCAAAAGGAAAAAAACGTTATTTCTATATAAACAGAACGTTACCCAAAAATACTGCCATCTATACAGGGTTTGAAAGGTCTTAAATTTTATTTTAATTAAAAGTTGATAATAGCTGTAGAGAACAGGTTTTCAGGGCAAGATAAATTTCATTTTTGAAAGATTCAGGTGCGTTCCAGATTAACTGTTAATCATGTTAAAGAATACAATATTTTGAATTCTTCCTTGTTTCTATAGCAGCCTCAAAACTTTTCCATTTTTTGTTTCAGGTTGCATTCTGGCGGAGCTGTACACTGGCAATCCTCTGTTCCCCGGGGAAAACGAGGTGGAGCAACTGGCTTGCTTAATGGAAGTTCTCGGGGCACCACCTGACGAGCTCATCGCAGTTGCGACAAGGAGGAGACTGTTCTTTGGTAAGTCAGACGTTCACAGATGTCTCAATTCTCAATCGATACTCCAATGTCCTGTTTAATATTCAAGTCGTGTTCAGGAATCTGTTATAAGCTTTACCAGGTTCTCCAAATTACAGGCATTGAAGCTAGTGCAAAATTGTATCACGCTTTTACCGAAACCAGTCATACATTTTCAGAGACCATTACACTATACAGGCTGTTTCAAGAAACATGCACCATCGCTCGTGGGGCAATTCCTTACTAAAAAATAAGAAAAAAAGTTCCTGTGCACATGGGCCCGGAAACGCATAGTTTCCAATATACAGGGAGTTGAATTTTATTTTTTTTTTAATTTTTTATAAATAATTTCAAAATCACTGGATTGATTTTAATGAAACTTGGAACTTGAAAGTGTATTATGAAAGTGCATATTTTCAAGTGAAAATCTGCTTACAACTGCGTCAGTGGCGTGCGAACGGGGTAACTGTAAAAATTCATTTGGGGAAAAAATATGTGCGCCACTGTCTTTTTCCAATTTTGATACATCACTTATGAAGCTTATTACATAAGCCACAAAAAGCTACCTCTTGGTATTTTTTTGGTTCAAGGTAGATATGATTAATTTTATAAAAGGGGCAAAGTACCGATTAGTCGGCGTAATAATAATAATAATAATAATAATAATATATGTTTACTGCAACCATAAGAATATGAAAAACAAAACATACAGTAAACATTACGGAAATAAACGTGCAAATAACTAACCTACGTAAAACTTATTGGTGATAAACATTAAAATGAATATTACAAACATTGATAAAAAATGATAAATAAAAAATAAAAATAAAAAATGAAAAAGTAATCGTAAAGACACCATGATTTTTCCAAACTCTTGTTTTTTGTACATTACTCAATTGACTTTAATAACAAAGCTAAAGAAAATGTTGAAAGTGACCACCATTAGTGTCGTTACAATTATTTAACCTTCTGCGCAAAGATCTTCTTACTCTTCTGCAAATATTTTGACCTTCTCTAATGCTGTCAAATGCATATTCTATTCTTCCCAACAATTCTTCTCGTGTATTTACTGGTGTTTTATACACTATTTCTTTTAAATGACCCCACAAATAAAAATCGAGAGGATTCGGGTCCGGAGATCGAGGTGGCCATGACACCGGACCTCCACGACCAATCCATCGGTGACCGTATGTGTTGGCTAAATATGTTCTTACAACTGCTGCAAAATGTGCGGGCGCACCATCATGCTGGAACCACATTGTACCATTTCTCATAAAAAGCGGTAGTAACAACGGCAAATCATTTTGTAAAAAGTTTAAATATGATTCATGGTCAAGACGATTCGGTAGAACAACAGGACCAATTATGTGATTTTAAATAATAGCAGCCCAAATATTGATGGAAAATTGATACTGCGAATTTGCAACTCTTAGAGAGTGTGGGTTTTCATCGGCCCATGTATGTAAATTGTGAAAATTTACGATACCTTTTCGCGTAAATGACGCCTCATCAGTAAATAGTACACGTTTAGAAAAATGTTGGTCGTGCCTAAGTTTGTTTAAGAACCACTGACAAAACATTACCCTTGGTTGAAAGTCTCTAGGTAGAAGTTCCTGGACACGTGTAAAATGATAGGGATATAAACTTTGATCCTTCAGAGTTCTGTGAACTGATGATGCCGAAATATTACCCAGTTCGGTGGCAATAATTCTCGTACTTGTACTAAGATCACGTTCAACTCTGTTTAATATTGCCTCTTCAACTCGTACAGTTCGGCGGTATCTTCTGCGTCCAGAGTCAGCTTTTAAAGGTTTTAAAGAACCAGTTTCTCTCAAATGTCTTACAATACGTGGGAAAATATTTTTGTCAGGAATTCTTCTTTGCGGATAAGTTTCCTGATAAACTCGCACAGCTTGTCTAGCATTTTGATTTGTTTGTCCATAAATTAACAACATATCAGTCAAATCCGCTGAAGTGTACTTAATGAAAACCATCTTGAGAGGAGGAAATAATATTAATAAGCAGCTCAGTATCAACAAATAACTAAAAACGAAAATACTGCACCGTATCAAAATTTAAAGAATAGCACGAAAACTCTTTTGACGCCTACAAAGCACTTCAAAATTGTAGAATTTAGAGAACTGTCAAAAATTATAGTTTCATGGCACTTTACGATTACTGTTTTCATTACTCCAACGAATCGGTACTTTGCCCCTTTTTATAAAATTAATCATATCTCCTAAGGGATACCCTGAACGAAAAAATACCAAGAGGTAGCTTTTGTGGCTTATGTAATAAGCTTCATAACTGATGCATCAAAATTGGAAAAAGACAGTGGCGCACATATTTTTTCCCCGAATGAATTTTTACAGTTACCCCGTACGCACGCCACTGACGCAGTTGTAAGCAGATTTTCACTTGAAAATATGCACTTTCATAATACACTTTCAAGTTCCAAGTTTCATTAAAATCAATCCAGTGGTTTTGAAATTATTTATAAAAAATTTTAAAAAATATTAAAATTCAACTCCCTGTATATTGGAAACTATGCGTTTCCGGGCCCATGTGCACAGGAACTTTTTTTCTTATTTTTTTAGTAAGGAATTGCCCCACGAGCGATGGTGCATGTTTTTTGAAACAGCCTGTATACATCTACGTTTTTTTAGGAATATAATAAAACATAGAAACAGATGCACATAGGAAAAAGTTCGGGACGCAGCAAGTGCATTATAGTAGTGAATTTTCATAGGAATTGTACACTATTAGTAACGTATATTATTGAAACTAATTTTTTTAAATTTAAATGAACCGTGAAGATCGGTTTTAGAGGTCCCCGTATGAACTTGAAGAAATTTATATTTTCTATGGAAATAGAAAATTAAAATTTGGTACATATATGTAAGTAGTGCAAGCCTCTTCAAAAAAGTTGTGTTACAAAGTTACAAAAGTTTTCCAGAAAAAAAATTATTTACAAGAGGAATGTACCTGCCAAAGTATAAAAAGCTCGGGACGCAGCAAGTGCGTTATGGTAGTGAATTTTTATTAAATGCTTCAAATTTGAATAATTCAATTTTCTATAAACTTAAAAAGTTTAATTTTGGTATGTGGTAAGGCCTTTCCTAGCGCAAGATATCCACCAAATTTCATTAAAATAACTTTGTAATTTTCGGAGAAAAAAAAATTTTTCAAAAGAAAATTTAAAATTTGAATAACTTAATTTTCTATAAACTTAAAAAGTTGAGTTTTGGTACGTAGTAAGGTCTCTCACAATGCAACATATGTAGTAAATTTCATTTAAGCGGCTTTGTTATTTTCGGAGAAAAAAAGTTTTTGAAAGAAAACTCAAAATTATCCCGGAAAACCTCGTCAGATTTTCCTGGCTAACGAACTTATCCAAGCCATTAATAAAAGAAAGGCACTTACCGAGTTTCATTAAAATCGGTTAACTATTTTATGAGTTATCAGACGGATATATATATATATATATATATATATATATATATATATATATATATATATATATATATATATATATATTGTGTTTGTGTGTGTGTGTGTCACACCGATAACTCAAAAAATAATGGGCCGATTTTGATTAAATTTGGTGAATACCTTCCTTTTGCAAATGGCTTGGATAAGTTCGTTAGACAGGAAAATCGGCCCAGGTTTTCCCGGAAAATTTTGTGTTTTCTTTCGAAAAAATTTTATACCTCCAGAATTAACAAAGTAACGGCAACCAAATTTGGTACGCGGGTTTATATCCTCACAGGTAAGTTAACCACCAATTTAGCTCTGTAGGTCAAAAAGCAAAAAGTTATAGGCATTTAAAGTAAAATATATTGGGGTTTTCCTCAAAACGTCAAAGTTGTTATTTAAAACGTCAAAATTGGCAACATTTAGGCATAGAACTTGAATCTAATACGGGCTATGGAAATAAAATGTCTCAAGAAGAATGTTTTACAGACCCTGAAGTCTTAGTTTCAACCGCCACTGTCCTTCATTTTACTTAAAATATTTCCAGAAAAATCATTTCAAATAGACTCTTTCTCTGATGCTTGGCAGTAGCCTTAGCTATAGAGTTTAATTGTATATAATTTTTGTCGAATTTTCGTATAAAATCAATAAAGCGCAATATATCCGTTATTATACAAGATATTAAAAAAAAATTGTATATATTAATTATAGGGTGTCTTGAGCTACATCTTAAAAAATTATTTCTACAATCACAGGGTGGCCCATAAGTCGTTGGTGATACAAATTTTCTTTTTTTTTAATCAAACACGCCTTATGTTATTGTTTTTTTGCATTTTCCATCGAAATATAATGCATGTTTGTAAAAAAGAAATTCTGGACGCAGCAAGTACGTTATGGTAGCGAATTTTGATCAAATGCTTCATATTTGAATAGCTCAATTTGCTATTAACCTATAAGGTTGACCAAGAAACGAGTTTTTTCGGGGACACTTTAAGTTTACTTTCGAAAATTTTTGTACATTTTCAAACAATAAAGTTATTTTGATGAAACGGCACATTGTTTTTACTATATAGGTTATACTGGTAACCAAATTTGATGCCTGCTTTCTTAAAAAAACACACGTATTTGCTATTAAAAATATTTTTCTGAAAATTCACTACCATAACGCACTTGCTGCGTCTCGAACATTTTTATTTATTTCCAATGGTTCAGGGTTAATGCATTTCTTAATAGACCCCTGCAACCCCGATTTTTTTACGAAAAATTTGACATATGTCAAAACTATGACAGATATGTGTTGGAAACTTGGACGTTCTGAACTCATAATTTTAAGTAGAATCCAGGTATCTGGTCAAAATGGGTTATTTCGAACGGGCTACGTGAATACCTGATAATACTAATGAATCTTCTTACAAACATTATTTATATTGCTAAATAATGTTTGTAAGAAGATTAATTAGTTCATATATAACTCAGAATATGACCATAAAATTAAACTGTTTTATTTGGTAACAGATTTCTAACCGATTTCATTACTGTTTCACTAAAAATCTTTTATCTATTCACTTAAAACGCTTACTAAATTCCGAAAGCAATTAATTTAAATTAAGAGGGTTCTGGCATTTTGTAATCTATTTGCATTGTTTCAGATTCTCGTGGGAATCCACGCTGTATAACGAACTCGAAGGGTCGGAAGAGGAAACCCGGATCACGTAGCATAGGTGTAGCACTCAGATGCAACGACGGTCTATTTATAGACTTTATATCCCGATGTCTCGAGTAAGTAAATCTACCTTTTGTTTTCAGAGATCTATATCTTCTTCAGCCTGGAAGCAAAGTGACGGCACTTTACAAATTAAATTTTCTCAAAGCATGATTTGGGGAAGTCCATTTTGATGCGATGTAAAATAAATGTCTACAGAACTCCACTGACACACTGAAATTCCAAATACTAGAGGAAATTTTATATTGATTTGAGCTAAATCAAGCTTTAAAACATGCCGCCTTCATGTCATTTTTTTTTTCAACATTTTAGCGAAGACATTGCTAATTGGGACATCGCGATTACTAAATTTTGAAAAAATTTCTTCCAATGAGCGCGAACTAGGACACCTAGAACCCATATTCAGGGTTCTGTGACCGTTCTAGGCTTCGACAGCAACTTTCACATAGACACAGTACAGCAAGAAGTAAGCTGTGAAGAGAAACTAGCGAGATGACGCAACTACCCCCCCTGGCCAAAACCACGACGGTAGTTGAATCACATCATTCCACCATTACTTCAGTCCTGCCGGAACTTGCGATATGATGTATAAAAGGAGACATTCCTTTTAATTTTGAAAGTTGGTACCCAAGTTTCTAATACAAAACGCATCCTACATGTCAAAATTCCGATATCTAAATTAAAAAAAGTTACAAACATTTAAAGACAAAAAAATTAGATGCCACTGGTGATCAGAGACGCGACAAGACCAAAATATTTTATGTGGTTAAGAAAATCTATTGAATACCAGAAACAAAGATTGAGTTTTCTTTTCGCGAAAAAGTACCAAAACTAAAAGAATTACCCCCAAAAAACCACAAAAATAATAATAGAGAGTTATGCGCTAGATACGTATTTCTACAACGAAGTTGTCGTCATCAGTAGCTTTCGATAAACTCACTGTATGGGCAAAATTATCCTATTTATATACCTAAATTATACATTAAAAATGATGCAATGCCAAATGATGATGCAATACCGGATGATGCAATATCGGACCATTAAATACCGGATGATGCAACAGCAGGTGATGATGCAGAATCATTAATACCAGATGATGTAACACCGTATGATGATGCAATACCGGATGATGCAATATCGGGTGATGCAATATCGGATGATGCAATATCGGGTGATGCAATAGCGGATTATTAATTACCAGATGATGCAATACCGGATGATGCAATACCGGATGATGATGCAATACCGGATGATAAGGCTAGATGTATTCTCACAACAATTAGAACCGTAGACCGGTTTCGCTCTCATTAGAGCTCGTCAGTACGGCATACTAGTTGCAGCGAAAATACACCTATAAAGTAATACGGCTAAAGTAGCCAGCCTTTCAACACTAAGTGAGTGGTGAACGTGTCGCCACCTAGTTGCGGAACCAAGTACTATGTTGTCACACCAGCTCCAAATAACACAAAGTGTTAGAAAAATAGAGACTGTATACAACCAACTAACAATTTAATAAATTGTCAGCCCTGGCCCATTTCTACCCTAATATAGGGTAAAGTTAGGTTTCTATGTTACAAGGAAAAAAAGTTGTAGTAAAATAATTGGTGCCAGATCATTTTAATGAAAATTCACTACTATAACGAACTTGCTGCGTCCAGACTTTTTATTATTATAAAGGTTCAATTCAATATATGTATTTGGCATTAAAAATATTTTTATGAAAAGTCGCTACCATAACGCACTTGCTGCGTCCAGACTTTTTTTTTAAATTTTGTCAGGATAGAAATTGGACGAAGTTTTTTCCTAGTATTTTGAAACACCTGAATCGAACGATCTAATTCTTGTAGAAACAATTCTGATTTTACGAAACGGTGATGCAATTCAATTTAAACGTAAAAAATGTAAATTCCTCAATTGCTACTCTAGCAGCTAGAATGCGATAAAAAAAATTGCCAGTTATTGAACGACCATCTAAAATCGTTCCTCTGTCTAGAAAAGGTTTAATAATGGCCAGAAAAAACTGCGATTCATTTTCAATGGCATGTTTTTCCTCTCTTGCTTTTTATCGCTCACATTATTATCAGATTCCGGGATATATCCGAAAAAGGATATGGCGATAAGGATCGATTCCTGGCGCCATGCCGAGATAAACATTTTCGGCGCTTGGGATAATAATTATTAATGAAAACTGTAAATGAGCCGTTTTTATGACCATCAGAATATATATCACAAAGTGAATTTAGCCCATTAGTGACGAATAAAAATGGATCAGTGAAAGTTATTATCCAAAAGCTCTTGTTTGGTGTTCAAAAAAGTGACTGTGAAATAAGACACAGTTTAAGAAAACCAGTGGCGGTGCTAGATTATGTGCACGTGTAGGCCAGTGTCGTTGCGAGGCGCTTCAAATGCATCGTCAGTTTTTCTGTTTTAAGTAAAGGGTTGACGCCCTCGTGGCGCAGGTGGCTAGGTGCCAGCCTGCAAAGCGAGAGGTCCCGGGTTCGATTCCCGGGCGAGCCAAGTTGACTTTGTCTGAAAAATTTGTAAATAATATTAAATGATGGGAAAGAATGTGCTAATGGCCTGAGATGCCGCAGCCAATAATATTTAAAAAAAAGTAAAGGGTCAAATAATCGCAATTCAAATTTTATGACAATTTTTATTCTTAAGAAAATGGACACATCAGTGGTTACAATAGGATTTTGCGGCTTTCTATACTACTAAATTCCTCAATAACTTCTTTGTAGGATATTTTTCGCAATTTCGGCTTCTACTGACAAGATGGACAGTGCTGAAAGTGTGTGTCATTGTCATACGCAAATTAGTTTTAACGATTTTTAGAGTAGAGAAGCTACGTGCCGCAGAGGCAGTTGTTAGCGGCATTGTTAATATTATACGGGTAAGAATCAGTACGTTGGGATACAAATCTTTCATGTTATTTTGAATAAAGAATTGAAGCAGTTCCTTTAAATCTTTTACTGTCCTGAAAACACCATCTTCCTTTATCGTTGGCAAATTGTTTCGCAGAATACACAACTCCTCAAACAGTTCCAGAGAGTTAACATCTGAATCTTTATCACTTCGAAGTAGATCACTAATTTTATTACAAGATTAACGCAATAATTCGGCATCCATTTCTATTAAAGCTTTGAAGTCGTACATAAATCCAAAATTGTTATGGTGTTCTTTAAGTGCCTCAAATCGGCTTTTGATACCAGTAATTACTCCATCTATCAAGGTTAAGAAAAAATTAGTTCGAAAGTGATCTTTCGCATTTTGTAACGGCTTGTCAGCAGACTCATAATGAAACATTTTTTTCTTTCTGGTAACTGGCTTTTCTTTGAAATGGGAAGGTATAGCATATTGACTTCTTTCTATAAAATCAAATCAGGTCTCTCGAAAAAGTTTGATCCACTCACAAAAGTTACTCGAGTATTGTACAGCTACGTGAAGATTATTTTCAGTAGATTCCCAAATTTTACTGATTTTGTTCACTCTCGACAATATGTCATACCAAACATGTAGAGAGAACTCTAGGCTTAACATTTCCCTCAAAAGGGCACTACAGTCACTCAGGGTATCTGAACTTGGGTCTACTTCTTGGAGAGTCTCAACCGCTTCCACAACCTTATCAAATTGATGTAAAATGGTATTCACTGCTTTAACTCTACTATCCCATCGTGTATTAAAGGTTTTAATGTCAGTTTTAACCTATTTAATTTAATTTATATGCCAGTGGTTGTGTCTAAATTTCACACGTTAGTACATAACAAGAAAGCGAAATAACACCTGTTTTGCGATCGGTGGTGGCCCTTCAGTGTGCGAGGCGGTCGGCGGCCGCCGACGTCGCCTACGCCTAAAACCACCACTGAAGAAAACTTAGATGCCAAATATATGTGGAAATACTAGTTCAAATCTATTAAGATTGTTTGATATAATTTTTAGTGTGCAAATTCGCATCCGCCTGCTGCTGAGATGTCTGGTTCTGCGTGTTGTCAAAACTTACTACCTAGCGTCGCTCCTTTTAATGCTTCTCATTTTGATGCTAAAATGAAACAGCTACTATCCATCAACTCCTTGGTTACACACTGTTATATAAATATATAGAAAAATAATAATATGATTATAGCTCATAACGAACAAATTACAAAGTGTTTCTCAGAAATTGAGATACTAAAGGCCGAAAATAATAAACTGCAAGAACAAGTCAAGTCTTCGGAAATTAAACCTTTGAATCCGGATAGTGAAAAGGTTTACTCTGAAATTAAAAATCGCATTGACAGAGAAAATAATCTTTTTTTTTCGGATTATCGGGAAATGGTTCTGTTGAGGATTGCCGCGAGGCAAAATATCTTTTGGCTTCGTTCATGGGTGACATCTCTTTGGAAATTATATCGGTGACAAGAATTTGTAGGAGAAGGGCAGATAAACCGACACCGCTTCTGGTACGCTTTGCGAATAGTGGGATGGTACGCAGTGTTGTTGGAGCTAGGTTGGAACTGGACCAAAAAAAAACTACCCTGACATAAATATGACACGATATGACATCTTGCTGCTGTAAGAACTGAACTCAGTGTGAGAAGGTCTCAGGGCGAAGCGAATTTAACTATAAGGTACGTTGGTAACATACCAAAGATTGTTTCGATCGTAACATCCACCGGCAACATTACAGCAAATAAACGTGCAAGAGAGGAAGAGAAATCCCGCCAATGCCTTATAAAGCTTTGCTTCGTACCCATAGAAATAGTGAACCTAATACGGGGTTTTGTCCCACAGAAGCCCCTAGCAGAGCATAAAAAACTCCTGCAGAGATCGTCCAATTGATTCCAGTGTAACTAACTAATATTGTTAATAACTTTGATGGTTTTATTTCAGACTTAACTGTGCCATTTGCAATTCTCTGTCTTTCTGAGACCCATTTGCTAACTGATTTAAGTAGGGTTCCGCCATGTTTATCTTCTAATTATTCTGTAATTAATTCTAATGCCACCAGGGAGAGGTGTCGAAGACGAGGTAGCGGAGGTTTGTTGTTATTTTATCATAAAATATCGATGTCTCGTCTTGGTGGATAATTGTACTTGTAGAAAAAGATTAATTTAGATTTATACTTTGTACTTTAAACCAGCTCTTGTTTTAAGCGATGTTTTTGACCTGCTGCAAATGGCTCTTGACGAGCACATTTCCTTAGATGTTACCTTTATAATTTCGGGAGACTTTAATGGTAGACTAGGTGATCTGGAAGAAGTTAGTATAGAGCATATTATGGGCACATCTGTGTATGAAGACCGGCAGAGTCTTGATAACACTGGAAATTCAAGGGGCGAGAAATTTTGGAGTTTATGGAAGAAAATATGTTTTGTTTAATAAACGGTAGAACACTTCCAAATCGCCCTGCCAATTTAACTTATTTTGGATCGTCCGGATTTAGTATTGTAGATTTTGTATGGCGTTTAGCTACTAGATTAGACTGTATTGCAAGTCTGGAAGTGCTGAATACATACACATACATGCACCCGCTTGTCTTAGTCTTCCTGATTTTTCCTTGACTCGGCCATCTACTGATATCTCCTCCGGTATGAGAGTCTTGCGTTAGGATAGCTTAATGACTGGGTTATACTCACGGGCTATGGAATGCCACTGCGGCGTTGGTAACATTTCTGATCTGAGCGATATATACCATAATATTTGTGATACACACTCGCTGACAGAATTGGTCTTTTGAAGTATTTGCCAGGGTGTACGATTAAAAAGAGAAATAAACCATGGTTTGACAAAGACTGCGTGATAGCGAAGAAAAATTTAAAGGCTTCCTTTAGTGCATACAGGAGTAGTGGTTTTCTAACTGCTTACGCCCAACGAAAATCCTTTAGCATACTGATCAGGTTAAAAAAAGGAGAATATAACCTGGCTATAAGTGTTAAGCTGAGCAACAGGTCATTTTTCTGGAGGCATATAAGGTTTTTAAGAGCTATACCTCAGCTTGTCTCATTGGAAACTTGGGAAGCTTTTTATGAGGCTTTTCATTGTGTAAATAACGGTACCACTATACAATTATTTCATGACGCGAGATATCGTATTTGGATTCACAGTTTACTTTGAGTGAACTTGACTCAAGCCTGGCTATTTGTAGGGCGGGAAAAGCTCCGGGTTATGACGTAATACCATATGAGTTTCTTTGTAATTTGCCGGAAAATCGGCTACTTTAGCTTTTGTCACTTTTTAATAAATGCTTTATATCTGAATTTATTCCAGTTGAATGGACAATTTTTATACTTATGATGTTACATAAGATTGGTCCTTTGGATGATGTTAATAACTATCG
This sequence comes from Tillus elongatus, assembly GCA_964006375.1. Taxonomy (NCBI): domain Eukaryota; kingdom Metazoa; phylum Arthropoda; class Insecta; order Coleoptera; family Cleridae; genus Tillus; species Tillus elongatus. The sequence continues at coordinate 160,709,347 of OZ023265.1, forward strand.
TGGTATTGCCCTCGGAAAGTGCATCGAAAAAAAATTTTGCCAAATTTTATTAAATCGGCTCCAAACCCGGGCAGACGAAAGCAGTGTGTTGCCTGAATGTCAATCTGAATTCAGGCCTGAAAGAGGATGTACAGACAACATTTTTACTTTGTATGCCATTAGTCAACTCCACCTCCGTCTCGAGGGTCGCAAGGTCTATGTGGCGTTCGTCGATTTCAAACGAGCGTTTGATTCCGTGAACCACGTCATTCTTTGGAATAAACTATTTGCACTGGGCTTGTCATTAAAAATCATCTGTGTCTTGAAGTCGCTCTATGATAATGCATCCTTGATGATTAGGGTTGGCAACCGGTTGTCTAGGCAGATAAATATATCTGCAGAGAGAGCCTTCAAGTCATCTTCTTTTTGATCTGTTTTTGGCAGATATTGACAATTATTTCCAGTGCTAGAGGGGTTTCAGGGTTGCATGTTAATGGTAACTTAGACATTCTTATGTTACTCTATGCGGATGATTTGGTTTTATTGGCCGACTGTCCTGTTGACATGCAGGGAAAGCTAAACATCATGGCCCAGTAATCTAAGGACAATGACCTATGGGTGAACCAACTTAAGACGAAAGTTATGTACCTTTCTCGTGGGAGTTCTGCTAGGCATGCTGGCATTAATGTATATTATGATGGGATAAAATTAGAAATAGTAAGAAAGTATGTCTATCTTGGGGTCTGTTTTATTCATCTGGCACATTTCTTCAGATGGCAGCGTCGGTCGTATCCAAAAGCGCTCAAAGTAGTAGCTCAATTATATCTATTATGGCCAGGTCGAAAATTGATTGTTGGGAGGATAGGGTTAGACTCTACGAATCCATCGTTCTGGGCGGTTGGCAGAGTTCTTGTGAAGTCTGGGCTATTAGGTATCTTGATATGGTTGAAAGAGTACAGGTGCGTTTTGTCAAGATGCTGTTTTCGTTGCCAAGAAATTGTCCTGATTATATAGTGAGACTTGAGACTGGCTTTGGAGCTCTGTCTTTGTTGGTTTTTAAAGATTGTATTACGTGGCTTGAGAAGTTCTTCACAATGGGCTCGGGCAGGTATCCAGCTGTTTGCTTCGCTAGGTTGAGGACTGTCTCGGTGACGTACCCTGAATACAACTGGGCTGTCCAGGTTAAATATTTATTTAGTTACATCGACGAAGGTTAACTATGGGATTCTCTGATCTTGAGTGTGCTAAAGTGTGTGAAACGAAGTCTGTTCGATAGGTTCGAGTCCAAACTTATCTCGGATGATCTTGACTGTTTACAACTTTCTGGGTACCCCGATTTATACCAGCTCTTTACAACACATCACACTGGACAAAATTATTTGCGCCTGCGTGCCCCAATGCCATTGATAAGAATAATTGTACAGATGCGTCTGGCGTCTAAATTTTATTTAAAGTTTACATACAAAGGTGTGTACTGTTCAATTTGCAACCTGCAGGAATTGAGGCGTTAAGGCATATACTCTTCAGATGTCCTATATAAGAACCTGTAAGACCTCATCTTCTAAGGACAGGTATTGAACACCTGGCAGGTGTATTAAAAAAGCTGGATGCTCCAAATAATCTGGATGCTCCAAATATAAGATGCTTAGATTATTTTTTGGTAAATGAGGAATTTGCACTTTTTTTATTCTCATCTTATTCAATTCCCCACATTGTATAAAATCAATTGCCATATAAAATTTAAATTTTTAACCAATAGTTTTCCTGTAAAAAAAATATAGAAAATAAAAATAATTGTCTCCGCGCCAAAACGCAGCCGTAAACAAAGACAGCCTACTGTGACGTCACGATCCGGTATCGGCCAAACGAGTCTCGCTTACTCACACAGAGATCCCCATCTCACCATTAGTGTTTATGCGACTTACGTGTGCCGGATAGTTATTGTTATCAACTTATATTATTGTTAATATCTATATACTCGTATTAATTATTTTAAAAACTGTACAGTCTTATAGTATGACTACAGAAGTTGGATTTGTCCAAGGACAATCTGATAATTTACCAAAAATTGATGTACTAGCAATGTTTGCGTTTTTAGAAAACAACCCGATTTTCATGGGTGCTGAGCTAAAAGGAATGAAAGCTGGGAGGTATGTGTCTGATATGAACCTTATTTTATCCTGTAAATATCTTTGTTGGATTTTATGTAAGAATGTCTTATAAAATATAATGTAAATAAAAGCATAACCTTAAAATGTTCTCCATTCAAATAATCTACAAGAAAAATATACACCATTTCTTCCTGATTTTCTCATCCTTAGGTACATTAAATAATAATTTGTTGGGGGTAGTTATTGTTGTGGAAATACATTTGGGCACTATACAGCACTTATAATATTTATGTCCACGAACTGTTATGTCTTTCGCATTCTCGTATTGTGATTCTGAATCTGCTGAAGTCATCACACAGTCACACACTAAACTAGACTACATACAACTTACTACCTTTGAACCTATGTTATACACTAAACACCAAAACTACTTAAAATTATGATAAAACTGCTCATCATTCGATGCAAACACAAACGAAAACAAGCAGATGTACCGGATCGTGACGTCACAAACCTCTTCACCAATCAGATCGCGTTTTCACCCACCCTGTCTTTTTGAATTATATTCAATATTACAATAATTAATTACTAATTAGTGGTTCACTTTAACTGAACTGAACTGGCTGGCTTGCTTTCGCGTTTATATACTCGCCGTACCTTCCACCACGTTTCTGGGGCGTTCCATTCCAGAATATTCCAGGACCTTCTTTTACTAGAAGGTTCTGTGAATACAGATCGGTCCCGTGTGTATACAGGGGGATGTATATACAGGGTGATCCAAATGTGGTCATCACTCCTATGCTACACAAGAGGTGTTTCTCGTACTATAAGATCTCTCTGCGTATACAGGGTGTAAAGGTGCTCTGCGTATACAGGGTGTATATACAAGGCGTTCGGAATACACAGACCTCAGTTATCCGTTCCGACGGGGTACAAGTTGGTAACTTCGTTATTTTTGGTCTAAGAGGGTTTAGACTTCGTCTGTGTGGGGTCACCCCAGGCACCCCAGGGGGTGGGGAGGCGGTGTTGCCAGATTGTGCAAAAATTTCCAGATGTTGGGGAAGTTCTGGAGATGTGGCAACACCGCACCTATATCTATTGAAGTGCTTTGTAACAATATTTTATTTGTGTATCTAACAAAGTTTTCAGTCTTGTGAATATATATTTACCTGGATTTGTATAAGTGCTTATAAGAAAGTTGTGATGTAAAAATTTACGCCATACAAACAAGCTTAATTACTTGAGAAGTGTGTTTTAAATCTAATTATAAATCTTGCATCATTTCCAGGTGGAACCCGAAGGCTCGCATGACCCCCGACGAAGCCCTTCGTCACGAGTGGGTCCTGGCCTCATCTTCTCACTCCACCAGTAAATCCACCAGTAATCTGCGTCACAGCCACTCAGAAATCAACGTCGGTCATGACAGCCACTCTTCCAGTAGCACTTCCGGCAGCAGCCACTCGCGTATCCATCACAAGTGCATCATGACCAAGGGCGACAAGGTCAGGGCCAAAATACTGGACACCAGACTCCACGATACCACCTCCAAGCTGCTGGACTCCAACCTGAACGACTCTGGCACCTTCTTGCCTCCGATACTTTAGTCGGCAACACTCTGTTGTAGCTGTCGGCTAACCTCTCTCGTACACTACCTTCTAAGACCAAGTAAATAACTACTAATACTGTAATGTAGGTTATATTATATTATATATACATATTTATATGTATGTGTTACTGTAGTGGCCCGAAAATTTGGCAATCACACTGGGCCGAAGTCGAGATTACAAATTGTAAAGTAAAGTTTAAAAAGTAAATTTGGGAACAATGAAGGAGAGGACTCAAAAAGTAGCGTTTGAGGGTGATATTTTTGCTTATGGTTCTATCTACAAGTTTGTAATACACCATCAAAATATTAAAAATCGGTACCTGAAGCTTTAAAGTGGTGCTATGGTTTAGTCTACATAGCTGCATAAGTTGCTGAATTACCTGTTAAATAATTCAGAACCTACATCTAATGCAACAGCTGTCGTCAGTATGTAGAATAAAGTTATGTGAAAAAACATGCCTAAAGAAACAACTTGAAATTACAATCGGTCTTAAGTTTGTTATTAACAAAATTAGTAAAAAAAGGTAATAAGACTAAATATTTTACAACGCGCCGGTAATACAGGGCAGGTACCAAATCCCGTGACCACCAAACAAAATGTATCTTCACATTTTGCTTCGAAATTATCCGACAAAGTACCTTAAGCCTAATATTTTGCTACAGCCTGTGTGATTTTAAGTCCATTGGTTTGATTAGCAAGAAGTGCCAAAGGTATTTATATTTACCAAAAAGAAACCAGTTCACAACACTTCGAAACTAGTTAAAATATTCAACTGCTATTGCTATACCAAATAAATGGGCAAAAAGATGGGAAAACTTAAAAATATAGTGTTATATCTATAGCCAAAAAATCAAACAGGCAAAAAAACTGACGGTGATTTTTGCTACACTAATCACGGCTTTGATGTGCAGTTTGGAACCTGTGATGTGCATTTATGGACAGAAGAAACAAGCATCTGTTATACAGAGAAGAGGTATCATCAAAGGCAAGATTTGGTTACTGAAAATTTATGCCAGACCAGGTGAATTTCACGTTGGCCCGCCCGGAAATTAAACTTCACGCCTTCAAATTTTACCACAGATTCAGCAAAAAAATTGTCATTTTATGTTTATTTTGAGACCAAATGTTTCCACTGAATTAAAGTAGCTACTTTTACAAACCAATTATTACATAACCTGTCTAGACCTGTCCATGTTTTTCTTTCCTAAACTCTCCTCCTAAACTATTATGACATAATATAGTCTAATTTTTATTATTTCATTCACGCAATTCGACATGACCTTACCCGATCTAACTGGTGACCTGGCCTGACCTGTCTTGTCCTGTGTTAATCCTGTCATGCCCTATTATATCCTTTCCTATCCTGTCGTGTTCTGTCTGTCCTATCCTGTCTTATCCTACCCTGTCATCTCTCACGAAAATAGTATTATTACCTGATCTGACTTGTCCTGGCCCTGTTTTTCTATTTAAAAATCTGTATTACTCATTATGTGTCAAAATAGTATAATGTAATTCTTGTATTTTCTTGACTTGACATAATTTCGCCAGATCTAACCTTTTTTGACGTGTTCTGGCCTGACCTGTCTTGTCCTTTCTCACGCAAATAACATTATTACCTGGCAACTTTAGGCCTTTAAAATTCACTATTACCTACCTATTATGATTCAAAATTGTGTAATATGTTACTATTCTATTTACATGAGTTAACAGGACCAGATCTGACATGTTATGACCTTACCTACCCTGAGCCATCTTGTTCTACCCTGTTGTATCCTATCCAATCATGTCCTGTTCTTTTCCAAGATAAAATTATTACCTGACCCAACTTGACTTGTGTTGTCTTTTTTCTTTAAAATTTGCTGTTACTTATTTTATGATTGAAAATAGTGTAATTTGGTAATATTTTATTTAAACTTATCGTTTTGGTTTTCACCCAGCAATTTTAGTTAGCTCTGTTGTAGCTAACAAAATACTTGCTGGGTGGCTGGCTTTTGTCTATTTGCTAGAATTTTTCAAACCGCTGCGGTTTTAAAAATCCAAGAAACACCAGTCAGTCAGTTTCTGTTTCTCAGCCTGAAAAATGTAAGCGAGAAATTTGAATCTTCAATGTATCCTTAGCGCAATATCAAGTTTTGGACAATGCCAAAAACGTTTTAGGTCTGCTTGGAACATCATATAGTTGTCTAATCTTAGAGTTGCCAATTTTTCGGGCTTTAACGGTATATATATATATATATATATATATATATATATATATATATATATATATATATATATATATATATATATATATATATATATATACATTATGGAAAACATTTTTAAATGTAAGATGATGAGTAGATATATTTGTTACCAGTGTATGGATTTTTAGTACAATCATGATAGAAACATACATTTAGGGAAAAAAAACGATGTATTAGTGAGTTTAATTCTTCTGATTTAGCTAAACTTTGTTATTTTGAAATTCTATATACTATAAAATTAAAATTGTTGTGACTGATACATATTGCCTAATTGTATAGTAAAAGAACTGTAATATTGTACCATTATTATAATAGCTTGGTTCGAAACTATTGACATTTTATTTTCACAAAAAAAAATTTTTTTAAACAAAAAACTATTTGCTATTATCATCCAGGTATGAATGTACTGCTAGACAGTATGTCTCTAGCTCCGTCTGCGCATTTTGTGATGTACTATAACGAAAATTATTGAATTATTGTTGGCTAGTATAAAAATTAAATAGTGGTTTGGAAAAAAAAAAGATACATAAGAGACACTAGAATGAATTGCCAACTAAATAATTTGTTCGTCTTCTCCGGCGACTAGTTGGTTCATATAAGTCTCAGAGAGCAGGTCTACTTTGGCAGTAGTTAATCACTCACATAAATTACACAAACTAGGATAGTTCGAGTAGATTTATTTTAAAATGTAAAAGTTTAAGATAGGACAATTAAAATTGTAATTAAGAAATAAGTATCACTTTTAAAATCAATATAAATAAATTGAATGCAATAAAATATTAATTAAATTTCAATTAAAAGAAACAAATTTTGCATTAAGCTGTCCTTCTGCATGTTCAGAAAATATCAACTATAAATGAATGTTGAAAATGTACACAATCCAGAGGTGAAGTGAATTTAGATTAATTTTAAAACAGAGTTACGATAAAGTGAAGCATTTTATAAAGGGAAAGTTATACAAAGATGAAACATTATGTAAGAAAAATGAAGCAATGGTTAGTTTTCGTACTTCTGTGACACTTAGCTTGGATTCTGATTTATATGGTTTCGTTGTGCACTGTATACATCCTTGTTCAGCTGGAATCTGTGTCTTGCCCTCTTCATCGATGATTCAGTTGTAACGGTGGGCATTAGAGTGCGTGCTTCTGCTACCATTATTACAGATGCAGCTTTGAATGTTCATTGCCTTCCTCAGAGTTCATTACATCATTGTTTAGAGGTTGAGTTATTACTGCCTTCCTCAGAGTTTATTGCATTACTGTTTCGAAGTTGACTGCCTTTCTCAGAGTTTATTGCATTATTGTTTCGAAGTTGACTGCCTTCCTCAGACCTGATGCAAACATGTGGATTAGTATTGTTCTTAGACAAATTCAAATCCCCGCAATCTGACAGTGTCTTTACAAAAACTAACTAATTAAATGCTTTATTCATAAATCCTAGAATGTTATTTGACATCTAATTAAAGACATGTTACATGCAGAAGAACTACACTCATGTTTAGCCATACAGTTATTACAAGAATTATATTTAATGAGGTGAAAATAACTTACGTTACAGTACCATGTGCCATAAAATTAATATAATATAAATAAATAATGTTTTTGAATATCTTGAAACTAACAAGTGTGTTTCTAAAAAACATGTTTTGACACATAGCTACACTATACAGCTGTCCATAATTTACCGGCACCACAAAACATCTGTTTTATTTGTATCTAGAGATACAATTCTTTGTATTTGTCTGATTTTCTGAGCTGATCTGACGTGACTTGAAACTATTATGACCTGAGTTTGCAAAATGTAAAAGCAAGTTCAATAAATGCTCGCTTTTCCAACAAAACGAAGGCCAAATTTACTCCCAGTGTTCTATAATACAAAACGAATCTCAGCGATCATGGACTCACCGAAATGGAATAATGTTCAGTCTGAGAGACTGTTCGACTGATCGTGTTGTAATTTAGGGAAAGAACTGTAAAGAAAGAACCACTTGAAAATTCAACAATTCCATTTATAATTGTATAATAAATGTGCGAAATCTCTATTAACGGCAAGGCAATTGCCTAGCTTATTGCTAAAAGATCCAAGTGTGGTTCTTATCATTTCGTGGATAATTTATTGCTATATTATCTCTTGTCTGTTGTTCTTATTCAGCCAAATTGTTGGGCCAGTTGTTGTACACTATATTTCAGATGTCCCCAAAGAAAACATTGTACAGGTGAAGTCCGGAAGTCCATGAATTATATTCTGCAGCTCCTCTTCTGCCTATCCACCTAAGTGAGAATATTTTGTATATATGGATAGCCACCACTATATATAATCTGGCCTGACTTGATATGGCATAACCTGACCTTATATAACATTATAGCTAGCCTGCTATAAAGTCTTTTTCACTTAACTGTTAATGACTGTTAAAAACAACAAGTTTTAGAAACAAAAATATATTTATAATCTATTTTGTCATAATAAACTGTCGATATGTTTGGGCCAATTCCTTAATAAATTCGTTGGAGTTTACAACTTATGTAGAAGTATTTTTCGCTCATCATTTTGTACGTTTTTATATTTGTTTTTTGTATTTTCCAGATGATATTTGTGCTTTTTTAGTCATTTACCTATACGACGATTTTTGTTTGATAAAAATTTTCGTATGTGGAGTTTCTAACGTTAAGTAATTTAGTTTTTAACATGAGGCAAGTCATTTTAGAAATTCGCTTTGTGAAAATATAAGAATACACTATTGTTTAAAGAAAATGTTTAACGTACTAATTTAATGTGGGGCTTTCATGATTTCTTGTTAGAATATTAAAAAGATTGTTGCTAATTATAGTAATTACATATCTCTAATACAGTCTATACTAAAGAGTAAGTGTGTATGTTACTCCAAGATCGTGTTGCATCTCCAAAATAATTTAAAAAATTTGTCAGTAAAAATGTGTCTTTAAATGAAATCCTAGACCATCAAAATGATGTGCCAAAATCGTCATTTCATGTAAGCACTTTTGCTACAATTTTTTACCTCATAAGACTTGCTAATGAAAATTTTTTCAACACATTTTTAGTGACAAACGTAACTAAAAATTAATATGTTAAATTTATATATAAAACAAAGTTACAAGGTTTAGTTAATAGATGCTAATTAAAATGCCAAAATATTACACTGTTTTGTAATAAATTATTATTAGTTAACTTATTTGGGAGGTCGGATGGTTCCTATAATTGCTTTATATAATTTTGAGAACATTCGTAGAAATAATTAAAAATGAAAAATTACTTGTCCCGAAACTAAAATAAATTTGAAATTAACTGATATAAAATAACTCGTAGTGTTTACATGTCTTTATGAGATGCAGCGCAAATTTGTGAATTATAAAACAACATACCTACTAACAAAAAATTAACTTTTTTTATTCACAAACTTTGTTTGTGGTTAACGAGACTAGAAAAGATGAATTTCAGAACAAAGTATTTTAGAAACAAGAAGATATTAGTAAGATTGCTACCTGACCTCAGGATTTCAAGAAAAAAAATGCTGTTAGCTGTAAGATGACTATGACTTAGTTCACCAGTCACCAACAGATGAGTTCAAACACTAATTTTGTGATGTTTTTCTGTCATCCCGCTTTGCCAAATCGGTAACAGTTGAGTTCCAACAGAAACTCAGCGGGACAACTGTTAAAATGTTGGCGCCTGGTGAACTCGGCCAAAACCTGACTTCGTTGATAATATTCTGTGTGTGTGTGTTTTGTTTCTTTATCGTCGGCCTATTTCCGCGACTATGGCCAGTCCCCGACGCCAGGGAGCAGTTTCACCTCCTTATCCTGGAAATTTTGTAGAACCCCTGCCTGACATTGCATGGACACGTGACCGACGGCTTTACGACCCGTTGAAGCGCGGAACGTGCAGATATTCAACTTGCTCAAATACAAAGCCACAACCTCGCCTTGATGTTAATTGTGCAGTATGTACTGAAAAAGTGAAAGGGGGGCCCTGGGATCGAATCCAGTACCCTTCGGTTCAGAGACACTTTCTTACCACTGAACTACCAAGGCTCTTGATAATATTCTGTGGTAACAGACTTCTGTCATATAATTGCCTTACTGATCTTTGGGATTTGTTGTGACCTAAGTTGCTTTATAATATTCATTTATTTTTGACATAACAAAGATCTATTTCTTTTTTACTATTGCTTTTTTTAATTTCAACAACACACCACGAAGGCTCACAGCCTAAATACTATCGTACCGTGGGTGTCGAGAAGGAGGAAAGAGGCAACTTGTTAATTTTGGACTTGAAGGTTTGGAGGTTCGGAGAAGAAGGAAAAACATGTGCCGGCAAGGAATTCCACAACTTGGAAGTCCTCGGGACAAAAGAGCGGGAATAACAAGATGTTCTATGTCTGGTGACCTGGACAGTAAAATGGTGCATTGGCTCTCTTCCCCTGGGAAATCTGTTGCGGGCAGCAGGTGGAGGAACTATACAAGAAAGCTTCTCTGAGCAGTGCCCGTGCAGATATCTATAAAATAGAGAAAGGTCACATTGGTGGGCAAGGGATGGCAGCCTTTGGGTGAGGGTAGGGTCACCGATGAGACGTATAGCTCTCTTCTGAATGAAGTCCAGAATAGCGAGTGTAGAAGCGGCAGCAGCACCTCAGATTGTGGGAGCAGTATTCGAGGTTTGACCTTATTTGACAAGTATATAAGGTATAGAGATTAGCTGGAGAAAAGTATTTGCTATTTTTCAATTCAATGGAAATTTTCACCGAAAAACTAGGATGTTGATTTTCCACTGTACAGAGCTTTTTCGATAATCATTTGGAAATTTCATAAGTCGGGGAACCGATACTGGAGACTATTGCCCTCATTTCATTCCCCGGCTTATGGACCTTTGGGAGGCAATACATGCAAGGTACAATTGGATTGGATAAGGTGACCCTCCTCCTGGTATTCTCATCTTTTAAATTACTGCAGCTTTTGACTGCACTTTTAAACCGAGTTGTCATACCAGGAAGAGGGTCTTCTGTTATTTCCCGATAAGAGCCGGTTCTGATGAGATTTTCCACTCTTATCAAAGTATTCGACGTTATCGAGAATAACAATTTTGTTACCTTTATCTGCTTTTAAATAGTAACAATTTCCTTCTACGTGTTCGATTTTTATGAAATATTGGATACATACGTGTTTTAGGATGTAGATGACGAAAATCACAACAAAAATAAGGGCAGAACCAATCTTTTGGAGTTATTTGCATTTTATTTATTTTTTTGTAAGAAAAGTACTCACTTTTGTGTCAAATTTTGGAGCACATTCCGCTTTATATGACCGATATAAATATACTCATGTAATGCTTTAGGACCTTATTTTATTTTTCATGGTTTTCACGTTTCGTTTTTGAAAAATTGTATTACTAAATAACTTTTGCTTCTTGCAATGTCAAAATGTATGACATGAAATTGGTTTTATGTTAAATGTCAAATGTCATGTCAACTTAGGATCGATTATCGTAATTAAGGAGGGAAATCTACTGAGACATGTAAACAGTGAATGGCGTGCACTAAATATATGAAAATGAATTCTAATAAAGGAATACACTCTTCTTTAGCTTGACGGAAAACGAATGATCCCCGAAAATGTGTAAAATATGAAAAAACATTTCGCCAAAGTTAGGAAAACGTTTTTCATAGTAGAAAATCGAAATAACTCCAAAAGATTGCTCCTGCCCTCATTTTTGTTGTGATTTTCGTCATATGCACCCTAAAACACGTCTGTATACAAAATTTCATAAAAATGAAACACATGTACGGAAAGTAAAGCTATTACCATTTGATGTTTTAAAAAGCATCTTTACTCTAACTCTAACTGTTAAGTATATGTGTTAGTTATCGTTTGGGTGTTATGGAATCATTCTTACAGCTTGAACGTAGGCAGAAAGCAAAATGCTAATAATCAAAAGAATTCTTATAGATGGCGATGCAGGTCGTCAAGATCTCTTTTCTAGTCCTTTAAACTGTTTTGTTTTTTTGATTAAAAACTGTCTTATTTTCTAATATGAACGTATTGAGTTTGCAACTATTGCCTTTTCACATTATAACATATATATATGTATGTGTAAGTCGTTCATGTAATTTGTTTAGTTCGATTTAAAGAAGTGTTGTAACTTTGTAACTAAATGTTATATTGTAATGGATAGATGATGTCTGATATACTACTTGTAAATTCCCAATGTGATATATACTGATAATATTACGTATATAACTATTTGTAGGTAGCCTACGATAATTATTAGAGACCCTGGCCTATAGGTAAACAAACTATTTACAAGGTATTTCATAATCAAATTTTATCTAGAAGGTTTTTCTGTTGACCACAAAAAGTTGCACTTTGATACAAAAGATGATAATTTTAAAAAATAATTATATTATAGAATCCGATATTTTACACATTATTCAGTACCACAAAGTTGATGAGTTGTTTGCTTGAAATTTATTATTAAACTGTAAGATATTGTTGTAAGTTCGTTAAATAAGACTGAAACTATAAAAATGGTTGTTTTATTTTTCCCTACTAATACCCTAAATGTTATATACAGGGTTCTTGAACTGACGATGCAATATAGAAATTTACATGCAAATTTTTAAACGCTCACATCCCTGGTTATTTTGGAGCAAAATTGTATAGGACCTTTTTAACAGCATCACATTAGAAGTCTATTGCACTATTGTGCTGTATTTTTCACACGCTATTTTTTTTAACCATCATATCATGTAAACAAAAACAAGAGTTCCCTTCGGGAAATATAGTACACTAGGCAAAGAAAACTTCATATGTCAAATCAAAAGATTGGTAATTTTCATGCTTTGTAGTTAACATCACACGCCTTCTTACAATGGATATTACACATTCGAAGAGAAAGTTCAATAAGTAAAGATTGGAACCTGTGACGAGTACTGATAAGCAAACAAAACTAACACAACAATAAGCTCACAAAATGCTTCTACACAATCCCAGTCAAGAAAACAGTCAAGCATTTAACGACGCAAGAAACAGCTATGTCCGCATTCTTTCTGAGGCAAAAAACTCGTTTAATAACCACATCAAAAATAAAGTCCTCTCAAGCTCCAACGGCAGCAAATCCTTCTGGACTCTCGCTAAATCCATTGGATATAATTTCTGCAAGAGCACATTCCCACCTCTTGTTTCAGGTGATGAAATTGTTTCCACCGCCCTGGGCAAGGCTGAACTTTTTGCCTCGTTGTTCGCCGGCAATTGTACTCTCAACCCACCTCCAAATGTTTAACCACCAACAGTCCCCAATATCGCACATAAAATGACGGATATCATTTTCAAAACTAAAAAGGTGCAAAAGATGCTCTCTTCTCTTAATTCCAAAAAAGCCTCTGGCCTTGCCGAGATCCCAGCAATTGTTCTCAAAAAATGCACACCAGAATTTGCTCCTGTCCTGACGTCTGTTTCATACATCTTACGATAGAGGCATATTACCTAGTAACTGGAAAACTGCTCAAGTACAACCCGTCCCCAAGAAAGGGTCGAAGCCGCTACCTAGCAACTACATGCCTATTTCTCTCCTTTCAGTCGTCTCTAAAGTGATGGAAAAGTATATAAACACCGAATTACTAAAATTTCTTGAAAAACACTGTCTAATCCACGACAGGCAGTATGGATTCCGTCAGCGCAGATCAACTGCCGACCTCCTTTCCTTTGTCACCCATTTTTGGAACAAGTCTATGGAACTACACGGTGAATCCCAGACTGTCGCTCTAGACATATCCAAATCGACCAGGTCTGGCAGACAGCGCTGCTTAATAAACTTCCGGCCTATGGCCTACCACCAAAACTGACAGTACCTGACAGCAAATTTCCTCTCCAACCGAAGCATTTCTGTTGTCGTGGATGGCCATTCCTCTAAACTGTATCCAGGAGTCCCTCAACATTCAGCTTTATTCCCTACTTTGTTTCTTCTACACATCAATGACCTCTCTAGCACATCCAACCCAGTTCACAGTTACGCGGACGACAGCACTCTCCACTCAAATATACAATATTCTAAACCAGTCTCTTTAGCCCAATTAGATGAGGATCACAGACTCATGGAGGGTTCTGTCTCTGTGGAACTCCAAAAAATATTAGACTGGGGAAGTAGAAATCTTGTACAATTCAACTCTACCAAATCTCAGTCTTGCTTTCTATCTCATAACCTAGCCCTAGACCCATCACAATGAACAACCAAGTTATTCAAAGTAATGAGTCCTTTTCACTTGTTGGCATTTCTGTGGATCGAAATCACAATTGGCACCAACATGTCATATCAATTGCAGAAGCGGCTGCTAAGAAATTAGGTTTCCTCTTCCGGGCTCACAAATAATTTTCACCAGCTAATCTCTATACCTTATATACTTCAGAAATAAAGCCAAATCTCGAATACTGCTCCCACATCTGGGGTGCCACTACCACTTCTACACTCGCTATCCTGTACTCCATTCAGAAGAGAGCTGTACGTCTCATCGGTGACCCTACGCTCACCCAAAGGCTGCCATCCCTTGTCCACCGACGTGCCGTTGGTGACCTCTCTCTCTTTTATAGATATCTGCACGAGCACTGCTCTGGGGAGCTTTCTTCTATAGTTCCTTCATCTGCTGCCCCCAACAGATCTACCAGGGGAACAGAGCGAATGCACCATTTTACTGTCCAGGTCACCAGACATAGAACATCTTGTTATGCCCGATCTTTTGTCCCGACGACTTCCACGTTGTGGAATTCCCTGCAGGCAAATGTTTTTCCTTATCCTCCAAACCTCCAAGTCCAGAATAATATAGAATATTAACAATTTTAAAATATAGGTACCTATACCTTATTTCCTTTTTCTTTTTAATACAGATGTATTGATGGTGAAACTTTGCAAAAATTTTTTCAAATGAGCGCAAATTTGGGACCCTAGAACCTGAAGCCAAGGTGCGTTCGATATATATATATATATATATATATATATATATATATATATATATATATATATATATATATATATATATATATATATATATATATATATAGGTATCACACGGATAACTCAAAAAATAATGGGGCGATTTTGATCAAATATGGTGATATAAGTTCGTTAGCCAGGAAAATCGGCCCAGGTTTTCCCGGAAAATTTTGTGTTTTCTTTCGAAACAATTTTATATCTCCCGAATTAACAAAGTAAGGGCAACCAAATTTGGTACGCCGGTTTATATCATTATGTTTAAGTCACTCACCAAAATTTAGCTCTGTAGGTCAAAAGACAAAAAGTTATACGCATTTAAATAAAAATTAATTGTGGTTTTCCTCAAAACGTCAAGGTTGCGATTTAAAACGTCAAAATTGGCAACATTTAGGCAAACAACTTGAATCTAATACCGGCTATGGAAAGAATGTCTCAAGAAGAATGTTTTACAAACCCTGGGGTCTTAGTTTCAACCGTCATTGTCCTTCATTTTACTAAAATATTTCCAGAAAATTCATTTCAAATAGACCCTTTCTCTGACGCTTGGCAATAGTCTTAGCTATACAGTTTATCGTTTAATGGTATATAACTTTAGTCGAATTTTCGTAAAAAATCAATAAAGCTCAATATATCTGTTATTCTACAAGCTATGAAAAAAATTATATACATCAATTATAGGCTGTCTTGAGCTACATTTAAAAAAATATTTCTACAATCACAGGGTGGCCCATAAGTTGTTGGTGATATAAATAGAGGTGTATGCCCTCCAGCGACTTACAAACCCTTGGGCCCAAGGCCCTAGGATTTGTAAAATCGTCGCTCTCGGGCATAAATCTCTATTTATACCCTTGGTACATAAATAACTATTACGAAAGCTCGGCATTTAATATAGAGTTTTATTTTGCAACTGACGGCTTTCCCACATTTTTTTAAGTATATATATATATATATATATATATATATATATATATATATATATATATATATATATATATATATATATATAAATTGAAACTGACCCCGGATGTGTTCTAGGGTGCCTAGTTCGCGCTCATTTGAAGAATTTTTTTTTATTCACAAGTCGCGATCTCATTATTAGTGAATGTTTTTAAAAGCAAATTCACTAAAACCATGTTTCCACATGTCTGTGTCAAGGTCGGACTTTATGAATTATATATAAAAAATCGGAACGCAGCAATTGCGTTATGGTAGCGAAAGCGAATGTTAATTAAATGCTTCATATTTGAATAACCCCATTATTGCTATAATGTAAACATGTTTCCGCCTGGAACATGTATTTAAGAACAGGTATCAGCGAATACTGGTTTATCTCATCTCTAAAAATTATTATTTTATTTTATTATTATAATAGCAACCACTCAGACTGTTCCTCATCCATGGCCTACAAGCGAACTTGCAGGTGAACGATCATCGATGGTGACTACAACTTCATAGAAGTCATAGATCACCTGCCTCACGCTCAGGACAAGGAACTGTCGCTCATCATCATGGTTGCGACAACTCTCAAAGTGAATTGAGAGTTTGTGAAGATATACTACAGAAATGATCCTGTGAAGTATGATCTTGCTGATGTCCCCTTAATGTTGGGGTCCTCTATACATTGACTTGCTGTAGATCAGTGACTTGTATTTTTTTAGCGACATCTAACACGAAATTTGGAAGGAAAAAGAAATTTAAACGCTCGAATTAAACTGCTGTTTTTCACTATCAATGCTAAATTAGATAATATCATCACCAGCTTGATTTTTTACTTAACATTGTAATAAAATTCGTAAAATATGTAATGACTGTTGCATGAAATTTAATGTGAATTATGCAAAAAAAATCAACATGATAATAACGTGTTTCTTTTAATGATTAATCAATATTTTCAGTTGTGAATGATAGAAAATAAATAATATTGAGTTTCTGGCTATAAATCTACAAGGGTGGAATAAAAAAATGCATACTTATTTACAGAACACGTGGTTTAGTGTTGTATCATGGGTTGCCTAACAATGAGCCTGTTTCTACTTCAATTTTACATTATAAGTCAGGGGCGTGCGGTGACATTTCAAATAAGGGAAGCAATTCTTAGAAACTTACCTATTTGTAGTGTAACTCGATTCTTCTGTCGTTTTTGGAAAATTCGTTAATAATGTCTCGTCATGTAACTGTGGATTCTGGGACATTTCTTGGATGAGTTTATTTTCAACTGACAAAATTGAAATTTGGGAAAGTATTTCCTCGCCTGTTGAATTTCTAACAAAACTCTTGATACGTTTCAATATAGAAAAATTTCGTTCGAAAGGTGCACTAGTAGCATGAACTGTTAATACTAATTCACATAATTTGAACACTTCAGAATATGAATTTTCCAATTTTGATTGTTTTGAGAAAGTTAAAAGTTCACTCGCGTTAGTTTTTGTGTCAATAACATCGGGTTCATAAATGACTGTAAGTTCTGATCGTAATAAGGCTTTGTCAAAATAATGTCCATAGTGGTGAAATAATTATTTAAATGAATCTTCTGGGAAAGGTATCCCTTTAAATCCTTCAAAATTACACAATCCAAGAAATGTCAGGTCACTGAGATGATCAAATCTACAGTTAATTTGCTGCTGAATTTGATCTATAATTTCGTAGAAAAGGCGGCGGTAAGAAGTTTGAAGGTCTCCCACATTATCAGTGCGCAAACGCTTTCTTCGTGGCTCCACTTCTCCTAATTCAATTGTTTTTCTCCAGAACTTATCAAATTCATTCCTTTTTTTAATTATAATGGATTTAAATTCACTTTTTTTTTTCAGGCAAAAACCAATGTAATTTATTTTACATTGCAATATGTTAAATACATTATCTGAAAACGGAAATTTTTCCGAAAATATATTAAGTAAAAAATTAAAATTAAAGTCTCCTTTCAAACCATCTAAAAATCCTCTAGAACTATTTATTGTTTCTGCGTCCCAATTTTTGCTATTTTCCATTATGTTTTCAAAAAGTTAAATTAACGATTCACGGTGTTCAAATATAGTTAACACAAGTCTGCCGTTGTAGTTCCATCGGGTTGCAGCTACTTTGGGTAAACGTTTTTTAACAATTGAGTCTAAGGCTTGTGTGCGCTTCGTAGATTTGGAAAAAAAGCAGCCATTTAACACTTTACATTCTTTAATATGATTTACAGATTGGCATAAAATTAAATTTAATTTATGAGCACAACAGTGTACAAATAGAGCAATGGAGAACGTTTCCCGCACTTTAGCTTGAAGACCGCCTAAATGTGCGGCCATAACAGCAGTCCCATCATAACTTTGGGCATTTAATTTATTATCAGCCTCCTCAATATATTTTATAATATTAGGCACAATTTTATATAGAGCGTTTGCGGTACGACCTTCTATCACATTTTTAAAGCCTAAAAATCTTTCTTGTACACTCCCATCAATTTTTACGTAGCGTATTACTACAGATAGTTTGCTTAAATTAGTTACATCGGTTGTTACATCTAGAACAATAGCAATGAAACGAATCTGTTTAATTTCAGATTTAATTATGTTCAAAATAATAGTGGCAGCAACCGAAATTAAGTCATTCTGAATGCGATTTTATGTCCCGCGAAAAACGTTTGGCTGTTCCAAGTGATTTTTTAAACAAATTTCGTATTTAAGACTACAAGACCAACAAAACAGTTTATTCCTGTTTTCACAATCCGTTAACCATTCATATTGTTTATAAGTTTTTTCCGCGTTGAAATGTCGAATAGGTACATGTTTTAATTCTTGTATTTAAGTTTTTTAGAGTAGGTTTCGGCCTACCTTTATTAATAATAGCAAGTTTTTCAGCAAACTGTAAAGCTGAAAATCCTTTAGTTATAAAAAAACACAACACAATTACAGTTATTATTACCACTTGTTTGTAAAGTTTGTAAATCCCCACCCCCACCGTCACCGCTGTTAAAAGCTGATCTACTTGCAGCCATATTAATAATCATAAAATATAAAATAATGCCAATGTATTTAACCTAGTCGACTGCTTATATCTACGAAATAATCAGGCACATTCACGTTGTACTCGCATCGGGTCTTCGTAGTAGAACACGTTCTAAAAACACGCGTACATCGCGCCGAGCCGGGGTTTCTTTTATAAAGTTGCCTGCTGACTACGTGTATTTAACTGAAGTCATTGCATCCACTCCTAGTATCAGATCAGGTTTATGCTGCCCGCATGCGGTCGCATTTACTGGGACGACGTCATTGTTAGGGGCGTATATACAAATACAGTATGATGCATAATAAATAATTATATGTGTGAGCTTGCGAAATAAAAATTTTAATAATTAAATTAGTTTCAGAATTTGAAATTTAATATTTAAAATACAAAAGGGATTTTAAATAATGCGGTTTAGGTATGTAGTCGTTATTTTAAGTGAAGCAATGCTTCCCTTGCTTCCATGGACCGCACGCCACTATTATAAGTTGAATGAAAATTATAAACTGTTGTTATAATTAAGCTATCTTAACACAGAGTCAATTGATTGTACCTTCTTCGTTTTCGTTCTTCGTGATATAGAACATGACCATATAATGAGAGATAATAATAATTTGATATTGTGGAGATGGGTATATATATATATATATATATATATATATATATATATATATATATATATATATATATATATATATATATATATATATATATATATACCAAAATTCAGATCTTTATGTTACAAGCAAAAGTTATAAGTATTTAATTGACAAACATGTTTGGTGCCAGATCATTTCTATGAAAATTCATTACCATAACGCACTTGTGCGTCCAGACTTTTTTTAATGATTATTGTATATTGCATATATTAATGAAAGATGGCACATTGTTAGGCAACCCATTATACAACACCAAACCACGTGTTATGTACAGATAATTATGAATATTTTATTTCACTTTATATATTTATACATTTATAGAGGGAAACTCAATAATTTTCTTTTACTATCATTCACAACTGAAAATATTGATTAAACATTAAAAGAAACACCTTATTTTCATTGGACTTTTTTTTCACATTAAATTTAATACAACAGCTAATTACATACTATTTTGTGTATTTTATTATTTTATCATAATTTTAAATAAAAAAGGTGCCGATAGACAATATTGGCATTAATTTAGCGTTGACAGTAAAAAACAACAGTTTAATACAAGTATTTACCATTCTTTTTCGTTCAAAATTTCGTGCTAGATGTCGCTCAAAAAATACAAGTCACTGATCTACAGCAAGTCAATGTATAGAGGACCCCAACATTAAGGGGACATAAGCAAGATCATACTTCACAGGATCATTTCTGTAGTATATCTTCACAAACTCTCAATTCACTTTGAGAGTTGTCGCAACCATGATGATGAGCGACAGTTCCTTGTCCTGAGCGTGAGGCAGGTGATCTATGACTTCTATGAAGTTGTAGTCACCATCGATGATCGTTCACCTGCAAATTCTCTTGTAGGCAATGGATGAGGAACAGTCTGAGTGGTTGCTTTTATAATAATTAAATAAAATATAGTGATGGGAAAAACTGTTATATTGTTTTAACAGGTCGCAACTGTTACTGTTATTTAGAATTAGTGATGGGAAAAACAGTTATTTTCTGTTAACAGCTGAAGCCGTTACCGTTATTTAATAATAACCGCTGAAAATAACGGCTTCAGTTATTTTAAAATGGATAGTCGATCGATAGTCTCCTACATTCCCAAAGCTGTGAGCGAGAGCGAGCACACTAGTATAAATGCATTGTATTTTTACCCCGTTATTTCACGCAGTGTATAAATCTTAAATTTTGTCGATATGAAAAGGAAACAAAGGGTTAAGAAATTATAATAAGCGTGTCGTAAATCTTTTGCCACTCTGAAGTGAAACTTTTAGAAATCAGAAAGGAGTCTTCTATAAGAATTTACTTAGATGTTTTAGGAATTATAAACTAGTCATTTCTCACAAATTTATTTTATCAGGGTCTTTACGTAAATGTCAATGCCACAGCAAGAATCAATAAATATCATTATTTATCACGCCTTGGGACGTTAGACGTTAGAACTTTTATTGCTACACAGGGAGTGATTCTAAGAACTCCATAACATAACGCAGCTTATAAAATTTCGGTAAAGAAACAGTATAAAAAATTGAGTTTGAGTTTTAAAAAAAATTGGAAGATATATAGTATTAATTGTTTATTTACTTATTTTACTATTCGTTGTTTTAAAATTAGTTTCAAAAATTTCAAAGGGCTGTAACTTGGAGGAGAAGGGGTTTTAAGAAAAACATAATAAAAAGACACCCCTTATTTTTCGCCAAAGAATCACCCTGTAAAATTTTTCGCATCAATTTGGAAACACCCTGTATATATATATATATATATATATATATATATATATATATATATATATATATATATATATATATATATATATATATATATATTCATTTAATTTTTATATTGAAATGAATATAGATATTAAAAAATGTTGTATCATTATATTTTTTTAATCAATTTGATAACTATTATCAGACAAACGAAAATGACGTGTTAACTGTTTTCTTAGGTAATGTATATAAATTTAAATAAATAAGTACTTTAATTTCACGTGAAATAACCCTATTTTGCGTTGTCTATACCGTTTCGGCTCGGTAACCGTTTAAAAATAGCTGACAGTTAAATAACGACCCATCACTACTTCATCCGTACTTATACATTGTATTATTGCACTTACTTAGTGTGTTAGTGAATTTTCGTAGAAAAAATTCACTCTTGGGGAGAGCCCGACTTTTGCATTTTGAAAAATTTTTGTAAATGAGCGCCTAGAACCTATATCCGGGGTCAGTTTCAATTTCTATATGTTTATATATATATATATATATATATATATATATATATATATATATATATATATATATATATATATATATATATATATACAGGTGTTTAAAAAAGACGGGGCAATAATTAAGGGGTTGATTTCCCAGGTCATTTTATGAAAAAAAGTTCCCATAAACATAGGTGCTAAAATGCATTGTTTCCAAAATACAAGGTGTTAAATTTATTTGTAAAATAACTATTTTTTAAAATAATTCAAATATCTCCTCACCGATTGTTTTGAAATTTGGCAGCGTTGTTTGTAGTAATAATGAGCTGATTCGACCCTAATTAGATAAAGATTGTTAAGTCCATTGGCATCAGGGGGGACATCTCAACAAATATTATTGTTCGTGTTTGTGATTTTCTGTATGAAAATGGACATGTCATAAAAAGGTATTTATTTTTTTATCGTGTAAACGATTCAAGATACTGAGAAATTTCAAGGGACAAAAAACTTGTAGTTTTAGTTTCTTTATCTCAAAATAATATACAAATCATATTGCAGTCAGTGGCGTACATTTTTATGTCACAAAATTTTGTTGAGGTGCACCCCACGCCAATGGACTTAACAATCTGTATCTAATTAGGGCGAAATCAGCCCATTAATAATACAAAGAACGCTGCCAAATTTCAAAACAATCGGTGAGGAGATATTTGAATTATTTTTAAAAAATCGTTATTTTACAAAAAAAATTAACACCTTGTATCTTGGAAACAATGCATTTTTGTTTATGGGAACTTTTTTCATAAAATGACCTGGGAAATCAACCCCTTAAATATTGCCCCATCTTTCTTACACCCTGTATATATATATATATATATATATATATATATATATATATATATATATATATATATATATATATATATATATATATATATCACACCGATAACTCAAAAATAAAATAATGGGCCGATTTTGATAAAATTTGGCATGTACCTTCCTTTTGTAAATGGCTTGGATAAGTTCGCTAGTCAGGAGAATCGGACGAGGTTTTCCGGGAAAATTTTGAGTTTTCATTAGAAAACATTTTTTATCAAAAAATAAAAAGCTATGATAACCAAATTTCGTGGCTCGCAGAGTCGTGATCCGAGAACTGAGAACGAGATATGGAATTGAAAATCCCAAAAAAATTTATGGAAGAATATACAGGGTCTCATTTAAAATTTACCATCGGGGTCACATTTTTTGCGAATGAGTTTTTTTCAGTTTTTTTGCCGTCATTTCAAAGCATCTTCATAGTTGAGATTTTTGGTTTTTGTCTCAATTTGATATCTCAAACGGTTTAGGAACTACAGCCTCGTCAAATCAGTTTGGAACACCCGGTATGTGTAATATATATATATATATATATATATATATATATATATATATATATATATATATATATATATATATATATATATATATATATTGTACTTGTCTTTTATCTGTCAATATAAATCTTTTGAACACTTATTCCAAATAGCTTCTATAAAGTACTGTTCACAAAATAAAAAGATGAAATCATTGATAAAACAGTTTAATAGAAATATGTATTAAAAATATTTATATAAAAACATAAAATTTTAATGAAAAATATGAATCATTTAGAGAGGTATATTTCCATGCTTCTTTGGAGGGTTCTTCAGCTGTTTAGTTTCAAGAAGATCAAGGTCTCTACATAACCGCCATCTAGTTGTCCTTGGTTCGATTATATCATCAACAAAACCTAGAAAAAAGTATATTACCATAGAAGCAAAATTATCTCACTCTAAATTGTCCATGAATAATAGATTGCTCATGTACAAAGTCATCATCCAGCCAGCGATGACCTATGCATCCCCTGCATGGGCCACTGCGGCCGCAACACATATCAAGACCCTTCAAATCATCCAGAACAAAATTCTGAGAATGGTAACCGGAGCGCCATGGTTTGTCAGAAACAACCAGATTCACTCTGATCTGGAAATGCCTTCGATACTTGAGTTTTTTTACCAAATCAAATTACCAAATCAATAAACGCGCATGTCGTACATTCAAGAGTAATCAGTTAACAATGATCTTAATAGTTATAAGCCTTAGACATCTTCACAGAAGCAAACTTGCTTGTTAGCGAAAATGTCTATGCGACATGATAATCAAACTGAAAAATACAACACAAAAAACTATCTTAGTATTAGTGTAGAGTATCATAAATTAAACAATTTGTGGCCGCGTTCTAAAATTAATAAAAGTGAAAAACAGCAAAACTAACTCCACATGCCCACAGCATACAAAACACAACACACAACAGAACTATGACTGTCAAGGAAGTAAAACCCAGAGTAATTGACAGTCCGGAGATAAAATACCCTCGAAAAAAACAACAACACAACCATAATAACCCAACATTTTAAAGCTGCATCCGGCCATCCCCGACCATTGATCAATCGACATCGCCACAAAACTCAACGACTCCCTCCGCAAAACGAGAGACAGAAAATAAAAAGGTATAGATACTTTAAAAACCCAGAAATACATACTCACTCAGTAATCTGTGGTCAAATCAAACTCAGTTATATTTCATCCATTCACATACATACTTGATCGTGCGCGCTCGTTCGTGAACTTCACACCTTCATTCTCACACACACACACGCACACCTACAAACACGCACACACACACACGTAGTCTCAGACACATCCATACTAGCACACATGCACACAATGATCGATTAAAATCAAGATCTACTAGAAGGGTCGACAATTAAGAGAAGGCAACCACCCGACCGATAACACTCCTCGGTGTATTAAGCAGCCATAGTTGAATCCTTTTTTTATAAAGCCTATAAGAATTTGTAGATCTTATATCAAGGGGCAGGGTATCAAAGAGTCTCAAACCAATATACACAAAACTACGCTGGCCAATCCTTTTTTCCGCCCTGTACTTTTTCGTGACAATATTTTTGTACCTCGTAGAGTATGCATGTTCTGCAAAATTAACAGCACCTTTGTGTCTGTAAATATACAGTAAGATAGCACGACAGTACAGTTTCCGCACATCCATTACTCCAGCCTCCGAATATAGCGCATCACTGGGGTAGGTAATGTTTCTGCCATATATAATTTTTAGTATCCACCTCTGAGTTGTTCCTACCTTTCTCAAGTATGTTTCTGATGCGCTTCCCCACGCCAATATGCCGTATAAAAGCTGCGACTGAACGAGAGCAAAGTAAATAGTCTTAAGGTAAGTGACTTCCAGAAATTGCTTTAATCTCTTAAACTTCGAAAGGAAGCTCCTCAGTTTCTGTATTACTTGATTTGTCTGCCTGTCCCATCTCAGATGACAGTCAATATTCAAGCCCAGATATTGTATATTCCTTGTTTCACTTATCTGATCAGAACCTACAGACAAGTTCCTCAGTCTTGGCATTCCACTGGCGTATGAACTGAATGGCATGTACTTAGTTTTGTCCCAGTTTATGGACAATAGGTTTTGGTTAAACCATGTTTTTAATGTTTTTAAATCTGTCTCTGCTTCCTGTTTCAGAGATAACCAATCCGAGGCGGTGTACATAATAGCCGTATCGTCAGCATAACTGACGATCTCTCCTTTTGACGGTAAGAGAAGCATGTCATTTATGTACATGTTGAACAGTAAAGGCCCCAACTCAACTATCCACAACTCAGTTCGCAAAAGCCGCTTCTCACCCAAATGCTCTTCTCCGTAGTGCCACCGACTACAATGAGCAACTTCCACATAAGTAAGCGTCCAAAACTTATACTTACCCGCTAACGCCCCTGCGGCAAAAACAGAATGGAAACATTCAAACCCAAACGAAATCTTTCCGACGGAGGTATGGACTAAATTCCGGTACTCCTTGGGAGGGAGTTTTAGTGAGTAGGAGTCCCACAGTACCTCAAAACTCCCACACACTTCGGAGTTGTGAGTGAGGTCTGCATGCAGCATTTCTCCCTCCTGTATCCACACCAAAAAAACTCACTGCATATAACGTGTCACCGTTTTTTATGCATGACAAAAGGTTCGTATTTTAAACGTCAGATAAAAATATTTCGTTTCATTATATACTTTCGTGATAGGAGATTAAAATAGTTTTCTGTTGACGTGTCTACAATTTATTTTTAAACCACAATGCCTCAAAGCTCATCATAAGCATCTAATTGCAAGGTTTTAACCCACTTTTTTTTTAAATCGGTTTATGATTTACCCAATTTTTTTATAATTTTCCTTTTCCCTGGATTTTTTAACTAGAAGGATGGATTAAGTTATAAATATACTTG
Source organism: Tillus elongatus (assembly GCA_964006375.1). NCBI lineage: Eukaryota > Metazoa > Arthropoda > Insecta > Coleoptera > Cleridae > Tillus > Tillus elongatus. Next base: position 160,735,456 of record OZ023265.1, read on the forward strand.
ACACATTGAATATACTTGAATTACATTGAAGGTAAAAGCTAGTTACCTCTTTGTGCTGCTGAAAAAGGATTTCCAAACTTTTCTATATATTCAGCTTCATACTTTTCTACGTCTGATTTTCCTCTAAACAGTATAGCCACTGCACCTTTAGCTCCCATCACAGCAACTTCTGCAGAAGGCCATGCGTAGTTGACATCGCCACGTAAATGTTTTGAGGACATGACATCATATGCTCCTCCATAACCCTGTAATGTTATAAAAATTAATTTTCAAAATATTATTCGAATGAATAAGTCCACGGTTTTTTAAATATTACTTTGATAATCCGGTTTTCTAAATTTTCTAAAGGTCACAGGTAAATCTGTGCCACATTTCCCCAACCAACAATACAGTAGGTACCTTAGAACTGATTCTACCAGTGCCTTATATAAAACAATAAGTTCTTTTGTTTGAAGCACTGAACAAATTTATACACACGTCTTTTCTTCTCGTTAATATGTCGGAGCTGTCTTCAAGTCTTATGTTGCACTGGTTCTTTCGCACGATTGCTCTTGTTCTGATCTTTATATTTGTACAAATATCTCTGCAGGCCTTATTCCTTCTGTCAGCATCAGCTCTGTTCCAATAAATTTGTTCACTGACCATTTTCTGGGTTGGCTTCACATTTACATGGTCTTTACACCCTTAGTCTTGTACTTCTCCCATAATTTATTTTCTACTTGCCTCTGGCTGAGTAACTTGGTCGTCTCTTCCTCTTACAGCTCTCTTCACTGGAACGAAACTTTCACAGCTGGCGTTGCTATTTTTCTCTATGGTGATTTTCCGCACTACCAGGTTACTGCCAGGCGACATGTCTTCACCGCCCATAGTAAGGATGTTAGTGCAAAGATCAAGTTTTGCGCCCTGACCTTGGAGTATGTCCAAGCCAATTATAATCGGGTCTGATATGACGGCGACTATGGCTCTTTTCTTTGCCTTCCATGTCCCAATTTGCAGCTCGACGTCAATTTTCCCAAATACCTGGACCCGATCACCACTGGCTGCATTTATTCTGTCTGGCTCTCGTAGTCGCCATCTTGGTACCATGCCGCGGCGAATAATCGTCCTAGGTGCGGCAGTGTCGACGACCATCTGGGCCTTATTACCGCTTACGTATCCATGTACAATGAGAGCGCTACCAGAATCGCTAGCTTGGGAAACAGTTACCGGCCTTAGCTTTACTTTCTCCCATGCACGTGATCTTAGAGCCCAACATTCGCCTCGTATATGTCCCACCTTGCCGCAGTTCCAGCAACGCAAGCCATTTGCACGGGGAGCCCCTATTGGGTGCCCATGAGACGTAGGCCTTATTTGTTCTGCTATTTTCTCTAGTAGCTGCATGACCTTGGATGAATCTGTTTTATTTTCTTCTTGGACTTGGAGGCTGCGAACTTTCACATGACTTTCTGACGCTTGCTTTGCCGCTTCAAACTCCAAGGCATGCGCTAAACCATCGTTCAAATTTTTGTGTCTCGCCATCCTCAGCGTCTGTTGATTATCGGTATCTGTGATGCTGTCAATGAAGGTTTGCAGCGACAGCTGGTTTAAAAACTTCATCGGAGCTATGGGGTAGGCTAATTGTGTCAGTCTGACAACGTCGGCGTGGAGATGTTGAAGATTTCTGACAACGATTTTTCAACTGGAATCGATACACATGTTGTAAACGCTGGTCGCCAAACCCCATCTCTACATGATGTCTAATGCTGTCAAAACTCAACGGTTCTTCCCTGGGTATACCTTGGAGCACATCTAAGGCATCCCCTCTGAGAGCTACAATTAACGAAGCCGCTTTCTCTCTCTGGTCCCAACCATTTGCTGTAGCAGCAGCTTCGAACTGGCGTAGGTAAATACCCCATAGGACTGAGCTATCAAATGTGGGGACCTTAGTTGTTCCGACCAAGGTATCTTTGAGTCTGATGTTTCCCTTGCCTAGGATACACTTTCTGTTGTACTTCCGTCAGCTTGTCATGTGCATCCTCGCTGATACCCCTTACTCGGCTTTCTACTTGCTGGAAGATGTTGTCTTTTACCTGTTTCATACGTTCGTCGACACAAAGTAATATTCTCAATTCTACTGGCCCGTTCTTGTAGAATTTTCTTTGTTTCTTGGTCTCTTTGTTTGGCTTCTTCATCTCATTTTCTCAGCACTTCCTTCGCTTCTTCATCTCTTTCTCTGGCTACTTCATCTCATTTTCTTCGTTCGCTTCTAAATCTCTTATTCTGGCTTCTTCATCTCTTTTTCTCGCTTCTTCTTTAATTTCTTTAATAAATTCCAATAGCTGGGTGTCCATATTGGCTGTTGCACGACGTGTCTTGGGCATAGACGATTTAAAGCTGCTCCAAAAATACAACCAGTTGGTTAATTCTGACACTAATCTTCCAGATATTTCAGAAATTTACACGTTGCTTAAGGAACATTCTGGAAAATATCTTCTAGCAGCTTGAAAATCCCACTTCTGACATCAGTTGTTACGTTCTTCGGGGTTCTGGATTTGTAGACTAACAAAACACAGCTTTTTAAACTAATAATTTATTGTGACCAACTATTTTCCAACACCACTATCAACTAAAAATTTATCTCTATTACTAAATGACGATACAACTATATTTCACTGTTTGCCTTCTATGATCACTTATTTTGCACCAACACTAACTTATTACTAACTGACCTACTCTATATGCGGCTCGCCTATTTATACTTTCCATAGAGATTTTAGACTTTTCTACATCGTTCATGTCACTTGTAGTTTGTTCTAGAAATATAATTGTTCGCTGTTACCAACACGCTTTTACAAGAAGCATGTGCCCATAGAGGTAACTAAGTTCATAGACTTAATTCTCATAGAGACTGATGTGACAATATCATTTAAATAAATGCTAAACAAAATAGACCACAGCACTGTGCCGTGCGGGACACCTCACCTTATTACATATTGGCTAAGTACGACACCGATTTTGACAAATTGTTTGCTATTAAATGCGACCTAAGCAACTTCAATTCTCTTCCCATGATTCCTATTGACTCTAATTTATTAACAAGTTGGTTGTGGCACACTCCCTCGCTGGGTCCAGAAAAAGGCACATAGCGAAGGTTTTGATAGGTTTAGTGCGTTTGTTATAAATGTTGCCAACTGAGCAAGAGCGTCAGTGGTAGATTTGTTCTCCTGAAATTCAAACTGAAACCAGAAATAATATTATATTTGTTTAAAAACTTTGTTAGCCTCCCTTTAATAAATGTGTCAAAAATCTAACTAAAATATTTAGTTGTCAACGTCTCCCACATTACTTCATTTAAATTCCGACCTAATAACAGCCTCCTTAAATACATCTGGATATATTCCCGTAGTAATAAACTTATTTATTACATAACATAATGCCTTAGTCAAACAATATTTATGCTGCTTAATAATGTCTATTATTGAGTTCCTATAATATAGACAGTATTTCATAAAGACTCAGCAAATAAATGCAAAATTGTCATGATTTGAAGAAAATTATGTGTTTTGAAATTCACCTGCAAACAGAATTTTAGAGATCATCACAAACTTGCCTTTCTAGTAATCACAGTCAATTTAGGTACGGTGGCTTCAGCATAAGCATAAAGTAACTTGGCACCATGTCGAATTATTCCAGAATGTTCTTGATTCACTCCAGGTAAAAATCCAGGAACATCAACTAAGGTAATCAATGGGATATTGAATGCATCACAAAATCTTACAAATCTAGCTGCTTTGACGCTGGCATTGATGTCCAAACACCCTAAAAAAGAGAATATTTTTAACATTTTTGAACATAACTTATTACTTACTTCAAATTTTGAGGAGTTTTTAAACTTTATAAATTATCGTTGATACTTATATTCTGTAACGCAGAATTTATGCAATTAAATTAAAGCCTGGCCAGAATATTGTGGACAGCATTGAATGATGTGAATTGTTTACATTTTTACGGTTATTGATCGTCAAAAATTAAAACTGTTCTTGTTTTCTTTTGACCTCGGTGATTGAGATATACGGTCATAACCTTTTTTTTGAAATCATTCATTTAACTGAGTTAAATGAAATAAAAATCGCCAACTAGTCGATCATTCAGTTATTGGTTACATCAACGGCAAAAACATATTGATTTATCATTCCTCAGCCGAATAAATCGATTGAGCATAGCTTACTGGCTAGATGAGCATTTGGATAATACATTAATTATACGGTTAATAGTTAAGCAATCTAACAGTTAAATGACTGATAGACTAACTACAGTAGTCTGGCAGATTTGAAATTTTTTTTTTAATAAACGAACAATACAAAAATGTGACATAGCCTTTTTTTAAACCGGTTTCATTCATCATAATAACCGATTTACTAAAACTGGTCCACCGGTCGATCGTTTAATCAGTTAAATGAAAGAAAGATCGCCAGCTAGTCAATCATTCAGTTAGTGCTTATATAATCGGCTAAAACAGATCCATTTATCATTCCTCGGCCGAATAAACAACCGAGAGATTGAGCAGCTAACTCACTGACTTGAGCATTTGAATAACACATCAATTAAACTGTTAATGGTTGATTAATTGAACAGTTAAATGATTGATTTGACTACATAGTGTGGTCTGGTAGTTTTACATCTTTTGAATGACAGAAATCCGAAGGAAAGTAAATTTTTACTTAGCTCTTGGTGAAGCATTTTGTTAAGATAAAATGATAACAAAAAGACTTTGCAAGAACATTACAGGACTTCGTTTGATTAAACTCAGACAAAGTGTTTTGGTTTCGGACCATTCTCAATGAGCACTTGCTTAGAAGTTTACATATAATATTTTTGTTGTCCTTCAGACAAAAATGTGTTGTAATATATTAGTATGTGCAATTGTTTTATTGCGACTTATCAATGGACTGGTTTTAAAAACGATTATTTGATAGTCTAAATTACTCAGCGATGTAGTTACATAAAAGTAATTCAAAGCGTTCCTTTGTCGGGTGCTAACTGGATACCAAATCTGAAGATAATATCCCAATTCTTTCGAAAGTTATTGCACCTACTAATAGACAGACGTACAGCTAACAGACCGACCGACCGACAGACAAAAAAATGTTCGTTCCAGAATCAAGTTTTCTATATGTTTTAAGATTTTTACGCCGTTTTAGCACAAAAAATATTTCGAAATTTCTGTCACCGATGTTCCACACCCACACATTCTACCCCTAATTTAATTTCAGCACAGAATGCTAGATGTTTGATGAAATTGAAATTTTTCTAATAAACAAACCCTACAACGTTATATTACACGACTTTTAACGAAAAAAGATAAATTTTAACCAAATCACCTCCCATTCATCCCCTACCTCCTGGAGCGATTTTACCCAGAAACAGTCCGAACCGGTCGTTTGTCGAGTGCTAACTGTATACGAAATTTGAGGACTTTACCTCAATTCGTTCTAATGTTATCGTGGCTACTAACAGACATGCAGACCGACAGACAAAAAGCTTTTCGTTCCCAAATCATGTTTTTTATGTTTTGACACTTTTACGACGTTTAAGTGAAAAAAAATTTTTTTTTGAATTTCTGTCACCGATACCATACTCCCACACGTATTGACGATGTGGAAGTCTAATACAAACAAAAATAACATAGTTTTTTTTTCCAGACAAAGATTAATTTTTGTAGAAACTCTTAACAAAAAATCCTACGGCAGTTTATCTCTGCTATAAAATAACATTTCTGGACCTAATATAGTCTGCCCCAGGTGGTCCGCATAGATCGTTTATATTTATTTAAATCTCGTACCTGCTGCCACTTTAGGCTGATTTCCAACGATACCCACTGTTCTTCCGTTCATCCTGGCGAAGCCAACAATAATGTTTTTGGCATATTTTGGCATAATTTCAAAGAAGTCTCTTTCATCCACTATGCCTAATATTACGTCCAACATGTCATATGCTGTAGTTGTTTCAGCTGGAATGACTGTATCCAATGCAGGTACATCCAGATCACTAAAAAAATTATTAAATTTAAATATCAAGGACAACAATTGAAGATTGTACACAATTATCTTTAATTATGCTTGGTAGGCATCTTCTTTGTTAAGTAAAATAAAATAAACTTGTAGTGTAACATCTGCAAAAATATATTTTGAATACAAATATAAACAGCAAAAACTATAAACCTGTTAAAATGACTATGAACGTCATTATTTATGAAACCTTTGTAACGAGGCCTGACTTACGGGGTGAATTATACGGTAAAACGGATCAATGGATTTACAGGAACGGTCCCGGGCGCCAGATTTTAGAGGGTTTACTCCCTACGAGGGTGTCTGCGACCTCGTCACAAGACTCCGACCACTGACGTGGCCGGGGTGCCTGGATAGCTCCGTGGAGAGGGTCCGGTAGCCTGTGATGTAACAGGCTGTATAGATACCTCCGGGGTTGCGGGCTTTAATCGCTCCCCGGTATTTCCCTGACCTTCCGAAAGTTTATAAGGGTGTAGCAGATTTATTTAAAGTTAGGAAATAGACTGAATGTAGTTTCCACACTATTTATTACATTATAGGACGTTACAACACGCTGGTATGCTCACAATATGAAATGTACTTATCACACTAATTTACTCTAAGACAAGTTACGTTACTGGTGACGGGCCAACGAAGTTACTTATTCCCCCCGGACGGAAAATGCGTGAGTCCTGCGGACGGAAACTCCGAGTGCGGTGGTTCACGACCCGGGGATGCAGCCGTTAAGTGGGTCAATCGGAGACGCGCTCCTCAAATAGCTAAAAAGGCGCCTAGCCGACGGAGTCGACAACAAGAGATCCAGCGCCTCGACGCCAGGGCGTCGATAAGGAGCGGGAGGGTTACAGGGGAACACCCTGTAAAAGGATATTGTCGTATCCCAACTCGACCTTGGCCAGCTTGTGTACTACAGCGTCCAGACCAGAGTCGACTTGGAACCGTCGTAGGTAATACCCCTAGAAGGTCTGTGTTAGCTACAGCATCACCTTCCAGAAGTATTACGACACGCTAACAATGAGGGGATAGGATTATAAAGGAGAACGGCACTAAATCTCGTGACCTCGACGTCGACGGGTAGGCACGTGTGGATTGCAGAAAATATCCGAAAATTTGCTACAGTTATATCAAATAAGGCAAAACTAAAATATTCTTACCTAGACGGCGTTCGGTAGGTTTATTACGCCACGGACTTGCCTCTCACAACCACGGGCAAGAAGGTACGGTGTACTAACGTTTCCCTACAATCTCTATAAACTGACTCTAGTTCTTGAATATAACTTCTAGCTAAATATTTATTAACGCGCTACGGCAAACGGTGAACTCTCTACTTCAGTAGTTAAATTCTCTCTGCCGTCGCCGGCTGAAACATCTTAATCGGTGGAAGATACCTTATCCTTATCTCTGCAGATATGTTTTTACACCGCCGCGATAATTCGAAAATGCGTACTTTTAAGAAATGTTAATGATAAAGATAATAATTTTTACTGCGTGGAATTTTTACTAGTATGAATTATATTATATTTATTTTCGAACAGCCGTTTCCAGTACATACAGCTGTTCTGAAAATATAGACTTCGTCACACCTTAAATATCTAAAATTAAAAGTAAAATCAAAATTAAAATCATCCAGAGACCTACACCGAGCACACGTTCCTACCCATGCATACTTTTATACAATTATACTGAATTCTTCTATTTCTTTCTCATTAGTAGTTGCTCTATTCGGATATATATATATATATATATATATATATATATATATATATATATATATATATATATATATATATATATATATATATATATATAGACGACATACTTGGTTCGCAGGTTGAACCGCGTCCAGAATTTATTAAAACTCGACGTTTCGGCTCCTGTTTTGGAGCCATTTTCAAGAGGTAAAGGAAATATGTAAGGACGCTCTAAGGCCTCAATCTGCCTACTCCTTAGAGGGGCCTCAATCTGCCTACTCCCCAAATCTCGTTGGAGATCGTCTCTAAGGTCTCAGTGTGTTCAACCCCAGGCTTCGGAGAGATCTGGCAGTTCGTTGCAAGTCTTGTATTGTATGTATCGTTCCGTCTACCTTCTTCGTTATCAGTGAAAGTGGTCAGGTCACGGTCAGTTAAGTGAGGGGCTTTGGTCACGGTACTTAAAGGATTAAGAGGATTACCAGCATTTGTTGAGACAGATAAGGGGGAAATAAAATTGTATATTTTCTTTTTGTGTCTTTGTAATGAAGCTATAATAGGTTTCCAAGTGATCGGAAGGCGAAAACCATCATCTCTCTTATTTAAACAATCGGGACGTTTTTTCGATCTCGATTGCTTCGCGGATAATTATCGTTTTGAAGTTGTAAACCGGTGCTATTGTTTTGCCATTATCGAAGTCTATTTTGTGTCCTGTATGAATATAATGCATGGCCAGCGCCGACGAGGGGTCGGATTTTCTAACTGCGAGGGTGTGTTCATATATTCTATTGTGGATGCGTCTATTTGTTCGTCCTACATAAATTCGGGAACAGTCAGAACAAGGAATTTCGTAAACTCCGTGCGATTCGTTTGGAATCGTATCCTTGGGAGTTTTTATCAGATTTGACAGTTTCCGCTCTGTTGTGAATACTGTTGTGATATTATGGGTTCTAAAAATTCGGCTGATGTATGGTAAAAACGCTTTGTGTTGTTGTGTGGACTCTGTCTGTTCTTGTTGTGGTGTAGTGGTTTCTTGTTGTGCGTTTCTAATGTTTCGTAGTATGTGATTGTTGTCGTATCCGTTTTCTAGCAATGTATGTCTTAAAAAGTTTAATTCTGTCTGTTTGTTGTTGTTGTCCGTTAGTCTAAGGGATCGTGTTACTAGTGTTCGAACCACGGAATTTAGTTGCGATGGATGATGGTGAGATTGTGCGTTAAGATAACGATTAGTGCGGGTTGGTTTTCGATACACAGTGTAAGAAAATCCTCTGACTGGGTTTTTAGTGATGCGTACATCTAAGAAAGGCAAAGAAAATTTATTTACTGTTTCCATGGTGAACTATATTTGGGGGTTGATGTTATTTAGGTAAGAAAGGAATTCGTCTAGAGATTCTTTACCGTGTGGCCAGACAGCGAAAATGTCAACGTATCTTAACCAACAGGTTTGTTTAAGTTGGGATGAATTAAGGGCTTGTGTCTCGAAGTTTTCCATGAAAATTTTAGCCAATGCAGAAGAGAGTGGTGAACCCATTGGTGCACCTCGAACTTGTTTGTAAAATTTGTTTTGAAAAGGGAAATAAGTGTTAGATGTGCAGTGTTTTAGAAGAGCTAAGGTATCGTGTGAAATATTGTGTTTGTTTTTGAGAATGTCAAGGGTTTTAGATAGAGGTATATTACTGAATAAGAAAACTATATCAAAGCTAACTAGGATGTCGTTTTGAGAAATGGTGTTGTTTTGAAGAAGGTCAGTGAAATGGGCGGAGTTTTTGACATAGGATGTAGTGTTTTCTACTAATGGTTGGAGACTTTTGGCTGGATGTTTTGCAAGTTTTTGTGTAGGTGAACGGTGGGCACTTACGATAGGGTGAAGGGGAATATCAGGCTTATGGGTTTTCGGGAGACCGTATTTTCTAGGGATGCGAGATGATTTTTCGCGGCGGATTAATTCTTTTTTGAGGTCAGGACTGAGTTGGGAGTTGTTGATGATAGTTTTGGTTTTATTTTCCAGAAAGTTGTGTGGTCGTTATGGATTTGTTTTTAATTTGTGCTGTTTAGTATATTGGCGCTCGCCATGCATCATATTCATACAGGACACAAAATAGACTTCGATAATGCCAAAACAATAGCACCGATTTACAACTTCAAAACGAGAATTATCCGCGAAGCAATCGAGATCGAAAAACGTCCCGATTGTTTAAATAAGGGAGATGATGGTCTTCGCCTTCTGATTACTTGGAAACCTATTATATCTTCATTACAAACACACAAAAAGAAAATAAATTCAATAGGCAATTTTATAGCCCCCTTATCTGTCTCAACAAATGCCCGTAATCCTCTTAATCCTTTAAGTACCGTGACCAAAGCGCCTGACTTAATTGAACGTGACCCAACCACTTTCACTGATAACGAAGCAGACAGACGGAACGATACATACAATACAAGACTTGCAACGAACTGCCAGATCTCTTTGAGGCCTGGGATTGAACACACTGAGACATTAGAGACGATCTCCGGCGAGCTACAACAACCCAACCCACCTTTGTCCACTGCTCTAAGGAGTATGCAGATTGAGGCCTTAGAGTGTCCTTACATATTTTCTTTACCTCTTGAAAATGGCTCCAAAACAGGAGCCGAAACGTCGAGTTTTAATAAATTCTGGACGCGGTTCAACCCGAGAACCAAGTATGTCTTAAATTAAAGACCGCGGAAATCTCTCCGAATATATATATATATATATATATATATATATATATATATATATATATATATATATATATATATATATATATATATATATATATATATATATATATATATATATATATATATATATATATATATATATATATATATATATATATATGTATATATACTTATAGGGTAGTTTACTATTATACTATAAGATCTTTATTTATTTTTTAATTCTTAGGGTATGTTCGGAATGTACAGGATGTAACTCGGCTATTGTAAATTTCTTAATGTTGCATCTACAATAAGTTGACCAGAGTTGTGTATTTTTGCCACGTGATTACGAAAAACTGTGAATTTTTACTTAGGAGTCTGCGAGAAATTTGATACATTTATCGCAGGCATGTTCGTCCACAGTCTAGTTCAGTTTGTTATTTTTTTTTCAAAGTCATCTACAGCTACTGATAAAGACAACTTCGTTGTCGAAATACGTATCTACCGCATAGCTCTCTGTTATTATTTTTGTGGTTTTTGTGGTGATTCTGTCTCCAGCCACAATGTCCAACCTCAGTCTTTTGTAAGATAGATAACTGAAAAATACTTAACAGATTATTGGAATTACTAGTTTACATTCATATAATTCCATCTTCATCAAAAACTAAATCAAAACCTATCGTTTCTCCTTAAGTTTACAGTTATTCACGGCAACCAGTACGTTAGAATAACGTCGGCAAGACCTTACTTATAACGTAATCATGACGCATTATATGACGTCCTCTAAATGTTAATTGTTGACGTCACAGTGCTGTGGCATATTGACATATTGTCGTCATGTTTTTAGCGAATTTTCATTCATTAAGAACTTCGCTACTAGAGAGGTCACGATGAAAAGCTTTTGAAAAAATTTCTTCAGATGAGCGCGAATTGGGGTCCCTAGAATCCGAAACCAAGGTCCGTTAAAATTTATATATATATATATATATATATATATATATATATATATATATATATATATATATATATATCCCAGCGATAACTCAAAAAATACTAAACTGATTTCAATCAAACTTGGTAAAAATCTTGTTTGGGCAAAAACCGAGGTCGAGTTCGTTAACCAGCCTTTATGCTCAAGTTTTTCCGGTATAAAATCAGAAAAAACTTTTTGGAAACGCTATATTTTTGGAGGTATCAGATTAACTGGAATACGACTTCACATGTGTCTAGAAATAGTGCAAGTAAACATATGTTGTGAATTTTAAGTAATTTGGTCCACAATATTTAGACTTTTTGCCAAATTAAAAATAAAATCCCAAAGACATGCGTTGAAACGACTTAATGGTTAAAGTCGAATGCCTGACAGACAGAGTATTTAACTGCCACGCGTAGATTGATTCATACAACAGGTATAAACCGTACAGCAACGGTAACCAAACCAAATATATGCCAGGCAGAAAACATAATACCCGAATCCACAATCGTGAAATCTCGGCCGCAGTTATGGAAAATGACAGACGACATGAAATCAAAAATTTGCCAAGTGATTGTTATTTAACTGGGCGATTCAATCAATGATTAAAATACACTATATTTGTAGCTATATTAGCGGACTTAAACACAGTTTTAGCGCATCATAGATATATTATGATGTCGCATAATAATGTATCAGAAATTTAAACAAAATCAAGCCAAGTCTTTGTAAATATGATTCTAAAATAGTTTCTTTTATCTTGAAACTTAAACATAAGACGTAAATGTAAGACCGAAACAGAAGTGGGATGTGTTTCAATGGTAATTCTACTACCTAATTTTCTGTAATTAATTAATTATGTATACTTTGAATATAATATCCCGGGCATGCAGCCGATCTACAGTATCACGCATTTAAAACCTTTCTTGACGGTTGCCCAGATAGCGTAGCGAGTATCATGCTCGCATCTCACGTAGAAAGTGACGCGATCGAATCCAGCTGGATGCATATACCTATCTATTTTTTAATGTTTTATTTTCACATTTGGAGAAACAATAGTGCACAGATTTCATACGTTTTGAACAAGATCTCATTTTTGTTTAAAACGCCTAAATAAGTTTGTCACCTTTGAGTCTGAAATCATCATTTTGTTATTGTTGTAATTGTTATTAAAAAAACCGGCTCGATTAGGTTGACTAAAACAAAATCATACTGGCGATTAATAAGAAAAAATAAGTGCTACGTTTATAATTTGGCAGATACTTTAATTTTGCCAAATATGAATTAAGTTTCCTTCTGGAAATCTTCTGTATAACTTTAATGAAATTTGTAATACAAGTTTCTTTCAAAGAGACTTACACTGCCTACAGATATAGCAAAATTTAGTTCTTTACCTTCGTAGAAAATTGAGTTTTGGGCATTTTTCTCAAAAGGAGTTAAAACGCAAGATTTTTTTTTGATAACAGAGAGATATCGATGGTAACACTTTCGAAAGAAATCTTCAAATGTGCGCGTACTAGGACCTCTAAAATCGATCTTCAAGGTCTGTGTAAGTTTAAAGTATCAACTTTACTAATATGCCGTATATTAATAATGTACAATTCTTGTAAAAATTCGCTACTATAACGCACTTTCTGCGTCCCGAAATTTTGTCATATTGCCTTATTTAACTGACGTCGCAGTCTATATAAAGTTCCAAAAAGACGACGTGAAAATGACGTCAGGTTGTTTGCTGGGATGCAGAATGCTATAAGTTTAATTCAGCATCATTGCTAATTTTCTCATTACTGTAGCTAGTTAAACGAGTAGGGTTGTGTATTTTTATCCCCTAATTATGAAGGTGTACACAGAAAAACTGTATATATTTAGTTTAGCGTCTACGACTAATTTGCCTCAATTTTCAAACATGTTCAGAAATAGCCAGTGTCTTCCAATTTATTTTCTGTGGAAATGTAAGATAAATAATTGAAAGTTACTTGTGAGATTTAATGGAATCCCTGGTTTATTAGAACAAAAACTAAATGAAGAGTTTTCTTTTCTCCTCAAGTTTACAGTTATTCACGGTAACAAGTACGTTAAAATAACGTCGCCAAGACCGTACTTATAATGTAATCATGATGTCATTCTGTGGCGTCATTTAAATGTTAATTATAGACGTCATAGGGCTGTGACATATTGTTCATTTTTTTGTCATATTGACGTTTTTAACTGACGTCGCGGTCTATATAGTTTCGATAAAATTCCGTGGAAATGACGTCAGGTTTTTTGCTGAGAAATAACCTCTACACGCAAATAAAAATAATAATAAAATAAAGTAACTATTACCAAGGATCATCACAGTGCCTGATGGGTGCAGGATGGGAATTCGATGCTGGCAGGAAACCCATAAAATCTCTGACTTGTAACAATGCTTCTATATCGTTATTAAAAGATTTGTGTGCTACACCTGACATGGATGTATGCGTATTTGCTCCACCTAGCTCTTCTTGTGTAACATCTTCATTGTTCACAGACTAAAAATTATTTAGTAGCAGATTTTATACATACAAGTAGGCACAGGGGAGGTTTAATATTTACCTTAACAACTTCTGGACCTGTAATGAACAAATAAGATGTGTCTTCCACCATAAAAGTAAAATCAGTCATAGCTGGGGAGTAAACAGCTCCTCCAGCACAAGGTCCCATTATGAGAGAGAGCTAAAAAAGAAACTGTTTTCATTCAAAAATCCAAAGCCAAATCTTGCTTTTATCTATTGGTAGAGCATCATAATTGTAAGTCTATAATAACGAAAGCGCTTACAGACTGTACGATATCTGTTGAGGTAGAATTCCAAGAATACCCCGGCGTCACTTTCTTGGAATTAACCGCATTCGACACCTGAAGTTGAACAAAAGTCAGTGTGGGGGTTGTGTCCGCCATAGCAGTTTGCATACCGTGTTTTGCAATTACAAAGGCGTGTTTCTTTGTAAGTGTATCTATATATTTTAATATTATGAAAATGACGCGGAAAAATTCAAGGAACGCCTCTGTCGCGGTAAACTGTTAGAGTAGTTCTGATAATAGAACTTTATTGGCTTATTCTTTTCTTGGAATTCTATCTCAATAAACACCGTACGGACTCTGGTAAAGTTAATATCAGTATAGGAAAATGGCTAGAGATCTCTGCATCTTCTATCCATACTATAATTAGCATTGCTCTTCAGAAATTGCTTCGTTAGAATCACCGCTTGCGATCCTTAATCTCATTCAGTTTGATGTTTGTAGGAAACTTTTTTTAGTGAATTTTCGTGTCAAAGACATGTTTTACCATAACACACTATCTGTGTCCGGACGTTTTAAAAGGCAACTGAGGAGTTAAATTTAATGTTAGGATTAAAGGTCGCGTAATATTGTGCTCATATGCTCAAATATTAATTGATGATCTAGTTGATTTTTGTTTATCTATAATCCTACCAATTATTTCTACTTTTTAGTGAATTTTCTTAAAAAAATTCACGAATGAGGAGATCCCGACTTTTGAATTTTGAAAAAATTTCTTCAAGTGAGCGCTAATTAGGACCCCCAGAACACATATGCGGGGTCAGTTTCAATTTTTATATGTTTATATATATATATATATATATATATATATATATATATATATATATATATATATATATATATATATATATATACATATATATATATATATATATATATATATATATATATATATATATATATATATATATATATATATTTATATATATCACACCGATAACTCAAAAAATAATGGGCCGATTTTGATTAAATTTGGTGAATAAATTCCTTTTGCAAATGGCTTGGATAAGTTCGTTATCCAGGAAAATCTGCCCAGGTTTTCCCGGAAAATTTTGTGTTTTCTTTCGAAAAAAATTTATATCTCCGGAATTAACAAAGTAAGGGCAACCAAATTTGGTACGCGGGTTAACATCGTTATAGGTGAGCTACCTGCCAAAGTTTAGCTATATAGATGGAAAGACAAAAAAGTTATAGGCATTTAAAGAAAAATAAATTGGGGTTTTCCTCAAAACGTCAAAGTTGCGATTTAAAACGTCAAAATCGGCAACATTTAGGCAAATAACTTGAATCTAATACGGGCTATGGAAATCAAATGTCTCAAGAAGGATGTTTTACAAACCCTGAAGTCTTAGTTTCAACCGTCATTGTCCTTCATTTTACTAAAATGTTTCCAGAAAATTCATTTCAAATAGACCCTTTCTCTGATGCTTGGCAGTAGTCTTAGCTATAGAGTTTATTGTTTAATGGTATATAATTTTTGTCGAATTTTTGTAAAAAATCAATAAAGCTCAATATATCCGTTATTATACAAGATATGAAAAAAATGTGTATATATTAATTTTAGGGTGTCTTGAGCTACATTTAAAAAAAAAATTCTACAATCACAGGGTGGCCCATAAGTCGTTGGTGATACAAAATTTCTTTTTTTTTTAAATCAAACACGCCTTATGTTATTACATTTTTGCATTTTCTATCGAAATATAATGCATGTTTGTAAGAAAAGAAATTCTGGATGCAGCAAGTGCGTTATGGTTACGAATTTTGATCAAATGCTTCATATTTAAATAGCCCAATTTGCTATTACCCTATAAGGTTGACCAAGAAACGAGTTTTTCCGGGAATACTTTAAGTTACTTTCGAAATTTTTTTTACATTTTCACACAATAAAGTTATTTTTATGAAACATGGCACATTGTTTTTACTATATAGGTTATACTGGTAACCAAAATTGATGCCTGCTTTCTTAAAAAGAAAACACACATATTTGCAATAAAAACATTTTTATGAAAATTCACTACCAGTTTTTTGTTTTTGCTTTCAAGATTTTACTTCTAAATATTATGAAACTCACTTGAGGTATCACTCCTGAAGCCAGAACGTTACGTTGAAAGATATCAGCATAACCGGCCAGAGAATCAACACCTTCCTGGATCCTCGCTCCTCCAGAATCGTTAAGCCCAATTACAGGTGCCCCCACCAGCATTGCTTGATCCATTATCTTACATATCTTCTTGGCGTGAGTACTGGAGAGGCTACCACCAAAAACTGTAAAGTCTTGGCTGAAAAGATAAACGGGACGACCGTTTATGAGTCCGTGGCCAGTAACTACTGAATCTCCTGGAAACTGTATATAACAAAATATTACAATTATTATTTAAAAATCTATTAAATAGAAATGCACAGGAAGTTATAGACTTTATTGCTTCACTATTGATAAAATGCAATTACAGGCATTATTGATAAAAAGTAATATACATGAAATATTATATTACGAAATGCGGAGTTACTTTTCCTCATTTCCATGGGCGTCTGTCTGCTTCTCTCATCCTGACCCCTCTGATATCTCACAAAACGTCACCGAAATTATCCAAGCTGGCATGGAATTATTTATCCCACGTACACAGAAAACCTCTTCAGCCACTCAAAAGCTCTGGTTCTCTAAATCCTGTGACAAGGCCAGGCTTGAAAAGGTCAAAGCTCACAAAACGCTTCTACACAATCCCAGTCAAGAAAATCGTCAAGCATTTAACGACGCAAGAAACCGCTATGTCCGCATTCTTTCTGAGGCAAAAAACTCGTTTAATAACCACATCAAAAACAAAGTCCTCTTAAGCTCCAACGGCGGCAAACCCTTCTGGACTCTTGCTAAATCTATCGGGAATAATTTCTGCAAAAGCACGTTCCCACCTCTTGTCTCAGGGGATGAAATTGTTTCTACCGCCCTGGGCAAGGCTGAACTTTTTGCTTCGTTGTTCGCCGCCAATTCTACTCTCAACCCACCTCCAAATGTTAAACCACCAACAGTCCCCAATGTCGCGTATAAAATGACGGATATCATTTTCAAAACTAAAAAGGTACGAAAGATGCTCTCTGCTCTTAATACCAGGAAAGCCTCTGGCCTTGACGAGATCCCAGCAATTGTTCTCAAAAAATGCGCACCAGAGCTTGCTCCTGTCCTGACTCGTCTGTTTCAGATATCTTATAATAAAAGCATATTCCATAACTGGAAAACTGCTCGAGTACAACCCATCCCCAAGAAAGGATCCAAAGCGCTTCCTAGAAACTACATGCCTATTTATCTCCTCTCAGTCGTCTCTAAAGTGATGGAAAAGTATATAAACACCGAATTGCTAAAATTTCTTGAAAAACACACTCTAATCCACAACAGGCAGTATGGATTCCGTCAGCGCAGATCGACTGCCGACCTCCTTTCCTTTGTCACCCATTCTTGGAACAAGTCAATGGAACAACACGGTGAATCCCAGATTGTTGCTCTAGACATATCCAAAGCATTCGACCAGGTCTGGCACGCAGCGCTGCTTAATAAACTTCTGGCCTATGGCCTACCACCAAAACTTTGTACCTGGACAGCAAATTTCCTCTCCAACAGGACCATATATGTTGTTGTGGATGGCCATTCCTCTAAACTGTATCCAATTAATGCAGGAGTTCCTCAAGGTTCAGCTTTAGCCCCTACTTTGTTTCTTCTCCACATCAATGACCTCCTCTCTAGCACATCCAACCCAGTTCACAGCTACGCAGACGACAGCACTCTCCATTCAAATATACAATATTCTAAGCCTGTCTCTTTAGCCCAATTAGATGAGGATCGCAGACTCATGGAGGGTTCTGTCTCCGTGGATCTCCAAAAAATATTAGACTGGGGAAGTAGAAATCTTGTACAATTCAACCCCACCAAAACTAAGTCTTGCTTTCTTTCTCACAAGAGATACACCAGCCCTAGACCCATCACAATGAACAACCAAGTTATTCAAAGTAATGAGTCCTTTTCTCTTGTTGGCATTTCTGTGGATCGAAATCTTAATTGGCACCAATATGTCACATCAATTGCAGAAGCAGCTGCTAAGAAATTAGGTTTCCTCTTCCGGGCTCGCAAATACTTTTTACCAGCTAATCTCTATACCTTATATACTTCACAAATAAGGCCAAACCTCGAATACTGCTCCCACATCTGGGGTGCCGCTGCCGCTTCTACACTCGCTATTCTGGACTCCATCCAAAAGAGAGCTATACGTCTCATCGGTGACCCTACCATCATCCAAAGGCTGCCATCCCTTGCCCACCGACGTGCCGTTGGTGACCTCTCTCTTTTTTATAGATATCTGCACGGGCACTGCTCAGAGGAGCTTTCCTCCATACTTCACCCACCTGCTGCCCCCAACAGATCTACCAGGGGAACAGAGCGAATGCAACTTTTACTGTCCAGGTCACCAGACTTAGAACATCTTGTTATGCCCGCTCTTTTGTCCCAAGGACTTCCAAGTTGTGGAATTCCTTGCCGGCACATGTTTTTCCTTCTCCTCCGAACATCCAAACCTTCAAGTCCAGAATTAACAAGTTGCCTCTTTCTTCCTTGTCGACACCCACGGTACGATAGTATTTAGGCTGTAAGCCCTCGTGGTGTGTTGTTGAAATGAAAAAAAAAAACTTCCTAAGATATCCAATTGTGTATCTTCATTAACAACGAAAATGGAAATAGTGACAGAGTGTAAAGCTATTGTTATTAGTATTATCATTATTACCTTTTGTTTCTGCATGTCAAAATCAGTACAAGTATGCTCCATAAACATGTCATATTCTACAAAACTGTCTGGATCACAGAGGACGCTTATTCTTTCTCTTGCAGTTAATTTACCCTGTAAAATAAATAACATAAAATATTTATATTTACATGTACATAGGAAAATTAACCATAATTAATTAAAAAGATAATTATGTAATTTATTTCCTTCCCTTTACTACATAAAAAAGAAGAAAAATGATTTATTTATACACAAAAATATTAATGTTTATAGGTAAGTATTAGGAAACTAATTGACATAAATATGATAGTTCATGTAACAGTTAATAGTTCTTTATTTCACCATCAAAATATACGTGGCACGTCCTACATTAAATTTATGTAAATATATAATAAATAAATAAATAATATATATATATATATATATATATATATATATATATATATATATATATATATATATATATATATATATATATAAAACCAACATAGATATATAATATAATATAATAATATATAAAACCATTCTTCCTTAAATCACAAAATAGCAACAAAACAAAATTAATATGCGACAAATAGCTACGGAGCTTGACATACAGCAGCAATAAATTGATTGACACATGTGGCACACCAATGTAGGCAGTTTTTTTTTAATATTTTTACATCGGTCTATTGTCAATCACCGACGCCAGGGAGCAGTTTCACCTCACTATCCTGGAAGTTTCGCCGAACCCCAGCCTTTCTATAAAAAGGGAGGATCTTTAACGTGTCCAGCATCGCATGGTACACGTGACCGACGGCTTTACGCCCCTTCCGAAGATCGGAACGTGCACAAATTCAACTTGCTCAAATACAATGCCACAATCTCGATTGATGTTGATTTTACAGTAGGTACTGAAAAAGTGAAATCCATTACTGGGAGCTGAACCCAGGAGGGTTAGGTTCAGAGGCGCACCCCTGGAAGACCACAGAGGCTGGTGTAAGGCGTTAGTAGCCGTTCTATAAGAGGGGAGGCTCTTTAACGTGTCCAGCATCGCATGGTAAACGTGACCGACGGATTTACGCCCCCTCCGAAGAGCAGAACGTGCACAAATTCAACTTGCTCAAATACAATGCCACAATCTCGATTGATGTTGATTTTACGGTAGGTACTGAAAAAGTGAAATCCATTACTGGGAGCTGAACCCAGGAGGGTTAGGTTCAGAGGCGTACCCCTGGAACACCACAGAGGCTGGTGTAAGGCGTTAGTAATATATATATATATATATATATATATATATATATATATATATATATATATATATATATATATATATATATATATACTCTCAGTAATTCGTCAATAAATTCTTTCAAAAAGATATCAAATTTCAAAAATTATTCTTGTGAAAGTCTATATTTTAGTGAATTTTCGTAGAAAAAATTCACTAATGGGGAGATCCCGACTTTTGAATTTTGAAAATTTTTTTGCAAATGAGCGCGAATTAGGACCCCTAGAACCCATATCCGGTGTCAGTTTCAATTTTTATATGTTTATATTGATATATATTATATATATATATATATATATATATATATATATATATATATATATATATATATATATATATATATATATATATATATATATATATATGTATCACACCGATAACTCAAAAAATAATGGGCCGATTTTGATAAAATTTGGCAAGTATCTTCCTTTTGTAAGTGGCTTGGATAAGTTCGTTAGTCAGGAAAATCGGACGAGGTTTTCCGGGAAAATTTTAAGTTTTCATTCGAAAAAAAATTTTATCTCAAAAAATAAAAAAGCTATGATAACTAAATTTGGTAGATGTGTTTACGATATAAAAAGTAAACTATACACAAAAATTTAGATTTCTATGTTACAAGAAAAAAAAGTTATAATAAAATATTTGGAGCCAGATCATTTCTATGAAAATTCACTACCATAACGCACTTGCTGCGTCTTAGAGTTTTTTATAAATTGATTTTTCAGTGAAATTCCAGGAAGTGCCAGGAAAACGTGTAACCTTGAAAATTTAAAAAACTACTGCCTTCTCTACGGCGACACTCACGAGCCGTCACTGGAACTCGCGCCTTAAAACATAGAGACGGCATTGAATAGTAAACAAATAAAGCTGGTTACTCTACTCTTATGGAGTGATCTACATAGTGATCTAAAATTTCAGATCATTTTCCATGATCTTTTAGTGAATTTCCTTGAAAAAAATTTACCGATGAGGAGATCCCGACTTTTGAATTTTGAACAAATTTCTTCAAATGAGCGCGAACTAGGACCCTTAGAATCCATATCCAGGGTCAGTTTTAATTTGTATATGGTTATATATATATATATATATATATATATATATATATATATATATATATATATATATATATATATATATATATATATATATATATATATATATATATATATGTATGTATGTATGTATGTATGTATGTATCACACCGATAACTCAAAAAATAATGGGCCGATTTTGATCACATTTTCTGAGTACCTTCCTTTTGTAAGTGGTTTGGATAAGGTCGTTAGCCAAGAAAATCGACCCAGATTTTCCCGGAAAATTTTGTGTTTTCTTTATGAAAAAAATTATATCTGCGGAAATGACAAAGTAAGGGCAACCAAATTAATAGGCATGTTTCTATTATAAAGAGTGAACCATGTACCACAATTTAGATCTGTAAGTTTAAAGACAAAAAAGTTATGGGCAGAAAAATACTTTTGTGTTTTCCTCAAAACATCAAAGTCGCGATTTGAAACGTCAAAATTGGCAACATTTAGGCAAAGAACTTGAAACAAATACGGATTATGTAAGCAAAATGTCTCGAGAAGAATGTTCTGAAAACCCTCAAGTGTCAGCTTCAACCGTCATTGTCTTTCATTTTACTAAAAGATTTCCAGAAATTTCATTTCAAATAGACCCTTTCGCTGGTGATTTGGCAGTAGTTTTACTTAAGTTTATAGTTTAACGGTCAGTAATTTTTAGGTAATTTTCGTAGAAAAAATTCGTTCATGAGGAGACCGGGACTTTTGAATTTTAAACAGATTTTTTTCAAATGAGCGCACACTAGGCCCCCCAGAATCCATATCCGTGTTTAGTTTCAGTTTTAATCTGTTTACATATATACAGGGTGACGCATTTCTACGGTAAAGCTCAATATAATTGTTATTATAAAAGATACGAGAAAGATACGTTAATTTTTGCATTTTTTATCAAAATATGATGCATGTTTGTAAGAAAAAAAATCCAGATAAAGTAAGTGCGTTTTGGTAGGGAATTTTCATTAAATGCTTCAAATTTCAATAACTCAATTTGCTACTAACCTAAGGTTTGTTGGCTAGAAAACCCGTTTTCTCGGAAACATTCAAAGTTTATTTTCGGAAAATTTGTGTACATTTTCAAACAATAACTTATTTTGATCAAATATGGCACATTGTGTCTACTATATAGGTTATATCGGTAACCAGACTGATTCCTGCTTTCATTAGAGACTATATTTACTATTAACAACATTTTTATGAAAATTCACTTCCATAACGCACTCGCTGCCTCCAGACTTTTGATGTTGCTCTAGATCGCAGATAGTATCGCGATGTATGATCTGATCTAGATCAGATTTTGCTATTTTATGCTATCAAATATTTTTATAAGATTTTGATAGACTAACTGTAATGTGTCGTCATACCCTGAATTTAGCTAACATATATATTCAAGGAAACATATTTTTAGTGAATTTTCGTAGAAAAAATTCACTAATGAGAAAATCGCGACTTTTCAATTTTGAAAAAATTTTTGCAAATGAGCGCGAACTAGGACCCCTAGAACCCATATCCGGTGTCAGTTTCAATTTTTATATGTGTATATATATATATATATATATATATATATATATATATATATATATATATATATATATATATATATTATATATATATATATATATATATATCACACCGATAACTCAAAAAATAATGGGCCGATTTTTATAAAATTTGGCACGTACCTTCCTTTTGTAAGTGGCTTGGATAAGTTCGTTAGTCAGGAAAGTCGGACGAGGTTTTCCGAGAAAATTTTGAGTTTTCATTCGAAAAAAAAACTCGAAAAATAAAAAAGCTATGATAACCAAATGTGGTAGGTACGCTTACGATATAAAAAGTAAACTATACACAAAAATTTAGATTTCTACGTTGCAAGAAAAAAAAGTTATAATAAAAGATTTGGTGCCAGATAATTTCTATGAAAATTCACTACCATAACGCACATGCTGCGTCTTTGAGTTTTATTATTATCCATATACTTAAATCTTAATTATAGATGCATCATTGCAAAACTGACTATATTACATTATTAATTTAGAAATCTTGTTCATGATATCTTCACTGGATTTGCAATAGTTTCTCGTACGTCATCGTAACAAAATGAATCCAGCAAACAAGTCTATTATATGTTTTAAAAAGCAGTGGTGTAGCATAAATGGGAGGCTGGCTTCTCGCAAGAAACCTGTGAATGTTTTCTTCGATTTTAAAATATTGTTGGACTTTTTTAATGAATTTTTATTAAGAAAAATTCACTAATAGAGAGGTATCGATGGTGAGACTTTGCAAAAATTTTTCGAATGAGCGCGAACTATCACCCCTAGAACCCATATCAGTTTCAAGTTTTATTATATATATATATATATATATATATATATATATATATATATATATATATATATATATATATATATATATATATATATATATATATATATATATATATATATATATATATATATATATATATGTATGTGTGTGTATCCAACCGATAACTCAAAAAAGAATTAACCGATTTCGATGAAACTCGGCAAGGACCTTTCTTTTGTTAATGACTTGGATGAGTTCGTTATCCAGGAAATTCCGGGAAAATTTTGAGTTTCCTTTCGAAAAAATGTTTTTCTCCGAAAACTACAAAGATATTTTGATGAAATTTGGTGGATATGGTGCCTTCGGAAGGACCTTAGTACATACCAAAATTCAACTTTCTAAGTTTATAGAAAATTGAGTTATTCAAGTTTTGAATATTTTTTCAAAAAAAATTTTTTTCTCCGAAACTACACAAAAAAAATATTTCAGAATGCTTAATACATGTGACGTTATTTAATTGGGTAAATTTGCAGTTTACCTATCGGAGGGTTTTGAGATTTTTTTTATATTTCAACAACACACCACGAGGGCTTACAGCCTAAATACTATCGTACCGTGGGTGTCGACAAAGAGGAAAGAGGTAACTTGTTAATTCTGGACTGGAAGGTTTGGATTCGGAGGAGAAGGAAAAACATATGCCGGCAAGAAATTCCACAACTTGAAGGTCCTCGGGACCAAAGAGCGGCCATAACAAGATGTTCTATGTCTGGTGACCTGAAGAGTAAAAGGGTGCATTTGCTCTGTTCCCCTGGTAGATCTGTTGGGGGCAGCAGGTGGAGGAACTATCGAAGAAAGCTCATCTGGGCAGTACCTGTGCAGATATCTATAAAAGAGAGAGAGAGAGAGAGGTCCCCAACCGCACGTCGGTGGGCAAGGGATGGCAGCCTTTGGGTGAGGGTAGGGTCACAGATAAGACGTATAACTCTTTTCTAAATGGAGTCCAGGATAGCGAGTGTAGAAGCGGCAGTGGCATCCCAGATGTGGAAGCAGTATTCGAGGTTTGGCCTTATTTGTGAAGTATATAAGGTATAGAGATTAGCTGGTGAAAAGTATTTGCGAGCCCGGAAGAGAAAACCTAATTTCTTAGCAGCCGCTTCTGCAATTGATGTGACATGTTGGTGCCAATTGAGATTTCGATCCACAGAAATGCCAACAAGTGAAAAGGACTCATTACTGAATAACTTGGTTGTTCATTGTGATGGGTCTAGGGCTGGTGTACTTCTTATGAGATAGAAAGCAAGACTGAGATTTGGTGGAGTTGAATTGTACAAGATTTCTACTTCCCCACTCTAATATTTTTTGGAGATCCACAGAGACAGAACCCTCCATGATTCTGCGATCCTCATCTAATTGGGCTAAAGAGACAGGCTTACAATATTGTATATTTGAGTGGAAGGTGCTGTCGTCCGCGTAACTGCGAACTGGGCTGGATGTGCTAGAGAGGGGGTCATTGATGTGGATAAGAAAGGAAGTGTGGGCTAAAGCTGGACCTTGAGGGACTCCTGCATTCATTGGATACAGTTTAGAGCAATGGTCATCCACGACAACAAAAATGCTCCGGTTGGAGAGGAAATTTGCTGTCCAGATACAGAGTTTTGGTGGTAGGCCATAGGCCGGAAGTTTATTAAGCAGCGCTGCGTGCCAGACCTGGTCGAATACTTTGGATATGTCTAAAACGACAATCTGGGATTCAGCGTGTAGTTACATAGAAGAATGGGTTACAAAGGAAATGAGGTCGGCAGTTGATCTGCGCTGACGGAATCCATACCACCTGTCGTGGATTAGACTGTGTTTTTCAAGAAATTTTAGTAATTGGGTATTTATATGCTTTTCCATCACTTTAGAGACGACTGAAAGGAGAGAAATAAGCATGTAGTTGCTAGGAAGCGCTTCGGATCCTTTCTTGGGGACGGGTTGTAGTCGAGCAGTTTTCCAGTTACTAGGAAATATGTCTTTATTGTAAGATGCCTGAAACGGACGAGTCAGGACAGGAGCAAGTTCTGGTGCGCATTTTTTGAGAACAATTGCTGGGATCTCTTCAAGGCCAGAGGCTTTCCTGGTATTAAGAGAAGAGAGCATATTTCGTTCCTTTTTAGTTTTGAAAATGATATCCGTCATTTTATGCGCGACATTGGGGACTGTTGGTGGTTGAACATTTGGAGGTGGGTTGAGAGTAGAATTGCCGGCGAACAACGAGGCAAAAAGTTCAACCTTGCCCAGGGCAGTAGAAAGAATTTCATCCCCTGAAACAAGAGGTGGCAACGTGCTCTTGCAGAAATTAGTTCCAATAGCATTAGCAAGAGTCCAGAAGGGTTTGCTGCCGTTGGAGCTTGAGAGGACTTTGTTTTTGTTATTAAACGAGTTTTTTGCCTCGGAAAGAATGCAGATATAGCGGTTTCTTCTGTCGTTAAATGCTTGTGGGTTTTCTTGACTGGGATTGTGTAGAAGCGTTTTGTGAGCTTTGACCTTTTCAAGTCTGGCCTTGTCACAGGATTTAGAGAACTAGGGCTTTTGAGCGGCTGAAGAGGTTTTCTGTGTAGGTGGGGTAAATAATTCCATGCCAGCTTGGATCATTTCGGGGACGTTTTGTGAGATATCAGAGGGGTCAGGATGAGATAAGCAGACAGAGGCCAATGGAAATGAGGAAAAGTTGTCCCGCATTTCGTCTTAGTTCGCGAATTTGTAGTGCCAAACGATACGTGGGTGTGATGACTGTGTGACCTCGGGTTGCATTGCGCAGGAAGCAGTGACCATGCCGTGGTCTGAGCGACCAAGGGGGGCCGTGACTGATGTCTTATAGCATTCAGGTTTTGTAGTAAGAAGGAGATCCAAGGGATTTGAGCTGTGTGTTGGACATTGAAGTCACCAAGAATGGTGACCTCGGAGGAAGGATATTCAGAAATCAGATGGTCGGTTTTTTCAGAAAGGTAGTCGAAGAGCTGGACAAAGTTGTTGTCAGAAGGTGACCGGGAAATCCAACAGATGAATTTAGTTGCAGCCTTGAGAGAGAGAGAGAGAGAGAGAGAGAGAGTTTCACCCAAAGTATGTCTTTTTTTCCAGCTTCTAAATTGCGGGGAGTCTGGTGCAGGGTAGATTGCTACGGACGTATGCGCACAGGCCTCCGTGCAATCTAAAGGAAGTAAGGAGCTCATACCCCGGGAAATTAAGGTGATTAGTGGCTGTTTTGGCACCGATTTGGGTTTGGGTGAGGAAGAGGAGATGGGGCCTATTAGCCTGGAGGAAATGGTGGACGGAGTTCGGGTTAGAATTTAGGCCACATATATTCGAGAAGGATATATTAAATCTTGATGCCGGCGCCCCCTGCACACCCCTCTCCTGGAGATCCGAATGGAGGGGTATTTTATCTCGGGAATCTTTTGTACAAGGAGCAGCCATCATAATTTTTGTTTATAAGGGAAACCGACTCATACACCAGAACCGGAAACGTCCGTTGGGACTTCACCGGCCCCTTGATGTAAGTGGTGGTACCTCCTCGGGCGTGAAAATATCCTTTACTAGCACGTAAAGGAAAAGGCCACTACCACCTAACAATAAACACAATAAGCTTTATTATTTTGATTATTGAGATAACATATGTTCAATTTTGTTTTTAAAGTTAATGTTACGCCACTGATAATAAGAGAGATAAAATATTTTCTTATTGTCAGGCTTACATTACAGTTATATTAACCTATCTTAACCTAAGAGGATCCCTATTATTTACTTTTTCATAAGTTGATGAATTATGCCACTTACATTTAATTTATTACGTGCATTACGTTATCGTTTGCGTTTCTTATATTTACCTTTCCGTGTTGAGTATCAATTCGTTTCTGTCCCCCACCCAAAAGTGCACTTTGTCTTATCCTTTTGATATTTTCCGCAACTTTCAACGTATGGGCTGCTGTACCAGAACATCTTATAAACTCTTTAATGTTTCTATTTATAGTAGTTTTTTTCACAAACTTACAAATATTTAAAGTACTCAAAACGGTGACCGACATTTTGAGCGTTGTAAAGTTGGTCGGATACTAAATTATTAATTGCCACAAGCAAAGTATAAGTTGCTTGATAACGAAACTGGTTTCGTGTATCATTATTTCGTAACGCAAATACGGGATTGTTATTTAATGGTTATTAAAACACAGTAAATAACAAATATGTAATTGCTACGAATCTACATTGCATCCAACTAAAAGAAGACCTGAAAAGTAAAACCTCTTTTACAAAATAGCGGGCGATCAAAAACTTTAAGGTTCTTATTTTGAAAACATGTTTGTTCTAAATGTAATAACAATTATAAAAAGATGCTCGCGGTGTGTTGAAGTGTTCTAAGAAAACTTTCCAAATGGTTATCGAAAGAGCTCAGTTACATTGGAAGTTCAACCTTCTAGTTTTTCGGTGAAAAAATCCATTGAATTCATTGGTAGAATCAAAGATATTTAGTTGAAACCAAACGAAGTAATACTGATCTCTTTCGATGTCAAGTAGTTGTTCCCATTAGCATCGCTATCGACATAGCTCTTCAGTATGTTCGGGACATTCTTCATAATGCTAACCAGGTATGGGACATGCAGGTGGAGGAATTTATTAAGTTAATTTCACAATGCATGTCTGAGAGTTTTTTTCGGGTCGGCGGAAAGTTTTATCTGGAGAGTGATGGGTTGCTATTTAGCAGCCCGCTATTTTTTAGCTGTTATATAGTTTGTAGCAGTAGCAACTGTTACGAGTTCAATAAATAGCTGCTATTTCCGTAGCAGTTGAAGCAACGAGCACAGCATAATAAAGAAGACAGTTGATTACGATGTGCAACGAGCTCTGTGGGTTGAAATAAATTACTCGCTGAATGCCCACGCCACTAGATATAGCAATAACAACTAGGCTAGGCAACTAGCAATACACAGCGACAGCGGTATGGTAGGTAGGCAGGGCAAATACAGACTATTCAGTCAGAATAATACAGTAACAAAACGCCAAAGTGACCTACTCTATGGCCAAAACCAAAACACAGTTTAAGTTTTAGTTTTAGATTACCGCATGCATACATAGGATGGATACATACAATAAGGGAGTGAATATGTATCTATTTGTAGAATTGTTTTATTTTAACAATACTTTACCCATGTTCATGTCCGTTCTGATTGGATATTTTGGCGGAATATTAAAGAATAAACTAATAAGCGTTATATAGGTAATTAGATAATTTATTTTTATACAAAATTAACAAACATTAAAAATAAAATAAAGTGAAATTTATATTATATGCGTTTATCAATATATAGGTAAGTAAATAAGTAACTAGAACTACAAGGTATATGTACTATGGAATAAAAGTTTTGGCTGTCGCCTGCTAATAAGTGCTGTGTGCCAGAAATATTTCTTCAAGACAGCTGCTATTGAAATCGCACCTATTTTTAACTGCTCAATCAAAGTAGCGGTAGCACAAGTAGCTACTGACAAGTAATAGCTGGTTCGACCCATCACTACCGGCAGACGGAGGTTACCACAAATGTCTCCCTTCGTTGCCGAGATCTTCATGAGCCGATTTGAGAGTGACGTTGGGGCGGTGGCGTATTTTACGAGGGTATGGTTGATATATATTGACGATATTTTTGCCATATTTGACCTCAGTAAAGATAACATCAATAATATTTTAATAAGTTAAACAGTAGATTCCCATCAATTAAGTTCACTTACCAAATGAAGATCAACTGCCAATTACCATTCCTTGACACTCTTGTAATCAACAATATAGATAGGTTGGAATTTGACGCTTATAGGAAAGAAACTTCTACAAATCGCTTTATACTATCAGATTCAAATCATCCTTTCGGTCATAAAATCTTGAGTTTGAGGTTTATTGTTCGGAGGTTTAGTTTAGTTTAGTTTATTGGTCACCTGTGGGTACATTATATACATGAGGCAATTAAAAATACCATACACATTTGGTCAGAATATAACAAAATAAATAAGATAGTGCAAAATACAAAATAAAAACACACATATTAAAAACAGTCACAAAAGACAACAAACAAGTTGCTATAGGACGATCGCAGTCAAACAACCTCGCCAAGTTATTGGTCTATAGCGGGCATTGTCGTCGAGACGCTGCCGGGTGAGCCCTGAACTCATCTATCGTGTAAAAGCAGTACTCCAGAAGAAGCTTTTTTATATTTCCTTTAAATTGTTTAAGTGCATCTACAGTCTTTACACCCTCCGGTAGCATATTGTATATGTTTGCCCCTAAGTACGCGAGCGTTTTTTATACCTAGTAATAAGCAAACTTATTAACTGCTAAGTGGTTTATATACCTAGTTTAATAACTGTGATAATATCCCACTGTTGTGCTCTGATCTTTGTATATATGAACGTAGCACAGCAACCTATACAAATAAAAAGTCTGGACGCAGCAAGTGCGTTATGGAAGTGAATTTTTATAAAAATGCTTTGAATAGCAAATATGTCTTTTTAATGCAAGCAGTCATCAATTTGGTTACCGGTATAACCTATAAAGTAGAAACAATGTGCCATATTTTATCAAAATAACTTATTGTTTGAAAATGTACAACAATTTTCCGACAATAAACTTTAAATGTTGATTTCCTAGCCAACAAACCTTAGGTTAATAGCAAACTGAGTTATTGAAATTTGAAGCATTTAATGAAAATTTGTTACCAAAACGCACTTACTGCGTCTCGATTTTTTTCCTTACAAACATATTTCGATAAAAAATGCAATAAAATAATGGTGTTCGAAAAAAAAATTGTAGGGATCACCAACGACTTATGGGCCAGCCTGTGATTGTCAAAATAATTTTATAAGATGCAGCTCAAGACACCATATAATTAACTTATACAATTTTTTCTCGTCTCTTGTATAATAATAATTATATTGAGCTTTACTGTAGAAATGCGTCACCTTGTATATATCTAAACAGATAAAAACTGAACGTAAACCCGGATATGGATTCTAGGGGGCCTAGTTTGCGCTCATTTGAAGAAATCTTTTTAAAATTCTAAAGTCGCGGTCTCCTCATTGACGATTTTTTTTTTACGAAAATTAGCTAAAAATTATGGACCGTTAAACCATAAACTTTACGAAAACTACCGCCAAAGCATCAGAGAGAAAATAACTAACCTGTTGCATATCAGCCCTTTTTGTAAAACTTCGATCTTTTATATCTGTGGACAAACATTACAAACATTGTTTAGTCCACCCACTAATCGAGTAAGACTAAGGGTATGCACAATCAACCAAGGGTTGCGGTGCTATCGGGACGAGCCCTGAGGGAACAAAAAAAAAACATTAATAAAATCGTAAAGGAATAATTTGCATTTGTATATTAAAATTCCCAAATAACACAAATAATTTGTCAACTGAAATTGAAAACGATCTAATAATATACGATCAAAGACGTTGTAAGAACCTCTTTGCATACGATGTACGATAAACGTCAGTTACAGCGTGTAACTAACCTGCGCAATGATATGAAATGTTTCGTTGCTAGGTAACGGCTCAGACATACTAGATCTCATATACCTATAAACCAGTTTTACCATTGTCAATAAAAAGCGGTGATATGAAATATAAATGTTTCAAATTTGAATAGCTCAATTCTCTGTAAACCTAGAAAGCGGAATTTTGGTACATAGTTAGGTCTTTCCCAAAGCAATATGTCCACCGAATTTCATCGAAATAGCTTTGTAATTTTGGAAGAAAAAAATTTTTTCGAAAGAAAACTCAAACCTTGTCCGATTTTCCTGGCTAAGGAACTCATCCAAGCTATTAATAAAAGGAACGCACTTGCGGAGTCTCATCAAAATCGATTAATTACTTTTTGAGTTATCGGTTGGATAACTATATATATATATATATATATATATATATATATATATATATATATATATATATATATATATATATATATATATATATATATATATATATATATATATATATATATATATATATATATATATATATATATATATCGAAACTGACCCCGGATATGGGTTTTAAGGGCCCAAATTCGCGCTTATTTGAAATTTTTTTTGTAAAGTCTCACCAATCGATACCTCTCTTTTTAATAAAAATTAACCACTAAAAAGTGGCCGAATTTTTGAGAAAAAATATAATATAGTGTAACATTTGAACGCAATTTCTGTAAAAAAAAATTGTCAGTATTTGTAAAAGAAATTTTTGCCAATTTTCATAAATGTTGTTTTTTTAATTTTGGTCCAAAGCTGTTCGCGTATAATTATATCTCTGCAGGTGTGTAAATAGCTTGAGAGGTTCGTTGGCCAGGAAAATCGAACCAGTTTTTCTGGAACTTTTAAAATTTATTTTCGGTAAAATGTTTGTACTTTTTGAAACAACAAAGCTATTTTAATGAAATATGGTACATTGTTAGTACTAGGTATATAGATTATATCGCCAACCAAAAAAGTCCTTCTTTTAAAAACAAGACATATTTGCATTGAAAAACATTTTAACGAAAATTTGCTACCATAACGCACTTGCTGCGTCCAGACTTTTTTAAGAGTATAGTTTAAGTTTCAAATCTTACCGCCGGGAATACAAATATTTTCGACAGTATAGACTTGAAACAGGTAGTAATATCGACATTATTTATCAGATGATCATCAATAGCGCCAATGGCCTAGGATTTCGATGGGGTGTCATTAAAAGCAAATAATACACACAAAAAACTAGTTCACTCAATAAATTAAATTGCTAAAAAGACACCATAATTCCATTAGTACCTATTACTGGAACCAGAAATGTATTTAACAGTTTAACTAGACCGTAGTGAATTACATTTCACTCTACTAATGAAATCACCAATTAATTTATATGATTTGCAACATGTAATAATACATACATACTATATATAAAAAGATGTTTTGATTTCGTCACTAATAAATTAATAAATTATTCATAGCTCTGAATTTTCCCGGTCATTGATTTCTACAGTACGGCAACATCCCAGTGCAATGACACTACTTACTTCAGTTCAGTTACTTCGCGCTTTAGTTACCAACCTTTCGTCGCGAAAGTAACCAGTTTATTTTCTAATCTTTAACAACCGTTTTTTAAAAGATTCAATACTTTTAAATCCGCGGCTTTTATAAGGTTGTGTAAACTCATAAGTGATGGTCGATAAACCTACATGATATACCTTGAAATAAAATCGATAACTCATAAGAATTAGGTAACAGTAATCGATATTTTTGGAAATCGACCGGTCCAGTTGCAAGACAATGGAGGCTCTTATTCCCGTAATTAACAAATTGCAAGATGTTTTCAATACCGTTGGATCGGATGCGATACATTTACCACAAATAGTGGTTTTAGGATCACAGGTATTTTAACGAAATTATCCTCTAAAGACAAATTGATGACATAACCTACTATTTTCTTTATTCCAGAGTTCAGGAAAAAGTTCAGTACTTGAAAGTTTAGTTGGAAGGTCTTTCCTGCCCCGAGGCACGGGCATTGTCACTAGAAGACCCTTGATCTTGCAGCTGGTGTATTGTCCTAAAGAAGACAGAGAACACAGGAACTCTATAGATGGTAAGCAATTTAACTGTAGTCATTTATCACATTTTATGTGTGAATTGCTGAGTATACAGTGTCTGTTGGAATTTAATGACTAAGCTGTTTTATATTGTTAATAAATTTGTAGTATTGATGTTTTATGATTAGCTAGGGCATTTGATGTTTTGTATTGAACAATTTAAATTATAAATTAAAATGACCTCTCCATTTATAGTAAGTTTAAGTTAGAGTGGACTTATCTCATTGTAAATTAATATTTGCTGTTATATGAATAATAAAGAGCTGCCATGTTTTAAAAGTAAATGTAGGATTGTTTTCGTATATATAGGCCATTATCAAGCATATTCATAAGAACTAAGTCGTAGAAACAAGCTCAAATCATCAACACTTAGCAAAATATTTTTTGAACACATTTGGTAATTTCTTTATCATACGTGATGCAAGTTAAAGTTTTATTAAAGAGCTATTTTACAAATTACGAAGAACTGTGGCGAATGAACACATAACCTCAGTTCTCAAAGTTTAGTCTATTTTATGATTATTATGTATTTTTTGCCTGAAAGGTCTTAATGTTGTATCTAGTAATAAGCAAAGAGTAAAGCAGTTGATTCTTATTATGCCTTGGCATACCCAGCCCATTTGGCATTACTCTGGTCAATGTTTGTCAGAGCATCTTGCTTTTCTCATCTTGCCTTTGTCGTCTTTCTTCAAGTTCACATTTCAAAAACTTTTATTTTCATCAATTTAACGATGATTTTGACATCCTCAAATTAGATACAAAAGATTTTAAATTAAATTTGTGCGAAACGGTAGAAATTAACCAAACATCAACTGGATAAGATACGTTGATAATATATTGGTGATATATGACACTCAAAAAACCAACATAGACATGATTCTCTAAAAAATAAACCAAACTAATTCACAATAGAAAAGGAATCAAACAACAACATAAACTGCCTAGACTTAACACTAATTAGGAAAGAAAACTGGATTGAATACAAAATGTACAGAAAACATCTCTTCTCTTAATACCAGGAAAGCCTCTGGCCTTGACGAGATCCCAGCAATTGTTCTCAAAAAATGCGCACCAGAACTTGCTCCTGTCCTGACCCACCCGTCTTGCCCTGACATCCCTTGCCCGACATCCCCTGCCCACAGACGTGCCATTGGTGAGCTCTCTTTCTTTTATAGATATCTGCACGGACACTGCTCAGAGGAGCTTTCTTCCATAGTTCCTCCACCTGCTGCCGCCAACAGATCTACCAGGGGAACAGAGCGAATGCACCCTTTTACTGTCCAGGTCACCAGACATAGAACATCTTGTTATGCCCGCTCTTTTGTCCTGAGGACTTCAAAGTTGTGGAATTCCTTGCCGGCGCATGTTTTTCCTTCTCCTCCGAACCTTCAAGTCCAGAATTAACAAGTTGCCTCTTTCCTCCTTGTCGACACCCACAGTACGATAGTATTTAGGCTGTAAGCCCTCGTGGTGTGTTGGAAAAAAAACTGCTCAAGTACAACCTGTCCCCAAGAAAGGATCCAAAGCGCTTCCTAGCAACTACAGGCCTATTTCTCTCCTTTCAGTCGTCTCTAAAGTATATATACACCGAATTACAAAAATTTATTGAAAAACACAGTCTAATCCACAACAGCTCTAGACATATCCAAAGCATTCGACCAGGTCTGGTGCGCAGCGCCGCTTAATAAACTTCCGGCCTATGGCCTACCACCAAAACTTTATGCCTGGACAGCAAATTTTCTCTCCAACCGGAGCATTTCTGTTGTCGTGGATGGTCATTCCTCTAAACTGTATCCAATTAATGCAGGAGTTCCTCAAGGTTCAGCTTTAGCCCCTACTTTGTTTCTTCTCCACATCAATGACCTCCTCTCTAGCACATCCAACCCAGTTCACAGTTACGCGGACTACAGCACCCTCCACTCAAATATACAATATTCTAAGCCTGTCTCTTTAGCCCAATTAGATGAGGATCGCAGACTCATGGAGAGTTCTGTCTCTGTGGATCTCCAAAAAATATTAGGCTGGGGAAGTAGAAATCTTGTACAATTTAACCCCACCAAATCTCAGTCTTGCTTTCTTTCTCATAAGAGATACACCAGCCCTAGACCCATCACAATGAACAACCAAGTTATTCAAAGTAATGAGTCCTTTTCATTTGTTGGCATTTCTGTGGATCGAAATCTCAATTGGCACCAACATGTCACATCAATTGCAGAAACGGCTGCTAAGAAATTAGGTTTCCTCTTCCGGGCTCGCAAATACTTTTCACCAGCGAATCTCTATACCTTATATACTTCACAAATAAGGCCAAACCTCGAATACTGCTCCCACATCTGGGGTGCTGCTGCCGGTTCTACACTTGCTATCCTGGACTCCATTCAAAAGAGAGCTATACGTCTCATCGGTGACCCTACCCTCACCCAAAGGCTGTCATCCCTTGCCCACCGACGTGCTGTTGGTGTTCTCTCTCTCTTTTATAGATATCTGCACGGGCACTGCTCAGAGGAGCTTTCTTCCATAGTTCCTCCACCGGCTGTCCCCAACAGATCTACCAGGGGAACAGAGTGAATGCACCCTTTTACTGTCCAGGTCACCAGACATAGAACATCTTGTTATGCCCGCTCTTTTGTCCCGAGGAGCTCCAAGTTGTGGAATTCCTTGCCGGCACATGTTTTTCCTTCTCCCCGAACCTCCAAACCTTCAAGTCCAGAATTAACAAGTTGCCTCTTTCCTCCTTGTCGACACCCACGGTACGATAGTATTTAGGCTGTAAGCCCTCGTGGTGTGTTGTTGGAAAAAAAAACCTACACAAACAGACCCTACGATACCTAGACACTTGATACACCCACGCACCCACACAAAATGGCCACATACAGATACTTAATAAACAGAATGCTAAATATGCCACTCCATAATGACGAACGAGAAAAGGAATACAAGGAAATGGATACAACAAGAAAACTATAGAAAAACTAGTAAAATCAAAAGCAAACAAACTAACAAAACTGAAAACAGAACGAGAGACACACAAAATACACAACTTTCACTTATAACCACCACATTAAAACAATAACACAAACACTCAAACAATATGGCTTGAAAATGGATTACAAAACCAAGAACAAAATAATAAACTAGAGTACATAGAAAAAAAGTTCGGGAAGCAACAAGTGCGTTGTGGTAGTAAATTTTCATTAAATGCTTCAAATTTGAATAACTCAATTTTCTAGAAACTTAGAAAGTTAAATTTTGGTATGTAGTAAGGTCTTTCCTAAGGCAACATATCCACCAAATTTCATTAAATTAGCTTTATAATGTTCGGAGAAAAAAAAATTCTAAAGAAAACTCAATTTTCCCGGTAAACCTTGTCTGATTTTCCTGGCTAACGAACTCGTCCAAGCCATTAATAAAAGAAAGGTACTTGCAGAGTTTCATCCAAATCGGTTAATTTTTCTTTGAGTTATCGGTTGGATACATATATGTGTGTGTGTGTGTGCGCGTTCGTGAGTGCGCGCCTGCGTGCGTGTATTTCACACTGATAACTCAAAAAATAATAGACCGATTTTGATCAAATTTGGTACGTACCTTCCTTTTGCAAGTGGCTTGGATAAGTTCGTTAGCCAGGAAAATCGGCCCAGGTTTTTCCGGAAAATTTTGTGTTTTCTTTCGAAAAAAATTTATATCTGGAAACAACAAATTAAGGGCAACCAGATTTGGTACGCGTGTGTGCATTATAAAGACTGAACCATGTATCAAAATTTAGGTTTGTCCGTTAAAAGACGAAAAAGTTATAGGCTTTTAAAGAAAAAAAAAAGGGATTTTCCTCAAAACTTCAAGGTCGCGATTTGAAACGTCAAAATTGGCAACACTTAGGCAAGGAATATGAAACAAATACGGGTGATGTAAAGAAAATGTCGCAAGAAGAGTTTTGCAAACCCTTAAGTGTCAGCTTCATCCGTCATTGTCCTTCATTTTACTAAAATATTTCCAGAAAATTCATTTCAAATAAGCACTTTCTCTGATGCTTTGGCAGTAGTTTTAGTTAAGTTTATGGTTTAACGATCTACAATTTTTAGCTAATTTTCATAGAAAAAATTTGTTTACGAGGAGACCGCTGCAACTTTTGAATTTCAAAAAGATTTCTTTAACTGAGTGCAAACGAGGCCACCTAGAATCCATATTCGGATTTAATTACAGTTTTTATATGTTTACATGTATATACCGGGTGACTCATTTCTACGGTAAAGCTGAATATAATTGTTATTGTACAAGATACGAGAAAAAATTGTATACGTTAATTATGGGGTGTCTTGAGCTGATAATCACAGGTGCCCCATAAGTCGTTGGTGATACCTACAATTTTTTTTCGCGAACATCCCATATATTATTGCATTTTTGCATTTTTTAGGGAAATATGATGCATGTTTGTAAGGAAAAAAATCGAGACGCAGTAAGTGCGTTTTGGTAGCGAATTTTCATTAAATGCTTCAAATTTCAATAATTCAATTTGCTATTAACCTAAGATTCATTGGCTAGGAAATTAGTTTTCTCGACAACATTTTTATTTTCGAAAAATGTGATTAATATTTTTATGACACACTTGTTGCGTCCAGGGTTTTTATTTTTTTAATGGTAATTTTCTATTTTCTAGGCACTCTCGAGCTGGAAGAATGGGGAATTTTTCTTCACAGCAAGGGTAAAATATTTAAAAACTTTGATGAAGTCCGTGGGGAAATTGAAGTGGAAACTAACAGGATCGCAGGCTCAAATAAGGGAATATGTGCGGAACCTATTAATCTTAAGATATTTTCTACCAAAGTTGTTAACTTGACACTAGTAGATCTGCCTGGTATAACAAAGGTAGGTTATAATTTTTTTTAACTGTTAATTTGTCAGTAAAAAACAAATATCCAGTTAATTTGTAAAATGTAATATTTCGAACTACAGTCGAAATTCTGTGAGTTGAATTTGAAGAGACCAGAAAAAAGATTCGAGTTGAGGAAACTTTATTTATTTATTTATTAGAACTGCTCCATAGATCTCTACAAGATATGTGACATAGTCAAAACACAAAAAACAGCTTATCAACGCTGAAACTTAAAATAAAAATATTTGTCCACAGAATAAAAAGAATGCTCTCTAAAAAACTATTTTAAAGCAAGCTTAAATTATCTGAGGCTGCTCAAATTTTTGACACTGTCAGGTAAATGATTATATAAGCATATGGCAGTGTTGCGAAGTGCCCGATTGATCTGTTCGATCCTATAAGGGGGCTGCCCGATTAATCTGTTCGGTTGTATAAGTGGGAACATACAAATCTTTAGCCTGTCTTGTTTCATACGCTGTAATATTACTGCAGGAACTAAAAATTGCAATATTTTTTCTGACATAAAGCGCCTCAATCATATATAGGCACGTCACTGTTAAAATGCCATACCGTAGAAATAATGTCCACAAGATGCGGAAGACGGCAGGCCAAACATGGTGCGGACAATTCTCTTCTGCATCAACAGAACCCTCCCCAGATGCACACAGCTGCCCCAACACAGCAAACCATATGCCAGGAGACAGTTGACACTACCATAGTAGCATGTCAACAACGCATGAGTACTCAAGGAATCCGTCAGCTGCAGCAACGCATAATTCCTAGATGCAAGAGAAGCCACCACATGGTCAACATGGACATCCCAGGGTAAGATAGAATCCAGATGGATCCCCAAAAACTTTACAGATGTGCCCTGTCTTATTGAACCGTTATCAGATCTCACATATAGGCTCAGATTCGGATGCACACCCACTGGAAAAAAAAAAGAAGCATTTCAGTCTTCAGAACCAGACCATTTCGCGAACACCAGGCTGACACCTGAGACACACACATTAGCTGCAGCACCAAGCTCTTCAAAACATTCTCCTGAGATTGCAGCAGTGGTGTCATCTGCATACAAAGTTAAGTGGTACTGTTCGAGATCATAAACAATATCGTTAAGAAAAATTTTAAACAAAACTTGGGAGTTACAGAATAATAGAAATACCAATACCCACATTAGAATGAAGTTTTACGCCAATAAGCCTTCGGTGCCCTAGCTGATGCAATTGATTGTATTTTCAGATAAAATTTTAAAATGTTATTTATAGTTGACGTGTCACATTATAGTTAAAAAAAAACAATAATTATGAAGAACTCACCATATATTTTTATACCTCTTGTAAATTTGCTAAAAATATCTATTATCTCTCTCTGTAATATGCGGTTAAATTTGTCCTTTACAATAAATGTTTCCACTAAAACTACACTTAAACTAATAAAGATGTCTTTTACATTTTCGTGAAAAAGTCCGTTATCTTTGACTGCACTCTTCGATTGAATTTGTCCGTAATAATAAATTTTTCCACCGCACTCAAACTACTGAAGATGTCTTCTGATACACTGTCTTTGCTCTCTAGACATCGTCTTAAAGTTTCAATTGAGGTATCAATGTGCTGCAAGGATGGTGGATCTTATGGCTCGTTTTTGTCATCCCCAGAACCTCCGTTTTCTTGGTCTTGTTCTGTTGTCGTGTGTAAAACAGTTGCCGCAATATCATCATCACTGGTGTAACTTGCTATTTCCACAACAACAATAACATTAACGTAATCAACAAAGTCAAGCCCTTCACCATTAGTCATTGCGATTTTCCACATAGCCTTCAGTTGCCCTAAGGGAATGTCATCCGTGTTGTTCCAAGTTTCAGCTTCACATGACTCAGATTCTGCTCTGACGAATGCAGCCTTTCTGAAACAATTGGCAATGGTTTCTGACTTGACATCTATTGACCAACAACTGCTCAGTTCTTTAATTGCGCCAAGAATTTTAATTTTAACAGTTCGCCCACTTTCCATATAAAATTCTAATTTAAGCAATATTCTTCTCTTGCAGTGCTTTTT
This sequence comes from Tillus elongatus, assembly GCA_964006375.1. Classification (NCBI taxonomy): domain Eukaryota; kingdom Metazoa; phylum Arthropoda; class Insecta; order Coleoptera; family Cleridae; genus Tillus; species Tillus elongatus. Next base: position 160,775,638 of record OZ023265.1, read on the forward strand.
AAGGTTTTGGATGATTCCTTGGTCTATTGGTTGCAAAACCGAAATCATGTTGGGTGAAAAATACACAAGATCTGTATTGGATAGACTGTTAATATTTTTCGGGTGAGCTGGACAGTTGTCAACAAATAACAACATTTTTCTATTCTGTTGCACGAATTTTCCGTTTAGTTCAACAAGCCACTTCCTGTATATGTAAGTTGCTGGTCATCCATGCCATGCTGTTGCTTTCATAATTTACTTGTAACGATTTTATGCCCTTAAAACACTGGATTTTTGCTCTTCCCAATCACAAATAATTTAAATTATTCAGGCCCCGTCGTGTTTGAAGCAACCATTATTGTTAGTCGTTCTATGCTACGCTTTCCACTGTGACACTTTTTGATATTATGACATTTAAACTTATGAAGCCACCCTATGCTCGCTGAAAAATTATTGTGTCCAAATTGCCATCGAGATGTGTGCAAGGGAAAGTATAAAAAACCAGTGCACACACAAATTGATAAAGATATATGCAGATAGCCAAGCTGCAATAAAGGCTCTTGGTTCCTACTGGTGTAATTCAAAAACGGTATGGAGTTGTAAATCTGCCCTTAACGAACTGGGCAGCTGTAATGAGGTGTTGCTGGTCTGGATACCGGGTCACTCGGACCATGATGGCAATGTTGCGGCCGACACGCTTGCCAGGAGTGGTGACCAGAGAGACTTTGTCAGACCAGAACCGGTGCTGGGGATAACATCATGCACAGCAAAACGCACCCTAAAGACGTGGACAGAAAGAATGACAATCCAGTATTGGCAAGATCTTCCAGGATTAGCTCACTCTAAGGCCTTCATAAATGGCCTGTCTGAGTCAAGGGCTAAAAAACTTCTAGAGTTAAATAGACAACAACTGAGTACTCTAGTCGGCCTGTATACAGGACACTGCCGCTTGCGTCACCACATGCACCGTATTGGAGTCGGTCAGGAGTCCGAGTGCCGGCAGTGCACGTACTGTGTTCCTGTCCGGCAGCGGACAGGACTAGATACCTGCTCTTTGGCAAGACAAAGCTTGCTTCGGAAGATCTGGATCAACTTTCGTCCACAAAGATTATCGACCTCTGCAGGAGTCTGGCTTTTTGGGCGAAATATAGACCATTAGGCGTGAGCCACAATAGACCTTATGGTCGCGGTGGAGGGACCGGTATGGCCCACTCACATTCAAAACTAACCTAACCTAACAGTACATTTTGGACACTGGCAGCAGTGATCACTGTAATATTGCTTCGTCAACATATACACAGACCATTATTCTTTTTCGAGAGGTAATTACACAATTTTCGTTCAAGCCAAGTTCAAGTTTGCCACGGTTCTTCAGAATTGTGGATAGTGTTTTGCAATATAATTTTTTCTAAAAAGACCCTTGTCTACTTCTTTTAAAACATTTAGTTTTTTTTTGCACTGGCAGGTACTTTAACTTTTTATTATTGCTCATAGTGAATCGGAACGGATATTCAAATTCTCTACATAATATAAAATAAAGATACTGGGCTAGATGATGTTGCGATACTGAATACTGAACAAATTACACTAAAAGAAGTGGACAGCAAATCAAGTTTAAAAAGAGCTGACAGCTGTCACTTTACATACATAATATGTTTCAAGTTCGTCAGTCATATGTATTTGCTTTGTTAACTGATTTCCACATAATGCATTATTATTGTAGTGTCAGAAGTAGAACATCTGTTTTTTATTACATTCGCCCCACACTACCCCCCACCCCTCGAATATCCGATCCCTAGTAGAGGTGTATAATAGAAAGGAAGTTGTAAATATTAATTGCCTTTGAGATTTATGAAGGTTGTGCTTGGCGTTGTGTAAAATCAACTTCTGACAACATACATTCATTTTTTCAACATCGACTAGAATTGTTTTGTACAATTAAAAATGGTTTGAGTACCCAAATTTTCTTCAATTTACAGAAATATTCGACGTATAGAATATTCGACTTTCACAGATTAAATAGCACTAAAATTTGTTCAAAATTCAATATTCTTAGTAAAAAATTCGAATAAGAAAGTAATTCGACTTTGAGAAGTTTGAGTTATAGAAGCTCATCCGTATTATAACACATTATATTAGAAACTAGTTTATCATTAAAGTATTATATCATTCTTTTTTTTTATATAAATCTAGGTTCCTGTGGGTGACCAGCCTCCTGACATTGAACAACAAATCCGTGATTTAGTATTACATTATATAGCGAATCCTAATTCTATTATCCTGGCTGTGGTCACTGCTAACACTGACATGGCCACATCGGAAAGTTTAGCTATTGCCAAAGATGTTGATCCAGATGGTAGGAGAACATTAGCCGTTGTTACGAAACTTGATCTCATGGATGCAGGTGAGTCATATCTTTTAGAGAGTATATTAAACTAATGAATGCACGTGCATTATTATTGAGTGGGTAATTTTTTAAATAAGAACTATCTGCACATCGTGTCCCTGCAGGCTTGTCAGGTGAGGAGGACTCAAGGACAGCTGCTCTCATCCAGCTCCCTACTACTCTGCAATAGTGATGGTAATAACGGTTCCAACACTGGAGTGTTCCAGTCATCTTCGTTCCATATAAACAACATTACAAAATAACGTTATTTTGAAAGTTACGAAAGTTTTTGGTTTTTCGGCCTCGCTCTGCCGTTTTTTCGTTCCTGTTTGATTAGTTTTCTATGATGGTATTGATTCTATTTGTTATTGCACAACTCCAGGTGTCCCTCTGGCCTTTACTCTTCTTACTCTTCATTATTGACTTCAGCTTTGTTTTGCCGGCCAATCATTTTCTTTTTGCTGGCGATCTTTATTTTTCTATAAGTGGAGTTGATGATTGTGTAGACTGTCAATGTGCAATAGATAGAGTTGACGAGTGGTGTGTTGAGAAAAGACTGTACCTGAATTTTTAGAAGTGTAGGGTGGTCTCATATTCAAAGAGAATATCTTGCACTGAATATCATTACAACATGAATGCCTCATTGATCCCTAGATGTAGCAGCACAATAGATTTAGGCATTACCTTTGACAGCATATTATCTTTTAAGTTAGGTTAGGTTAGGTTAGGTTTGTATGTGAGTGGTCCACATCGGTCCCTCCACCGCGACCATAAGGTATATTGTGGCTCACGCCTAATGTCTATATTTCGCCCAACAAATCCAGCCTCCTACAGAGGTCGATAACCTTTGTGGGGGAAAGTTGATCCAGATCCTCTGGAGCAAGGTTTACCTTGCCAAAGAGCAGGTATCTAGTCCTGTCCGCTGCTGGACAGGAACACAGCACGTGCTCTGCTGTCTTGTCATTCTCCATACACAGCCGCCACTCAGTCTCCTGACCGACCCCAATACGGTGCATGTGATGCCGCAAGCGGCAGTGTCCTGTATACAGGCCGACTAGAGTACTCAGTTGTTGTCTGTTCATCTCTAGAAGTTTTTTAGCCCTTGACTCAGACAGGCCATTTATGAAGGCCTTAGAGTGAGCTAATCCTGGAAGATTTTGCCAATATTGGATTGTCATTCTTTCTGTCCAGGTCTTTAAGGTGCGTTTTGCTGTGCAAGATGTTATCCCCAGCACCGGTTCTGGTCCGGCAAAGTCTCTCTGGGCACCACTCCTGGCAAGCGCGTTGGCCGCAACGTTGCCATCATGGTCCGAGTGACCCGGTATCCAGACCAGCGACACCTCATTTACAGCTGCCCAATTCGTTGAGGGCAGATTTACAACTCCATACCGTCTTTGAATTACACCGGTAGGAACCAAGAGTCTTTATTGCAGCTTGGCTATCTGCATATATCTTTATCGATTTGTTTGTGCACAGGTTTTTTATACTTTCCCTTGCACACATCTCGATGGCATACACTTCCGCCTGGTGTATGGTTGTGTACTTGCCGAGGCTAGCTGATAGACTAGCATTGGTGCTGCCCCCATAAGTGCTGGCTCCTACTCCCAAATTGGTTTTGGAGCCGTCAGAATAGCAGCAGAGGTCCGCTCTCAACAGGGTCGTTTGGTTTCGGTCCCAGTCCTCCCTTTCCGCGAGGACGATCTTGAAAGACAGATCTCTGCTGATCCTTGTAGGCATCAAGTCTGAGACCATTCCCAGGATCCTGTGACAATCACTGTCATCAAGGAGACCCTCCCAGACTGACTTCCCTCGGCATGCTGTCTGCCGTTTGTTTTAGTCTGTTCGTTGTCCACCTCGCCACCCTCTCCAACCATATGTGAAGAGGGGGAATATTAAGGAGGACCTCCAGAGCGGCTGATGGTGCGGTGCTTATCACTCCCGTTATCATCAGACAAGCTTATCTCTGTAGATGAGCCAGTTTGGCCCTCGCGATACCACGAAGTGCCCTCGGTCACCAAACTATGGCTCCATATGTTATCATTGGCCTGATAACCACTACATAGAGCCAGTACATCTGTTGGCGGTTTGTTCCCCAGTTGTTACCACAGATTCTCCGGCAGGTCCACAGGGACATTTTAGCCTTGCGGATAACATTTTCTAACTGTTTGTCCCAGTTGAGCTTCTTATCTAGGGTAACTCCCAGATATTTTGCTTGGTCCGAAAATGGAATGGTTTCCCCCATAAGAATAGGTGGTTTTAATTTGTCCAACTTTCTTCTTCTGGTAAAAGGTACAATCATCGTTTTGCGGGGGTTCACAGACATCTGTTCCCTCCGGCACCAATCATTAATTACATTTAGTGCCTCTTGAAGAGTACTTGCCAGTTCCTCCTCAGATTTGCCTCTAACCATTATGACAAGATCATCAGCATACGCCTGGACCTCAACCTCCCAGAGTCCGAGGATAGCCAGCAAATCGTCCACAAAGAGGGACCACAGCAGGGGGGATAGAACGCCCCCCTGATGACACCCCCTCGCGGCCCTGACGCCGACCACCTCTCCCCGCAATGAGGTAATAATGGTCCGATTGTGCAGCATGTTTCCGATCCAGCCACAGATGGTAGGTTCCACCCCCCCTCTAGCGATAGTGGCCTCGTAGAGGGAGATCGGTAGTGCATTATTAAATGCTCCTTCGATGTCGAGAAATGCCGCCACCGCAACCTCTCCATTTTCCAGAGAGTGTGTGATTTTCTCGACGAGGTTATTGAGCACTAACTCAGTTGATTTGCCAGTTTGATAGGCATACTGGTGGGTATTTAGGGGGTTGTTGGGTAAGATGTTCCCCCTAATGTGTCCGTCCAGTATTTTTTCCAATCCCTTCAGGAGGAATGATGTAATACTGAGAGGTCTCAGTGATGTAGGTAGGATGTCCTTACGTCCCAATTTGGGAATGTAAACCCCCCCTAACCACCGTCCAGGTGGATGGAATGTAGTTCCAGGCCAGACTGGCTCTGTACAGCCTGATAAGGTGAGGTAGGAGAATCTCCAGTCCCTTTTGTAGTAGGACCGGTACCACCCCATCCTCCCCTGGCGACTTGATTGGCTGGAAATGATTCACAGCACACTCCACTGCCGAGGTTGTAATTATTCGCCGAGCAACCCGCCAGTCCTCCCCATGAGGGCGTTTAAATCGTCCCTCAGCTGGTAGGATCTCTCCGTTGCTCAGGATCAGACAATCTGGGAAGTGTGTGTGTGCTAAGAGCTCTAACGTTTCTTTCCGAGATTCAGTAAAGGAACCATCTGGTCGTTTTATCGATCCCAGCTCCTGAACACGGTCACGTGAGAGAATCCTGTGGATTCTGGTGCTGCTGGGCAAATTATTAATGTCCCCGCAGAACCTCCTCCAGGACTCCCTCTTAGCATTCCTTATCTCTTTGTTATAGTGTGTTAGAGCGGTTTTATATTGCTCCCAGTTGCCTGTAGTCTTAGCAGGATTGAAGAGACGTCTAACTTCCCTTCATAGTTTATCAAGGTTATTATTCCACCAAGTAGACCCCCGACTGTCTCTCTTTGACCTTAGTGGACAGTTTTCGTAATATGCAGAGACAACAGCTTCCTTAACCTGTTCAGCTGCAATCTCAATCTCATCACGATCCCTTACTGTGGGGATAGCGGACCCAAGTCCGGCGGCGAGAGACTGTTTGTACCCCTCCCAATCCGTCCTTCTCGGGTCGCGATACTCCACCACAGGTCTAGGGCCTGTTACAATCTCAAATAGGATATGGGCATGGTCAGAACATGAGGGTTCAGACGACACCCTCCATTTGAGGATTTTTGAGCTCAAAAGCTTGAGCTGATCGTGAGATCTAAAACCTCTCTCCGATTAGCTGTAAAAAAAGGTGGGTTCCGAGCCTATGTTGTTAACAACCAGCTCCTCCCCTAAAATGTATTCGAATAGTGATTCACCTCGCCTGTTAGTGTCCGTGCTCCCCCAAGCCAAGTGATGGGAGTTCGCATCACACCCCATTACGAGGTGATAGTTGTTCCTCTTGCAGTAGGCGATCAATTTCCGCACCTCTGCTGGAGGTGGTTGTTCTGCATCTCTGTCTTCAGGGAAATAGGCCGAACAGGCCACTACTTCCAGCCTGGCCCCCCCGGATGTGATCACGATATGGATGGATGCCATGTCCTTGGTGCAGTATTCTGTAAGTGTAAAATACTGCAAGTTGTTTCTGATCCAGATACAGGCTCTGGGGTTGGTACCAGTGCCCACCTCTACTATCTTACCAGAAGTGTTACCCAGCCCTTTAGTTCGTTCCGAATTGGCGGTCCAGGATTCTTGGAGAAGAGCAATATCTATTTGCTCTTTCTTTAATTTCATGCTAAGGAGGTATGTCGCAGCCTTAGCATGATGCAAATTAACTTGAATGCACCTTATATTGGTGGGCATGGGGGTAGGAATATGGTGTGTGTATAAAGGATAAAGGAGTAGGTTAAGGAGCTCGAAAGGAAAGGGATTTATGGTGCAGGTTCCTCCTCCTTTTTAGAAGCTCGATTACCAAGCTTCCTATAGGAGGGTCTACCTTTGGTAGTCGTCCAAGGGGTGGACTTTCCTTTCTCCTGTGGTTTCCCTCTGGAGGTTCCAGTGGAAGGTTGAATCCTGCCACCTCCTTTATTGGGTCTGTGTCTGTCGTGTCTATGGTTGTTCCCACGAGCAGCAAGGGAAAATCAGCCTCCATGGAAGAGCCCCGCATCCCATGGAGAGGCATGTACACAGGGAGGTCGCCCGGTTTCCCTGGGGAGGGTTACGTTAGCGACATAATTACCATCCTGCCAATGCCCGGCCATATCGGCCAGAAGCATCATCGCTTCTGCACCAACCCGCCAACGACCTTGCGATGTGGTTTTTTTTATAGAGAACTCTCCACGCAATGCCGGCCAATTAAGGCAAGCATTCCCGGCCCTCCTAAGACATGACTAGGTAGGGTTACGGTCTGGTTAGTTCATTTAGTTCACGTCTAATAGTAGACGCTATCCAGGGTGCACCACGTGGAGGGAACTAAATTTACACCCCATCTTTCAAGTTACACATAGAGGAAAGTGGTGAGTTTAGCCCTTCGTATGCTTGGCTTTATGATTAGAAACTATATATACAAAATTTTTGTGGAGCAGGAGACTGGTGTACAGTGTGAGAGTGACGGTTTTTTCGGCAGTGATGGGACCTTCTTATCAGTGCTGCATCTGAACGTTCAATGTATTTCTGACAAGATTTTACCATTGGTGGCTTTCCTAAATGCTACGAATATTACCTTTGATATATTACTTTTTACAGAGCATTGGCAAAATACTCAACAATTGGAAAATATATGTATAGAGAATTATGAATTAGCTACATTCTTTTGTAGGGAGAATATGTTGCATGGGGGTGCTGTTGTTTTTGTTAGGAAAGGCTTGCCATTTGGAACAAGAAAATTAGATTGTTCTAAATTTTGTTCTGAGGGTGTTCTGGAGTGCTGTGGGGTGGAGATTCTTGGACTGAATACTGTTGTAGTAGTAGCTTATAGTCCTAACCCACATAGGAAATTTGATGACTTTTACCTGTTGTGTTATTCCTTGGTGGATCATCTATCTAGAACTAACAAGGCTGTGTTGATTGCCGGCGATTTTAATTTAAATTTGTTGCAGAATTCTCCAAGTGTTATCAAATATACTGATTTGTTGGAGTGTTTTGGTTTTAATAATTTGATCAGTGATCCGACAAGAGTAGCATTTTCATCGGCTAAATGCATTGATCATGCGTTGGTTAATGATCTGTTTGACACTTTGCGTGTGGAAAACTTCGATCCTGGTTTATCCGATCACAATTGTCAGATTATACAGTTCCTGGTTGATAGGGTAGCAGTCCCCAAGAGACTTTCTTATTTTAGAAATTTCTCTCCGTGCAACATTGACTCTTTTCGTTTATGCTTGGAAAAAGAAACCTGGAGGGAGGTGTACGAGTCTAGGTGTCCAGACAAAGCTTTTGAATGCTTTTTCCACACCTTTTATTACTATTTTGACCTGAGTTTTCCATTGCGGAGATACTCACGGGATTATTTTCGGGGCAGGACCAGAAGAGGGGACAATTGGTGGTCCTCTGAAGATGTTATTGCTCTTAGAGACAAATTAACCTTGGTACATGATCTGTGTAAACAGCATCCTGAGTTTGCTGATTTAAAAAAACTCCTAAATGGGCAGTATAATGAGCTTTTGAAATCTAAGAGGCAACACTTTCATGATCAGAAAGTCGCAAATTCCACTAACAAGGCAAAGACAATGTGGGGTATTGTTGGAAGGTTTCGTAATAGGGTGAGAGATTCAAATGATTTGGGAATTAAAGTGGATGGAGTACAGCTTGCCCATCAGAATTTGGCTGACTTTTTAAATCACCAGTATACTACTATGCATCTTGATGATGATACCTTTGTGGATTGGAATTTTTTGGAGTCCTGTGTGCCTTTTGTTGACACATCTTTTTTCCTTTCCCCAGTAATTGATGTTGATATTGTGGATATTATTGGGGGTCTTAACTGTTCCAGTTCATCGGGTTGTGATGGTATTTCTAATAATTTGCTTAAACAAGTAAGTGATCTTATCTGTGGCCCAATTGCTTTTGTTGTCAACTTGAGTTTCGAGATGGGTAGGTTTCCTAGCAAACTTAAAGAGGCTTTAGTTTTCTTATTATTTAAAAAAGGAGACCCTGAAAGTTTCTTGAATTATCGACAAATCAGCCTGTTAACCTCTTTTTCAAAAATCTTTGAAGGTGTTATTAATAATCAGTTGCGTAAGTTCTTCTCTGCAAATTCAGTTTTTTCATTGTGGCAGCATGGCTTTACTGATGGTAGAGGTACCAACGCAGCCTTATATGAATTCATATTTCAAATTGTAAAGTCAATAGATAAAAAGGAACCTTGCTTGGGACTGTTTTTGGATTTTTCAGGTGCCTTTGATAGAGTTGATCATGACATTCTATTGAGCAAATTATTTAGATGTGGTATTAGGGGAGGGCCTCATCAGTTATTATCTTCATATCTTCAGGGCAGGAGTCAGAGGGTAAGGCTTTCAGATGGCACTGTAAGCGAACCACTGCCGATTAAATTGGGTGTGCCTCAGGGCTCAATTTTGGGGCCATTATTTTATCTGATCTATGTCAATGATCTTCTTCTTTACATTCATCACATTTTAGGCATAACAGTTGTGTGTTATGCAGATGACACAAATATTCTTGTCAGGGCAGATAGTTTCCATGAACTGACCCAGAAATGTAGCTTGGTGTACGAAAGGGTGAATGTATGGGCTGGCAAGAATAAATTAGTCTTAAATCACGAAAAAACTGTGAAAATTTGCTTTTGATCAGGTGGTATGAGATGTGTTGATGATATGTTTTACGGTTTTTCCAGTCATGTTAAGATGTTGGGAGTATTTATTGACAGTCATATGCGCTGGCTACCTCATGTCGATTTTCTGTGCACTAGATTGAGGCGTTGTGTATATGCAGTGAAATGTTTAAAGAATGTCTGCGGTGAAAGCACCCTGTTGAGTGTATACCACGCCTGCTTCGACTCACTTATGCGCTATGGAATCATTTTTTGGGGTGCTGTGTCTGACTCTAATCGTGTCTTTTTAATACAGAAATTGATTGTTAGAATGGTGGCTGGTGCGGAGTTTCGTGAATCATGTAAACCTTTGTTTAAGAAGTATTCCATTCTCACCTTTTACGACGCTTACATATATGAAATTTGTTGCTTTGTTCATAAGAATTATCATTACTTCACAGGAAATCAAATTTATCATGGTTATGCTACCAGAAATAGAGACATTTTGAGGCCTAGTGCACATTGTAATGCCCAATACCAGAAGAATGTTTATTATAATGGATGTAAATTTTATAACCAACTGCCATCTGCTGTGAAAGCCTCTAATACTTTTTATACTTTTAAGCACACCCTAAAAAAAAATTCTGTTGGAAAATACCTGTTACTCTGTCGAGGACTTCTTTGTTTAGATTAAGTGATGTGCTTCAGGTTTGTACCGTGCTATATTTTAAATTTTAATTTTAGTTTTACTGATGTATCGCTTATACTGACATTATCACGAACAGATTTTATGCTGTATCTGTGAAATAAATATCTATCTATCTATAGTAAGGTCCGTAATGAAATGACACTTAAAACTCTATTTTACTTGCATGTACTAAGGTCTAATATGGAGCACTAATTTTTTCTCCATATTATACTTCTCAAAAGTGTTGCTTTGAGTCAGTCCAAAGGAGGTTCCTGAAATTGTTGTGATATAATAGCCTAGAGTATCAGATTTTGCTAATCTTCTCTTTCCCATCACATTCAGATATTGAGCATGTAGGTGCATTTGTTGGTAATATACACAAATGTTACTGTTGTTGCAAGCAAGATAATACAAACAAAATTATTAAAGTTAGCTACCAGCCAAAGTTGACATTTACCAGCCTGTTTAGTGGACTGTATATTCACGTTGATTGATTCCTGGGTCTTAGGGTTTTCTTCATTCAAGGCCGTCCGGCTCGTCTTCTCAAAACAGTTAAACAAAATATTTAGGGGAATAAGAAAGTAGTAGGAGCTTGTGCACTGTGGACTGATGCTAAAGAAGTGGTAGAGAGCAAGAAAATTATTACAAATCTCTTCCTCACCCCTCGCTGTCACAATACCAACCTTACGGGCAAGCAATCCACAAATGTCTGGCAGCAATTTCAAATTTAAATACCTATGTACAAGCTTGCATCAACAGTTACCTTGTTTTGTGTTATATTGTTCTAGTTATTGAAACATTTTGTTTTCTAGGTACTGATGCTATCGATATACTATGTGGAAGAGTGATCCCAGTAAAATTAGGGATTATAGGCGTAGTCAATAGATCTCAACAAGACATAATAAATAACAAGAGTATAAACGATGCACTCAAAGACGAAGCAACATTTCTGCAAAGTAAATATCCTACTCTAGCTCCTAGAAATGGCACACCTTACTTAGCAAAAACGTTGAATAGGTTATTGATGCATCACATCAGGGATTGCCTTCCAGATTTAAAGGTATAATTACTTGATTTTATTAGCTCTCTTTTTATCGTTGCAATTATTTTTTTAATTATTTATTTGTTGGCATTGTATTTTTTCTAGACAAGAGTTAATCTGATGATATCACAGTTTCAATCTCTGCTAAACTCTTACGGGGAAGATATTTCCGACAAAAGCAAGACTTTGTTGCAAATCATCACAAAATTTGCATCGGCATATTGTTCGACGATTGAAGGTACTGCAAGAAATATCGAGACAACAGAATTATGTGGAGGAGCAAGAATATGTTACATTTTTCATGAGACTTTCGGTAGGACTTTAGATTCAATACATCCACTTTCTGGTTTGAAGAAGATGGATATTCTTACGGCCATAAGGTATTACAATTATTTTAAAGCTGTTATAATACCCTAAAAAGTGTTTTTGATATTTTGAAAATATTTTTCAGTGTCAAGAAAGAATATTTTAGATACAGTTCGATCACTCAAATATTTTTAAAATATCTTCAAAAAAATGTTCCTAGAGTAGATTTGGGGAGTTTTCAGAATTTTGTGATCTGATTTCTGAATATCCTTCCTCTGAGGTCGCCATTCTTGGTGACTTCAATGTCCATAATAAGGATTGACTAGGATCTTCAAAAACCAATACACAAGCGAGAGCAGCGGAGGCCTTTGCAGTCAGCAATTCTTTAGCCAATATGGTTCAGCAACCTACTTACTTTCATTGCATCCCAACACACAGCCCAAATCCCTTGGATCTCTTTCTTACTACAAATCCTGACTGCTATAAGATATCAGTCACCGCCCCCCTTGGTCGCTCAGACCACGGCATGGTCACTTCTTCCTGCGCAATGCAACCCGAGGTCACACAGTAATCACACCCACGTATCGTTTAGCACTGGGACGAAATGCGGGATTACTTTTCCTCATTTCCATGGGCGTCTGTCTGCTTCTCTCATCCTGACCCCTCTGATATCTCACAAAACGTCACCGAAATTTCCAAGCTGGCATGGAATTATTTATTCCACATACACAGAAACCCTCTTCAGCCACTCAAAAGCCCTGGTTTTTTAAATCATGTGACAAGGCCAGACTTGAAAAGGTCAAAGCTCACAAAACGCTTCTACACAATCCCAGTCAAGAAAACCGTCAAGCATTTGATGACGCAAGAAACCGCTATGTCCGCATTCTTTCTGAGGCAAAAAACTCGTTTAATAACCACATCAAAAACAAAGTCCTCTTAAGCTCCAACGGCGGCAAACCCTTCTGGACTCTTGCTAAATCTATTGGGAATAATTTCTGCAAGAGCACGTTTCAACCTCTTGTTTCAGGGGATGGAATTGTTTCTACCGCCCTGGGCAATGCTGAACTTTTGCCTTGTTGTTCGTCGGCAATTCTACTCTCAACCCACCTCCAAATGTTCAACCACCAACAGTCCCCAATGTCACACATAAAATGGCGGATATCATTTTCAAAACTAAAAAGGTACAAAAGACACTTTCTTCTCTTAATACCAGGAAAGCCTCCAGCCTTGACGAGATCCCAGCAATTGTTCTGAAAAAATGCGCACCAGAACTTGCTCCTGTCCTGACCTGTCTGTTTCAGATATCTTACAATAGAGGCATATTCCCTAATAACTGGAAAACTGCTCAAGTACAACCCGTCCCCAAGAAAGGATTCAAAGCGCTTCCTAGCAACTACAGGCCTATTTCTCTCCTTTCAGTCATCTCTAAAGTGATGGAAAAGTATATAAACACTGAATTACTAAAATTTCTTGAAAAACACTCTAATCCACGACAGGCAGTATGGATTCCGTCAGCGCAGATCAACTGCCGACCTCCTTTCCTTTGTCACCCATTCTTGGAACAAATCTATGGAACTACATGGTGAATCCCATTTTGTCGCTCTAGACATATCCAAAGCATTCGACCAGGTCTGGCACGCAGCGCTGCTTAATAAACTTCCGGCCTATGGCCTACCACCAAATTCTGTACCTGGACAGCAAATTTCCTCTCCAACTGCAGCATTTCTGTTGTCGTGGATGGCCATTCCCCTAAACTGTATCCAATTAATGCAGGAGTCCCACAAGGTTCAGCTTTAGCCCCTACTTTCTTTTTTCTCCACATCAATCACCTCCTCTCTAGCACATCCAACCCAGGTCACAGTTACGCGGATGACAGCACCCTTCACTCAAATATACAATATTCTAAGCCTGTCTCTTTAGCCCAATTAGATGAGGATCGCAGACTCATGGAGGGTTCTGTCTCTGTGGATCTCCAAAAACTATTAGACTGGGGAAGTAGAAATCTTGTACAATTCAATTCCACCAAATCTCAGTCGTGCTTTCTATCTAATAAGAGATACACCAGTAATGAGTCATTTTCACTTGTTGGCATTTCTGTGGATCGAAATCTCAATTGGCACCAACATGTCACATCAATTGCAGAAGTGGCTGCTAATCAATTAGGTTTCCTCTTCCGGGCTCGCAAATACTTTTCACCAGCTAATCTCTATACCTTATATACTACTTCACAAATAAGGCGAAACCTCGAATACTGCTCCCGCATCTAGGGTGCCGCTGCCGCTTCTACACTCGCTATCCGGGACTCCATTTAGAAGAGAGCTATGCGTCTCATCGGTGACTCTACCCTCACCCAAAGGCTACCATCCCTTGCCCACCGACGTGCCGTTGGTGACCTCTCTCTCTCTTTTACAGATATCTGCACGGGCACTGCTCAGAGGAGCTTTCTTCCATAGTTCCTCCACCTGCTGCCCCCAACAGGTCTACCAGGGGAAGAGAGCGAATGCACCCTTTTACTGCCCAGGTCACCAGACTTAGAACATCTTGTTATACCTGCTCTTTTGTCCCGAGGACTTCATTCAAGTTGCGGAATTCCTTGACAGCACATGTTTTTCCTTCTCCTCCGAACCTCCAAACCTTCAAGTCCAGAATTAACAAGTTGCCTCTTTCCTCCTTGTCGACACCCACGGTGCGATAGTATTTAGGCTCTGAGCCCTCGTGGTGTGTTGTTGAAAAAAAAAAAATTTGCATGAATTGTAGTGTCCGACCAAACCTTCGGTTTCGGCAAGTTTCAGCACTAAATTAGAGTTTCGGTTTAGTTTTAATTTCGACAGAGAATCTGCTGAAATTGTGACCGAAACTGAAGCTACGTTTGTGGGTTTTCGTGTGGCCTTCAGGCATAGTGTCGAGTCGACGAGACCAGGAGACTACGCTTCTACCTCATACCTCCCGAACCTCATTCTCATATCAAATAGAATATATATATTTTTTTTCAAGGCAACTAAACTATTCATTTATAAACTAAATAACTGCTTCTATCAACACAAACACATATTTGCAACTGGCTGAAATGAACAGAAACTTGAAACCTATACAAAAGAATTACCTTAAAAGGAAGTTTTGGTTTCGGCCGAAACAGAGACCAAAACCCTGTTTCGGTTGCATAAACTAGTTTCGATCGGACATTAATGAATTGTAGGTCAGTCAAGTCATTTTAAGTTTTCCTGAGAGGTTTTACAAGTTTAATTGACATTTTTGACACCTTCAGAAAATGTAGGTTAACATATGTTTTATGGTTTTCTGAAGAATTATAATAAAAATGTTTTTACTTAGCTACATTTTAGAAACTTTCTTAGGGTTTGTCTACTCAACCTTCAGAGTATTTGTTTGTGTAAATTTATCAAATATATACTTTCAGTTAAGTTTCTAATTTTCCAAACTTTAGCATATTTCTTCCAGGTTTAAATGGTTTGTTTATATATTTATTTTTGCATTTTAGAAACGCCAATGGACCTAGACCGGCACTGTTTGTACCTGAAGTTTCTTTCGAATTGCTTGTTAAAAGACAAATTAGAAGATTAGAAGAACCATCGTTAAGATGTGTAGAATTGATACACGAAGAAATGCAACGAATAATACAAGTTAGTTGGTTTACTTTAGTTTTGACATAATTAGGTTACTTAATTGAGAATATAAATTATAAATGAGTGTACACAGAGTAAATATTCATCTGGATCACTTTGGTTTATTGCACCAACGCAGATAATTGATTGCACAAGATACACCAATTTATCGCACCAAATTGAATAAATCCATTACACAGGATGCATTTATTTATGGCATCAGTTGTAGTATTAATTAAAGTATATATATATATATATATATATATATATATATATATATATATATATATATATATATATATATATATATAATTTCTTTAACATTGGTCTCTTTCTGCGACTATGGCCAATCACCCGTGCCAAGAAACAGTTTTCACCTTACCATCCTGGAAACCTGCACAAACCCCTTGCGTTATATGAGGAGGGTAGGAATGGTACACGGGACCGGCGGCTTTACATCCATTTTGCTGAACAGAGCGTGCAGACATTCAACTTTCTCAAATACACAATGCTGCAACTTCGATTGATGCTGACTTATTGTTTCGGCTATAGATTCCCTGACATACAGTTTAGCAAGGTGTTTGACAAATGAGTTTAAAAGCTTGCCCGTCACAAAAAAAACTTTTTCAGTAACAAATTCACTCGAATTTATTAGTAAAATTAAAGAGGTTAAATTGGTTGAAGGCTAGGTTTTGATTTCATTGTTTCCTAGTGTTCCCACAAAGCAAACGTTAACATATATAGAAGAGTTGTTAAAAATGAAGAACATAAATGAAAAGGTCTGTAAAGAATATTTAACTTTAACAAACCTTTGTATTAAACAAAATATTTTTCAATTCAACAATGAGTTTTTTTTTAAGAAACCAAAGGCACGATAATGCGCAACGAGCTACATTTATTGTAGACCTTTTCATAAGTAGATTTGAAACAGATCTTGAAAGTGAAAGTGAGTATTTTCCTAGAGTATGATTTCGTTATGTGGATTATATTTTCACAGTGTTTAAGAGAAGAGAAGATTTTATGGTAAATTTACAGTTTAACTCCTGAACGCTTTTCAAATATTTTTTTTCAGAAACGCCTAGGATGCACAACCCACAAGAAAAATTTCTTGTTCTCACCCACCAAGGAAGTTACGGGACCAGGAGAGAAGATGTGTGCTGGGCGGGGTAGGTAGTAAAAAGGAAATATGAGCAGAAAATGCGAAGAAAATGGCTTGAAAGCTGTCTTTCACATCCTGAAACCATATCCCCCCTAAACCCTGCCTACCCCGCACAGCACCCCTATTCATGCCAGATCCTGTAACTTCCTTAGGGGGTGTGAACAAGAAATTTTTCTTGTGGTTTATGCAATGAGGGTGGTTGTACCCACACGAGAGGGGAAGCAAAATCCCTATGGCGAAATTAATAAGAAATATTAGACAACCAGGACAGCTAAACACCTTCGAAAGTATAGATATTGCGAAATATAGTAATAATAAAAAATGTACGAATCTCACTCCGCCACCTATGGGCAGTGTCCTGATTACTTTATAAAATAAATACCAGCAGAAGCACATCCGATAGATAATAAAAGAATACATATATTTCCGTCAAACGAAATATGTTAATTTTGGTGTCATTGAATCTCCCTAAATAGTTTTTTTTTTCCTCAGGGCTCGTCCGCGTCTTTGCCGCCCTGATAGCACCGCAGCCTTTGGCTTATTGTGCATCCCTAAATCGTTAGTGACCAACTACTTGCAGAAGAATATAGAGTCGTGGTTATAAGCTATTTGGAATTATTCATCTTCTGATGACGTTAACTTGGTTAGTGAAACGATCGTCGGTTTATTTAAATGTGTTGTGGTGGGTTCTTCAAGTGTGATTACCAAAAATATTGTTAATACAAATTCAAAAATATTGTCAACATTTATTTTAAATTTTTATTTTTAAAAGTTTAGTGCAATCAATTTCTGCAACAACCGGTCCAATAAATTCACTGTACTCTAAAAATATTAATTGTGTGCAATATATGTATTATGTTGAGTGCAATAAGTTCATATATTAAGTACAATAATTTCTGATCCAATAAAGTGATGCATTTCAAGTTTTTTGCAATTTTATTTTTGCACGCTTCTCTAATAATTTTTTTTGAAGATTCAGGTAATTTTTTAAATTTCAGTTTCAATACTAGCAATGAGTTCTATATCGGTTTTTTTTTGTGACTGTAGACCGAATTTTAAACCCTTGTTTAGGAGGTCAAACTCCTTTTTATTAAACGACTGTGAAGAAAGTTTTTCTGTGAGGTCAATTTTTCGAGAAACCAGTTTTTTGTTTTTAATTTGCCATTTTACCAGTTGTTTGAACTTTTAATTTTGTATATTAATTTTTCTCACCAACTTCGTGTTAATGACTACAAACATTTTTCTCTGAAAATTGCACCATTCTTCATATTCTAAGTCATCTAACTTAAAGGTTAACTTTTTAAACAAAGTAATGCATGTTGTGCATTGAGTTTGTTGCTTCTGGTGCTATAAAATCATGCTAGATGTTATGCAATTAATGAATGTACTAATAAGAAATATTATGAAAGGAACATATTTTAACAACTTTTATTTTCAATTTTTATTCTTAACAATTTAGTGCAATCAATTTTTACAACTGGTCCAATAAATTCATATATAAAGTGCTATAATTTCTGATCCAATAAAGTAATGCATGTTGTGCATTGAGTTTGTTACATCTGGTGTTATAAAATCGTGCTAGATGTTGTGAAATTAATGAATGTATTAATAACAAACATTATGAACGGGACAGAACTCATATAAATTCAAAACTATTGTCAACATTTATTTTCAATTTTTACTTTAAAAAGTTCAGTGCAATCAATTTCCGCAACAACCAGTCCAATAAATTCACTGTACTCTAAAAAGATAATTCGTGTGCCATATATTTATTAAGTTGAGTGCAATAAGTTCATATATAAAGTGCAATAATTTCTGATTCAATAAAGTAATGCATTTCAAGTTTTTTGAAATTTTATTTTTACACGCTTCTCTAATAACATTTTTTGAAGATTCAGGTAATTTTTTTACCTTTTCCTGTTTCAATACTAGCAATGACTTCTACATCGATTTTTTGTGTGACTGTGGACCGAATTTCAACCCCTTGTTTAGGATGTCAATCTCATTTTTATTAAACGACTGCCAAGAAAGTTTTTCTACGAGGTCAATTTTCAGAGGAACTGGTTTTTCGTTTTTAAGTTGACATTTTACCAGTTCTTTAAACTTTTTATTTTGTATATTAATTTTCTTCACCAACTTCGCGTTAACGACTACAAACATTTTCCTCTGAATATTGCACCATTCTTCATATTCTAAGTTATCTAACTTAAAGGTTAACTTTTGAAACAAAGTAATGCATGTTGTGCATTGAGTTTGTTACTTCTGGTGTTATAAAATCATGCTAGATGTTGTGCAATTAATGAATGTACTAATAAGAAACATTATGAAAGGGACGTAACTCGTATAAATTCAAAAATATTGTCAACTTTTATTTTCAATTTTTATTCCTAAAAATTTAGTGCAATCCATTTCTACAACAACTGGTGCAATAAATTCACTGTACTCTAAAAAGATAATGCGTGTGCAATATATGTATAACGTTGAGTGCAATAAATTCATATATAAAGTGCAATAATTTCTGATCCAATAAAGTAGTGCATGTTGTGCATTGAGTTTGTTACATCTGGTGCTATAAAATCATGCTAGATGTTGTGAAATTAATGAATGTACTAATAAGAAATATTATGAACGGGACAGAACTCATATAAATTCGAAACTATTGTCAACATTTATTTTTAAAAGTTTAGTGCAATCAATTTCCGCAACAACCGGCCCAATAAATTCACTGTACTCTAAACAGAAAATTCATGTGCCATATATTTATTAAGTTCAGTGCAATAAGTTCATATATAAAGTGCAATCATTTCTGATCCAATAAAGTAATGCATTTCAAGTTTTTTGAAATTTTATTTTTACATGCTTCTCTAATAACATTTTTTGAAGATTCAAGTAATTTTTTTACCTTTTCCTGTTTCAATACTAGCAATGACGTCTACATCGTTTTTTTTTGTGACTGTAGACCGAGTTTCAACCCCTTGTTTAGGATGTCAATCTCATTTTTATTAAACGATTGCGATGAAAGTTTTTCTACGAGGTCAGTTTTCCGAGGAACTGGTTTTTTGTTTTTAATTTGCCATTTTACCAATTGTTTGAACTTTTTATTTTGTATATTAATTTTCCTCACCAACTTCGTGTTAATGACTACAAACATTTTTCTCTGAAAATTGCACCATTCTTCATATTCTAAGTCATCTAACTTAAAGGTTAACTTTTTAAACAAAGTAATGCATGTTGTGCATTGAGTTTGTTGGATCCTGTGCTATCCTAGATGTTGTGCTATTAATGAATGTACTAATAAGAAACATGAAAGGGACAGAACTCATATAAATTCAAAAATATTGTCAACATTTATTTTCAATTTTTATTTTTAAAAGTTTAGTGCATTCAGTTTCCGCAACAACCAGTCCAATAAATTCACTGTACTCTAAAAAGATAATTCATGTGCAATATATTTATTACGTTGAGTGCAATAAGTTCATATATAAAGTGCAATAATTTCTGATCCAATAAAGTACTGCATGTTGTGCGTTAAATTTGTTGCTGGTGCTATAAAATCATGCTAGACATTGTGGAATTAATGAATGTACTCATAAAACTTTTATTTTCAATTTTTGTTCTTAAAAATTTTGTACAATCAATTTCTGCTACAACTGGTCCAGTAGGTTTACTATACTCTGCAAAATAATTTATGTGCAATATATTTATTATGTAGAGTGCAATAAATTCATATGTGCAGTGCAATAATTTCTGGTGTGATAAAGAAACACAGGTTGTGCATTGAATTTGTTGCATCTGGTGCTATAAATTTTGTATACTTCCAGCGAATTCATTACATAAATTTATGCATGCTGTGCAAAGAATCCACTGTATCTGTTGCAGTAACTATGACCCAAAAGTCATTAATTTGGATCTGCGGTCATAAACTTGCCATTTTACACATTAAAATAGTTTGTTAATCAAAAGCAATCCTGCACTACAGGTATACCTGCAGTTAATTTGAATTAAGTGTTGCAAGTTTGCTATTGAAAAGAAGGTTAAATTTTTTTACTAAATGCCCTTGATGTTTCTGCTTTTAAGTCTCTAATTGAATTATGAAGTACTGAACTAGTTTTTCTTGAAAGGTCACAAAATTATTCGATAAAGTTTTATTCTATTTTAATGTTTATTTTAGCACTGTGGAAGTGAAGTTCAACAAGAGATGCTCCGTTTTCCAAAACTGTACGAACGTATTGTTGATGTTGTTACCCAGTTATTGAGGAGACGTCTTCCAACAACAAACCAGATGGTGGAAAACCTTGTAGCCATCGAGCTCGCTTATATAAATACAAAACATCCTGATTTCTACAAGGACATAGCGATGGTTCCTACCATGATAAAATCTGGTGACGGTAATCGTGCAAGTCGCCCCAAAAGTATGTTTGGAAAACATCAGGGGAATGAACCAGAAGAATTGGTAAGCATTTTAGTATTTTATACTATTTTAGTTTATATTTTCTTGATGTTTTGTTAGATAGCACCATCCTCTTCTGTTCAAACACGAGAAGACGATTTCTTTAACTATCTCTTCCGAATGTTGCCTGTTAGTAGCTATAATGACTTCATGAATGCACTGCAGCAGGTATTGGTTAATATTTTGGTTGTCTGTTTTTATACATGTATTGGTGCTTTTACGAATGAATTTGCCACCCTTAAAACTGAAAATTTTCATTGATAATACCTCATGGCTCCATTTCATTTCTTAACTCAACATTTATGTTCTTTAAAATTCATGTGATCCATTTCATAGTTGGCTTGTTGACTTTAATTGCCTAGTTTGGGCTGAGTGGATATTTTAAAAGCAGTGGTAGGTGATCTTTGTTTTGAGTAAAATTAAGAAAACCTTTTGTAAACTTGTTGAATATGACTGACTCGACAAGATCATAATGTATGTGATATAAATAAAATATAAAGGAGTATAATACTTTGGATGAAGACAAAAAACAATGTACACATGTACAATGGCAACAACAACAACAACAGATTAAGACAGTTTATAATCAGCTGAGTTTAAGTGCCACAGGTGAAGTGAGGTACTCTTCAGTCTATCAAAGTGGTTTTGACCTAAGTACCTCTTCGTTGTACTCTTAAATTTTTTTTAAATCCTGCTTCTTCATTGCCTCAGGAAGATGCCCTTTGTTCAGGGATCGATAAACTATCATACATGCTGTCGGACCTTAAGCAACAAACCATCAGCATATAATGTGTAATGATAAGGAAGCGTACTATCCTGGAAATCATTGTCATAAACTATAAATAGCAGAGGTCCAAAGATAGAACCCTGTGAAACTCAATAAAGTACATAGAACCCGGTGACAACCCTCACTGTTGCCTGACAGGACGCAGTCAAAGATATATGAAGATCCTGGACACATACCTCTCCAGCTTGCCAAGAAGAATATGATGCCTGACACAGTTATATGAAATAAGAATAAGATGCATCAGGCGCATCTGCTTTGACTGTCTCAAAAAGACAAGATAATGGACTGATATAACAAATTTATTAGAAAATCTGGGAATAAAATCAATAGGCCAATGTGACTGCCAACATCCTCAAAGAAGAGACACTAGAATTTACATTACCAACCATTACTAAATTGATTAATGAAGTGTTAGAAAGTTGTTCTTATCCAAAGGTATTGAAGCAGACACTGCTAACACACTGCTTAGACAGATTCATAAATCAGGAGATTTTTTATTTCAACAACACCATGCGGGCTCACAGCCTAAATACTATCGTACCGTGGGTGTCGACAAGGAGAAAAGAGGCAACTTGTTAATTCTGGACTTGAAGGTTCGGAGGAGAAGGAAAAACATGTGCTGGCAAGGAATTCCACAACTTGGAAGTCCTCGGGACAAAAGAGCGGGCATAACAAGATGTTCTGTGTCTGGTGACCTGGGCAGTGAAAGGGTGCATTCGCTCTGTTCCCCTGGTAGATCTGTTGGGGGCAGCAGGTAGAGGAACTGGAAGAAAGCTCCTCTGAGCAGTGCCCGTGCAGATATTTATAAAAGAGAGAGAGCTCACCAACGGCACGTCAGTGGGCAAGGGATGGCAGCCTTTGGGTGAGGGTAGGGTCACCAATGAGACGTATAGCTCTCTTCTGAATGGAGTCCATGATAGTGAGTGTAGAACCGGCAGCGGCACCCCAGATGTGGGAGCAGTATTCGAGGTTTGGCCTTATTTGTGAAGTATATAAGGTATAGAGATTAGCTGGTGAAAAGTATTTGCGAGTCTGGAAGAGGAAACCTAATTTCTTAGCAGCTGCTTCTGCAATTGATGTGACATGTTCGTGCCAATTGAGATTTCGATTCACAGAAATGCCAACAAGTGAAAAGAACTCATTACTTTGAATAACTTGGTTGTTCATTGTGATGGGTCTAGGGCTGGTGTACCTCTGATGAGATAGAAAGCAAGACTGGGATTTGGTGGAGTTGAATTGTACAAGATTTTTACTTCCCCAGTCTAATATTTTTTGGAGATCCACAGAGATAGAACCCTCCATGAGTCTGCGTTCCTCATCTAATTGGGCTAAAGAGGCAGACTTAGAATATTGTATATATGAGTGGAGGGTGCTATCATCCGTGTAACTGTGAACTGGGTTGGATGTGATGGAGAGGAGGTCATTGATGTGGAGAAGAAACAAAGTAGGAGCTAAAGCTGAACCTTCTACTTCCCCAGTCTAATATTTTTTGGAGATCCACAGAGACAGAACACTCCATGATTCTGCGATCCTCATCTAATTGGGCTAAAGAGACAGGCTTACAATATTGTATATTTGAGTGGAAGGTGCTGTCGTCCGCGTAACTGTGAACTGGGCTGGATGTGCTAGAGAGGAGGTCATTGATGTGGAGAAGAAAGAAAGTGTGGGCTAAAGCTTGACCTTGAGGGATTCCTGCATTAATTGGATACAGTTTAGAGGAATGGACATCCACGACAACAGAAATGCTCCGGTCGGAGAGGAAATTTGCTGTCCAGGTACAGCGTTTTGGTGGTAGGCCATAGACCGGAAGTTTATTAAGCAGCGCTGCGTGCCAGACCTGGTCGAATGCTTTGGATATGTCTAGAGCGACAATCTGGAATTCACGTGTAGTTCCATAGACTTGTTCCAAGAATGGGTGACAAAGGAAAAGAGGTCGGCAGTTGATCTGCGCTGACTGAATCCATACTGCCTGTGGTGGATTAGACTGGGTTTTTCAAGAAATTTTAGTAATTTGGTGTTTATATACTTTTCCGTCATTTTAGAGACAACTGAAAGGAAAGAAGAAGGCCTGTGGTTGCTAGGAAGGGCTTTGGATCCTTTCTTGGGGACGGGTTGTACTCGAGCAGTTTTCCAGTTACTAGGCAATATGCCTCTATTGTAACATGTCTGAAACAGACGAGTCAGGACAGGAGCAAGTTCTGGTCCTCATGTTTTGAGAACAATTGCTGGGATCTCGTCAAGGCCAGAGGCTTTCTTGGTATTAAGAGAAAAGAGCATCTTTCGTACCTTTTTAGTTTTGAAAATGATATCCGTCATTTTATGCGCGACATTGGGGACTGTTGGTGGTTGAACATTTGGAGGTGGGTTGAGAGAATAACCGGCGAACAACGAGGCAAAAAGTTCAGCCTTGCCCAGGGCGGTAGAAACAATTTCATCACTTGAAACAAGAGGTGGGAACATGCTCTTGCAGAAATTATTCCCAATGGATTTATCAAGAGTCCAGAAGGGTTCGCTGCCGTTGGAGCTTGAGAGGACTTGAAAGAATGCGGGTTGTATCGCATATGGTATATGTGAGTAATTTGAGTGAGAGAAAATGGTGTGATACAATGAAGTAATTAGAGTAGGGAGACAGGCAGGTAATTAGTGTTATCTGAATGTCTGGTTATACTGACATGAACCTCAATATGGAATATTGTGTAAACACCCAGATGTCAAATTCTGTAGCACATTGTCCATCCTTATCTAAGTCATATAAAAGAACATTTTAGATGCTTGTCAGCTTACTTATCTAATTGTCTACCTGTGCATTATACTAATTTTATTTGTGAATTTGTTTTCCACATTAAATCATTTTGACTTCCACCTGTCTTTTTAGTGAATTTTCGTAGAAAAAATTCACTAATGGAGAGATCCCGACTTTTGAATTTTGAAACAAATTTTGCAATTGAGCGCGAACTAGGACCCCTAGAACCCATATCCGGTGTCAGTTTCAATTTATATATATATATATATATATATATATATATATATATATATATATATATATATATATATATATATAATATAACACCGATAACTCAAAAAATAATGGGCCGATTATGATAAAATTTGGCATGTACCTTCCTTTTGTGAGTGGCTTGGATAAGTTCGTTAGTCAGGAAAATCTGACAAGGTTTTCCAGGAAACTTTTGAGTTTATCTCAAAAAATAAAAAAGCTATGATAACCAAATTTGGTGGATAGGTTTACGATATAAAAGGGAAACTATACACAAAAATTCAGATTTCTATGTTACAAGAAAAAAAAGTTATAATAAAATATTTGGTGCCAGATCATTTCTATGAAAATTCACTACCATAACGCACTTGCTGTGTCATTTTTTCTCTTTTTTTTTATTAGTGAATTTTCTTAGAAAAAATTCACTAAGGAGGAGATCTCGACTTTTGAATTTTGAAAAAATTTCTTCAAATGAGCGCGATCTAGGACCCCTAGAACCCATATCCGGGGTCAGTTTCAATTTTTATATGTATATATATATATATATATATATATATATATATATATATATATATATATATATATATATATATATATATATATATATATATATATATATATATATATATATATATATATATATATATATATATATATATATATATATGTGTATGTGTGTGTATCACACCGATAACTCAAAAAATAATGGGCCGATTTTGATAAAATTTGGCATGTACTTTTCTTTTGTAAATAGCTTGGATAAGTTCGTTATTCAGGAAAATCGGACGAGGTTTTCCGGGAAAATTTTGAGTTTTCATTCGAAAAAAATTTTTATCTCAAAGAATAATAGGCCGATTTTGATAAAATTTGGCACGTACCTTCCTTTTGTAAAAGGCTTTGACAAGTTCGTTAATAAAAAAAATCGGACGAGGTTTTCCGGGAAAATTTTGAGTTTTCATTTGAAAAAAAAAAATTATCTTAAAAAATAAAAAATCTATGATAACCAAATTTGGTAGGTAGGTTTACGATATAAAATGTAAACTATACACCAAAATTTAGATTTCTATGTTACAAGAAAAAAAAGTTATAAAATATTTTGTGCCAGATCATTTCTATGAAAATTCACTACCATAACGCACTTGCTGCGTCCAGGCTTTTTTGTATCTTGCGAGTTCTAAAAACTATACTTACTGATTACTTAGATTTTTAAATTCTGTAATTTCTAGTTTTTGAGTTATTTCATTTTTCTTGTGATGTGTGTTTTCCAAAATTGGAATAATTTTTATAAAAGAACATAATAACTTTTTTTTCTCTGAAAATTGAATATGCGACCACATTCAGAAATTTTAATTAACTCAGCTGTTCATTTTACGTATTGAATAAAGATTTATTTCTACAATTATTTAACTAGATGTGTTTTTATTTGTGTAGACTCGATCTTCTAGTAACCCACAGATGAACGACGATGCAACAAACTGGGTGTCAAACATAACGTCTGTCCAACCGAACAAGGGAAATGAAGTAAATCACATAAATAATATAGCAGATAATTTTAAAAACGATAATGATATTCGTTCGATATTAAGCCCAGTAAAACCTGTTAATCTTTTACCCCAGGTTCCGATAAACAGTAACAGTTTCAGGAAGTTGTCGGACAATGAGGAACATGACTGTGAAATAATCGGTAAGTCACTCCAACTATTTGGTATGTCAATTCTTTAATAATATACGTTGTTGTTTGGGAAAATAAATGTCTGCGCCTTGAAAAAAGATTGAAATGCTTGCTGATTTCATTGATGTGCCCCTTTATTTTCTAGAACGTCTAATTAAATCATACTTCTACATTGTGAGGAAATCTATTCAAGATACAGTACCAAAAGCAGTGATGCATTTCTTAGTGAACTTTGTAAAAGACAATTTACAGTCAGAGCTAGTAACACACCTGTATAAGGCTGACAATGCAGACACTTTGTTAGACGAATCTGAACATGTAGCCCAGAGGCGTAAAGAAGCAGCCGATATGCTAAAGGTAACATTTCTGTCTATTTTATTATCAGTTTGATGTTAATAAATAATACTTGTTTTAAAGATGTTGTTCCCATTTATTGGTAAAACTTATCATAGTATTTTAATTGAACGTGAATAACTGTCGAACTCCAGACATGAATCTATCTATCTATACAGATAAAAGTAACTACATCAGGTTTCACAAACGGTGCGAGATATCATTTTGGTTAAATAAGAAAAAGGTTGTGCTATTCCGTGCCCAATCAGATGCTGTATCGAAATTAAAAGTATCTACAGGGGTTTTCAAGATATCAAGCAAAAACTAAGCATTGTATTTTTCGAAAAATTGAAATATCTTCGCCATCTTGTAAACAAATTTTTGGTAGTTTTGTATTTATTTTATTTATTTAAATTTGCACCTAAAGAATTAAACAATTCCAAATTGTATTAGCGACTATAGACAATTGAATGACGTTAACCAATTTTTTCTAGACCTAGTTTTTTTGGTAAGCATAGCCAACTTTGTTATTTCTTATTACCGCCATATTGGATTTATACGTCATTAAATTGAGCATAAACATAGCTTTTCAACCATGTACAACAAGCCTATCTTTGGATGACGGAAAATGAAAATTTTTCACTTGGCTGAGAAACTAAATGTTGTCATAACTATGTAACTATCTGTCAATATAATTTTGTAATTTATATATAACTCAATGGTTCCTCAAAACTTGGCCGAACAATGTCCAGAAAAAATTGGACACTCACGTATGTTAACAACAGCCAGCCGCATTCTTAGAGCATATGTGTATCTACAAACGATCCTCCGTGGAGTTTAATAATACTAGCGGAGCTTGTGATAAAAGTATATTCGCGTATGGTTTGAAATAAAAACTCAGCCTCAGCTGGATACTGGTGCAAGACATCTGTGGAAATTACTCCATGTTTTGAAAGAACTACCAAATCGTGTAAGAGAATAGAGGAGACCTGCTGTAGGTGGATCGGTTCCATGCTCAGGGACAGGGTAGTGTTCACCTCGCTCACGGGAAAGACTCTGCAGCTGGGGGTCGCAGGGGAGTGTTCTGTCCCCCTGCTTCGGTGCCTAGTCGTGGACGGCCCGCTATGGCGGTGCTCGGGAGGCGGGGTGCACAGTCAGTGTGGGAGCGCATGCAGACAGCGCTGAAAATGGTGTAAAGGTGAACAGTTGGTAAATTCCAGGCTGTTAAGTGAATGCCGAGACGGGCAACCTGGCTGGGCAGAATGAGATCACCCTCATCTGGGTGCCAGGTCACTCGGGGGTCAAAGGCAATGAAGAAGTCTCTCGAAGAGAGGAACAGTAGAACCATTTATGGGACAAGAACCAGCCCTGGGCGTGACGAAGAGCACCACCAGGGGATCCATTAAGTCCTGGGTCAGAAGCGAACATAAGGTGTACTGGGCAGACTGTTCAGGGCTCAGACATGGGAAGTCAGTAATTGAGGAACCCGGTTCAAAGAGTGCTGTGGAGCTGCTAAATCTTAGCAGAGTACAGCTCAGGAACATATCAGGTCTCTTGGCGGGACACATGGCTGTCAAGAAACACCTGCATAAAATGGGGCAGTTCGAAAAGGAACCTAGCATGCAGACTGCGGCGAGGGGGAGGAATCAGCCCAGCACATCTTGTGCGAGTGTAAAGTCTGGACCGCAAAAGACAACTGATCTACAGTCAGCCTAGACCAGAAACAGAGCAATATAAAACTTCACCGTACCAATTGCTGTGCAGACTAGTTCAAGATACAGTGATTTTGGAATGGGTGGAGTAGAAAAGACAGAGGGCATGCACAATGAGCCAAAGGCTGTGGTGCTATCAGGGCGGCAAGGACGCAGACGAGCCCTAAGGGAGAAAATAAACAGTAATTTTCAATCCAGGACAATGCTTATTTCGTGCATCCGGAAAATCTTTTAATATCTATGTTGACAGATACACGTACACAAATTAGAGAGCTAGGCGTTGGAAGATGTGGAAAAGCTAGGAAATCTGATATAAACGATCGCATTTTCAAAGTGCTCAAAGTAAATTTTGCCACAGGAGATTATATAGATCTTATAGGCTGGTTTAATTGTACTGCAACAGACCCTTCCCTAGTACAGTATTTGTCCGACCAGGAATTGTGGGATATTGTTAAACAGGTTCTGAATTTTGAACCAAATTTATTATTGGGATGATTCCCGTTAATCGTTAATAGTAATAATCAGCTCCTAGACCCTACCTTAATTAAGTTTATTGTATTTAATTGTCAATCAAACCCACAAAGAAGAGACAAATTTTTTTATTGTCAATAACTCTGCAAATAACAGAGTACTTTTCTTTTAATAACCCTGGTTGATAAGTACACTTGGAGAACCCAAATCACCACAACACATTTTAAAAGACCTGACGATCGTTTCACTAACCATGTTAGCGTCATCAGAGGATGAAACATTCTAAATACTTAAAAAACTAACATCAACTTATATACCGGATTTAGGTAAAGAGATCGAACTGAGATGGGAAACTAGTCGCAGGCAAATTTCACAGTGTATTGTATTTTTATTGCCGGACAAGGTCTTTGCGCTGTCCCTACTACTTTATCTAAGAAGTGTCCATCTGTAATAGTTTTGAGAAGGTTTAACGACAGCTAAATTAACATCGATTCCTTTGGCGGCAATAACTGTAACTTATGTTATCTTTCGAATGTGCCGAAAACGTGGGAATTTTATTTAACAAAGCAATCGATCAGGTGACTCGTAATTGGTGGTGGTGAAGCGTTCATACAGTTTTTGTTGTAACTATATTTCACAATATATACGCTTTCGAACCCATTTAGCTGTCCTGGTTTTCTAACATTTTTTATTAATTTTATTATCTTTATCAAAGTGATGATTATTATCCCAAATATGTCGGGCGACGGCAGGCTTATCTACAGTACCTTAACGTAATTGGGATATGTGTTCTTTGAATCTAATTCCAATCGATCTTTTTGTTTGTCCGACGTATTTAAGATTACAATCTTTACAACTTATTTAATAAATTCTCGACATTTTGTCCGCGCTATCCTTGTCTTTTGGGTTACCTAGCAAGTTTTTTAAGGTATTTATTGTGTGAAAATGTTAGCTGTAAGTTGACTTTTTAAAAAAATGCTGTCTAAACCCCTCTTGATTCTAGGTTCAAATGGTAAGCAATCAAAGTTTTTTCCGATTTTTCTCTTCTGAACCTCGTTGATTCCGTCAACATTTTCTTTGTTTTCTGTTTGTTGATTAATTTTTCCACTAGGCAAGCAGTGTATTCGTTATATTCGGCCACGTTCTTAATATAATTTAATTCTTTGGTATATCTACTTTTGTTTAAAGGAAAATTAATAAATCTTCACTTAGTAACCCTGGTTGAGCAAGGTTAATTATGATAATTTAGCAAAGATAAGATTAAGAGGTCACTATGTCAGTTTATAAGGAGCATTAGACTAAATACTTACTATTCTTTTGACTCTTGACGAAAGTCTCACATTTCTTAGGCCTTCAGCTCAAGACGCTGGTTCTGAAGATCTTATGGTTTAGATATCTAGATAGTCTCAAAATTATAAAGTTGCTGCACTTGGGAGAACTTGGTAAGGAAATCCTTATTCAATTGAAAAGCAGAAGTAAAACACAATTGTAAAATTTTATTAATCATAAACAAATATGATATAGCTTTATATGAACTGTCTGATGAAATTCATAATATTTAATTCTTAACAAAAAAAAAAAAAAAAAAAAAGAAAAGACAAAGAAAACAGTGAAGGAGAAATATCATCAATAAATCTAAATAAATAATATTCTTAAACGTAATTAAATATTCAACTTCTGAGGACGCTGAATGTGTGTTTGTCGCATCCAGTGGGGGTTTTCGGCAGCCCAGTATCTGTAATTTTGCCTGTTTACATCGTCATTCAAAAGAAATGTTGCTTCATCAGAAAACAGAACGTCAGCAGAAGAAATAACATTTATATGTAACATGTCCCGCAGTTGTTCACAAAATTGTAGTTTTCTATCAGAATCACCGTCAATCAACTCTTGAACGGGTTATAGTTTATAGGGATGCATTTTTTCGTTTTTGAGGCACCTTAAAACTGTTGATTGACTAACATAATTTTCACGTACAACTTGACGGGTAGAAGTTCTTGAAAAGCTAATAAAATATTGAGTTTTACATCTTCTTCAACAAACTTGGGTCTCCTAGGCAGTGGTTTAACGTTTCCATAATCACGAAACTGTGAATGTATCTTAGACAGATAGTGGGGGCAAATCTGGATGTTTTTCATTAAATAGGTTAACAACTTGTGCCTGTGTTGTACACATATCATCATACCAAATCATTAATATTTCTGTTCGCAGAGTTTCAGCTAAGTATCACATTATTAGACCAAAAATTAATTGAAATTATCAGAACAAAATTATGACTAATTTATTAGGAGATTGTGCATTCAACACAATATACCACAAAATAAAACAGAACTGTTAAATTTCACCTTTAACACTGCAAAAATTGGTAGTTAATAAAAAACGATTAATGATACCCCAAGTACGTTTTAGATAAGAGACAAGATAAGAAATTTAAGATAAGAGTCAGTGAAGAATTCCAGAGCAGATTATTTCGTTGTGTGCAAGTGAATGGAAAACATTTTGAACATTTATTATAAGAAAGGGACGTTTTTAATAAGTTTATTTTCGAAATTTGAATTTCAGGGTAAAATGGTGGGAGTTTAATTTTTTTAACTATGATTATAAGATAATGTTCGGCAAATTAACTTCACGTGTCTTAGTGTTTTCCACAAAAACTATTTTAATAATGAATTATATATATATATATATATATATATATATATATATATATATATATATATATATATATATATATACTTAGTGCCTGGCTGCCTGTGGCTATGAGGATCCACTTGTTGGTGTAGCCCCTCCTCTTGTTCTCCCGCACACAGTGCAGTATGGCGTACATTTCGGCCTGAAACAGCGTTGCATGCGCTCCGAGGGAAATACTATGACTTACCCTCAGTCCTTCCGAGTAAACACCTGCCCCCGTCCCACGCTCCCCGCCGGATCCGTCCGGCGTCTCCTCCCGCCATGCCTCGCGGTCGGGGATTTCCACTGTAAAGTTTTGCGGGCTCGCGAAGTCTGACCTCATTTCAAGCATGGGCTCCTGAATTTTGCATTGGCTCCTGAACCCTGGGTTGATCTTCAGTCTACCATTGCAGGCTAGTCTGTATAGTCCTAGCCTGGCCTCCCCCATAATAACTAAGTATGGGGAGGGGGCAGATCCAGCAACACCTCCATGGCGGCTGTTGCGGTTGAAGACATGGCCCCCGTGATGCCTAGGCCAGCCATCCTTTGGATCTTGCCTAGTTTTTGTTTGGCACTGGATTGTGTCACCTTAGGCCACCAGACCAGTGCCGTGTATGTTAACGATGGTCTGACCAGCCTTGTGTACAGCCAGTGGGCCATATTAGGTCTTAGTCCCCACGTTTTTCCATATAGCCGCCTAGTGACGGCTAAGGTCATGACTGCCTTACACAGTATTTTTCCAATGTGACCATTCCAGGTTAGCTTAGACTCCAATACGACCCCAAGATATTTTACCTCCCTGGCCATTGGAATGCTCCTACCGTATAGAGAGAGTTCTGTGGCTGTCACACTTCCTCCTCCTAGTAAACGGCACGATGGTTGCTTTCTCGGGGCTCACCCCGAGCCCTTGTACAACCTTCCACCACTTTCAGTGCAGTCTGCATACGCTCCCACACTGCCTGTGTGACTTTTTCTCGGACTATGATGACAATGTCGTCCGCATAGCCCTGTACCTTATACCCCCCTCCCGAGAGCCTCCCCAGCAGGCCGTCCACGACTAGGCAAATATATATATATATATATATATATATATATATATATATATATATATATATATATATATATATATATATATATATATATATATATATATGTATGTATAATAGTTGTTCTTCCTAAGGTACCAGCTTTACTTGTGCTAGTGACTCATTTCATGTATTTTGTTCCAGGCACTCCAAAGAGCAGCACACATAATTAGCGAAATCCGAGAAACTCACATGTGGTAGGTGATTATTTAGATAATTTTGGTGTCATTTGACTAGTCAAGACCGTGCTTTTTGCAGTGAACCGATATTTAATTGTGTATCTAATGTTATGTTTTCTATTGACATTCAGCCATTGGTTGTATAGATATATACATATGGCAGTGTTGAGCTATATTAGTGTTGAAGGTTTGCCATAAATTATGACCAGTTTGATTATTATCTAATGTAAATAATAAATAAATGATTGTTGACATCGCACATGTTTACTTATCGCGTATATTTGTTGTCAGTGTATTATCCTTTAAAAAAAAATTATTTTCTATATTCTGGTCACTTTAGTACGTACTCTGATTGTATTTTCTTATTTTGTAAATATAGTTTTTCCCATTAAGTTACTTGGCTTTTTACTGTACTGTATCCTACTTTTAATAGATTACTACTGCTACAACCCTAAGGTGACGACCAGATACTATGGCCACATGTTTTGCCTAAATAAAATATCTGGCATCTAGGTTTTGACAGTCGTTTTCTGGTTTATAAGATGAAAAGTGTTCATTTAAAAATGAATCTGGAACTTTTAGTGGCATTGTTTTTGCCAGATGAAGAGTATTCTGGGGTTATTACTGTCCATGCGAGAAGAAGCCACCGATTATTTGAATGGTTTTCCCGTTTCAAAAGAGGTGGAATGTTAATTGATGACAAATCTCACTCTAGTCTTCCTTTTGCAGCTTGAACCGATGATGTTAAAAAAAAAAATCACAAAATGATCCTGAAGCTGTCTGGAGTGACGTGGAGTTCAGTTCAGCGAATTTTAACTGAAGGTTTTGGGATGAAAAGTTTGGCTGAAAAGTTTCATGCTTCGACTGCTGAACAAAAGCAAGATTGCATGGAAGCATGTTTTGCTTTGAAAGAATAGTTCCTAAATGATTGAAACTTTTTTCGGGATCATCACAGGTGACGAATCATGATGCTATGGTTATGGATCTGAAACGAATCAACAATTAAGCCAGTGACAGACTCTCAAGTTTGTCTTGCCCCAAAAAAAGCTTGTTAAGTGAAATCAGATGTTAAAACATGCTGATTTGTTTTGTTTTTTTAATGTGAGAGGAG
This sequence comes from Tillus elongatus, assembly GCA_964006375.1. Classification (NCBI taxonomy): domain Eukaryota; kingdom Metazoa; phylum Arthropoda; class Insecta; order Coleoptera; family Cleridae; genus Tillus; species Tillus elongatus. Next base: position 160,809,633 of record OZ023265.1, read on the forward strand.
TTGTCCATTCAGACTTTATTATTATCTTTATTCACCATTTGAGGTACAGTAATCTGTACATATGGTAAGTCATTTACAAAAGTTCCACACAATACATACAATATAATACCACATACATATAAAAATCAAAACAAACCACACAAAACTGCAAAAGACATGGATGAGCATATGAAGGCCTATGGAGCACCCAAAGTCTGTATCAGAACTCCAAAAAAGTAGCACAGAGGCAAGCATGCTACACTCTTTCATCTCGAAGCATACACACCTACCTCCACACGCCAGCACACACACACGCTAACACACTAGCAAGCTAAGCAAATTGCCCAACGCTATATAAACACTTATCGACCAATATATCTCTAATCTTTTATCAAATTGTTTACCGTCCCTCTCTGTTTTCAGATCCTCAGGCAAGCTGTTGTAAATTAACTTTTCAGTGTACAATGGCGACTTTTTTACATACACGAATGAAAATTCTGACAAATGCAATTTATTGCTCTGCCTTCTCTTATAATAATGAATGTCACTGTTTTTTATGTATTTACCAAAATTAGCATGTATGTATTTTAACAGTTTAAATAAATAAATGCCATACACTGTGACTAACCGATTTGCCTTGAAGGTTTCTCTGCAACTCTGTTGGCTTTAAGTTAAAAATTAACCTGATAATCCTCTTCTGAGATATAAAAACTCGATTTATGTCAGCGAATTGACCCCATACCATAACATTATAACTCAGTATGCTATGTACACATGCATAATATACGTTTAAAATAGATTCTCTAGTTAGCGTACTTCTCAAGTTGAAAAGGTAATAATATGCAGAATTCAGCCTACTGCACACATTCAACATTTTTGTTCTGACCAACACAGTGCCGAATCCAAGACTGTGTCCAGGAATCTAACCGTTTTACAAGTCAGAATATGCGCAACCTCCCCAGTCAATTGGCAGTGGACAGTTGCCACTCTGTGAGGGCCAGTGAATTCCACAAAACCAGTTTTATCCAGATTCACCATAAGGCTATTGGAACGACACCATTTGATAAAAGTATTAAAGGCAGTCGAGATATTAGCTTTTATCTGGTTCATATCACTGTCTGATATTATAATTGTGTCGTCAGTAAACATAAAAACTTTTCTAGTCGCAATGTGATGCGGCATATCGCATACATTAAAAACAGAAGAGAACCCAGGACACTGCCCTGAGGAATTCCCACATACACTTCTCTGACCAACTTCCGTCAACATCCACAACCATGTGTCTCTGCCTCATAAATGAGACCAACTATCCATTAATATTGCCTCTAATACCCATTCGCTCCATTTAATGGGACAGGTCAAAAAACAAACTCTCCACAAATTCTCTCTTATTAAGACGGTCATAAACATATTGCATGAGTTCCACAGTGGCCAGTTCCGTTGATCGCCCCGGTCTAAATCCATATTAAAATGATCAAGATAGTCCAAAACTCTGTTGTACATCAATCTTTCAAAGATCTTAGAGAACGGTGATACAACAAAGATAATTCTGTAGTTTCCAACCATGCTTGTGAACCGGAACTCCTCTCGAAGTTTTTAATTATGTTGGAAACCTGGCCACCTCAACAGAGTGATTCATAATTGCAGCAAGGTTGTCAACAATGTCTTCTGCACAAAACTTTAGCAAGCCAACTGGAACCTCATCTACCCAAACTGACTTATTATTTTTAAGTTGACCTATAATAGTATAAACCTCCTGACCCGTTACGAGAGAAAAGAACATACAATTTGGGATCAACACAGAAGGGCAATCTGAAAAGAAAAAAATTTTTTCGAACATACAGTGATATTACCTGTATAAAAATCAGCGAATGTATTTGCTATCAGTGTTCTGTCTTCGATGGTATTTCCATCATCAGTTAGCAAATTTTGAACTCCTTGCCTTCTAGTGCCTGCCTTTCCCGTCTTCATCATTACAATCTTCCACAAGATACTTGTCTTGTTCTCCGAATTATTAATCACATTCTTGAAGTAACCCTGTCTCTCCCGGCAGATTTTTCGTAAATATTCTTTTCTGTATTCCACATATTTAACAGCAAAGTCAACTACACCACTGCAACAATTTACATACTTTCTTAAGAAATTCAAGTATTTCAGAGTGTCGAGCTCCGCCAGCAAGGAGCAAGAAGCCTGAAAGTCAGTGATGTTATGACCACATGAGCCTTAAGCCTCATTTTTGGGAATGCCAGTTGGAAGCAAAACATAAACATCTCGTAAAAAACGTCAAAATCCTCCATGAAGACTGGGAGATTGTGCTGACTCAAATTTTTACTCCTGGAAATTTACGCCTGAGAACATATTTCCACATATTCCACAAGGTCAGGTCAGATCAGTTAACCAGGCTTTCTACCTGAAAATTTTGAAAAGATTGCACATTAGTTTGCATCGGAAGAGGTTTGATTTGTTGCAGTCGGGGTGACTGTTTTTTCTGCAACGAAAATGCTCCTGTTCGCATAGCCCTGTCTTTGTGTTAGTGATGGGCGCGTAATACTTATCCGAATACCTTGTATTCGGTACTGTAGAATACCCAAAGTAACAAATACGTATTTAAAAAGGTAATCGTTACTTAGTGACCACTTGTGTACTGGCATCCAGCATGTATACTCTGCACACGATTCTAGTATGGTAGTTGTAGACGTACCCAGATACCTGATTATCTGATTATGACTGTATGTCTACTTAACGTATTTCCTAATGCGTATTTTATATCCAGTACTGTTGGTACATTTACAGAAATATTGTTTATGTTACCTATTTCTATGATTACTGTACATATTTTTTATTTTAATACTTGGCTTACATCATATATGTAAAAAATCTCTGGACGCAGCAATTGAGTTATGGTAGCGTCTTTTCTTTAAAATATTTTTAATAGCAAATGTCTTTCTTTGATGAAAGCAGGCATCAAACTTGGTTGCCTATATAGTACAAACAATGTACCGTATTTCATCGAAATAAATTTATTGTTTGAAAATATATAAACATTGTTCAAAAGTCTGGATGCAGCAAATGTGTTATGGAAGTGAATTTCCATAAAAATGTTTTTAATATCAAATGCGAGCAGGCATCAATATGATTATCGGTATAACCTATGTAGTAGAAACAATGTACTATATTTTATCAATATTACTTATGGTTTGAAAATATACAAAAATTTTCCGAAAATAAACTTAAATGTTGGTTTCCCAGCCAACAAAGCTTACGTTAATAGCAAATTGAGTTATTGAAATTTGTAGGATTTAATGAAAATTCGGTAAATTTGCAGATTAGCTCCGGAACGGTTTTCAAAAAATTGTTTTCAGAAATATTACTAGGACCCCACCTGGATGTACAAACCACCAGAAAAATTTCTTGTTCACACCCCTCAAGGAAGTTATGGAACTGGGAGTGAAGAGGGGTGCTGGGCGGGGTAGGTAGTAAAAAGGAAATATGAGCAAAAAAGCAAAGAAAACTGCTTAAAAGCTGTCTATTTGAAGCCATATTCCCATTAAATCCCGCCTACCTCGCACAGCACCCCTATTCGCCCCCAGGTCACGTAACTTTTTTGGGGGCTATGAACAAGAAGTTTTTCTTATGGTTTATGCAACAAGGGTGGTTGTATGCACACAAGGGGGGCAGGAAAATGCCTACGACGAAGCAGACCCCTTCCCCACGTTGACTTGCAGTAGGGTTGGGGGTGGCTGCTTCGTCGTGGGGATTTTCCTTTCAGCCTCCCGTGCATACAACCACCCTCGTTGCATAAACCACAAGAAAAATTTCCTGTTCATACCCGCCAAGGAAGTTACGGCACCTAGGGGTGCTGTGCGGGGTAGGCAGGTTTTAAGGGGGATATGGCTTCAAGATGTGAAAAAGACAACTTTCAAGCCCGTTTTATTCGCATTTTCTGCTCATATTTCCTTTTTACTACCTACCTCGCCCAGCACCCCTATTCACTCCTGGTCCCGTAACTTCCTTGGGGGGTGTGAACAAGAAATTTTTCTTGGGGTTTGTGGATCCAGGGGGGGCCTAGGCAGGATTCTGAAAACAGTTTTTTGAAAAGCGTTCCGGAACTAATCTGCAAATTTACCGAAAATTCGCTACCAAAACGCGCTTACTGCGTCCAGATTTTTTTCTTATAAACGCATCAGATTTCGATAAAAAATGCAAAAATGCATTAACAAATTTGTTCTACGAAAATTAGCTAATAAAATTATAGACCGTTAAACCATAAACTTCACCAAACCTGCAGATAAATATCCAAAAAAGCAACAACTTAACTAAACTGACAGCCAAAGCATCAGAGAAAGGGTCTATTTGAAATGAATATTCTGTAAATATTTGAGTAAAATGAAGGGCAATGACGGTTGAATCTGAAACTTAAGGGTTTGCAGAAGACTTCTTGCAACATTTTGTTTTCACAATCGGTATTTGTTTCACATTCTTTGCCTAAACATTGCCAATTTTGACGTTTAATATTGCGAGTTTGACGTTTTGAGGAAAACTCCAAAATTGGTTTCTTTAACTGTCCATAACTTCTTTGTCTTTAAAGCTAGGGATCTAAATTTTGGTACAGAGTTCACTCTTTATAACACAAACACGCAAATTTGGTTGCCCTTACTTTGTTATTTACGGAGATATGAATTTTTTTTAGAAAGAATACACAAAATTTTCCATGAAAACCTGGGCCGGTTTTCCTGGCTAACGAACTTATCCAAGCCACTTACAAAAGGAAGGTACTCACCAAATATGATCAAGATTGGTCCATTATTTTTTGAGTTATCGGTCGTGTGTATATATATATATATATATATATATATATATATATATATATATATATATATATATATATATATATATATATACAGAGCTCCTCATTAGCGAATTAAAAAAAATTCGCTAAAAATTACAAATAAATTTAATTACATTTATATCCAGGTTTTTATAAACGTAAAAAATAATAAAAAAATGAATTAGCTTAAAACTCATGATGAATGTTTATACTTGTTCTCAAAGAATAATTATTGAACAGCTTGTAATCGATACAAAAAAATTAAATCTTTTGAAGCAGGTATGAGTATGTTCTCTTTAATTCGAGGATTTTCACTTTTTTTTTTTTGAGGATTAAAATTTTTTTTAGTGAAATGTAATATAAGTAAAACACCAAAAGAGCAAGGCAATGCTAATCCGATCGTATTTAAATGTAGGTTTTCCTTTAAAGGAAAGATTAAATACTCTAAATAAAAAGAATGGGACTTTACACATTTCATTTATTAGTGTTGTTGAAAAGGGAATTTTCATTGTTAGCATATTGTATTTAATTATTGACTAATCATATGAGTCACTGTTCAGGTGTAGTTTATGGTAAATAAGAAATATGTGAAGTATCTACGCCAATTATTAGTCACTGTTCGTGGAAGGGGTAGAACGTAACAGATCTGTATACGGTACTAGTGTAGCAGGCAAATTAGATACTTGATATTGGTATCGGGTCTATGGAACCTTAAAACCCTTATTGATTAGTTTGTAATGATAGTGGATCCAAAAGTAATGACTACATACGAGTATTGAAAAAGTAACGACTGTGTGTCAATTTTTGACCAAAATTGGCATGACCCCTCTGCTCTATCCCCCCGACCTTATCCCCTACGACATCCTTTTATTTTGCTGATGATGATAAGGTGGAGAAAAAAATTTCGGGAGGCAGCAAGAGCGTTATAATAACGCATTTTCATAAGAGTTGTACACTATTATACGGCATATTACTAAAATTAATACTTTAAACTTACACAGATCTTGAAAATCGATTTTAGAGCTCCTAGTACGCGCACACTTGAAGAATTCTTTAGAAAGTGTTATCATCGATATTATTATCAAAAAATCTTGTGTTCTAACACCTTTTGAGAAAAATGCCCAAAACTCAATTTTCAATATGAAGCTAAAGAACTAAATTTTGCTATATCTGTAGATAGTGTTAGTTTCTTTAAAAGAAACATGTATTACAAATTTCATTAAAGTTATAAAGAAGATTTCCAAAAGGAAACTTAATTCATATTTAGAAAAGTAAAGTATCTGCCAAATTATAAACCTAGCAGTTATTTTTCCTTATTAATTGCCAGTATGATTTCGTTTAAGTTAACCTAATTAAACCGTTTTTTTCAATATCAACAATAACAAACTTATTTCAGACTGAAAGGTGACAAACTTATTCAGGCGTTTTAAACAAAAATGAGAACTTGTTCAAAACGTATGAAATCTGTGCACTATTGTTTCCCCAAATGTCAAAATAAAACTCACATTCATCGAGCTGGATTCGATGCCGTAACCTTCTGCTTATGAGGCAAGCGCGACGCCTCTCAGCCGTCTAGGCATAGGTCAACTATTGTTTTGTTTAGATAACATTACACTGGCTTCACACCCGGGATATATTCAAATTATATGTTACAATTAATTACAGAATTAGTAGAATTACCGTTGAAACACATCCCACGACTGTTTCAGTCTTATATATGACGTCTTATGTTTAAGTTTATGGATAAAAGAAGCTATTTTAGAACCATTTTTATAGAGACTAGGCTTGATTTTGTTTACATTTCTGCTATATATCTATGCTGTGCTAAAACTGTGTTTGGGGGCCGTTGTGTGTGTGTATGTGTGTGTTGCATGACGGGATGGTTTTCAATGTTTCAATCATCAACCACAGACTTTTATCCTAAAATTTTGCCTCGAATCATAACCACACCCAGTACGGCAAACCTATAGCTAATGGGGGCCGTTAATAAAGCTACAAATCTAATGTATTTTATTAATTGATTGAACCCCCCAGTTAAATAATAATCACTTGGCAAATTTTTAATTTCATATTGTCTGTCATTTTCCATAATTGCGGCTGAGATTTCACAATTGTTGGTTCGGGTAGTATATTTTCTGCCTGGTATATATTTAGTTTGGTTACCGATGATGTATGGTTTATACCTGTTGTAAGAATTATGTACGTGTGGCAGTTAACTACTCTGTCTGTCATGCATTGTACTTTAACCACTAAGTCGTTTCAATGCATATCTTTGGGATTTTATTTTTAATTTGGAAAAAACTCTAAATATTGTGTATCAAATCACGTAAAATTCACAACATAGGTTTATTTGCACTAATTATAGCCACGTGTAAAGTCTCATTCCAGTTACTCTGATACAAAAATATAGCGTTTTCAAAATGTTTTCCCTGATTTTCCACCAGAAAAACTTGTGCATAAGGGCTGATTAACGGAACTCTGCCTCGGTTTTCGCCCAAACAAGATTTTTGCAAAATGTGGGCGAAGTTATAAATATATATATATATATATATATATATATATATATATATATATATATATATATATATATATATATATATATATATGTAAATGTACATACATATAAAAATTTTAACGGACCGTGGTTTTGGGTTCTAGGGACCAAAATTCGCGCTCATCTGAAGAAATTTTTTCAATAGCTTTTCATCGTGGCCTTTCTATTAGCGAATTTTCTTAGTGATATTTTCACTAAGAAAATTCGCTAAAACGACAGATGCTATCAAGAATTTAAAAAATGTTACAATAATGGAATAAAAGATTAGACGTGCCAGCGGAGAGTAATTTGAAGGGTTGAGTGTTTAAAAAATAAATAGGTCGGTTTCTGCTTGTATGTGGGAGTTAGGAAGAGAATGAAAGTTCACAGATAAATGTAAAAATGTATTTTTATTTATTTATTTATTTACAAATCATCTAAGTACTTATTTAAGTTAATTTGACACAAATGTACTAAGTAGCACCATTCTACAACATATTTATCTATGTTAAAAAAATATACTTTGGTTCTTTTCTTCACAAATCTAAAATCAATGATCTACTTTATTATACAAAATATGTAAGTTAAAAATATGATCATCTCATTTTTAGTTTTTTAATAAACTGGAAGATATTCGGAAGCTATTTTATTCTACTACATTTAAAACTAACACTGCTATAATATGAAACTCATAATTTAAACGTAAAATTTTGATTTGCATTGTAAACTTCTTTGTTTTATTAACATTATGTCTAAAATTAAAAAAAAAATTGTAATTCTTCATTAAAGCAATTACTTGCTTTCTTAATTTATTACCACCTGTACATCTGATCTCAGGTTTTTTTATGACAAACTCATAGTATATATAAATTGTCTAACAGTATGTAAATACAGTTAAAAATATATTTTTCTGAACGTTAACACATTCAGAAAACTTTTAAGAAAACAAATATTAACCGATAAATAAAAAATCTGCGTAAAAAATGGAAGACCTTAGAAACAAAACAAACACTGCTGAATTCTTGTAACTCAACTCACAATTTCACTTTGCTTCAGATATTTTTACATGTTTAGAGCTAATTTTCACTGTTAAAATTATTCTGATACAATAACATATTCTGTTCTCTTTGATTTACAATTAACTGAAACAAAATTAAAAGCTCTTTAAAATAACAATTAATTCATAATGTAGCATATTTCACACAGTCTATAAAAACTTTTCAGCATTCTGTTCTTCGCCAGGTAAGGGCTAAGACTTACAGAAAAGTTCTTACTTCAATTCACACACGAAGCAGTTTTAACTAAGTTCGGCGAACCACATTTGATGAACTGTTTGTGCTGCTACAATTTTCAGGATCATTATTTTCAAAGTTCCTGTATAAAATAAATTTAAAGCATAGTCTACAGGGTTGTGTTTAATTTTTATACTCTTCAAACATATAGGATATTATTCATATTCGTACAATATACTAAAAGAGTTATATCCACTACAGTATATCCGGTTATAAAACAGAGTGTTCCATACATAATATCAGATTACTATCATTGACAAGCATATAGGTTATGTTGTGAGTGGGCCATTACAGTCCCTTCACTGCGACCTTAAGTTATATGACAAGCAAATAAGCAGGTGCAACTAATCTTACTGTTGCCGCATACTAAAGATAAGAAAGAGTATTAGCTAGATGAAACCAAATGTTGGCACAGCATTGCCGTATTGAGATGTTTGTTGTGTTTGTATGCTACTGTATTTGGTAACCTTAATGCATGGAAGGGGATATTAAGATAGTTCGCTGCTATAGTCTGGCAACAGTCTTGCACAGGATTTCAATCTTCACATGTAACGTGTACACGTCACACATTTATATTCCATTTTTAATTCAGTTAGCTTCTAAAGTTTGTTAAACAATGGAGCCCATATTTACATACATACAATGTTAATAAAAAATTAGTCTGACAACATTTATCAAGGGCTTTAAGACTCTTCTAGAGCTGCACACAGTCATCCACACTCAAAACACCTGCATACATGAAAAAGGAACATGTAAGACATGTTTAACAGGGTTCATAAATATACTAAACAGTAGTGGACCAAGTATGGAACCCTGCGGTACTCCCGATGTTATGTTATAGATGTTAGATTTGAAGCCCCAGACCTCAACAAACCTGTCACTGTCGGAAATTATAGTTCAGGAGACCAACGAGATCTAAATGCACTAAAATTGAAAAGTCTGAAACTTAGAAATGTCAAATCAGGATGCAGTAGTTCAAATGTCCTGGAGCTATCAGAAATGATTCAGCAGTATTCATTTCGCCAGAATTATTACCTGGCGCAAAGGAGATTCCCAATTTGCCTAATGAGGAAAGATGTGTTGAGTGTTCATGTGTTTATATTACTGATTTAGATTTAATTGTATTGAATGTGTATAGGTCGCCCGCGGGTCACTTTGGCGTTTATTTTTTTTTGGGGCGCTATTGAGGACGCTTTGCGGACCTTGTGAATTCATCACAAGAATGCCACCTTAACTGGTGACTTAAATGTGCATTTCGCTACCGTGGAGCCAAACACTATTGCACTGTGTGATATTTTGTCGAGCTTTGGTTTGCAGCAGAAAATACACGAGTCAACCAGGTTGAGCTCTTGCCTTGATAATATTTTTACTAGCACACATACGGGAGTGATTTCTTCTGGTTCTGTCGACCTTAATATGTCGGATCATCTTGGCCAGACCATAGAGCTCTCAGTACAGAATAACTCACAAAGAGGATTATCTCGCTCAAGCAGAGTATGTCGCCCAATAACACAGAGGGGACTGTGTGAGTTTTTTGCGCCGATATCAGAGTTTTCATGGGACTTTGCACAGGATGAAAGTGCTAACATTAACAGCAAATTTGAAGAGTTTATGCATGTTTTACAGCGGGCGTACTTAACTGCATTTCCAGAGAAGAAATATATAGTTCGCTCCTTGGTGATGCTTGTAGGCAGCATCCGGGCCCTGGAAATGAGGCAATATATAAGGAATACAGGAAAATATACCAGAAGGGTATCTGTAAGGCAAAAGTCAATGCAAATGGTGTATTGATAAGTTCTTCTGGAAACTGTCAAAACAATGTGGAAAGTTATCAACAAACATAGAAGTAATTGCAGAAGGAGTGACTGTGAGACTAAGATTTCATCTGAACAGTTTAATGAATATTTCCTGAATGTTGTTGATAACATAAGAAGCAAAATTTCCAAGTCAAATATTGACCCCTTGATATACCTACAACGGAATCAAGCATCACACAAGAGCTTCACATTTACTGAGGTGAGCTTTAATACTATATGTGATATTATAGATGAACTGAAAAGCAAGAGGGCCAGAGACATTTTTGGCTTGAGCGTGAACATTATTAAGTGTGTTAAGAATGTGTTGATAGTACCACTTACGAAGCTGATAAACCAGTGTTTCAGGGAGAATATCTTTCCAGACATCCTAAAAGATGCCTTGGTGGTACCACTTTTCAAAAAAGGTAATCCTGATGAAATAGAAAACTACTGACCTATATCTTTACTACCAGTTGTGTCAAAAATAATGGGAAAATGCATGGCAAAACAAATGGGAAAATTTTTTGAAGGAAACAACTTGTTCAGTGCATGCCAATTTGGTTTCAGACAAAACAAGGGGACTACGCTGGGCATTCTGGACTTGGTCTCCCATATTTTATATGCATACCATAATAACAGATATGATACTGTATTATTCTGTGACCTAAGTAAGGCCTTTGATTGTGTCTGCCACAGGACTCCTTGCAAAACTTGAGGCTTATAATTTTTGTGCTGATATTGTCGCTCTGGTGCGATCTTATCTGGAGCATAGACGTCAGTCGGTGCGGTGTGCTGTGGTGACATCGGGGAGGGGTGAGGTTTCTGCAGGGGTCCGTCCTGGGACCCATTTTGTTCCTAATATATATATATATATATATATATATATATATATATATATATATATATATATATATATATATATATATATATATATATATATATATAACGATCTGCCAAAGTGTAGCGGCTCTAGCGAGTTCACGCTGTTCACCGATGATACAACGATATCTGTCACTGCTGATAGCCTTGAGGGTTCCTTGGGGGGTCGGTGGCTGCTCAGGGTGAGGCCAGCCAATGGTTTGCAGCAAATGAACTACTGCTTAACAGAGAAAAGACAAATAGAATGGTGCATACAGACTTGGAGAATACTTCTCTAGCTTCACTGTTGGTTTTTAGTGGTGAAGGACGTAGCCAGCGCGTGAGCTAACTGGAGCAAGTGGCCCTTCGAATTCTGGAAGTTCTAGGATGTTCTTCAATGCTTCTGTGACTATAGTTTCGCTGCTTGACAGCATTTTCAGACAGATTAAAATTGAATTAGTACGAAATCATGACAACTACAAATAAATATCTGTTGCTAGGTTATGATATGATGTTTTGATCAAAAAATTTTATCAAATAGAAAATAAAATGAAACACAGATGACAGATGAGGTTTTCAAAATGTCTATGTGATGTATGTCAATATTTAACATAAAAACTAGAACTAGCCTATAATAACTATGATAACAGTTACAACAATAAAATAACTAAACAATAACAGTATAAAAGTAGTCTCTATACAACGAAAATATCGACATACATCAACTCATTATTTTATTACAACTTTTTTGAAATAATAGTTAAATTTATTTTCTTTGGCATATTTAATTAGAAAGAAGAATATCCAAGAAAGGGGAATTCATTAAATCAGTTTGCTCGTTTAAAACAAGGTAGTTATTGTCGCGTGTGTGCCTTTTGACTTCTAAAGCTTCAAAAAAGTCTAGTTTACGTTTGTCATCATAAAAATGTAGTGGTTCTATGCGGTTATTTATTGTAGGTCTATGTTCGGTATCAATAATATGTTTTGCAAATGTAGATTTGTCAGCGTGGTTATTTCTAAATGCAGAAATATGTTCTTTGTATCGGGTGTTAAAATTTCTAGAAGTTTGACCTATGTAGATTGCGTTACAATGTGTACAAGCTAATTTATAAACTCCAGCTTTTGTCAGGAAACAAGATTTTTCTTTCGCGTTAAATAACAAATCACGCGTCGTGTTGTAAGATTTAAAAGCTACCTTTGTATTTGTACAAGTGTTTAAAATTTTTGAAATGTTTTCTGAAATGGTTCCAAAATAAGTTATCGAAACGTATCTGTTGTCTTCTTTGTCTCTAATATTTGGATAAATTAAATTAATCGCTAATTTGTATTCTTTTCTCTCTATCATTTTATCTATTATTTTAACAGAGTAGCCATTATTAAATGCTGTTTGCTTAATTATTGAAATTTCTTTTTCAAAATTGTTTTGTGACATAGGTATTGAAAATGCACGATGTATCATAGAATGATAGGCTGACAGCTTTTGTGAAAAAGGGTGACATGAATCGTATGGTATGGTTGTGTCAGTGTAAGTTGGTTTCCTATATATTGAAAAGTTAAATGAATTATTTTCTAATTTTCTAATTGTTAAGTCTAAAAAGTTTATACAACTGTTAGCTTCTTCTTCTAGAGTAAACTTAATATTTGTGTGAAAGCTATTAATAAAATTTAAAAATTCATTTAATTCTGTATGACTACCTTGAAAACATGCTAAAATATCATCTACGTATCTGTACCAAAAGACAATATTATGTGAAAGTTCTGATGTTAAAATTTGGTTTTCTAAGTTTTCCATAAATATGTTGGCTAATAAAGGTGACAACGGACTACCCATAGGCAGACCTTCATTTTGCATATAAATTTTATCATTAAATTTAAAATAGTTTTGTTTTATACATTCATTAAAAAGATTCATCATTTCTTGTCTTTTTATGACATTTACGTTCTTTTCTATTAAAACGTTTTCTAATAGAGGTAAACATTAAATAACTTAATTATTCCCACAAATAGTAAATTAGTTTCGTTTGATGTTTGTAGCATGTATTCTAAGATACCCCCTAAAGAATGTTTACCTCTATTAGAAAACGTTTTAATAGAAAAGAACGTAAATGTCATAAAAAGACAAGAAATGATGAATCTTTTTAATGAATGTATAAAACAAAACTATTTTAAATTTAATGATAAAATTTATATGCAAAATGAAGGTCTGCCTATGGGTAGTCCGTTGTCACCTTTATTAGCCAACATATTTATGGAAAACTTAGAAAACCAAATTTTAACATCAGAACTTTCACATAATATTGTCTTTTGGTACAGATACGTAGATGATATTTTAGCATGTTTTCAAGGTAGTCATACAGAATTAAATGAATTTTTAAATTTTATTAATAGCTTTCACACAAATATTAAGTTTACTCTAGAAGAAGAAGCTAACAGTTGTATAAACTTTTTAGACTTAACAATTAGAAAATTAGAAAATAATTCATTTAACTTTTCAATATATAGGAAACCAACTTACACTGACACAACCATACCATACGATTCATGTCACCCTTTTTCACAAAAGCTGTCAGCCTATCATTCTATGATACATCGTGCATTTTCAATACCTATGTCACAAAACAATTTTGAAAAAGAAATTTCAATAATTAAGCAAACAGCATTTAATAATGGCTACTCTGTTAAAATAATAGATAAAATGATAGAGAGAAAAGAATACAAATTAGCGATTAATTTAATTTATCCAAATATTAGAGACAAAGAAGACAACAGATACGTTTCGATAACTTATTTTGGAACCATTTCAGAAAACATTTCAAAAATTTTAAACACTTGTACAAATACAAAGGTAGCTTTTAAATCTTACAACACGACGCGTGATTTGTTATTTAACGCGAAAGAAAAATCTTGTTTCCTGACAAAAGCTGGAGTTTATAAATTAGCTTGTACACATTGTAACGCAATCTACATAGGTCAAACTTCTAGAAATTTTAACACCCGATACAAAGAACATATTTCTGCATTTAGAAATAACCACGCTGACAAATCTACATTTGCAAAACATATTATTGATACCGAACATAGACCTACAATAAATAACCGCATAGAACCACTACATTTTTATGATGACAAACGTAAACTAGACTTTTTTGAAGCTTTAGAAGTCAAAAGGCACACACGCGACAATAACTACCTTGTTTTAAACGAGCAAACTGATTTAATGAATTCCCCTTTCTTGGATATTCTTCTTTCTAATTAAATATGCCAAAGAAAATAAATTTAACTATTATTTCAAAAAAGTTGTAATAAAATAATGAGTTGATGTATGTCGATATTTTCGTTGTATAGAGACTACTTTTATACTGTTATTGTTTAGTTATTTTATTGTTGTAACTGTTATCATAGTTATTATAGGCTAGTTCTAGTTTTTATGTTAAATATTGACATACATCACATAGACATTTTGAAAACCTCATCTGTCATCTGTGTTTCATTTTATTTTCTATTTGATAAAATTTTTTGATCAAAACATCATATCATAACCTAGCAACAGATATTTATTTGTAGTTGTCATGATTTCGTACTAATTCAATTTTAATCTGTCTGAAAATGCTGTCAAGCAGCGAAACTATAGTCACAGAAGCATTGAAGAACATCCTAGAACTTCCAGAATTCGAAGGGCCACTTGCTCCAGTTAGCTCACGCGCTGGCTACGTCCTTCACCACTAAAAACCAACAGTGAAGCTAGAGAAGTATTCTCCAAGTCTGTATGCAGTATGGACAAGTTTCACCAAGTAAGGGCAACAACAATCAATGAAATAGAATGGTGTTCTCTATGAGGCAACTTGACGAGACAGGAGCACTGTTGGGAGAGCACAAGATTTCTGGGTGTTGTCATTGACCCAAGGCTTCTGTGGGACAAACATGTTGACTCAGTGGCTGGTAAACTCTCGAGGGGCCTGTTCTTGCTTCGGAGCCTGGTTGGCAGTGCTTCGGTTCCTGTTCTGAGGCAAACATATTTCGCCACTTTTCACTCGCATCTTTCTTATGCTATCTTGGTTTGGGGTCATGCTGCTGGTGCTAAACGTCTCTTTGGGCTCCAGCGTAAGGCTATACGTGTGATGTGTGGTGCAGGTTACAGGGATGATTGTAGAGCGCTCTTTGGACACATGAATATACTTACATTACCAGCACTCTATATCTTTGAAAATTTGATGTACATCAAGGAGAATGCGGGTGAATACCAGAGTCACCGAGATATCCATACCTATGGTACGAGACAAAGGGAGAACATTGTGCCCTTCTATTGGCGACTGGAGAGGTGTTGGAGTGGGACTGGCTACTGGGCAATTAAGTTATACAATAAAATACCTGCTTATATCAGAAACTTGCTGTTGCCGAAGTTTAGGAACAGAGTGAGGGAAATACTGTTGTGAAATTCCTTATATTCAGCGGAAGAGTTCTTGAGGTTCGAGTTTTAGAATTTAGAAGTGAAGTTTTCCAGGGTTTCTGGATGATTTTATGTTTAGCCTTTTAAATGATTTTAGGTGATTTTATCTGTATTGTTTGTGACCTGTGCATATTGCTGTGTGTAATCCTGGCACTAATAAATTATTATTATTATAAATTACTTCCTTTCGTTCAGTTTAGATCTGAACAGACCATCCCTCCCATAGCCCCCATCTTGTTAACTAGAACAGAATGATTTAGACAACAACGAAAGCCTTAAATAGATCAACCTGTGAAGAACAGTCAAGAGTAGATGCAATGAACTGAGCAATTCCAACTAAATTTGTCACAGTCGAACTCCCTGGCAAATTATTCAATGTTACCTCATCCTCTTCTCCAGAATCTCCGTCAGAATTCCCATGCATCATTAGCAGGTGGTATTATAATATTATTTGGTGGCTCTGGCATCAAATCAGGGTTCTCTGCATACTCAAGCAGTTCATTAAGAGAAACTGGCTGGTGTCTGTATCTTAAAGAAACAGAAAATGCTATATAATTTATTTTCTTACAAAAATAGTGCATAATCCTACCGTTCCTTTAAAATAACACTAATATTCACATGATGAAAACTAGAAAACAGAGTAAGATAAAATCTGAAATCACATGACATACTAAATACTACACCATCTGTGACAGTTATGTGCTAAAATCCCACGGAAATATAGACAAATATCAATAATACTTATGCCCACATGTCCACTGTTTCAATGCAATAATACCTGCACAAAATTATTTTACAACTAAACTTTTTAGGTAATCCGTAGACAACTAAACTGCACAAATTAAGATCACTCTACCTTATCTTATCAACGCCATCTAGAAATAACGGCTATAAGCTGAAACAGAACAGTATTTTTCAGATGTTCCTTATAAGGAACAGTAGCTTCATTTGGGTTAATATAAATTTAAAATACAGCCTCAGTAGTGATGACAATGACCAGGACTCCAGCAAAATGTACAGGATTTTACATATTTTATTTATATATGCCAATTTTTTTAACCTAGCATATTTCTTGTTAAACTTTCATTCCTTCTTTCCCCTACTTACAAGATCTTGCATAAAATAATAATAATGCTTTATAAAATTACACAGTATGCTGTATAAAAACCTCACACCAAATGTTCTCATTAAAAAAGTCACTTTTAATTTTTTATTATTGCCATTTCTTAAGAAATCTGTGCTCTGCCAACACTTCTGCCACAGCTATTTGTTTTAATATTATCTTTAATACACAAATGAGTTTGTTTTATGGCTACATTATTTAACTATTTGTGATTGCATCTGCACAAAAATTCTGACTTGCAAATATAGTCGGGACACCTAGTGCAATTATTATTTTCATTAAAATTTATATTAATTGTTTGACGAACTCTAATACATACAAAATAATGTTTCCAAAAATATAATGTTGCCAATTTTGCGATCAACACTCTTTTTTGTGACCTGCTTCTGGATTTTGAACCCCGCCACGCTTGATTCCCCAAATGCATCAAACGGTATGTATGAATCACTTTCTATTATTTCCGGTATAAACTATAGTAAACTATATAAAATAATTAAGACACTGAAAATCCATAAATTAAATAAAAAATTATTTTAATACATTACATATGAGATTTACAAATTTATAACTAAAATACTTAAATGAAAAACAGATAATAAAACCACATGTTTTGGTGTATACACAGTATGATGCAAGCAGGGGTTTGCAGCCTTTGTTGCAGGACATAAAAATAATAACATAAGCATAGGTGGTCATGCAGGAGGATTTTTCCTACCTGACGATGCCATAAAGTCAAAACCAGTCACAGATACGATAATAATCTATTGTAAAGCCAGAGAGAAAGTTTCTACATATGTAGTTACTATTGTTTCGTTCCTATTACCTCTGGAATATAGTGGTTGAATAATATAGTTGAAAATTTATTATAGTATCAACAAATTTGCCGCTATCTATGTTAAGGTTCGAACTATGAACAAAAAAAAAAAACGAAATATCTCGGGCTCGACAACACAGATTTTTTTTTCATTTTCTGTCTTCTTTTATCTAATGGCAATCAATATATTTAAGATCTTCGCATTTTAGGCGTACCTGTTCACCTATCTCTCACCATAAGCTCACATATTTCTAGCGGCATTTCAAACGTAAGTACACAAGATTTTCCGAGATTCAAAGACAACGTCATTTTAAGTGCTTCGTATCTTGTAGCTAATTGTTAATCTCATCGTAGTTCTAGTGTTTATAAGTGGGAATATGGCCGAGGCTGATACAAGTGCTTTCCATAAAAATAAACGGATCATTTTGACTTCAGAGGTCAAAGTTTTATTAAAAAAACAGATCTGAATTTATCTGTGACACAAGCAGTAATATCATGCAGCAGCTTAACAAAAATGGGACAGACCAGCATATATAAAGCTATTAAAGAAAAAGTTCGGGACGCAGCAAGAGCGTTATGGTAGTGATTTTTTATTAAATGCTTCAAATTTGAATAACGCAATTTTCTATAAACTTAGAAAGTTGAATTTTGCTATGTAGTAAGGTTTTTCTCAAGGCAACATATCCACCAAATTTCTTTAAAATAGCTTTGTAGTTTTCGAAAAAAAAAAGTTTTTCGAAATAAAACTCAAAATTTGAATAACTCAATTTTCTATAAACTGAGAAAGTTGAATTTTGGTATGTGGTAAGGCCTTTGCTAAGGAAATATATCCACCAAATTTCATTAAAACAGTTTTGTAATTGTCGGAGAAAAATTTTTTTTTCGAAATATATATATATATATATATATATATATATATATATATATATATATATATATATATATATATATATATATATATATATAAACATATAAAAAGTGAAACTAACCCCGGATATGGGTTCTAGGGGTCCTAGTTCGCCCTCATTTGAAAAAATGTTTGTGAAGTCTCACTTCTCTCTATTAGTGATTTTTGTTTTCATAAAAATTCACTAAAAAGAAGATACCACTCCTGTCACAGAGGAAAAACGTGGAAGGAAAAAGACTATTCTTGATAAGAACACAAAAAGTTCAATTAGTCGGAAAGTTCATTCGTTTTTCTTTAGAAATAAATTTCAAACTTAAAAAAAAAAATTCAACTGCTATCGAAGCAGACTCCGATATGCCAAAAGTATCAGGACGAGTGATGATGCTAAGTCTACATTCTATGAATTTCCGATTCATGACAAGACATCGGAAGAGTATTCTTTTAGAAAAAAAAAAGACTGCTTTATGGCGGCATAAGTATTTGGAAAAACTTCGCCAATACAGGCTCGAGAATCGTCAAATTTACTTTATGGATGAAACTTGGCTAAACGAAGGTCATACCGTTTTGAAAGTTTGGCAAGATCTTAATGTGACAAACAGTCGACAAGCGTTTTTGGAAAGATGGTCTACAGAGCTGAAAGCTCTCTCTGGCAAAGGAAGACGCTTGATTGTTACTCATATTGGCAGTAATGATGGTTTTCTCGAAGGTGGTGCTGCAATATTCGAGTTCAAGAAAACAGGGGATTACCACGAACATATGTACGCTACGCGTTTTGAAGGTTGGTTTGCTTCAGTTTTACCACAGTTGGAAGCGGGTTCTGTGGTCGGTTAGAGTCGTTACAAACATCCAGCTGACGGAAGGGACAAATTATCGACTGGCTTGATAGTAAAGGTATTGCTCATGAAGAAGCCATGCTTAAAATTCAATTACTCCAATTACTTCATGCAGTCACAAACAATCCTTTATAAAATATGCCATAGATGAACTACCCTTAGAACATGGGATTAGAGTTCCATCGTTTACCACCCTATCAATGTGAGCTAAACCCCATTGAATTTATTTGGGCTCAGGTAAAATCTGAAGTAGCAAGAGAAAACAAAACCTTTAAGTTGGGGGAAATAAAGGAAACTTGCATTTGGGATCCAGATGTACGAATTGATATTATGTACAGCCTTTAACCATTGCTGTTAGGCAAAGTAGTAGTAGTGATAGTGATACCGAATCTGGTACTAATTCTGAGGGCCTTATTGACATTTAGTCAGTCATATTGTGTCACCGAAGATAGCATGTGTATGGATTGAACTGAACTATGTCTTCACATTTAGCAGATGCGCTTCTTATTATTTTGGTTAGTGACTGGTTAACAGTGACTATAATCTCTGTTTTAAACTAGTTGTGATTTTTGTTGTGTTACCAAAAAAACTGCAAATGTTATCCAAAACACTCGGTTAAGCTTCATTTCATTGCTTATTTTTAACTGATTTAATTTTTAAAAAAGAACAAATAAAACCCTTAATTTTTCGATAATATTTCTATTTAGTGCATACATTAGTTACTTATAATGCGCGCCTATCTTTCACCTCTCATATGCAAAAATGTATTTTTTTTTGTTCTTCGCCATATTTTGATACTGAAGTATAGGTCCATTAGCCACAAACTGTTGTATTAAGATAGGGAAGAGATAAGAAACGGTTTATGACTAACAATGCTAGCAACAAAATTGAGGATTACAGCATAACAAATTTATTGAATGCCTTACTTTATTAATGATACTATTTTTAAAAACTACAAAATCTAAATCCAGGTAATTTTGATCAATCATCAAAACTTGTCATAAAAATAAAATTAAATCAATAATAATAATTCTTTTAATTCTTCTATCGTTAAAATTAGAACAAATGTGTGGTAGATTTACAATATATATATATATATATATATATATATATATATATATATATATATATATATATATATATATATATATATATATATTGTTTTAATATTTAAAAATTGATTTAAATGGCCACGACCATCTCAATTTTAAAACAAATCTAATAATAAAACTAAAACATGTGGTTTTATGCAAATAAGACAAAAATTATAATCGGTATTTTAAATGATAATAAAATTATTAATCACTGGATGAGTGTAAATCAATCACTATTTTACTAAAATCGAAATTAAATTAAAATTACGATATCTAACAGTCATACACAGTATATCACAATGAAATAATATAAAAAAAATCGTTACTAATGCTGCCTGGATGTAAGTATATATTTACACAAAATTATAGGACTATTCAGGAACTGCTTGCTGCCTCAGATAACTTTCTCTAGCTATCCTCTTCAATTGTTCGGACATTGCTCTACCCGCTTCCATGACCATGCTGTAGAACTTTCCGTTCTTGTTCTGCAATAGAACATGTGGATGGTCGAACTCCACCATGGTACCTGCTTCCATCACCAGTACCTTGTCTGAATCCATGATGGTGTTAAGTCGATGTGCCACTGTTAATACTGTACAGTCTGCAAACTTCTTTCTGATTGTTTTTTGAATCAAAGCGTCAGTTCTGCAAAAGAAAGTATATAGCAATGTTAAAACAGAAGCTGATCGATACATTTGCCTACAACAAACTGTGATGCTATCATGAAATAACGTTAAATGAGACGACGTTATGCGAGGACTTACTGTATTTGAAATGGATTTTCTGTAATTATTTTAGTAAAATGAAGGACATTGACGGTTGATGCTGAAACTTATAGGTTTGCAGAACACTCTTCTTGCAACATTTTTTATCATAATCCGTATTTGTTTCAGGTTCTTTGCCTAAATATTGCCAATTTTGACGGTTCAAATCGCGACGTTTTGAGGAAAATTCCAAATTTATTTTCTTTAACTGCCCATAACTTTTTTGTCTTTACACTGACAGACCTAAATTTTGGTACATGGTGCATCTTTATAATACAAATACGTGTACCAAATGCTGTTGCCCTTACTTTGTTATTTCCGGAGATATAATTTTTTTTTAAATAACAAAATTTTCTGGGTAAACCTGGATCGATTTTCCTGGCTAACTAACTTATCCAAGCCACCAAAAGGAAGGTATTCACCAAATTTAATCTAAATTGGCCCATTATTTTTTGAGTTATTTGTATTATATATATATATATATATATATATATATATATATATATATATATATATATATATATATATATATATATATATATATAGCTATAAATAGCAAATATGCCAGAAAAATAGAAACTTTTATTGTGGAGAAAAACGAGCCATGTATATTAAATTTATGCATCCTAATATTTAAATGCCCTGTATATTTAAGAGTGTTATGGTTAAATAAGAAATATCATGAGAATTGAATGAATACAGAACAATGCTTTGTTTTTACATATAGTGTTTTGGGTTGACTAGTAAATATCCTTTATAATATAAAGAACACAGAACAATGCCTTGTTTTTACTTATAGTGTTTTGCTTGAAGAAAATCAGTTTTATTTGATCCTAGTGAATAAATAAATGTACAGTATGTATAGTCACAGTAGTATTCAAGTTAATTTTTTTTATTGTCAGTAAATTATAAATTCTAAAAAAGACACACAGTGTTTGTTAGAAGTGAAACGCGGGGACGTTTTTTTTTTCTATAAGTGTAACTAATAAGAAGTTGGACAATGGAATATGCAGGGCTGATGAACTTTGTTTTACACAGCCTGCATCCAAAAGGAGATTGTTTTTGTGTGAGAGAGTTAGATATTTAAACTAAACAGCGGCAATGCGAGTTGGGCATTCCATAACAGACTGCGGCAAAGTGCGTTACAGTAAAACATTCGATTATAAACTGCCAGTGCAGTAAAAGATATTTAGTGTGAAACCGGGAAAGCATAAGTGTAATTAGCACTCGATTTTAAACTGTCTTATATATATATATATATATATATATATATATATATATATATATATATATATATATATATATATATATATATATATATATATATATATATATAAGATGGCAAGTAATCAGCAATAACAGTGAAGGTATAAGAAAATTTTCCACACAAGGGGCTATCCAAAATAAGACCGATATCAATTGATTGCCCAATGAAATGGTGGCAGTGATAAAATCCAAACAGGAGATCCAATGGCGAATAATAATACAGATCTCAATGAAGAACCAATTAGAGACACTAACCAGTAAGTCAATCTTGTGTATATTGAAATTATAAATGTGCAGACTTTTTTATATTGTGTTTAGTTTTAAGGATTTCAGTAACATTGATGAATTTTGTGTATGTTTAGAAGATTAAGGAAGATATGCCTATAAAGGCCGAATTAATAGAGCATAGTTTATTTAATTCATTGTTAAAATAAGATATGGATTTGTGTGATTTATTGACAACGATCAATAATAATTTTTGATATAGCTATAACCAGAAATAAAACATTATAGCTTGTATTAATATAGTCTGATTAATTTGACCCATATATAAAAATAGTTTCACCAAATAAGGCTATATTCATTATCAATTAGAAGAGTAAAATCAATAAAAACTCAAATATTTTAACGAAATTTCTACACAAATAAGGTACACCAAAACAAAAATGCTAGCAAAATTTCAGAACTCTACCTATGAGATAAGAGAAAAATTTACAGATACAGCGGTAAATAAACAAATATTGGCATAATTTCACTTTCATCAATGTTAATACTTTAAATATAGAGAAAGACCCATAATAATTAAAATTCTCATGCTTAACAATTAAAAGGGTTGAAAATATCATAGCAATATATATATATATATATATATATATATATATATATATATATATATATATATATATATATATATATATATATATATATATATATAAACAAATAAAAAATTTAACTGACCCTGGATCTGTGTTCTAGGGGGCCTAATTAGCGCTCATTTAAAGAAGTTTTTTCAAAATTCAAAAGTCGGGTTCTCCTCATTAGTGATTTTTTTAAAAGAAAATTTACTAAAAAGGTGGGATTTTTTTCCTGGAAAAACTCATTACCTTGCACTTAAAGATGTTGATGCTAAGAAGATTCCGATCACACCATGCATACACCCTGTCAATATCTCACTGAAGGGCACAGCAGCCCTGAATATAACCAATTTGTGCATACAGTTTAAGGTCATTCGCAAAGAGGAGCCGAGGTACACTCGAGGCATATCTAGATCTCTATACCGTAATTATTTATCTTTTTGTGTACATATCATACAGAGTGTTATATAATTTAGTAGGAACTCTGGCTGATAATTCCGACAATAAAATAAATATAAATCAGCTCTCAGGAAAGCATGGTACAACTGATGCATAATGATACATAACCCAACACTTACAAATCGTCAAATGTTTTCAGAAGTAAACTTCATAAGATAATAAGTTAGAAAATGGATAACACCATTGGAAATTACTTACTGAGGATCCACATTGGCCGTAGCTTCATCAAGCATGAGCACCTTGTTGTTCCTGATGATTGCTCTGGCTAAACAAATTAGTTGTCTCTGTCCCACACTATAGTTCGATCCTCTATCCATAACCCTGTTCTCTAATCTGTTGATTATATTAGCTGGATCTTTAAGTTCGACCTCTTCGATGGCCCTGTAGAGGTCAGCATCGTTGTACTCTTCAAAGGGATCAAGGTTATACCTCAGAGTACCAGAGAATAGTACTGGATCTTGAGGTATGATGGAAATGCGAGTACGCAGGTCTTGGAGCCTTATGTCTTTAGTGTCGATTGCATCTATTTCAATTTCACCATGGACATCGGCTAGTCGGAAGAGTGCTGATATCAGGGATGATTTTCCTGCACCAGTACGACCCACAATACCAACCTGTAAATTAGTATTACAGAAATTTCAAATTAACTTAAATCAATTAGCGAATATTATAATAGACATTAAACCACAGGAAAAAATTGTAATTTCACAAAATAAACAGTAAAATAAAAAAACAAAAAGAAAAAGTGGAATAAAAAGGTCTGGCTTTTAAGGAACTATGATGATATTCAGGAAGTAAAAAATAAAAAGGTTTGGTAAAAAATAACCAAAACATTTGGCAAAACTTCACATGAGATAGCTTATTAGGATCAGACACAGTGTTTTGGTCTCACGATCATTCTTGATGATCACTAGACAAAAACTTTGTCTATGTTGCAGATTATACATACCACAGTCAGTTTTACATATTCCAATTGCTGATGGATAAAGCCTACCACCTTACGTGCGCGTTGATACTATTTTTACCTTGTGGGTTTTCCCAGGGGTGAATAAGGTGGTTGGTCAGGGATGGAAGCCATTTTAGGCACTTTCTCCTTCCCTCTATGTTCTGTGGGGGTGAATCGTGATGTGGTTTTCCATTCCCCTAGCTTTTTAGTTAGGAGAACTGGGCATCTTATAGGGGAGAACAGGAGGGTGACACAATGGTCATTTTCTGTTTTTTTTCCAAAACCTGATTGAGATTCTCCTTCCACTGAACTTCTACAGGAATGCATTTTGATGTGGTTTCCTCTTCCCCTAGATTTTTATTTTTAGTTAGGCGAACTGGGCATCTTATGGGGGAAAACAGGAGGTGTGGCGGGTTGGCCATTTTCTGATTCTTTTTTTCCGAAACCTGCTTGAGATTTTCCTTCCACTGAACTTCTGCAGAGGTGCATTTTGATGTGGCTTCCTCTTCCCCTAGATTTTTATGTTTAGTTAGGCGAACTGGGCATCTTATGGGAGAAAACAGGAGGGGTGGCGCGATGGCCATTTTCAGATTTTTTTTTCCGAAACCTGCTTGAGATTCTCCTTCCACTGAACTTCTGTATGGGTGCATTTTGATGTGGTTTCCTCTTTCCCTAGATTTTCAGTTGGGCGAACCGGGGGTTTCTTGGGGGAGAAAGTAGAGGGTAGGGCGATGTCCGCTTTCTGATTTTAAAACATGCTTTAAACCATCGCTGTATGCATAAACAACAAGAGATATGTTATGGTTTGAACCCCCAAGAAAGTTAGGGGAACTGTGCGATGCAAATAAGATTAAAGAGAAGTATAAAAAGTAGCTTTACGAAGCTCAACTAAGCTTTTTCGCATCTTGCATTTATATTTCCTTTAAATTTGTTTGCGTTCCCAGCACCCCTATTTACTCAAGGTCCTGCAACTTTTGTGGGGATTGAAAACATCACATTTTTCTTGTCGTTTATGTATACAAAGGTAAGCATTTTGATCAAAGAATGAAACCAAAATTTCTTACCTTATCTCTAGGATTTATAATTATATTTAGATCCCGCAAGACTAATGGCGCGGCAACTTCATATTTCAACCCCATATCTCTAGAAACTAGAGGGTAGGGCGATGTCCCCTTTCTAATTTTTTTTTCTAAAACATGCTTTAAACCACCTCTGTATGCATAAGCCATGAGAGATATGTTATGGTTTAAACCCACAAGAAAGTTATGGGAGCCAGAGTGAACAGGGGAACTGCGCGAGGCAAATAAGATTAAAGAGAAGTATAAGTGCGAAATGTGAAAAAAGCAGCTTTACGAAGTTCAACTGGGTTTGATGGTGTCAGTGGAAGGATGTTGCAGTTAACTGTTGATTTCTGTGCTGCTCTTTTGACACATATTATAAATTACTCTGTGGAGTGTGGTGTGTTTCCTGACTTGTGGAAGGTATCAGTGGGTATACTGATCCCGAAGAATAACTCTCCAAAGTCACTAAGTGATTTTCGTAATATAAACTTGCAATCTCTGTGCCTTCTAAAATTGCTGAAGGGGTGATTAACAAACAGTTGTCGGAATTTGCTGAAAGTATTATACCTTCTAAACAGTCTGCCTTTAAACGTGGTCATAGCCAGAGCTGTCAAAATATTTATTAAAAGTACTTCAAGTTCAATTACCAAGTATTTACATTTTTAAGAAGTACTTCAAGTACAAGTACAATTTAAAAAAAAATGTACTTCAAGTTTCAAGTACATATGAAATATACTTCAATTATTGCTAAGTAATTTACTTGCAGTAAATAACTGTTAATTGAAGTATCGAAATATTTCAAGTACGTAGAAATACTTGAAGTATCGAAATATTTCAATTACATAGAAATACTTGAAGTATCGAAATACTTCAAGTACGTAGAAATATTCGAAGTATTAGAATATGTAAAGAAAGTTTCAGATAATTATTATTTATTTGAGTATCGATTAGAAAAAGTATTGCTTTAAATACACATACCTAATGCAAATTAAAGAGCAGTATCACTAAATTTAAATGTTTAATCAAAACATTAAATATTTAAAATAAGGTAATTGAAATAAAAGAATTAAAATAAAAACAGAAAAAATAATTATTTATTATTAAAAAATACATAAATAAAATAACCATTTCAGTTAACTAATATTAACATAAAATAAACACCAGCATAAATATTACAAAATGTTGAACATAAACTATGCTGAATCTGAATATTGCATCCAATTCGATTTTAGAATAACAAGTTGTTCAAAATGTAAATCGGATAAAGCATGTCTTCGAGGTGCATTAATTATTTGTGCAAAAGAAAACAAACGTTCCACAGGTGCGGATGATGGAAGGCATGTATTATATTTGAAAAATAATTCTTTTATTGTGGGATACCTATCTAAAGATTGAATTTCTATACCTGGGTCGTTTATGTATTGTAATATTTCGAGCTCTAATTTACTTTTTAAATTTGAACTGGGTTTAGTAGATTCCAGTTCAAAGAACTCATCAATTTCTGTCGCTTTTGTTTGGTATTCTGTATCTATTATTTTCTCAGAAAAATTTAGTTTCTCTGTCATTTCGAGCACAATTTTGGGAACCATTTCATTAAGCTCGGATAGGTTATAAATACCATCAAAATTTTTAATCCATCTTAATTTAAATTGAGGTACACTAAACGTTGCTACAATAGCATCTCTTGCTTCTGAACTTGTTAAATCAAAAAACTTTGAAAATCGTTTAAGAAGTGCTGTTCGACATGCTTCTAAGATAATTTGTATACCAGTCGACCCAGTTGTGTTTAACTTCTCTGACTTTAATCTTTCAAATTTTTTGTAAAGGGATCCTAATGTAGGTAATAGAAATCCATAGAATGTGGTTTTATCACCTTGTAATATATCTAAGGCATTCGCAAGAGGTTTAAGTATTTCACAATAATCATTTAAATATTGTACCTCATTTTCCTTCAGCATTTGATTTTCTATATTGAGTTCTTTAAAAAGTGTTGGTAATTTATCTTTGTCTCTTAAAATTTGAGACACAGCGTCGTAAAAAGAGTTCCACCGTGTGGCACCAGGATAACTTAAAGTATGACCTAATATATTTTGAATGATTTCGCAACTTTTAGGTCGACCTGCCATTTTCCATAAGACGTTGCATTTAGCGATAACATTCGTGTGTCTAGTTCTCAGATTAACATTTTTTTGAATTGCATTGTTTACATCTGTCGTGGCGATCAAATTCAATGTATGGCTAGCACATCTTACATGGTTGGGTAGTTCTAGAGAGTAATCCGGTATTTCAATAAATTCAACAGTATCATCTTCTGGCTCATCTGCTATATTTTCTTCGGTTCCTTCGTCCTCTCTTTGAAAGAATGATGCGTTTACTCCAAATTCCTTAAAGGCTTTTACAAAATTCGAACCATTGTCGGATACTGTAGCAACTAGTTTCCCATTTAAGTTAAATTTTGTATGAATTTCCTCGAGGAATTCGGCGATCTTATCATGAGTGTGACTACCCACAATCCTCCTGCAGGACAAAGCTGCAGAATACCTCTCAAAATTTTTGTTTAACCAGTGACACGTAAGACCAAAGAAACTTCTTCTTTTAGAGGACCATATGTCTGCAGTTGTGCATACATAATCGGCTTGAGCTAAATCATTTTTAATTTTTGCCACCACTTCTCTATACATGACGTCAATTTTCTTCATTGCCGTGTTTCTTGAAAACAAATTAACCCCCATACCATCAAAAAGACGAACAAATGATGGATTATCAATAATGGATACCGCAGACATTGTATTTACTATAAAATATATAACCCTCTTTTCAAAAGCATGTTGTTCTACCTTTGCTATCGTATTGTTTGAAAAACTGTCCGTAATTTTCTTCTGCTTTTTTTGTTGCCCTTGCGCTTGTCCTTGTTTCAATATCTCTTCTGTTGAAGTACCCTGGTCCTCGAACAATTCATGATGTTGCCTTTTAAGCACCTTGTATGACGAGTATGACTGCATTGCGTTTATGTTGCCATGAGCATTTTTGAGGTGTTTTAAAAAGTTTGTTGATACACCTAAAGCACCTTTTACTGACACTTTTGCAGGAAGGCATAACTGACAATCTGCCTGTATTTTATTTTCAAGGGAACTAGTTACTTTGAAAAATTTGCCATCTAGGTATGGACATTTTTCTATTTTTGACTTCATTTTTTGTGTTAGTGGTGTTGTTGACTGTGGTAAATAACTAGTGTTCTTATTTGCACCAACCGCCGAAAATGATGAAGATGAAGATGTTACTTGCTTCTGTACCCTTATGGATTTTACATTAAAATAATCTGGGATGTTTCTTTTATCTTCTGATGCCTCCCTGGCCTCCCATTCCGGTGTATATGTCGGATCTTCTACATCAGAAACATCTATGGAAACTAGAGAAGATATGGAATCTTCTTTACTTTCAGATAATATTTCATCCGCCATATTCTTTCTGAAAAAGTGTTTAACATCCTTCAATATCTATAATTATAAAAAAAATTGCAAATTTTTCAAATTTGATATAAATATCAAATTAGTATAATAAACACCGGCCTTTTATAAATATCTAGTATTTTATATAAATATCTCTATTCTAAAGAATTCATGTGATAAGAAAGTTTAAGCAATTTTTTTCACATTTCTTATTTGATTTGGATTTTTTTGTAATTCTATATTTGGCGTTATAAAATCTAAAGATAAAGATACCATATGATTATTTCATACACCATTCTATCTTTAGTTGCAAATATCTACAAAATTAAGACGCGAATCAAACAAATCATTTTTTTAATCTTTAAATAAATTAAAATCTGTAATAAAAAATTGTAATAAAACCGTCATTATAATACAATATTCTTTTCTAACCGTGTAGTCTTATAGCAAACTCAGTAGCCAAATAAAAAGGCTAATACAAAAATATAAGGGAACACAAGGCTGGTAATGCTGGTATGCATAGTCGTTCGCCAGCGCGCTGCAGATTTTTCAATGCTAAAGATCTTGGGAACATTTGTTTAAGGATTACCTTATAATACACAATAGTACTAATAAGTCCTAGCTCTGGATATAAACCAGATATTTTCAGCAGTACAAAAAAAATGATGTACTGCTACTGCTACAAGGTTAATCGTTGATGACCGACTACAGAACGCATATCAGCCGATAATTTGAAAAGTTAACACTGCGTTTGAACCTTGCAAGTAAATCTTATTAAATAATTTTATGATTTAGAAAAATTATAATAATGTTATTTTAGATGTAAATATTATAATGGTCTTTTTTTTTGTTAACTTTAGTGTTGTAAATTGCAAGCATCGATTTTTGCCGGTAATTTCCTTTATTAATGAGGGGTAGGTAAATGTAAAATTGAGTAAAACATCGACCAATGGGCTATGGGCTAAATACATCATACATGATAGTTCATTTCAATGTTTTGATAAAATAACTTACTTGTAACTTAAAATTGTTGCTTGTTGTTGCTTTTTGTATGGTAAGATGAAACCAAAAGCTACAGAACATCCACGAAAGCTAAAGCTACGAACTAGTTCCAAAGTTGTTTTCATGTTATTTTTAGGTTAAGAACATGTACTTATTTGTCAGCATGGTGGTCAATTTAAATACATAATTCTACAACTTTTTTTATTATTTGATAGGTAGCAATTCCCAATATACCAATTTCTACGTAGAGGTAGATGATTACTTGTTGTAAACGCGTAATATTACGAATCGACGTAATTTTTATGGTGAAATTACCGAATTACGAATTACGACCACTCACAACTCAAAACTCACCACTGTTGATACTACTACAGCTCTCAACTTACCTTAAAATTTAATTAGTCAAACAATTAGCACAAACGGACGGGACACGACGCATATTATTTCGGCTACGGACGCATATTATTTCGGCTACGCAACACTACTGCGGACTGCGCCGTATGCTGCACCTGGGTGGGCCGACTCGTATCTTACAAGTTTTGACAAGTAAAATATAATTGAAAAAAATAATTTTACTTCAAATAAGTTATTTGCAAATATCATTAAAACAATTTACTTGAAGCAACCAAAATTACTTCAAGTACAGTAGGTACTTGAAGTATTGTAAATGTACTTGAAGTATATTGTGATATTTGAAGTGCTGTTAAAAGTATTTGAAGTAAATTATTTGACAAAATCAAGTAAATATTCAAGTATTTTTATACAAATACTTCAAATACAAGTACAAATATCTATTCAGAAAAGTACTTCAAGTAAAGTATTTCAAGTAAAATAAATACTTCAAATACATTTTCAAGTAAATTACTTCAAATATTGACAGCTCTGGTCATAGCTCATCAAGTGTCCTACTCTCTGTAGTTAATGATATTCTCACTCATCAGAATCAGGGCTGTGTTACTGTTCTGGTTATGCTGGATATAACGAAGGCCTTTGATTCTGTGGATCATTCTCTTTTACTTGCTAAATTGTTGAGTTATGGAGTTTCTGGTCGCCTTTTACAATGGTTTGCCAGCTACCTTAGTGGTCGATCACAGATGGTGAGACTTGATGATGGAGCTTGCTATGAGCTCCGCCCAGTATCGGTGGGGGTGCCCCAAGGATCAATACTTGGTCCAATTCTGTTCAACTTGTTTACCGCTGATGTGAATAGCATTCCTCTACTGTCGACTCTTCACTGTTTTGCAGACGATATGCAATTGTATATTCCTCTTAGTGTATCTAATGCTAATGAACAGATTGGGAAGTTAAATGGAGACCTGCAGAGAGTTCAGACGTGGACGTGGAGCAACAACCTGAGCTTTAATCCTGAGAAGTGCAATTTTCTCATTCTTGGCACCTCCTATAATTTTCAACAGGTCCGCAGTCCTCAACTGTCTGTGTTGCTTGGGTCTGATGCCTTGTCCCATTCAGATAATCCCAGAAATTTGGGATTGATAATGGATGGGAACCTGCAGTTCTCCAGACATGTGGACCATCTCTGCCGGTCTGCGTTCTATAGACTGTGACACCTGTATCAGTACCGTGATTGCCTTCCTCATGATACACGTAAACTTTTGGTAAACTCACTAATCCTGTCACTGTTCACGTATGGTGATTATGTGTATGGTCCTTGCCTGACGCGTCTGGACGGGTACCGTATCCAGAAGGTGCAGAATTGGTGTGTGAGATTTGTTCTCCACGTACCCCGTTTTTCTCACGTTACGCCGTACATGCGGGCACTGGACTGGCTGAACATGCAAGAAAGGAGACTTGTTCACCATTCCACCTTAGTAATCAAGGTTGTTCGGGAAAGGAAACCTGATTACCTATATGACTGTGTCAGCCTTCGAACTGATGTACATGACAGACTCCTGCGAGGCACGAGTTACTTGACTGTTCCTATACATAGAGCTGCAAGTTTTAAAAGATCCTTTTGTTATTTAATATCTTACCTATTCAATTATCTGTATAGAAAGGGTATAGCTTCTCTTTCAATAAGGGCTCTAAAATATGCCTTGGGACAGAGTCTGTTAGCTGAGACACATGAACCTGATATTACTCTGTTTTAATTTTTTTCTGTAGCTGGATATGTTGAAAAACAGTTCGCTGAACATGTCCATTTGTACTGTGAGTGCAATAAATATTGTTATTATTATTATTATTATTATTAAGGTTTTTCGCATCCTGCATTTATATTTCCTCTTAATTTCTTTGTCCGCCCAGCACTGCTATTTACTCAAGGGCCTGCAAGTTTCATGGGGATTGAAACTATAACAATTTTCTTGTCGGTTATGTATACAGAGGTGGTTTTAAGCATTTTGATTGAACCTCGGTGGTTCAGCGGTAAGAACGTGTGCCTCTGAACCGAAGGGTACTGGGTTCGATCCCAGGGTACTCCTTTCACTTTTTCAGTACATACTGTAACATTAACATCAACCGAGGTTCTGGCATTGTATTTGAGCAAGTTGAATGTCTGCACGTTCCGCCCTTAGGAAGGGGCGTAAAGCCGTCGGTCCTGTGTACATGCGATGTTGGGCACGTTAAAGATTCCTACCCTCCTTACAGAAAGGCAGGGGTTCAGCAAAATTTCCAGGATAGTGAGGTGAAACTGCTCCCTGGCGTCGGTGATTGGCCATAGTAGCGGAAATAGGCCGACGTTAAAGAAACAAAAAAAAGCATTTTGATCACAAAAATTCTTTAAAAAAAAGTGACATTAAACTAAAATTTCTTACCTTATCTCTAGGATTTATAGTTATATTTAGATCCCGCAAAACTAATGGAGCAGCGACGTCATATTTCAACCCCATATCTCTAAAAGCTATCCTTCCTTTGTCAGGCCAAGTTTGAGGTAGTGTTTTGGGGTTCTCGGGTTGTTTTTCTTTAGGCAGTATTTCATATTCCAGAACTCTCTCAACAGACATCAACTGATTTGATACTTCTGCAGATTGTCTCATCCCCCATTGCAGCAAACCAGTTAAGGCTGCAGCTTGGGTAATTGCTAAACCAACTTGGCCGCCAGGCATATCTTCAAGGAAAAATAAAGAAAATATTTTACATGGTTACATACACTTGAATAAAAGGCTTACTCTTTCAGAAAAAAAAAATTTTGACCCTATGTGTTTTGGCTTTAGGGTAAAAAATAAAATTTGTCTAGAATCTAGTTGATTTAGAGTTAATATGTTGGGGGTCGCAAATAGAACGAGTTGTGAGGAAGGAAGTAGCGACCCTCTGGCAGCTGCGTCGTGTGATAGGGAGAACCTGGGGAGTTAATCCTCGGATCCTTCATTGGATCTACACTGCGATCGTCAGGCCGAGAATCCTCTATGGGGCGTTGGTCTGGTGGTGTGGTGTGAACCAAACAACCAGCAGGAAGCTGGCCAAACTCCAAAGGCTGGCTATCCTGGGTATCACAGGCGCTATGAGGACGACACCCTCAGCCGCGCTAGAGGTCCTGTTGATGCTGCCACCGCTTCCCATCTGTATCAGAAGGGAGGCTATGGCGTCGCATCTTAGAATCCGGGACTCAGGTAACTGGTGCGGAGAGGGAGCAGTAATAGGGCATGCAAGAGTCGCCAAGGAGGTGGAAAAGGAAATTCCGATTTCCGCCATAAAGGTGAGGGATGCCGAGGACGATATTAGGTTGACTAGGCCATACACCCTCAGGATCCCCAGTAGGGATCAGTGGAGGGAAAATGAGGTTGCATTCCAGCCCGCAAGCCTGGTCTGTTTCACCGACCGATCGCGGCTGGAGGACCAGCAATCCTCCGGGGCAGGAATATACATCGAGGGCCTGGTGGTGCGCGAGAGCTATGATCTTGACACATACACCACGGCATTCGAAACAGAGGCGTATGCTATCCTGTCTGTGGCCAATAGACAGGATGTGAAGATAAGTCCCGAGAAATGTGTGTGCATTTGCTCGGATAGCCAGGTGGTCCTCCGGGCAGTCTGCGCGGCCAGAATCAGGTCACCCCTGGTTCAGGAGTGCGCTGACGCCCTCAGAGGGCTAGCCAGGACGAAGGAGGTGCAACTGGTGTGGGTTCCGGGACACTGTGGCGTAGCGGGGAATGAGGTGGCGAATAATCTCGCAAAACTCGGTTCCCGGCGGCCGTTCTGTGGCCCGGAGCCTGCGATAGGCATAAGTAGGAAGACAGTCTCTGTCGCCTTAGACAGGTGGACCGAGGAAGCAATGGAGAGGCACTGGGGGTCGTTTGGTGGCTGCAGGCAGGCGAGGGACTTCGTGGAGGGGCCGGACAGAGATAAAGCTGTCTGGCTACTCGGAAGGAGTCGACCTACGCTTCGCCACATCCTCGGGGTGCTGACAGGCCACTGCGCCCTTAGAAGACACCTCACATTGATAGGCGTAGAGGGGGATCCCATTTGCCAGGAATGCGGCGAGGATGAAGAAACGTCCTACCACTACCTGTGTGAATGCGAGGCTTTTGGGAGTCTTCGAGCAGAATTGTTCGGATCAAGGACTCTGCAGAGGAATCAGGTAAGTACCGACCAATTGAAGACCGTCATGGCCTTTACTCGAGGTCGAGGCGGTTTGGTGACGGAACCGAGGAAGAGTAGAGCATGGTTGCTGGGTTGCTGGGGTTGGCAAAAAGGGCCCATTGTGGCCTACTTGCTTGGCGTTGGCCTCCCCACCACTGCTACTACTACTACTACTACTACTAGAGTTAATATGTTTATGAGATATAAACTTTTGCCTAAAAGAGGAAGGTGTTACAGGGTCATTCACAATTTGTTGTGTAAAGCTCCCAAATGCAACAGTCTTCTAGACTTCATATTAAGGCATCTGTTCTCTTGTATTTTAAAGATTAAATGTAATCGGATCATGCTTTCTTGCCCCATGTATTAAACGGTAGCAGCCTTTTTGAACTTTCTGCAATCTATCCATAAATAATGTCACAAAAGTTCAAATGTGACATGACAAGACTTGCATAATAATTTCCTCGCTTTCTGGTCTAGTAAGAATCTGTTACAATGTAGAAGCCTCAGACTAGACTATCCCTCCCAAGTATGGGCTTTAGATAATCATTAAACCTTAAATCGCTATCAAAAATAAGTCCCAAATGTAGCCAAACTTATAAGAAATTTTGTGGCATTTAGCACCAGATTATGTTTTAAGAATTGATCTCGAACAGTTACCAGATCTTCTTCCAGCCCTGCTGGGGGGCCTGTAAATATTGCTTTCCAATATAAGGGAGGTTTTTCGGGCTAGCTTGGCGTGGGGTTATGTCCTGAAAGCCTGGCGCCGGATCAGGGGTGTCTTCACACCCAAACCGGGAAAGGAGGACTACACGTTGGACAAGGAATACAGACTAATTAGCCTCATATCTTTTCTGCGAAAGGCAGGATAATAGGTAGGTTTTTGCTTGGGGAGATCCTCAGGGATCACCCCTTTCACAAAAACCAGCACGCGTACCAGCGGGGAAAATCGACGGAAACGGTGCTCCACGCTGTGGCGCGAAAGGTGGAAAGGTCCTTACACTACGGAGAGAGCACATTAGCTGTGTTTTTCGATGTGGAGGGGGGCCTTTGAGAGAGCAACGATGGAAACGGTCCGCCCTACAGGTCCGGGGATCGCATAGATCCCTTATAAGTTGGCTGGCGAGCATGCTGGAAGACAGGAGAGTTTCGCTGAGCTTAAGAGGCCGGGGGTTGGACATTGGAAGTGACCGGCGGCTATCCTCAGGGCAGCTGCCTGTCGCCTCATCTATGGTGTCTTTTTTTCCCCCTTAGGACTCGTCCGCGTCTTTGCCGCTCCGATAGCACATCAGCCTTTGACTTATTGTGCATGCCCCTTGTCTTTTCTACTCCACCCATTCCAAAATCTATGGTGTCTGGTCATGGACAGCCTCATGGAACGGCTTCTACACCCAGGTGTATGCTGACGATGGGCTGGTCTTAGTCAATGGCAAATTCTTCAGCGTCGTCTGTGTATGCATGCAAACAGCCTGTAGCATAATTGAAAGGTGGTGTGGTAAGCTAGGACTCTCTGTAAACCTAGCGAAGACGGAGGTTATCGTGTTCACCAAGAAGAGGAATCTGGAGGGGTTCAGGGTGCCAACGATGTTTGGAAAACGTTTAACTTTAGCGAGGGCGGTCAAATATCTGGGGGTGGTCCTGACCTCCTCTCTAGCACATCCAACCCAGTTGAGTTACGCGGACGACAGCACCCTCCACTCAAATATACTATATTCTAAGCTTGTCTCTTTAGCCCAATTAGATGAGGATCGCAGACCCATGGAGGGTTCTGTCTCTGTGGATCTCCAAAAAATATTAGACTGGGAAAGTAGAAGTCTTGTACAATTCAACTCCACCAAATCTCACTCTTGCTTTCTATCTCATAAGAGATACACCAGCCCTAGACCCATCACAATGAACAACCAGGTTATTCAAAGTAATGAGTCCTTTTCACTTGTTGGCACTTCTATGGATCGAAATCTCAATTGGCACCAACATGTCACATCAATTGCAGAAGCGGCTGCTAAGAAATTAGGCTTCCTCTTCCGGGCTCGCAAATACTTTTCACTAGCTAATCTCTATACCTTATCTATTTCACAAATAAGGCCAAACCTCGAATACAGCTTCCACATCTGGGGTGCCGCTGCCGCTTTTACACTCGCTATTCTGGACTCCATTCAGAAGAGAGCTATGTGTCTCATCGGTGACCTTACCCTCACCCAAAGGCTGCCATCCCTTGCCCACCGACGTGCTGTTGGTGACCTCTCTCTCTCTTTTATAGATATCTGCATGGTCACTGCTCAGAGGAGCTTCCTTCCATAGTTCCTCCACCTACTGCCCTCAACAGATCTACCAGGGGAACAGAGCGAATGCACCCTTTTACTGTCCAGGTCACCAGACATGGAACATCTTGTTATGCCCGCATTTTTGTCCAGAGAACTTCCAAGTTGTGGAATTCCATGCCGGCACATGTTTTTCCTTCTCCTCCGAACCTCTAAACCTTCATGTCAAGAATTAACAAGTTGCCTCTCTCCTCCTTATCGACACCCACGGTACGATAGTATTTAGGCTGTAAACCCTCGTGGTGTGTTGTTGAAATATAAAAAAGCGTTTTACTCCCATATTAGAAGGCTTGGCATCCAGTGTCTCTATACTGTTGGTTAGAGGTCCGGATGGATCTGTGTAGGAAAATAACGGCTAGTTTGCCAACATCTCAGCCAATAACTTTGGTGAGGTGTATACTTCAGGTGTTCCTGGTGGCGCAGATATTCCCGGTATGTTTGGGGATCATCAAGGACGTGGTAATCTCAGAATCACTGGTTTTTAAGGAACTTCAGTCACTGAAAGTGGACTAATCACCGGGTCCTGATGGCATTTCACCCAGGCTTCTCCAACTGCGTCATCCAATTGCTGTTATACTTAGAACTTCGCTATGCGAAGGAATTTTTCCACAGGACTGGTTGCAAGCAAATATTATGGCTGTTGTCTAAAAATGGTGATAAGCTGGACCCAGCGAATTACACACCCATTAGTCTAACATCAGCTGTCTGTAGGGTGTTGGAGCGGGTACTAGTGAAGCAGATCCTCCCCTTTTTATTTGAGCAATGAACGTTGCCTGCTGTGCAGAATGGTTTTCAGCTATCACTAATCTGCTGTGCTCATTTAATGAATGGACCAATGGATGCTGGGCTGCCGGTCGATGTCCTGTATTTAGATTTCAGCAAAGCTTTCGACAGGGTTCCACATGGTCTGCTTGTGCGCAAACATCATCACATGGGTATTCGTGGTCATCTGCTGCGGTGGATTTGAAGTTTTTTGAATGACCGTACATTCTCAGTGAAGGTTGCTGCCACTTTTTAAAACCATCACAGCGTCACAAGTGGTGTGGCACAGGGGTCGCTTTTGGGACCCGTTTTTTCCTCATCCATACCGCCGATCTTTTAAGTGCATCAAAATCTGGTCATAGTGCCTATGCAGAAGACTTAAGCTGTTTGCCTGTCCAACAACAGATGGTGCTTGCCTTCGGGAAGATCTTAGTTTTGTTGGTGAATGGTGCGTGACTTGGTGTATACCTCTGAATCTCGGCAAGTGTTCTGTCCTGCACATGGGGGCCAACAATCCAAAAAACTCATATTTTATCGATGGTCAACTGCTCGCCGTGAAGAATGCGCATGTCGATTGGGAGTATTCATAAGCGGGTGACTTTTCTTGGTCGTCACAGACTACTGCTGCTGTTTTTACTTAGGAAGCAGCTTTGTCACCCATGTTCCGGGTTTGCTAATAGTTTATATGTGGCATATGTTGGACCGCTTCTGGAGTATGTGTTGCCGGCATGGTCACAGGTATTAATTAAGAACACCGACCTATTGGAACATGTTCGACGCGCTGCAACCTGGTGGCCTCGTCAATTGCGACGCATGTCTTATGGAGAGCAGCGGATTAAAACGG
Organism: Tillus elongatus; assembly: GCA_964006375.1. Lineage (NCBI taxonomy): Eukaryota > Metazoa > Arthropoda > Insecta > Coleoptera > Cleridae > Tillus > Tillus elongatus. The sequence goes on from OZ023265.1 coordinate 160,848,398, forward strand.
ATATAATCTATTTATTTCGTATTACACATGGCTTTTTTGCTGAACCTGCTTCGCCTTTCGTCACTTTGGACACAGCCCAGCGACTACGTGAGCATAACTTTAAGCTGAGGAAGAAACAGCTTCGTACACATTTTCGACTCAGCATTGGTGCCTTTAAACATCAACTCGAGCAGTAGCATAATGAACTTAGTGGTTTTTTTCTCCCTTAGGGCTCGTCCGCGTCTTTGCTGCCCGATAGCACCGCAGCCTTTCGCTTATTGTGAACTTAGTGTTACACTGTTACTTCTTATATTGCAGTATAGACATTTGTTTCTGTAGTTTATTGTTCATAATAATAATAATAAGAATAATTTGTTGAAACGTTTACGTTCCCCTAAAATGGCCAAACTAGGATTTTTATTATAACTGATATCAACTTACTATCGCTCAATGTAAGAAAGCTGAATGTGATTAAGGCTGTCAAGATGAAGCACAACAGGTCTAAATAGAACCCAAATGCAGAACTAGCAGCAATGTACATGAACCAGGCACTAGAATGGTAATCTTGATGTTTATCAAATTCATCCCTTAAGGCTTTTTGAGCCCCATACGCACGTATTGTCGTTAGACCTTGCAAGGTGGCACTCAAGTGAGTAAACACTGGACTTCTCACTGGAAAAAAAAACAAGATTGCAATAAAAAGCTTGAAAAAAATTGAAAACTATACTTACTCATTCCTTCAAGACGTTTAATATTCTTTGACGATCTCAAAAAAACCACCCGCAGAAACCAGAAAAATATTGATATTATGGAGACTAAAATCAAGAAGTAGGGGTTCACGAAAACTACCAATACCAAAGCACCACCCATTTGCAGAATAATCTGAAACAAATAAACGGGCAAACAATAATACAATTGTACTGGTTTAGTCAATTTTTTATTTTATGTCATGCTAGTTCATTATTGTGTTTTTATTGCTTAGTTACTAACCAATGATGTACTTTATGCCCGTATGGGCATAAAGTTCACTTTATGGGCATAAAGATAAATAATTTTTGTTTAGCTTATTTAATATTGCTTTCTTTCTCATAAGAGATACACCAGCCCTAGACCCATCACAATAAACAACCAAGTTATTCAAAGTAATGAGTCCTTTTCACTTGTTGGCATCTCTGTGGATCGAAATCTCAGTTGTCACCAACATGTCACATCAATTGCAGAAGCGGCTGCTAAGAAATTAGGTTTCCTCTTCCGGGCTCGCAAATACTTTTCACCAGCTAATCTCTATACTTTATATACTTCACAAATAAGACCAAACCTCGAATACTGCTCCCACATCTGGGGTGCTGCTGCACTTCTACACTCGCTATCCTGGACTCCATTCAGAAGAGAGCTATACGTCTCATCAGTGACCCTACCCTCACCCAAAGGCTGCCATCCCTTGCCCACCGACGTGCCGTTGGTGACCTCTCTCTCTTTTATAGATATCTGCACGGGCACTGCTTAGAGGAGCTTTCTTCCATAGTTCTTCCACCTGCTGCCCCCAACAGATCTACCAGGGGAACAGAGCGAATGCACCCTTTTACTGTCCAGGTCACCAGACATAGAACATCTTGTTATGCCCGCTCTTTTGTACTGAGGACTTCCAAGTTGTGGAATTCCTTGCCGGCACATGTTTTTCCTTCTCCCCCGAACCTCCAAACCTTCAAGTCCAGAATTAACAAGTTGCCTCTTTCCTCCTTGTCGACACCCACGGTACGATAGTATTTAGGCTGTAAGCCCTTGTGGTGTGTTGTTGAAATTTAAAAAAATTAATAACCTTTATTAATGAAATTACAAATAATGGAATAAAAGCAATATGTAAATATTTAATTTACATTACTTAGTTGAATTAACATAAAATTGGCAGTTCTGAAATGATCCGGTGATAGTTAGCTTTCCTTTAGCAAACGTTGATTTATGTTTCATTGTTTGGGTATCAGAAAAGCCAGATCCGGAAGGTATGCCTGCCAGCATTCTTAAAACCTCATTTTTTAAGATATACTGTCCTCTAAATATCCTTCAACAACCGATGTACTCTTCCATCTACCATGGCACTTCAACATGATCATACTGGCTACAACCTCTGCAAGAAGAGTTGCCGACGTTCGACGCATTCAGTGACCTGTATACTTGTCAGGATCACTCAAACCCAAATATTTCGCATAATGAACGGTATTTTTCCAAATGTGTTGTTTCCTACTGGCTGTACAGTACATCGACCTTGTCTAGAGGTCAGAAAACGCCTCTTTTTTGAACAACCACATGACTGTAATGACATGTAATCTCTTATTAGCCTTAAACTATTCATTTCATCTTCATCATTAATGGTAAAAATGCGCTTTTTATCAGTTTTTGTCTCTGGTACGTTTACCACGATAACAGATTTTCTATCTTCTACATGAGTAACTAGCATATTCACAAGTTCTTGCCGTCAACATCCACCAAATATTAATGCAACTTTGTTCATTAAAAACGTCTGATTTGATGCATCATGGTTAAATTTTAAAACAACTTCTCAAGACAGAATTTTAGGCTTTTTTGGCTGGGATGCTTTAGAGCATGGATGCCCAAACTATTTTGGGCCAGAGAACCCTTTTCCAAAACGAACTGATACCTGAGATCCCCATAGCCAAATTACTTAAAAAATCGTATCTCTAGTTTTTTCCTATTGATACAAAATACTTACCAATTTTAAAAACTTTGCGGTTGGTTAAGTAAGTAAACTTGACATCATTTTTTTCATCAAAATTTTACAAAATAAATAGACATAAAATTGAGTAATTATCAGGTCTAATTATTAATTATTAATACAAATTACGTAAAAATACTTAAGCAGGTAATTATTTTTTTAAAAAAGCATTCAAATCGCAAAGGAAAGATAAAAAAAAATTCAGTGTTATGTCGACTCCTGGGAAACCGACTTCAACCCCAAGGGGTCGATATCGGCCACTTTATGAATCCCTGCTTTAGAGCTCTGCTTCAAATATTCCGTTAACTTTTGGTAATTAGCAATGTTAATATTTTTATTTACCATTAAAGTCTTTTTTACCATTGAATATTTGGACCATAAGGAACTCGGAGAAAATGTTTCAGCGAGATCGCCGAAGTATCCAAGCAACACAGTTTCATTAATATGGTCTATATAGTTCTCCTTCAACCAATTTAAACATTTTTCGTATTCATTGTCGTAGGCGTCTTTAGACTTCTTCGGTAATAAATTTTGAGTTGCCTTTTTTTATAATTTCATCCGGAATTTCAGAAAATGCATTCATTCTAGGTTAAATTTGACACATGTCAACTAACATTTTTATGTTTGACAGAATGTACCTACCCAAGCAACACAATTGTGATATTCACATCGCTGAGATGTTATTTTTAAGTAACCAATGCGACATATCCTGATACATGCATGTCATGTCTCTGGGATTGTTTTCTGTTACCTATGATTTTGCGCTTAAACTGGTACATGCTAGCGATGTTAGCTGTTACTTTTGAGATACATGGCTAACCTTTACATGCCAAGTATGTAACAGCGACATATCAATAATTTACATTTCAGAAGTTAATTTTAATGATATGCTAGCGATATTATAAACTATATCGCTGTTACTTCAGAAAAATAACATGCTAAGCATGTATTTAACACATGATGACCGTTACTTTATAGATTCACAGTTCATATTCACGCCCCACCGTTTGTCATCGCTGGAATTGCATTGACACTTGTTTATTTTTTAACTTTTATTGTGTGTGACATGTGACCCACGACAATGACTAACAAATACAAGAGTTTCGTGTTTTCTTGTGAATATGGATTATTTCTTGCAATTTAGGTTTTAGACAGCTTTTTTTTTTTGTTTGTACATTAAGCATTATCCTGCAATTACAATTACGAGGTAAGTACCTACCTATATAGAATATATCCATTACCCAGTAAGTACATTTCCTAGGTTAAGTGTATAACTACTTATTATATGATGAACATCTAATATGTTTGGCAAATTAAATCGATTGTTTACAAACAATACAGCATTTGTGTACATGCATTTAACATGGCAGTAGCAGTAAAACCGCCACAGAAAATCATCTGCTTAAATCGCGAATCTAGACAAAATGTTCACTGCACGTATCTGTTATTGTGTCACTGGTTTTGTCAGGAGTTAGCGCCAATTTTTATTAATCCGCATTTCATGATCAGAATTACTTTTGTGTTTGCACAACGTAAGAAACAATTGTTATGCTGAGGTGTTTATGTTAGCTATTTGAGTTTAGATAATTTTATTGTTGTCCATTTCTTAATGTAAAATGTCAAAAGGTAATTTCACTGATTTCATATAGACAAAAAAGACGCGAAACTTAAAAGACAAACAAATTAACAGTCATGCTTCATTGCCACACAGGGAAGTAATTTTAGATTGCAATAGAAATAATATAGGGAAGTTGCAACTTTTCCATATGTCGAGCCGAATTCGACTTCCGCTATTAATCAATTCCCACTACCTAAAAATATTGTTGATGATGCATTAGTAATATCATCATTTATTAATTTATCTAACAGCTCGTTTTTGAAATTTCAGATGTAATTCTGCAGAACGACCAACTAAAAGAAAAAGGGTGTGAAATTTCTGGTTCGGAGTGTTTCCATCGAGCAAGACAGCGGAAACAGAGAAATGACAAAAAGCATATTTCACCAAAGAAATGGAAATTTACAGCTTAACTTTTAATTTATATAGACAATATGGGATCATTATTGTTTCTATGTTTACAAATTCCAGCAAGTTTATGAATATGTTTTAAACTCATTTTTATTTTTAGATTTGTATTATGAGAATTTTGTTTTTTTATTTAGTGTTTACTGAAAAAAATATTGTTTTGCGGTCCATAAAATACATGTTAACATTTTTTAGAAGTTTGCATTTACCTACACATTTGGAATTCATTTTTAATTTTATATTTATATTATGAGACTTTGTTTTTTCCATAAATTTAGAGTTAGTTGGAAAATATATTGTTTTGTGCTGCATTAAATTTTTTAGAAGCTTTTATTTATGTATATATTTAGAATTCATTTTTGTTTTTTTACTATATGAGAATTTTGTTTTTTTTTCCTCATTTACTGAAAATGTTATAGTTTTGTATGTTGTAACAAATATATATTGCCATTTTCTAGAAGTTTATCTGTTGTTTTTATTGTCCCATTCATTTTTTTATAAATATTATAGACCCTTAACTCAGATGCAGATTGAGTTTACTATTACCAATAATTATTAGTAACTTAGTATATATATATATATATATATATATATATATATATATATATATATATATATATATATATATATATATGTATGTATGTATGTATATGTATGTATGTAATTTACATGACAGCCATGAAGTATGAATTATATACTGGGAATATATCATAGGACATCTCAAGTACATGATTTTGTTACATGCTAGAGATGAATCTAGATACATTACTGAAATATTAGTAAGTACATCTCCTTAACAGCACAGGCGATGTCTCCAGCATGTTAAGCTGTCATGTCCCTGCGATGTATTGTCAATGTTGGCAGTTGCTGACATTTCCTAGCTCTGGTAACTTGCATAGACCTTACAAAGTACATCTCTGCGATGTTCAATGTCGCGCTGTTACATGCAAAATACATGATTGTTATGTGGTTGTGTTGCCTGGGTATACACGATAGTCTACTACAATAATGTTACTAAAACACTAATTAACATTATGGATGCAATAACGAACTAGTATGACATAAAAGTTTGTATGCAGCACTGGTATAAATAGAAGCAAATACTTTATAATGACAATACAGGACACTCCGGCTGATTTCGTGTTTCAAGAATATCAGCATCCCTAGCGGATAGTACTAATGTTACGTCGTTCGAGAACGTGTAACGCTAGCAATTTCTGGTGTTTAACTGTGTATAATTAAGTTTGAGCTGTGTTTTTTGCAATAAATGTTAGTGGTTGGGTGTGTGCAATCTATAATTGTTCGAATTATAACATGCTAAATATATCAAAGGCATTTCATAGGTTTCCAAAGGATGGCGAAATGTGAATATGATTTTTTGTGTTTTCTTTTGTTACCAGCGAATTTTTTTACAAATTCGCCTAATAATTAACATTAAACAATAACTATAACATGGATTGACGATAATTTTGTATTATAGATGCAAGAAAAGGGTACTGTTATCAAAAATAACTGATTTGGATATAGTATTGAAGACACAAGGTGCATTTTACATTTCAATGCCACTTCCAAAAGAATTAATTTGTTGAAGCAGAAGACAAATTCAGAATCACTTTTATGCCATTATGTACAGTTCGCAGAAGATAATTTATTGTGTAATATTTACCATCATGTACCTATTTATACATAAACTTCATAAACTGGTAGTTAAAAGGCTTCGATCATAACTTGTCTTTCAGAGCATCAAAAAAAAAAAAAAGAAATATGAAGGCAAAAAAAGTTCTGCATTAATAATAAATGATATAAGAAAACTGTTTTTTCTATCTTCTTCTCTGTCCTTTTTTATTTCAGTATGGCATAAATTGTCATATTTTTTCATGTTTAAAGTTATTTTACTTGGTAAAGGCTTTTAATTATCTTCCCAAGACAAGTTTTTAAAGAGACAAGTAGAAACAGCAGATTCAGCCCTATAATAGATTTATTCACGGAAGTAAGAGTTAGTCTCACCTTTCATCTGCACAATTTCTTAATTATGTACTAAGTATATCAGTTACATATTTTAAAATACTACATTAATAAGACAGTTTTCATGTAGAAATATAGCAAATTGAGTACTGTGCTACCATTTATACCTAGAACAATTATTTATAGGTAAGTACAGATTGTAACTTAATATCCTCAGAAACAGCTTTCAGTATATTCCTATATCTACCCTTGAAATAGTAGTTTAACGACGGTTTCAAGGTAGTACATTAAATTATGATGAAATAAGATTATGGGTAAGAGAAATTTGCAGAATTATTCATGCTGAATTCATTTAGGTTTCAAGCTGATTGTTGATACAAATTCTATTTATAACTATATAATCAGAAAATCTTCACTTTTTTGTCATGTACAAGTTTTTATATTCATCTATAATAAACTAATTGTCTAAATTAAGAATATGCAGGTAAATATACAATTCAAATTACCCGCTCAGTTGTCAATAATTCACGCGAGGTGGCGCTAGTGTACTCGTCACAAATATCACCAATGCTAAAGCATAGGAGTGTCCCGTATTGTCATTATATAGTATTTGATAGAAGTGTATGCCCTCGAGCGACTTACAAACCGTCGGTTTTGTAAAATCGTCGCTCTCAGGGCATAAATATATATCAATACCCTTGGTACATAAACAACTATTCTGTTATTCGTCAAATTTTTATGACCGTTTTTAAAAATATAACTTAAATAAAGAATTACCTGTCCAGCATCTAGAATAGCTTTAGGCAACCACTCGTCTATAGAACCGATGTCTTTGGAGAACCTGTTCAGAATTCTTCCGCTTGTATTCGTATCGAAAAATCTCATATTAGCCGAAATCACATTGTGAAACAAACTATCGTGCAGCTTCTGAGAACATTTCATGGCCAACTTGTAAAACAACATAGACCTTGCTAAAGCTATAAAGAAAAGTGATATTATGAGACCCCCATAAATATACAAACACGTATCTCTCGACAGTTCGGGTAATTTTTGTGCGGACACTTCACTGGATGTGTTAGACGGTAGAGTAACGTTTCTGAATTCTTCAATGTTTGTCCAGTAGCTCACAAAAAAGTCTGTGGCACTAGCAGCTCCCTGAGCTAATATGTATAACACTAAAACGGTGAGGCAAAAGCAAATGTCACCCCCAGCTAATAAGTACTTCCAAAAAAGGGAACCCTTCACTTTGCCTTTGGACGATTCCTCCTGGTTTGTTTTGCCGCGGGCTGCTTCTTCCTCTTCTGCGTTGTCTTCTTGGAATAGGCTCTCGGTAATACTGGCTTCACTTACTGCACTAGCTAGTGATACTGTGGCACTCTAAAATTACATAGAAAGTTATAAATATCAACTTTTCAAAAAATATGGAGGGTGTGTTAAGCAAAATCTAACTAAAGATCAACAAGAGAAAACAAAAGTAATTAAGGTATGTAAGGATAGAACTGCGGAAATGGATATAAAGCTAAATGGTCAACAAATTTGAACAAGTAGAAATATTTTCATAAAGTGGAAGTATTACTATGGATCATTCCTCATGTAGCAAATACCTAAAAAGGTCTTAACGCAGCAAGTACATTGTAGTAGTGAATTTTCATTAAAATGTTTTTAACAGCAAATATGTCTTTTTTTAAGAAAACGGGCGTCAAATTTGGTTACCAGTATAGTAGAAGCAATGTACTATATTTTATCAAATGTGTGTGTGTGTTTTGTTTCTTTAACGTCGGCCTATTTCCGCGACTATGGCCAATCACCGACGCCAGGGAGCAGTTTCACCTCACCATCCTGGAAATTTTGCAGAACCCCCGTCTTTCTGTAAGGGGGGTAGGGATCTTTAACGTGCCCAACATCGCATGGACACGGGATCGACGGCTTTACGCCCCCTCCGAAGGGCGGAACGTGCAGACATTCAACTTGCTCAAATACAATGCCAGAACCTCGGTTGATGTTAATTTTACAGTTTGTACTGAAAAAGTGAAAGGAGTACCCTAGGATCGAACCTAGTACCCTTCGGTTCAGAGGCACACGTTCTTACCCCTGAACCACCGAGGTTCTATATTTTATCAAATAACTTCATTGTTTGAAAAAGTACAAAAATATTCAGAAAATAAACTTAAAATGTTCCCGAAAAAACTGGTCCCATTTTTCTGGCCAACAAAACTCTTCAAGATATTTACCCACCCTCTGGCAGCTGCGTCGAGTGATAGGGAGGACCTGGGGAGTTAATCCTCGGATCCTTCACTGGATCTACACTGCGATCGTCAGGCCGAGAATCCTCTATGGGGCGTTGGTCTGGTGGTGCGGTGTGAACCAAACTACCAGCAGAAAGCTGGCCAAACTTCAAAGGCTGGTAATCCTGGGTATCACAGGCGCTATGAGGACGACACCCTCAGCCGCGTTAGAGGTCCTAATGATGCTGCCACTGCTTCCTGTTTCAGGAGGGACGCGATGGCGTCGCATCTTAGAATGCGAGACGCAGGAAACTAGTGTGGAGAGGGAGCGGTAATATGGCATGCAAGAGTCGCCAAGGAGGTAGAAAAGGAAATTCCGATTTCCGCCATAAAGATGCGGGATGCCGAGGATGATATTAGGTTGACTAGGCCATACACCCTCAGGATCCCCAGTAGGGATCAGTGGGGGGAAAATGAGGTTGAATTCCAGCCCGCAAGCCTGGTCTGTTTCACCGACGGATCGCGCCTGGAGGACCAACAATCCTCCGGGACAGGAATATACATCGAGAGCTAATTGGGGGTGCGCGAGAGCTATGCTCTTGGCGCATATACCACGGCATTCGAAACAGAGGTGTACGCTATCCCGTCTGTGGCCAATAGACAGGATGTGAAGAGGGGTCCCGATAAATGTGTGTACATCTGCTCGGGTAGCCAGGCAGTCCTCCGGGCAGTCTGCGCGGCCAGAATCAGGTCTACACTGGTTCAGGAGTGCGCTGACGCTCTCAAAGGACTAGCCAGGACAAAGGGGGTACCACTAGTGTGGGTTCCGGGACGCTGTGGCGTAGCGGGGAATGAGGTGGCGAATAATCTCGCAAGGCTGTGGCCCCGAGGTAGGTATAAGTAGGAAGACGGTCTCTGTCGCCTTAGACAGGTGGACCGAGGAAGCAATGAAGAGGCACTGGGGGTCGGTTGGTGGCTGCAGGCAGGCGAGGGATTTCGTGGAGGGGCCGGACAGAGATAAAGCTGTCTGGCTACTTGGAAGGAGTCGACCTACGCTTCGCCGCATCATTGGGGTGCTAACAGGCCACTGCGCCATTAGAAAACACCTCACATTGATAGGCGTAGAGAGGGATCCCATTTGCCAGGAATGCGGCGAGGATGAGGAAACGTCCTACCACTACCTGTGTGAATGCGAGGCTTTTGGGAGTCTTCGAGCAGAATTGTTCGGATCGAGGACTCTGCAGAGGAATCAGATAAGTACCGTCCAATTGAAGACCGTCACAGCCTTCATCTCGAGGTCGAGGTGGTTTGGCGACGGAACCGAGGGAGAGTAGAGCATGGTTGCTGGGTTTGGCAAAAAGGGGTGGCCTACTTGCTTGGCGTTGGCCTCCCCACCACTGCTGCTACTACTACTACTACTACTACTACCCACCTGTCAAGATATATTTATTCACTAAAAGCTTTTCGACGAAACTTCCAAAAAAAAATTTGCATGAAAATTTGCAAACAATTTGTTTTAGGAAAATCCCAAAGCATTTTTTTACAATAGCTTATTAAACATTTATTATTAATTACCAAATTTAACAAAAATCTTACAAAGAAAATGATTTCCATGGCAACACAAATTTCTGCGAAAACTGACTAAATATTTTCTGCACAACAATTTGCTAAAAAAATACATAAAATTCAAATTATATACCTAATCTGTAATTAAAATTGAAAATAAAATAATTCGTTTGCACAAAAATCCATAAAAACATTATTTTCGACTAATTTCGTTAAAAAATGTTCATTCCATCAAAACTTCGTTGAAAAATTTATCACACCAAAATTCGTAATGAATCTTTTATCAAAGAAAATTCATTAAATGTATTGATAAGCCAATTCGTTATTAAAAGAACATTTTGCAACATACAGCGTAAATTATTAAAATTTTAATTTCAAAATTGTGTATTGTTTATATTTATTTATTTCATATTCAAAAAGTATGGATACAGCAATAGTAAATAAGTGTTGAAAAGAGTTTAGGTGTACCAAGAGCGTTATGGTAGCGAATTTTCGTAAAAATATCCCAAATGGTGATAATTCAATTTCCCATTAAACTAGAATCTTCAGTTATAATACACAATAAAACCTATATAAAAACAGCCTGTGTACTAAATTTATAAAATAACACAATGAGCTTCACAAGCAACGATAAATTTGTTTTAGAAAACCATTTTTGTTATTTTGTTTGCAGAAACTGGTTCGATTGAGTTGGCTAAAACAAATCATCCAAATGAGGAAAAATACCTGCCACGTTTGTAATTTGGTAGGTACATTCGTTTTGTAAATAAAAATGAAATTTTCGGTAAATTTTCAGATTAGCACACGGGGGCTTTTTAGAAAAAAAAATTAAAAACATGCTTAGATCTCCTTCTGTATGCACAAACCACAAGAAATATTTCTAGCAAACACCCCCCAAGAAAGTTATGCGACCAGGAGTGAATAGAGGTGTTGGGAAAGGAAGAAAATAAAAAAGGAAATGTGAGTGGAAACTGAGAAAAAACCAGCCTAGTTGGACCTCTATAAGCTGCCTTCATCCGATTTTGCAGCTACACCTCCCTAAAATTCTGTTTATACCTATAACCACCGCAGGTCCCGTAACTTTCTTGCGGGTTGTTCCCAAGAAAATTTTCTTGTTTACATTGTTCTTGTTCATGCATTGAAGATGGTTGTAGGCATGCAGAAGGGGAAGGGGAACCCCTGAGACAAAGCACCGAACCAAAATTTCAATTTATGTTTAAATTGTTACCCGATTTCACTTGTTTCAAATATTTTCCAAAAATGAAATTTAGGTTGCCTTGTTTGTCAGTCGTACATAGAGAGCTACATTATTTTCAAAAAGTGTGGATACAGCAACAGTAAATAAGTGTTGAAAAAAGTCTGGGTGCAGCAAATACATTATGGTAGAGAATTTTTGCGAAAATATTTGAAATCCGATAACTCAATTTCCTATTAAGCCAGAATCTTCAATCTTGAACCATAGTAACACCTATGTAAATGCAGCATGGGTACTAAATTAAAGAAAAATAACATAATGAGCTTCGCGGATAACTACAAGTTTTTTGTTGTTTTGTTTGCAAAAACTAGTTCGATTGACTTGACTAAAACAAAACCATCCAAGCAATTAATAATTAATAAGGAAAAATACCTGCCATATTTATGATTTGGCAGGTACATTCCATTTGTAAATAATTAATTTTTTCTAGAAAACTTTTGTGACTAATGAAATTTGTAGCACATTTTTTTAAAGAGACTTCTAATACCTACATGTATCTCTATCAAATTATAATTTTGTAGCTCCATAGAAAATAGAAACTTCTTCAAATAATCGCTAACTGCAACCTTTAAAACCGGTCTCCCTGGTCCATTTAAATTTAAAGAATTAGTTTTAATAATGTAGGTACCTTACTAATAGTGTACAATTCTTATGAAAATTAACTACTATAATGCACTTGCTGCGTCCCGAAGATTTTTTAGATTTATTTTTGTAAATATTGTAATCAAATGAGAACATTTGAAATATAAATGTAGTAACTTCTAATATACCTTTCTTGCAATATTTACCATGCAGAAACGGCATTAGTTATATAAGCTTTATTTGAACATTACTAATTTTTGACGATTCAAATCTCCACTTTGAAATTTACAGGAGAAAAGTTATAAAATTTTCAAAGTAATTTTTCACGTACTTCTTCACCTTTTTGGATGAATAAAAAATATACGTTATCTGTAATTATTAATGGATTTTGTTTAACACATACCATATCTTGGTATTGCATCTTCTCTGACTTTTATAGATACACTGATATTTTTCTTCATTAAATGCCCATAACTTTTTTCTCTTAACATGGAGATCTAAATTTTGGTATGTAGTTTAATTTTTACAATGTGAACCTGATTACCAATTTGATTGCCTAATCTTGTTATTTTTGGAGAAATTTTTTTTTTTTTCAAAAGAAAACATTTTCCCGGAAAACTTGGTCTGATTTTCCTGGCCAATAAATTTATCCAACTACCTACAAAAGGACATGCCGTTTTTATTATGATTATAGATTTATCCCCTGAAGATGACCTCTTAGAGTGTCGAAACATGCCAGGAAGTACATTTTAAATAAATTTGTTGTCTGGAGAGAAGCCTTTCATTCAATGTTTAGTTATGTCTATTCTAGACTGTGTGACGTTCAGAAATGAATACAAAAGGAAGGTATCTGCCAAAGGATATAGCATCTAGGGGTTTTAGTTCCAGTGGCGATTTCTCCTAGTGGGCTAGGTGTGCGCCGCACATCCTAAAATATAATCAAAATGTGCACAGTTAAATATGTTTTATTTCTTTTTCCCTTAGTCTTAATACACTACATATTTTATGACAATCGATTTAATTTACTTATTTGATTTCATAAATAGTCGGTTAATAGTGACTTGGAAGTAGATACACGTCTTCTAACATATTCAGAGAATATGAGTAGGTCAATAGCAACGGGGAATGAATTCGGGTTAGGTGTGCGTTAAGATTTCCGAACAACTTCACTCGATGGAACGGTATTGGTATACAATGCAGTCCCCCACCCACGTGTTTAAAATAGTGAGGAAAATACCATTGATTTTAACACTGCAGTGAGCTATAAAAATACCGCTCAAGACAAATGAAGGGAACGTCGGTCTAACGAACGTTGTGATAGCATTATTTACAAACATTACGACTGCGTTTACAGAGACCATAGTATTCTAGCATTAAAGACTAAAATACATTTTAGTGAATTTTCGTAGAAAAAAATCACTAATGAGAAGATCTCGACTTTTGAATTTTGAAAAAATTTTTGCAAATGAGCGCGAACTAGGACCCCTAGAACCCATATCCGGGGTCAGTTTCAATTTTTATATGTGTGTGTATATATATATATATATATATATATATATATATATATATATATATATATATATATATATATATATATATATATATATATATATATAAGTATATATTATATATACTTAAAAATTGTGGGAAAGCCGTCAGTTGCAAAATAAAACTCTTTATTAAAAGCCGAGCTTTCGGAAAAGTTTATTCCATTCTCAAGGATCTAACGTGAGTTTTACTATAACTAATTATGAAAAAACAAACATGAAAAAACCGTTTTTTGAAAATTTAAAAAACGGTTTTTTTCATGTTTGTTTTTTCATAATTAGTTATAGTAAAACTCACCTTAGATCCTTGAGAATGGAATAAACTTTTCCGAAAGCTCGGCTTTTAATAAAGAGTTTTATTATGCAACTGACGGCTTTCCCACAATTTTTAAGTAAATAACACTATTACCGTCACGAAAACTTAATACTATATATATATATATATATATATATATATATATATATATATATATATATATATATATATATATATATATATATATATATATATATATTGGTATAAAATATAATCGGCCGATTCTGATAAAATTTGGCATGTACCTTCCTTTTGTAAATGGCTTGGATAAATTCATTAGTCAGGAAAAACGGACGAGGTTTTCCGGGAAAATTTTGAGTTTTCATTCGAAAAAAAATTGTATGTCGAAAAATAAAAACGATATGATAACCAAATTTGGTAGGTAGGTTTACGATATAAAAAGTAAACTATACACCAAAATTTAGATTTCTATGTTACAAGAAAAAAAAGCTATAATAAAATATTTTGTGCCAGATCATTTCTATGAAAATTCACTACCATAACGCACTTGCTGCATCCAGGCTTTTTGCACATTTTATTATTTAGTACCATATTAACATTCAACTACTTTTAATCTTTTCAGTTTTCACCCCGTTCCGGACAATGCTAACGCTAACACAAATTTGTGTGAAGAGAAGAGGTTGTATAATAATTCCGTGTTTTAAAGTTTTAAGTGACTTTATAATTTGTTAGTGTTGCGGTGGAAGATTAATTTATTTATCTACGTATTATTCCCATATAGGTGGCAATATATATATATATATATTGTTGATGCAAGTTTGTATATATTTTTGAATTTGAAATTGCCGCCAGACATTTAGGGATTGCTGCTCGCCGTGGTTGGCACCACTGAGAGGAGGAGAGGGGGCAGATTTTGTGACAGCCTCTCTCTCTCTCTCTCGCGACGTAAACCAGCGTCACTGCGTCAGAATCAGTCGTCCTGAAAACTGCTAGTACTCCAGACTAGGGATGTGCTCCAGATTTTCTGGTCTAATTTTCTTGTTACATAATTTTTTGCCTCATTTGGGGTGAAGATAGTCGCCCGACCTCCAAAGAAGACCCTAAAACCCACGTGAAGATACAGTCCATTACACAGGTGAGTGCATCTCTTATTTGTCTGGTATAATTTAAAATCTAACTTTATTGTAAACAATTCCTCTTTATTATTTCGTAATATCTTGCAACAACATTTTGGTCCATCGAAGCCGATGCTTGTTTGATTAGAATTGACACTTGTGGGTGTTCATATCGTGAATTTACGCACACGTGTTTGGCGGTTTTGTTGTTAAAAATCGTAATTTATAGCCTCCAGGGTTTGGTTAGAACACGTGTTCGGGTCGGCAAATCCGTGTTAGTGTAATTGTTTTGCTTGTTTAATTTGTTTTACGGCCTTTTAGCGTCAAAATTGTTTTGTTTTTCAGTGTCTCGCAATCGGCGATTTTCGAGCTCTGTTACTTGTTTGAAACGTGTTTTTTTCGACGTGAAACACGTGGTTATCATCCGATTGGGTTCAGGTTATATCAGTCTTTTCTAGTTTGCCTTTTCGTTTTTTGTCATTTTTGAAATGGAGGTGGAAAAGTTGATAAATAAACGTAACTCTGTTATGAATCGAGTGCAACACCTATCAAGGTTTGCATTAGACGCCAAGGCTGAACCCACAAAAAGGAATGAATTTAGAATCAGATACCAAGGTCTTAACGATTCTGTAAATTTGTTTGATTCTTTACATCTGGACATCGTGTCTTTAATGAAGGATAAGGATAATTTGGCTTTACAATCGGAGATTCAGACAGACTTCGACAACATACAGTACAGCATCAAGTCAATCTATTTTGAAATTTGTGGTAAGGTTACTGCTGATGCTGCCGATGTAGCTAAGTCGCTCGATAATGAGGCTCACTCTGATAGTGGAACGGGTGGCAGACGTAATGTTCGATTGCCTAAGATCGATATTCCGAAATTTGACGGGGCGATTGGTCAGTGGCCACGTTTTTTCGATTTGTTTAGGACTCTGATTCATGAAAATGACACTTTGTCAGATATTGAGCGTTTCCAGTATCTTCTTGCTTCCTTGACAAAAGAACCAGCTTCAATAGTTCAAAACCTACCCCTCATTTCGGATAATTACCAAGTGGCATATAATTCGCTAGTTTCAAGGTATGAAAATAAACGTGTGTTGCTTACGAATTACTGGTTAGCTCTTCTTAATGCTCCGAAGGTGTCAGGCGATTCATCTCGAGGTTTAAGGAATTTGTTGACAACATTTACTGAAAACGTATGTGCGTTAGATTTATATCAAGAGCAGCAGTATGATTTGTGGGACTTTACGAAATTCAATTTCCTTTTGCAAAAGTTAGATTCCTCTATCCGAAAGCAATTTGAAATACAGTTTGGTGACTGTGAGGTCCCCACGTACTCGCACCTTAGTGATTTTTTAGAAAAACAGTGCAAGGCTCTTGAAACATCTGCGCTAACCATAGCACCGGTCTCAGTGAAGAAGGGTCCTCAAATGTTGAAAGGGAAACAGTTCGTGCAGCCGAAACCAACCACTTCTTTGGTGACTAGTGTTAGTAAGTCAGATTCATCAATTTCTTGTGTGTGTTGCCAGGGGGAACACTCATTGACGAAATGTGACAAGTTCTTAGAAATGTCTCCTAAGGATCGTCATACCTTAGTGAAGAGGAAAAGTCTGTGCTATAATTGTCTGGCTGGGTCTCACAAACTCGCAGGGTGTACCTCGAAATTTAATTGTCGTGTTTGTACTAGGAAACATCACACATATTTGCATTTTACATCAAGCTCTGGTCAGACTGATACACAAACATGTGAGCAAGGTGATAACAGACCCGACCAAGTAACCGGTCAAGTCGTATTGACAAGCACGCTTCCCAGCTTCCCTGTTGTATTATTTGCCACATGTAAAGTGGATGTGTGTGATGCTTATGGGGTGTATCATAGATGTCGTGTGCTGCTCGATTGTGCAAGTCAGGCAAATTTCATTACGCAGCGCCTTGTAAGCAAACTTTCTCTGTCGAAGTCACATGCTTCTGTTCCAATTCAGGGGATAAATCAGATGGCCACCGTTACTGATTTGGGGGTTACTTCATTTAGGTTGAGACCTCGGGACAAACCTAATCCTAGTTTCGGTATCGATGCTATTGTGGTTCCCAGAATCTGCGACAAGGCACCTTCAACGGACGTACAATCATATGTCTGGAATCATATCAAAGACCTTGCTTTAGCGGATGATACTTTTGGTCAGCCAGGGGACATTGATATTTTATTGGGTGCTGATATATATGCAATGGCATTGTTACCGGGACTTAGAAAGGGTAAGGATCAGGAACCTACTGCTATCAATACAGTGTTTGGTTGGGTAATCTTGGGTAGTGTACCAGCCCAATCGAATTTAGTGGTTGATTCCTTTTGTACGTCGGTCGATGTTTCTCTGGACAAAACTCTCAGACAATTTTGGGAATTGGAGCAAGTGCCTCAGTGCACATTAGCGAGTCCGGAAGATGCCCTGTGTGAGAAGATCTTCCAGGACACTCATTCACGTGACTCTAATGGTAGATATGTCGTGGGCCTGCCATTTCGTGATGGGATGCCAGATCTGGGTGAGTCACATTCCATGGCATTGAGACGGCTTCATGCTCTAGAGAGACGATTGTCCAAAGAGTCAGATATCCGTAGAAAGTATGTGGCTTTCATGCGTGAGTATCTGAGCGATGGGCACATGTCTCCTGTGTCGTGTAAGGTATCACATCCTAGTGCCGTCTACTACATCCCTCATCATTGTATCTTGAAACCCGAAAGTACCACTACAAAGTTACGGGTGGTGTTCGACGCCAGTGCTAAGACCTCAAATGGCGTCTCGCTCAACAACACCCTATTGGTTGGACCCAAGTTGCAGCAGGATATTGTGACAGTCCTGTTGAATTTTCGGGCTCATCGAGTCGCCTTTACTGCAGACATTAAGCAAATGTTTCTGCAAGTATTGGTGGCAGAGGAGCATAGGGACTTCCAGCGCATTCTTTGGCGGTTTTCCAATTCTGAGCCAGTGCAAGAGTTCAGACTCAATACAGTGTCCTTTGGTGTTGCTTCTAGCCCCTATCTTGCCATTAGGACCCTCTTACAGGTGGCAACAGATTTAGGTGGTAAATATCCTCTTGCAGCAGACGTCATAAGGTCTGACACGTACGTGGATGACATAGTAACTAGTGTGCCAGATTCCAATTCTGCAATTGAAGTGAAATCTCAACTGATAGGAATGCTCGGAGAGGCTGGATTTGAGTTGCGAAAATGGGCAAGCAATGATCCCGAATTTCTTGCGTCTCTCCCCAGTAGTCATCAGCAATCTCTGTGTTTCGACTCTGATGACTTAGTGTCTGTCAAGATTTTAGGACTACAGTGGTGTCCAATGACTGACTGCTTCTCGTACAAGGTACATCCAATTGAACGCAAATGCACCAAGCGTAACATACTGTCAGAGCTTGCTAGAATCTTTGATCCTTTGGATTTCTTGTCTCCCCTCACCCTCTCTGCGAAGCAGCTGATGCAATTCCTGTGGCAGCTAGGCATTTCGTGGGATGAAAAACCACCACTAGAAGTCGAATCCAGGTGGGACACATACAAATCGCAACTTTCTTGTTTGTCATCGTTGTCAATTCCGCGGTATGTGTCTGCTGAAGGTACTACTTCTTCTACATTGCATGGATTCTCGGATGCGTCTGAGCTTGGTTATGGGGCCGTAATTTATCTTCGTGTTGTATCCGCCAGCGGAGCCATAAAGATATCTCTCTTGTGTGCTAAGTCTCGTGTCTCCCCACTAAAAAAAGTATCAGTATCCCGATTGGAGCTTTGTGCAGCAGCCTTGTTAGCAGAGTTGATGGAGTTCGTTCAGGTTACATACCGAAAGACTATTTCTATTGATAATATATTTTGCTGGTCTGATTCCACAGTTGCCATTCAGTGGATTAAGTCATCTCCCCATCGATGGAAAACGTTTGTGGCCAATAGAGTGGCGCTCATACAAGAAAAGGTACCCCCTGGTTGCTGGTCACATGTTTCGGGGTTAATCAACCCTGCAGATTGTGCATCGCGCGGACTTACTCCTAATGAGCTTCTCAATCACCCGCTATGGTGGACGGGTCCGGCTTTCTTGTCCGAACCATCCGATACATGGATTAGCGCAGAATCTTTAGGTGAAGAGTCCGATGTCATGATGTCGGAGCAAAGGCAAGTTGTGTGCATGACAAAGGTTGTTTCGTGTGATTGGCCGCTGAATTTGTTAGAAGGGTATTCTTCGCTGAGGAAAATTCAAGGTATCATTGCTTACAGTATGAGGTTTGTCAAAAATCTGAAATTACCCCGGAAGGACAGAATTTCGGGCGCATTGAGTGAGGCGGAGCTTTACACTGCACTGACTTTTCTTGTTAAAGCAGTACAAAGGTTGGCGTTTGAGAGGGAAATGCGTGACATTGAGCATGGTTGACCTTGTGTAAAGTCTATCCGTAGGCTGGCCCCATTTGTGGATAGGGATGGTGTTCTCAGGGTGGGCGGTAGACTTAGATGCTCGGACTTGTCGTTTGATGCAAAGCATCCCATGCTTCTGCCACGTTCACACTTGCTCACTGACTTGGTGATTCGTAGTGTCCATCAGAAACACTTACATCCTGGACCTCGTACCTTGCAGTATTTGTTGTCACAAAAATTTTGGATTCTTTCGGCCCGCCGGGCAATTAATAGTGTGCTTGGGCAATGTTATCGTTGTTTCCGTGTTCGCCCGGTAACTTTGACACCTGTAATGGGGGATCTTCCTCCAGTAAGAGTTTCTCAGCTGAAACCATTCTCTCACACTGGAATTGATTTTGCCGGTCCATTTCTCGTTACCCAGGGAAGATATCGTGGTGTCAGAAGTGCGAAGGCATATGTGTGTATTTTTGTTTGCATGACCACAAAGGCTGTGCATATTGAATCGGTATCAGACCTCACCTCGGAGGCTTTTCTTGCTGCTTTTCGGCGCTTTGTGGCTCGAAGAGGTCGTTGTGACAATGTCTACAGTGACTGCGGCACTAATTTTGTCGGGGCCAACCGATTGTTGGTTTCATACGCACATCAGGTGACTGATTCCTTGTCAATTGAGTGGCATTGGAATCCCCCATCAGCGCCGCACTTTGGAGGACTGTGGGAAGCAGGGGTTCGTTCCATTAAAACTCACTTGCGTCGTGTTGTTGGCACACAGGTTCTGACATTCGAGGAACTGACCACTGTTCTGGCACAGATTGAAGCAGTTCTTAATTCCCGACCGCTCTGTAGTCTTAGTACAGACCCCAATGACATGACATCGCTTTCCCCTGCGCACTTCTTGACCATGGAGCCTCTTTGTGCCCCACCTGACCCAGACGTGACTGATGTCAAACTTACCAGACTTTCTCGTTGGCAACTTGTTTCCAGAATGCATCAAGATTTTTGCAAACGCTGGAAAAGTGAATATTTGCACACCTTGCAGCAGCGCAATAAGTGGTCTACCCCCCAAGAAGCTCCTTCGATTGGTACTCTCGTTGTCATCAAAGATGAGACAGTGTCTCCGCTTGTGTGGAAGTTAGGGCGCATATTGAAACTCTATCCGGGTCGTGATGGCGTTGCCCGTGTCGCTCAAGTACGAACAAGCACAAGTATTTTAGATCGTCCTATGACCAAGCTGTGCCCTTTACCTTCGCAGTAAACGGCCAGTACGCATCTCCCATTTGTATAGTTAGTTATAGTGTGTATCTACCAATTTAATTTAATCTTTGCATTTTTTAATCGGAAATAAGTAGTCCTTATTTGGTGGGCGGAATGTTGATGCAAGTTTGTATATATTTTTGAATTTGAAATTGCCGCCAGACATTTAGGGATTGCTGCTCGCCGTGGTTGGCACCACTGAGAGGAGGAGAGGGGGCAGATTTTGTGACAGCCTCTCTCTCTCTCTCTCTCGCGACGTAAACCAGCGTCACTGCGTCAGAATCAGTCGTCCTGAAAACTGCTAGTACTCCAGACTAGGGATGTGCTCCAGATTTTCTGGTCTAATTTTCTTGTTACATAATTTTTTGCCTCATTTGGGGTGAAGATAGTCGCCCGACCTCCAAAGAAGACCCTAAAACCCACGTGAAGATACAGTCCATTACACAGGTGAGTGCATCTCTTATTTGTCTGGTATAATTTAAAATCTAACTTTATTGTAAACAATTCCTCTTTATTATTTCGTAATATCTTGCAACAACATATATATATATATATATATATATATATATATATATATATATATATATATATATATATATATATATATATATATATATATATATATATATATATATATGTGTGTGTGTGTGTGTGTACATTTAGTGTTAATAATTTTTAAAACCACCACTAACAGCAACTCGTTACCGCACACCCGAACTTTTTGGTCAGGAGACGCCACTGTTTAGTTCGTGCTTATTGGAAAAAAAATTCACAAGTCTGGATCTCCTGATTAGTGAATTTTTCTTTAATAAAATTTACTAAAAGAAGATATGTGATGGCAATGAAAGTGTTTGGTAAAAAAATGGTCTACTTATTAATAAACATTTTAACTCTTTGTGAACCAAGTCATGAAAAACATGTCAGAGAAATTAGGTTAGGTACACTCACCCTGGTTGATAATCGTCTGTGAATTTTAGTTCCTTCTTTTGGTTTTTCTTTATCTTTCTCTTCTTCGGGAGTAATTTCAGGTTCAACAGAAAGCATTCTTGCATACATTGTTGAAACATCAGAATCACCTGCGAATCTATTGGCGTATGCATTGTCGCTGGATGTTACTTCTTGGAATGTTCCTTGTTTTTCAATTTTACCCTACAATCAAAGTAATAGCTTATTCTAGCATTCAATATATAAGTTCTAATAATGTAGTATATAATAAAATTCAACATATCGAACTCACATTATTCATTATAATAATCTGATCTGCGTTTTTCAAAAGATGCACTTGATGGGTGACGAGTATTCTGGTTTTGCTTGCAAGATACCCGTTAATACATTTCTCAAATAGATGCTTGGCAACGTGTATGTCAACAGCAGAAAGTGGATCGTCAAGAAGGTAAATGTCAGAGTTTCTGTATACAGCTCTTGCTAAGTTAATTCTGGCTTTTTGTCCCCCACTTAAAGAAGCACCTACAAAATCAGAAATTATTTATTTATTTATTTGCTAACTTATACGCCAATCGGCTTTATACATAAAGAAGAAGACAAGCAACAAGGGTGGTGAGTAACAAGACAATATAATGAAACAATTGTCAGTTCTGCAATACCACACTCTTGACGCCTGACGTGAATGAGGCCAGATTATTTCCAAAAAAATCAATGCTCCCAAAGTATTCATTAGCAACACCAGCCATTCTGTTATGTGGTCCATAATGCACGTAGCCTTTGGATGTTTTGGTAGTTTCAGTCAGTCGAGATGTCCTCAGCCCAGGCTTAGGGCAGATGAGTCCAAATAGTCCCAGACTCTCAGGTGAGTCAATAAGTCCATTGATAACCTTGTAGAAGTATGTTAGGTCTGTGACTATTCTACGATTTGACAGGCTGTTGATCTTAAGTTGGGCGCAGATTTCGTCATGGCTGAGTTTATTACCATTGTGCATACCATATGATATATGTTTGATGAATCTCAACTGTACTCGCTCGATTTGGTTAATCTGTATATTGGTATAAGGAGACCATACTAGCGAACAGTAATCCAGGCTGGGTATTACCAGCGATGAGTAGAGTCGAATTAAAATGTGAATGTTCTCGAAGTCCTTGCCAGATCTAGTAATGAAACCCATGGTACGGTATGCCTGAAGTGTAATCTTGTCTAGGTTCCGATTGTTGTCGATAATGACACCTAGGTCTTTGGTGGACATGGTTTTCCAGAGAAGTTGGACATCCAGGAAATAAGTATTAGGATTTCGGTCGCGTGAACGTGAAAAGGACATACATGTACACTTATCTATGTTGAGGCTGAGCTTATTTTTGATACACCAGATGCTCAACCTGTCGATATCCAGCTGGAGTGAATCGGCGTCACTTGGGTTTCTGATGCATCTGTAGATTTTGAGGTCATCAGCGTAGAGGAGAAATTCTGACTCAAAGTTGTCGCCAATGTCGTTGATGAAGATGTCGAAAAGTATGGGACCCAAATGAGAACCCTGCGGGACTCCCGAGGAAACATCGTATCTCCTGGAAACATGACCACCGACTGTCACCTGCAGCTGTCTACCCGCCAGATACGACCCCAGCCACCTGAGTGCCATTCCACTAACCCCATATTTTTGCAGTTTGTTGACTAGAATCTCGTGGTCAACCGTATCAAATGCTTTGCTAAAGTCCGTATAAATAGCATGGACACTGTCACCTGTGTTTAGATATTTGAGTATATAGTCTGTGTATAGGAAAAGGTTCGTGGCCGTGGACCTGCCACCGAAGAAACCATGCTGTCTGGTAGTTATCACATTCTTGAAGACAAATGCAAGCTGCGGCAACACGATCTTCTCGAAAAGCTTTGGACATTGCAGATTGAATACATATTGGAAGCTAGTTGGTTGCATTGGCTCTACTTCCAGACTTATGAATTAGGCTTACGTATAATGGACCTATTTATTAATTGTTGAACCTATTTATTTTGTATTTAAATCATTTAAATTTGATGAGCGTTGTTTGTGGTCTACAAAATACAGTATATAAATGGCTGCTGCCAGAAGTTTTTCACTACTAACTTTGATCAGAAGGAATAATTACATTGGGTGTTTGTAGATTGCAAAAAGCAGTTAATCATGGTATTATACTTTAAAAGTTATACAATATGAGAATATATGGTGTTGCACATAAACCTATAATTATCAAATTATATATTTAACAGAAATAACCGTTGTTAATTGTAGAAAAAGTGCCCTCGTAATTTAAGATATCTAGTGTTCCAAAGGGACTTTTACTTCATGGTAATATATACAATAAAGTAACAAACTGGTTTTAAATAATATGAACAGCTGCTTCTAAATGAAATGTAGTAAAAATGTATATATTCAGTAGCAATGCAGATGACATATCTGATACAGTATATAATGTACTTTCTTACAAGTAATAAATTGCTAGTAATTCAATACTTTCTTACCTCTGTCACCAACAATGGTTAAATCACCATCTGGAAATTGCTTAAAGTCTTTGTCTAAGGCACATACTTGTATCACCTCGTTGTATCTTCTTTTATCATATGCTTGGCCGAAGACAATGTTTTGACGAACAGTGGCCGCAAATACCCAGGGTTCCTGAGAGGCATATGATATGCTTCCGTTGAGGGTAAAACTACCACTTACAATATCCAACTCACCTAAAATGCAGGGAGAAATAAACTAAAAACAACTCAAGAAAACCATTTTAAAAAACTGCCTATTATAGAAACAGTCAAGATTTGAAACTACAAAATTTTATTATTCAATATAATCTCTTACTTTAATACATTTATTACAGTTAACCTGCAATACCTCTAGACTCTAGACCTTCCAAAAAAACAAATATAATCTTGCTTCAAAAACCAGGTCTTCACAGCTTCTATCATTTTAGTTTGAAAAAAAATTTAAGAACCTGAAATTGGGGAAAGAGATAATAGTCGAATGGGGCCAGATGTGGTGAATAAGAGACTGTTCAACTAAATATAATCTAAATTAAGTTTCTATAGTAACATTTTATTTGTGTACAAGGGCATTGTCATTCAAAAACAAAACACCTCTCGAGAGCTCTCCTGGACTGGTCAGTTAATAATAATTATTCCATGGTGGTCCTAAAACACCAAAGCAAAAGCTTCCCCAGCAGATTTTTGATCACAGAGCTTCTTAAATCTTATAGAGAATCAGAGTGTCTCCATTTCATCAATTGCTGTTTTGTATCTGGGTCATAGAAATGTACCTAAGTTAGCCATTATAACAGTTTAAGAAGTTAGCATTTTGGTCAAACCAGTGACATATTAAGCGTGATGCTTTTACAGGTTTCCCACTAAAAACAGCATATCAATTTCCCGGACTTTTCCTTGATTTCCCTGACATGATGCCAAAACCTATTTTCCTGACTTTGACATTCACAATCTACCCCAAAAATGTGTAACACACAACTACAGAATCCAGTAATTCTTTGCCTCCTCACGGAAAACACACTTCCACAAAATTACATATTTTTTTATATTTCATCACACCACGAGGGCTTACAGCCTAAATACTATCGTACCGTGGGTGTCGACAAGTAGGAAAGAGGCAACTTGTTCATTCTGGACTTGAAGGTTTGGAGGTTCGGAGGAGAGGAAAAAACATGTACCGGCAAGGAATTCCACAACTTGGAAGTCCTCGGGACAAAAGAGCGGGCATAACAAGATGTTCTATGTCTGGTAACCTGGGCAGTGAAAGGGTGTATTCGCTCTGCTCCCCTGGTAGATCTGTTGGGGGCAGCAGGTAGAGGAACTGGAAGAAAGCTCCTCTGAGCAGTGCCCGTGCAGATATCTATAAAAGAGAGAGAGGTCACCAACGGCACGTCGGTGGGCAAGGGATGGCAGCCTTTGGGTGAGGGTAGGGTCACCGATGAGACGTATAGCTCTCTTCTGAATGGAGTCCAGGATAGCGAGTGTAGAAGCGGCAGCGGCACCCCAGATGTGGGAGCAGTATTCGAGGTTTGGCCTTATTTGTGAAGTATATAAGGTATAGAGATTAGCTGGTGAAAAGTATTTGCGAGCCCGGAAGAGGAAACCTAATTTCTTAGCAGCCACTTCTGGAATTGATGTGACATGTTGGTGCCAGTTGAGATTTTGATCCACAGAAATGCCAACAAGTGAAAAGGACTCATTACTTTGAATAACTTGGTTGTTCATTGTGATGGGTCTAGGGCTGGTGTATCTCTTATGAGATAGAAAGCAAGGCAACTACAGAATACAGTAGCTCTTCACCTCATGGTGGAAAACACACTTCCACAAAATTACATTTATAAAACATACACGACTTTGCTTACAAATAAACGAAGAAGCTACTTTATACAAATATGCACCTATCATTGTTTTTTTAATTCTTTATCATAAAATAGAAACAAATATTTTCTCGTGACACGGACAAAAAATCCCTGACTTACTCAATTTTCACGATTTTTCTCAATTTTTTCCTGATTTCCCTGATTTTTTTTTCCTTATACAAGTTCCCTGACTTTTCCAGATTTTCCCTGTTTTCCAGACGAGCGGGAACCTTGTCTATCCTGGCTCGCTTCTGATCACAGGGTTCCCACTCATCTGGAAAACCAAGATGTCAGGGAAATTGTATAAGAAAAAAATTGTCAGGGAAATCAGGGAAAAATTGTGGAAATTGACAGTCAGGAAAAAATTATTTCTTTTCTTTTTTATGATAAATAATTAAAACAATGTGTTTGCTTTTGGTGCAATACTGAACCATTCACTTAATTATTTCTTTTTCCTCAAAACCAACATAATTGTTTAATTTTGTGTTTATTGATGCAAAGACCTACTGTATTCTGTAGTAATGTGGTCACACATGTTGGGGGTAAATTGTAGAAGATCAGAGTCAGGGAAATAGATTTTGGCATGTCAGGGAAATCAGGGAAAAGCCAGGGAAACTGATATGCTGTTTTTAGTGAGAACCCTGGATCAGCATTCAGAGATTTTAGGATCGATCTGCAGAAATTGTTCATGTCCAAATCGATGTGAACTATATTATAAATGCGGTTATATGGATTATTCAGTGCCGTTTTAGTCAAATTTGACGATCTTTCGATATCATGCCATGAAGTACATTCATATTTTTAGGGACGGACATAGAAATCAGGCTGTTCTTTTCTTTTATAGGAAAATTGACCGCTTTTGAAGCACTGGATGCAATTTTTATGGTTACGTATTATGAAGGAGGTTGATTGTCAAGGGTATTAATCATGTATTTGTAAATATGTTTATCTCCTACCTTCTCAAATCCAGTTGTTATTTGATGATGGTTTGGTACTCCAATTTTTCAATTTTCTTGATTTCGATTGACATTTTTATTACACATTGATGCTTTAACCTTTTGATGTGAATTTTCACAGACATTTTTAATAAGTTATTGTTGAAATAAGGAGTAGTGCAAAACACTGTCTTAAATTAAACGGGGTTGAATAGAACCAGCACCTTGTGTAAGTTTTTTAGTAGTAGCCTCTGCTTGGAAAATGTTATGTTTTATTTTTGGGCCGTTTTTGAGAAAAATAACTGCATATGAAGTGTCAGCCTATTTTAAGGGGCTGCGACTTTTCAGGAAGGCTTGAATCCAGAGGCGGATTAAATGTCAAGAGCGCCCTAATGAGTGTTCCAAGACTTGCTGTTCATATTTATAAAAAATTTCCCTTTCTGCAGAAATTATGTGAATTAGAGTGCCATATATTTGAATAACTGTACAAATGTCAATATCAAGGGACTGTAATTTTTTACTGATTTTGTTCAAGTGAACCAAAATAAAACCCCAAAACACGATCATGAGAGCAGTTTCCAGTCGTTCTAATTTCAATCTTAAGCCTTTAGCTTCAGATACAGCAGAACTTTTTTTCTCAGCATTGCTCTCGATAGCAATCAAAGCATTGTGAATTTTTGGAAATGACTCTTTCAAACTTTTACAAGCATCTGCTCGAGCTGACCAGCGTGTGACAGATGGATTTTTGACAGTAGTTTTGTTTTTTTCCATAGAATTAAAGAATCTTTTATATTGTGTAAGTGCATACTCACTTGCGCGCGTTCCTTTGTAACCTCGCGTCCCTAGGCACGTGCCTAGTGTGCCTTACGGATAATCCGCCTCTGCTTGAACAAAATGTATTATACGAACACCCCCCAATTCATCAGGGAATCTTTCATTTTTCCAAATTTTCTGTGCTGATTGACAAAAAAAGTTCGGGACGCAGCAAGTACGTTATCGTAGTGAATTTTTATTAAATGCTTCAAACTTCAACAACTTAATTTTCTATAAACTTATAAAGTTTAATTTTGGTATGTAGTAAGATCTTTCCTAAGGCAAGATATTCACCAAATTTCATTAATATAACTTTGTAATATTCGGAGAAAAAATAACCTAATTTTCTATAAACTTAGAAAGTTAAATTTTGGTACGTAGTAAGGTCTCTCTCAAGGCAATATATCTGGTAAATTTAATTAAAACAGCTTTGAAATTTTCGGGACAAAATTTTTTTTTGGAAGAAAACTTAAAATTTTCCCGGAAAACCCTGTCCGATTTTCCTGGCTAACAAACTCATCCAAGACATTAATAAGAGAGATGAACTTGCCGAGTTTCATCGAAATCGGTTAATTATTTGTTAAGTTATCGGATGGATACATACATACATACATACATACATACATACATACATACATATATATATATATATATATATATATATATATATATATATATATATATATATATATATATATATATATATATATATATATATATATATATATATATATATATATATATATATATATATATATATATATATATATATATATATATATATATAAACATATAAAAATTGAAACTGACCCCGGATATGGGTTCTAGGGGTTCTAGTTCGCGCTCATTTCAAAAAATGTTTGCAGAGTCTCACCATCGATACCTCTCTATTAGTTAATTTTTTTAAATAAAAATTCACCAAAATGTATCAGGAAATCTTTAATCTTTCCCAAATTTCACTGCTCAATGAAACACCTGAATATATCATTGTCAGGTGTACGACATGGTCGCCATCTCTGTGCGGAACCAGGTAGTATGTTGTCAGGACAGCTCCACTTAACACAAAATGGTATAAAATAGAGACTGCGTACAACCAACTAACAATTTTGTAAATTGTCAGCCCCGGCCCATTTCTTCCCTAATATAGGGACAATGTATGTAAGGCTGGATGTATTCCTTCATTGACAAAAAAGAGGTAGCGCTGGGAGTTTTTGTGGACTTTTCCAAAGCCTTCGACTGTGTGAATCATGAGATCCTTATATGTTCACTGTGTAGGTATGGAGTGACGGGCACCGCACTGGACTGGTTCAGAAGCTATCTTTCAGACAGAACACAAAGAGTTGTAATATCTAACTCTACCAACACTTACTTATCTAGGACTTTTGAAGTAACGGTTGGGGTGCCGCAAGGAACAGTTCTTGGACCTACGCTGTACATTATCTATGCCAACAGCCTACTTCAGTACATCACGCACCAATCTGAAAACAACATCAATCCAGATAACAAAAGAACGGTCGCCTCCTATGCCGATGATACCAACTTTTTGATAGGTGGACATAGTGTTGAGCACATTATGGCTGATTCTGACAAAACCCTCAAAAGTCTAACCAATTGGGTCGATAAAAACAAGCTTGCACTTAACAAGAATAAAACAGCTTGCGTGTTTTTTAAATCTTCAAAATCAAAAAAAGGTACTGTACAAAGCGTAGAACTTGATGGCCAAACTGTAACCTTGCAGCCATCTACAAAACTACTAGGACTTCATATCGATAGTGAGTTAAAATGGAATGTTCACATCGATGAACTTTGCTCGCGAATCTCATCCGTTACATATGCAATAAGAACACTTACCCAAAGATGCAGTACCTTTACTGTGTTGTCACTGTATTATGAGTGTTTCTACTCACATGTAAGGTTTGGTATTACGCACTGGGGATTAGCAAGTGAAGTAAACCGAGTTTTTAAACAACAAAAGCAAGTGATGAGGATCATATTCAATATCCCTCATAGACACACTTGCAGAAACACTTTTAAAGAACAGGGTATCCTTACACTCCCCAGCATATACATCATGGAAGTGCTAACCCACGTTTTTCAAAACAAAACCAAATACACACGCAATGCAGTGGAACATGGATATACCACAAGAGGTAGAAATAACCTGCAAACTGACAAACATCGCACAGCTCTGTACCAAAAATCACTGTTTTACAATGGCTGCAAGTTGTATAATGCGTTGCCGGAAGATGTACGGAATGTTGACACTTTACCAGCTTTTAAAAAAAAAGTGAAAACGATTCTTATAAACAAGACGTGCTACTCGGTGGATGATTTTTACACATAAACTACCATTAACTATCTTCTGTTTTTAAATTCTTATAATATGAACACTTTGTTTGTAGTGTAGTTGCCATAGTATAAACTATAAACCTAGTGCACCTGGTGACTCTAAAAAACAATATTGGAATTGGACCTAGATTCTGCAGCTCTTATCTTTTGAACGTTAAAAACGTTATAAGTGTGTTTTATAAGTATCTTTGTTTTGTATTATTTAAGGAAAAATTTTCCTTAATTGTTATGCTTATTGTGTGTGCTATTGTCGTTCCTATTCTTAATTTTTTGAAGTACATGAACTTCCCTGTGTCATTCAGGTGACATTGGCCTGTTTCATTGTTAATATATACATTATTATTATTATACATTATTATTATTATTCTCACCATAATTAGAACCCCAGACTGGTTATTCGCTCTAATTAGAGCTCGTCAGTATGGTTCTAATTATGGTGAGAATACATCTAGCCTTACATACATTGTCCTTATATTAGGGAAGAAATGGGCCAGGGCTGACAATTTACAAATTGTTAGTTGGTTGTACACAGTCTCTATTTTATAACATTCTTTGTTATTTGGAGATGTTGTGACAACATATTACCTGGTTCTTCATCGAGATGGCGACCCTATGGTACATCTCACAATATTCTAGGAAGCTGGCTACCATAGCCGTTTTAATTTATAGGTGTGTTCTCGCTGTAATTAGTATACTGTACCGACGAACTCTAACTAGAGTGAAACCTGTCTGCAGTTCTAATTATGGTGAGAATACATCTAGCCTTAGACCTGAATATAAGTTATTTAGGTATTTATGTACAGTTCAAAGCAAAATGAACATTGCCTATTGTTCCATATCAATCTGACAACCTTGTGTGGTTGACAGGGTTGTCAGACTGATCGGTACATCCATAATTCTTCTGGATTCCAGCGAGAACAGTTATTTAATACTTATTTATTTATTAATTCTTTTATATATCAAACTTACCCAGTATAGTCTGCAAGAGAGAACTCTTTCCGCTACCAACTGGTCCAATAATACCATAGAGTTTTCCACTAGAGCATTTGAGATCAAAATCAGTCAATGCATTATCAGACGAGTTGACATCCCACTTGGTAGTGGCACCTTTAAATGATACAGCAACTTTGTCATCTATATATTGGATGCTGTCATTGTTGTTATGGAATCTTTTAGCTTCTAAAAACTCTTCATTCATCATAAAGCCTTGCAATCTCTTTATTGCAACCAGTAGCTCAGCGATTTCTGATATACCTCTCACAAACATTGTCGACATGGTTTGGGCTAAGATGTTAAAGTATAGCATAAAGACGAACACCTAGAATGTTAAAGTACAGATTTAAATGTTTCTACACAATGCGTTAGGTACAACCATTTAAAAACTAATTTAGTATGTACTGAGTTTCACAACTTGTACGAGGCAAGGGCCAAAATTTTCCGGCCAGACATATATTCGGGGTATCGCAGCCTGTCAAATTTTAGTAAGACTTGGTTCAAGTCTTAGTAGCCTTGGAAAAAAAAATGGATTTTATGTCAATTAGTTTTCTTATAACTGACATTTGTTCATCACGATGTTAGAAGACAAGAAAATTGAGTATAGGGCCGTTATTAAATTCCTTACTCGAAAAGGTCTTCCACCTCGAGGCATCAAAGATTGACCGCAAAATTCTCCGTCTCATTCTGTAGCAAAAGTGGTCGAAACTGTTTCTAATGGGGAAGATGATGCAAGAACAGAAAAGACAGTGGAGGTGGTGACGTACAACAAGATTGCCCTTGTTGAAGATCTTGTATTAAGCAATCGACGCTCCAAAGTGAAAAAATTATCTATAGGGTCGGGGCTTTTAGATACAAGCGTTCGCCAAATCCTCCACGAACATTTAGACATGAATAAATTGCAAGATGGGTCCCCAAACATCTTTCAGCGCCAAAGTCGTGTTGAGTGTGCCCGATCCTTTTTGGACCTATGTGGAGAGAACTATCTGCATGTGTTGAAGATAATTGTCACAGGGTATGAAACTATGGTTCTCTACTATGATCTTTTGTGCAAAAGGGAGTCGATAGAATACTGGCGTAAAGGAAAAGCACCGTCAAGGGAAATAAAGGTTTGTCAGTCCACACAAAAAAATTCTTCTCATATACTTTAAAGAACACAACACCACGCTCAACTGGGCATATTATGCAGGACTCCTGCATAAATTACGACAAAATATTCGGGAGAAAAGACGTGGAAAAATGACCAGAGGGATGTGTTTGCTCCATGACAATGCACCTGTACACACTGCTGGAATTACACAAACTGCGGTTTCAAACAAATTGATCACGTTCCATATAGTCCAGATATGGCCCTCAGTGACTATTAACTATTTGTAAATCTGAAAAGACCTTCGCGGGCGCCATTTCAGTGACGACGAAGAGGTGAAAGCTGCCGTTTGGGCACATTGTGAGGACAAACCGAAAACATATTTTTAGTGGTAACGAATTGTTGCTGAAACGATGTAAGAAAGACCAAACTTTGGCTAATCAGACCAATATGCATGTGTTTCTGCAAACTTTGCGACTGACCTTAAAGGGGCCCAATGGATTGAAAACAGTTCGAGCATTAATCGATAGTGGATCGCAGAGGTCATACATCCTGAAGCCTACTGCAGTACAGCTAGGATATGGTTCTAAGAGTTCAGAGAAAAGTGTCCACTGTTTATTTGGTTATACAAAGAAAATAACCATAATTGTTATGACATCACCATTAGCAGAGGAAATTATACATGTATTATCGAAGCCCTTGATCAGCTCACAATTTCTGGTGAGGTAGTTCCAGTTTTTGTGACCCATGGGTTGAGGAAGCAAGAGTTTTCAATATTGAGATTTCAGATGACGTACAGTCAGGGCTGACAGAATTGCTCATAGGAGCTGACATGGGTGGGAATCAATATACGTGGGACATTGTAAACTACCCTGTGCACTTATTGCCATGAAAACACACTTTGGTTGGACTTTTATGGGTAAAATACTAATGAATGTGGTCAGTTCCAATATGATCATGACAACCTTGAATCTCTTCACAAAGGATGCAGCAATAAGTGAATTACGGCAACTTGACGCTCTAGTGATTAAAGAGCCTTCGGATAAGAAGACAAAGGAAGAAATGGCATTAGCTGTTAGAAACCTCTTTTTGCAGACTGTTTGCGTTGATCAAGGCAGACGTTATGAGGCACGACTTCCTTGGTTAAAAGATCATCCTCTTTCGCAACGAACTGCAGAACTACTCAGAAGCGACTCGTTTCTATCATTCGTAAATTAAATAATGATGGTTTTTTTGAGGAATATGCTTGGATTATCAAGCAAGAGTGGGGAACTTTTGTTTAGAACAGAGTGACCGAGATCCGCGAGTTGACTTCCGCTCACAAATTTGCTAGGATCGCATAACCCTGCTGATCTGCCATCACGAGGTTGTTCGTCTAAGCAGCTGCTTGATTCGAGATGGTGGGAGGGACCTAAATGGTTATATGGAGAGCCTAAGACCTGGGACCTGGCCATTCTTTCAAAGGACTGAGGATGAAGAGGAAATCAACCCTAAACGAAAAAAGAAATTAGTAACTATGCTGCTTAATGCCAATAATTATCATATATGGCACTTTGACTACTTTTAGAAATACCGCAAAACCGTGCGAATTATGGCTTGGGTTCTGTAGGGGGGACTATATTGAAAAATAAAATTTAATTGTGATTCTACGCCATTTCTTTCATAGTCAGGCCATGAAATTTTGGTGCTTGCCTCGTATCTACTGCTTTTTAATAACTTTTCTTCTTACAATAAGAAGTTTTTCGAGTTTGGTGATAATGTAATTACTTGCCGAAAGAGGAAAAGTTGATGAAAAGCCTTCATGTCTCTACTTAAAATATACTAGTTTTATCAAGTGAATAGAAGAATAATTAATCAGTAATTCTTACCCTTGCAGCTGTGATTTTCTGATCTGTTAGAGACATAGTAAGCAGGGTACAGAACAATGCAACCCTTGTAGTAAACAGGTTGAAGGTCATAAACAAGGCACGGACATAGGATGATTTTGTGACGATCTTCAATTCAGCTTTTCTAGCATATTTGATCAGCTTGGTGAAAGGTATTTCCCAAGCATACATCTTTATCACTTGCACACCAGATATGATTTCATCCATCAGTCTTACTCTTTCATCTGTTTTTTGGGCAGTTTGTTTACGGTATATAGCAGACAATTTGCCAGTCCAACCTAAAAGCAACCCCAATTACATATAACAAACCAATATCACAACTGCAAAGAAAATAAACTAAGTTATAATGTATACAGGGTGTGCCAATTAATACTTCCCACCTGGAAAATATTGGAATTAGAAAAAGGAAAAAAAGTCGAAACTTTGTTTTCAAGGGGGGCACATGATGGCATAAGTGTTGGTGTCTTGGAACTCACCTCTTAGGCAGGGGCGTAAAGTACCCTTAAATTTTAAATGGCACCCTGTCAAGTGGCACCTCATTTAAAACCAATAAACTTCTTCCAATTATTGATATTTTGTCTAATTCTTTAATTGATTATTTTATTGCCCTATACAAACCAAAATTTAACAATTCGTAAGTATGTGGTCGTGAGTAGAATTGAGAAAGCTTTAAAATGAGGTGTCACTCAACATCGGGTGCCATTTAAAATTTAAGGGGACTTTACGCCCCTTCCTAAGGCAAGACACCAAAACTTACACCATCATGTCTCCCCGTTGAAAACAAAGTCGAAGAGTCTCGGTTTTTTTTTCTTTTTTTTTTAATTCCGATATTATCCAAGTGGGAAGTTTTTTAATTGGCACACCCTGTATAAATCCTAAATTACTTCATCTAATGAGGCATGGAAGCTGACTATTTTTTTCATTTTTCAGTAGCTCAAATCACAAGAGACTGGTGACCTGACTTACCACAGGCTTCTGTTCTTGGGCCCTATATATTTTTTATGTATTTATTTCGATTTTGTATTTTTGTTGCATTTTTTTAAGAAGTTACCTACCAAAATAACAAAAATTAGGAATACAAATTTAAGATTAAAAAGTATGGATACAGCAAAGTGCATTATGGTAGTGAATTTTCATAAAATTGATCTACGCTTTTTTTTACGAAAATTATATATGCGCCAAGAAAAATTGTAATTTGCTTGTAATATTCAGGAGATTTTGTTAACCACACAAAATGTTTTGGTTTTGTGTCATGCTCTGGTCACCAGTGTCACCTTTTTTTTTCTTTGAATGCCTACAACTTTTATATGTGGTTGTAAAGCAGTTATGTACCTACTATGAAAAACTAAAACAGCTACCATTATAAATACTCACTTTGTAATGGCATAACAATAAAGACAGGCAATATTCCGATGACGCCAGCATATTGGGCCTCTCTGTATAGGAAGTAGGTGACAATGAGGGCTGTAGTGGGCGCCACCCACATATGATGGATGAATATGGATACTATGTCAAACCGACTCACATCGTTGGACAACAGATTTACTATCTTACCAGAGGCAGTCTCACCAAGTGCTGTTCGACTCAGTCTTAAAGCCTAGAATAAAAAAATAGCTGAAATAAATTTGCAAAAGGACTTACTGCCTTCTATTGCCTAAATTGTTTACACCAAATAACCAAATGTTCATCCATACATATAATAAAACTGTAAACTTTTCGTGTCTGTATACTGAAAATATTTGCAAAAAATAATTGGGGGATGTAGCATATAAGTGACAGAACGCAATAAGATCATTTTTAGATATTTTGTCTGTGTGCTCGTCTGTGCACGTAAAAACCACTGACCCAATTCACATGGAGTTTTCATAGAAACATAGGGCTTCACTAGAAGTAGCATATAGTTTTGATTTTATCGCGATCAGTTAAATCAATCAGAAGATATGGGAATTTAATGTTTCCAAAAATGTACTGCATTAGTACAGGTAACGCTTGCGTTTCGAAATTTAGACACAGTTTTTAACAGGAAAAATGGCAAACTAAAATATATCGTCATAAATATAAGCTGCTTCAACTTCTCTGATTCGATTGTAGACGTTAGCATTTTTTACGTATGATATTTTCTTGAAGAAGAGCTAAAAATAAAGCCAATATAACCATATATCATCGCTTTACATGGAATATCAGTGAGAATATCAAGATTTAACATATCCTTTTCGAATATATGTGGCCTAAATTCTAACCTGAACTCCGTCCACCATTTCCTCCAGGCTAACAGGCCTCAACTCCTCTTCCTCACCGAAACCCAAATCAGTGCCAAAACAGCCACTAATCACCTCAATTTCTCGGGGTATGAGCTCCTTACTTCCTTTAGATTGCATGGAGGCGTGTGCGCATACGTCCGTAGCAATCTACCCTGCACCAGACTCCCCAATTTAGAAGCTGGAAGAAAAGACATACTATGGATAAAACTCTATCTCTCAGGGCTGCAACTAAATTCATCTGTTGCATTTACCGGTCACCTTCTGACAACAACTTTGTCCAGCTCTTTGACTACCTTTCTGACAAAACCGACTATCTGATTTCTGAATATCCTTCCTCCGAGGTCACTATTCTTGGTGACTTCAATGTCCATAATAAGGAATGGCTAGGATCTTCAAAACCGATCCACAAGGAAGAGCAGCGGAGGCCTTTGCAGTCAGCAATTATTTAGCCAATATGGTTCAGCAACCTACTTACTTTCCTCGTATCCCAACACACAGCTCAAATCCCTTGGATCTCCTTCTTACTACACAACCTGAATGCTATAAGATATCAGTCACCGCCCCCCTTGGTCGCTCAGACCACGGCATGGTCACTGCTTCCTGCGCAATGCAACCCGAGGTCACACAGTCATCACACCCACGTATCGTTTGGCACTACAACTCCGCAAACTGGGACGAAATGCGGGATTACTTTTCCTCATTTCCATGGGCGTCTGTCTGCTTCTCTCATCCTGACCCCTCTGATATCTCACAAAACGTCACCGAAATTATCCAAGCTGGCATGGAATTATTTATCCCACGTACACAGAAAACCTCTTCAGCCACTCAAAAGCCCTGGTTCTCTAAATCCTGTGACAAGGCCAGACTTGAAAAGGTCAAAGCTCACAAAACGCTTCTACACAATCCCAGTCAAGAAAATCGTCAAGCATTTAACGACGCAAGAAACCGCTATGTCCGCATTCTTTCTGAGGCAAAAAACTCGTTTAATAACCACATCAAAAACAAAGTCCTCTTAAGCTCCAACGGCGGCAAACTCTTTTGGACTCTTGCTAAATCTATTGGGAATAATTTCTGCAAAAGCACGTTCCCACCTCTTGTCTCAGGGGATGAAACCGCCCTGGGCAAGGCTGAACTTTTTGCTTCGTTGTTCGCCGGCAATTCTACTCTCAACCCACCTCCAAATATTCAACCACCAACAGTCCCCAATGTCGCGCATAAAATGACGGATATCATTTTCAAAACTAAAAAGGTACGAAAGATGCTCTCTTCTCTTAATACCAGGAAAGCCTCTGGCCTTGACGAGATTCCAGCAATTGTTCTCAAAAAATGCGCACCAGGGCTTGCTCCTGTCCTGACCCGTCTGTTTCAGATATCTTATAATAAAGGCATATTCCCTAGTAATTGGAAAACTGCTCGAGTACAACCCATCCCCAAGAAAGGATCCAAAGCGCTTCCTAGCAACTACAGGCCTATTTCTCTCCTTTCAGTCGTCTCTAAAGTGATGGAAAAGTATATAAACACCGAATTACTAAAATTTCTTGAAAAACACAGTCTAATCCACGACAGGCAGTATGGATTCCGTCAGCGCAGATCGACTGCCGACCTCCTTTCCTTTGTCACCCATTCTTGGAACAAGTCCATGGAACAACACGGTGAATCCCAGATTGTTGCTCTAGACATATCCAAAGCATTCGACCAGGTCTGGCACGTAGCGCTGCTTAATAAACTTCCGGCCTATGGCCTACCACCAAAACTTTGTATGTGGACAGCAAATTTCCTCTCCAACAGGAGCATATCTGTTGTTGTGGATGGCCATTCCTCTAAACTGTATCCAATTAATACAGGAGTTCCTCAAGGTTCAGCTTTAGCCCCTACTTTGTTTCTTCTCCACATTAATGACCTTCTCTCTAGCACATCCAACCCAGTTCACAGCTACGCGGACGACAGCACCCTCCATTCAAATATACAATATTCTAAGCCTGTCTCTTTAGCCCAATTAGATGAGGATCGCAGACTCATGGAGGGTTCTGTCTCCGTGGATCTCCAAAAAATATTAGACTGGGGAAGTAGAAATCTTGCACAATTCAACCCCACCAAAACTAAGTCTTGCTTTCTTTCTCACAAAAGATACACCAGCCCTAGACCCATCACAATGAACAACCAAGTTATTCAAAGTAATGAGTCCTTTTCTCTTGTTGGCATTTCTGTGGATAGAAATCTTAATTGGCACCAACATGTCACATCAATTGCAGAAGCGGCTACTAAGAAATTAGGTTTCCTCTTCCGGGCTCGCAAATACTTTTCACCAGCTAATCTCTATACCTTATATACTTCACAAATAAGGCCAAATCTCAAATACTGCTCCCACATCTGGGGTGCCGCTGCCGCTTCTACACTCGCTATCCTGGACTCAATTCAAAAGAGAGCTATACGTCTCATCGGTGACCCTACCCTCACCCAAAGGCTGCCATCCCTTGCCCACCGACGTGCCATTGGTGACCTCTCTATCTTTTATAGATATCTGCACTTTCCTCCATAGTTCCCCTACCTGCTGCCCCCAACAGATATATCAGGGGAACAGAGCGAATGCACCCTTTTACTGTCCAGGTCATCAGACTTAGAACATCGTGTTATGCCCGCTCTTTTGTCCCGAGGACTTGAAAGTTGTGGAATTCCTTGCCGGCACATGTTTTTCCTTCTCCTCCGAACCTCCAAACCTTCAAGTCCAGAATTAACAAGCTGCCTCTTTCCTCCTTGTCAACACCAACGGTACGATAGTATTTAGGCTGTAAGCCCTCGTGGTGTGTTGTTGAAATTAAAAAAAAAGAGACGGCATAATAAATCCAAGCTCTTAACACTCACTTCTTCTGAACAATGAAAGGTGGTCTGTGAACATTTTTTTTTTGATAAATGATAAATACATGGGGTCATCTTCTGGTCGGGGTGCTTAACGTCTTTAAATCGGCGGGAACCTAAACGATTGGTTCTGTATGTACACACATACAAATATGTTAAGCTAATCGAAAGAAAAGATACAAGAAACGTTATGGTTTAAGAAGTGAACAGGCGCAATACTAGACTTGCTTTTGACCTAGCATCAATTACAAGCAAGTCAACCAACACTTCTTAATGCATAATCCAGGAACCGTGCTACGTTTTCTTCTACTATAGTCATCACATAATTACGTGCGTCTAGCTGGCTGAGTTATCCCAGCTGAAGATAGACAATGGCTATGGCTCTATTTCTCGCTCGCATTGGCGGCTGTGCTCTTGGTTTTGGTTGTGATGAACCGTCACTATATATATATATATATATATATATATATATATATATATATATATATATATATATATATATATATATATATATATACTATGGGTAGATACGACTAATCAATGTTATCCATTTTTTCGGGATTTTTTTACCTAGCGCTTCAATAAAAGCTACATAATTTCCGTTCCATTAAGGC
Source organism: Tillus elongatus (assembly GCA_964006375.1). NCBI lineage: Eukaryota > Metazoa > Arthropoda > Insecta > Coleoptera > Cleridae > Tillus > Tillus elongatus. The sequence continues at coordinate 160,888,426 of OZ023265.1, forward strand.
ACTAAAGATGTTGGACATCTCTCGCTCTCTCTCCACTCCCCAAAATTAGAAAAACTGCTGGACACAGAGAAAGGGCATAAACTTAAGGAAAGGCTTTATATTGTTAAACAATACTCACTTTTCTATAGATTAACGCACAACAAGCAGCCCTGACCTTCATCCCGTAATGAAAAGCACCCATGATGTACTGATTGATGAAGAGGACACTGAGCATGTTGAGGACGACAATAGCTCCTGCGTACCAAAAAGCTTCTTCTTTGGTGATGGTACTGTCCGGCCTGAAGTAATTCAGTAATTGTCCCAACATTAAGGGCTGTGCTAATCTGATGAAAACGTCCATTATGACCAAAATAAGGGCCAAGTATAGATATTCGGGCCAGAAAGTCAATACGAGCACCTTCAGCAAACTGGGCTTCTTGTCCAGCTTCTTGCAGCGTTCTATGTGCTTCATCCATTTTCTGAAAAAAGAACATCTTTCAGAAATTGCTAAATTAAGTAATAAAATATGTATGGGGAAATATTTTAAAAGAGCGATCATGAACCGTCGTCGTCTATAGTTGCTTTGACAAATAAAACAAGTCATCGCTACTCCCTCTTAAATCCTTTCAAGAACTACAATCTTTACAACTTACTTTATTGATCCCTGCCACTTCAGTGTCTTTATCCTTATCTTTGAGGTTACCTAACAATTTTTTTAACAAACCTTCTCCGCTTATGTTTACCGAAAGTATCTTTTCGACAAGAAATGCTTAAAAAAATTTGTTAGTCAACCCAAAATATAAGGATAAAGCCACTGGAATGTCGGGATCTATAAAATAAGTTTTAAACATTGTAATGTTAAATACGTTGGGAAAACGAAAATACCTATTGAAACTAGATTTCAGGAACACTTAGCAGAACTGTAAGTGCATCGTCCCTTTGGCGTTTTTATAATTCAAACAATAAAATTTTCAAAACATTTTTTTCGTACGTCGAGACTTTAGTGCAACAAAAAACTTAATCTTCGTCTGTAATATTTATTAGATTTTATCGTGGTTATACAGTATGTCCAAGATAAGGAGGGCCACTATATAGGAGAAAAGTTGCGCACTCAAAAGCCCAACAAAATTGCGATTAGACATCTCCGAAAATGTTTTTGGTTTTTGAAATACTTTGAAACATCTGGATTTTTTTATTTTACATATTACTTATTATTTTTTTGGGCTTAATGGTGGACCTAAACCAAAACTTATGACACTTCTCCACAACAACTTTTCATTTTCTTTAATGTAGCATTGCTAATTTTGTAATCCGACGTTTTGTCTTTGCGGGACCATCATCAACTTTTTATTCCAAATTCAGCAATGTGCCACACTTTGTGGTTTAGTACCATTTTAGTCTTTTTTTGCGACCTTAATCAAGAAAAGCCCTATTACCGACCTGTACACAGCTTTTAAACTTAGGTAAGTACTAAATGGCTAGCTATATCAATTAACACATTATGTCATTTAGACGTTTAATAATAATTCAATGGATAAATTGAGGCAATAATTTAATGAAATGAACACAGAACAAATAAAATTACGTTACCAGAAGACCTAAACATTAAAGAAGACAACAAACGAATACGAACAAGACAATTTATTTAACAAAGCAATTGATCAGGAGACTCGTAATCGACGCTGGTGAAACGTTCATACATTTTTTTGTTGTAACTATATTTCGCAATTTATATACTCTCAAACGCGTTTAGCTGTCCTGGTTGTCTAACATTTTTTTAGTAATTTCAGATTATCTTCATTAACGTGATGATTATTATCCCAAATATGTCGGGCGACGAAATATCTATCTGTAGTACCGTAACGTAATTGGGCTAAGTGTTCTTTGTATCTAATTCCAATCGATCTTTTTGTTTGTCCGACGTACTTAAGATTACAATCTTTACAACTTATTTCATGAATTCTCGGCATTTTGTCCGTGCTATCCTTGTCTTTTGGGTTACCTAGCAAGTTTTTTAAGGTATTTTTTGTCGAAAATGTTAAATGCAAGTTGACTTTTAAAAAAATCTAGATAGCATGTTTTAAAAAGTCAACTTGCATCAATCCAAATACGGTTATTGTCACATCCATTTATTTTCCAAAGTATACTTTTGTCTTTTAATTTAGTTTATTTGTTATGTGTTGATTCCATTAAAGTATTGCCTCAATTCATCCAGTGGATTATTATTAAACGCCTAAATGACATAAAGCCTTAATCAATATAGCTAGTTGTTTAGTACTTAAGTTTAAAAGCTATGTACAGGTCCGTAATAGGAATGTTCTTGATTAAGGTCGAAAAAAAGACTAAAATGGTAGGTATTACACCACAAAGTGTAAGACATCGTCGAATTTGGAATAAAAAGGGCTTTCAGAATATGATATTAGAAAATGAAAAGTTGCTGTGGACAAGTGTCACCGGTATTGGTGTAGATCCACCATTAAGGCCAGAAAAAAATAATATGTAAAATCGAAAAATCCAAATTTTTCAAAATATCAAAAAAAAATCGAGGATGTCTAATGGCCATTTTAAGTGCACAACTTTTCTTCCATTTAACCAATTCTGTATCTGCTACCGTATTGGAGATCCCCGTAGTGGCCCTCCTTATGTTGGACACACTGTATACCTACAACTGTGTTTCAAAACTCCGGGAAACTTTTCTCGTATTTCAGAAACCGATGAAAAATAAAAATAAAATTAACGACAGAAAGCTTATTAAGGATTTCCGATCCAACGATACTATCGGCAAGTTTACCTTTTTCAGATAATGTGGGTAACTTTGCCTTTTTAAACGCAGCATCCAACTCCTTTTTATGGCAACGAATTCAGCGTTTTACTGCCACTAAAACCTCTAAATATCAGCTTTTTGCCACATACAGACTTAGAGACTACTTCTCTTGCTTCACAGTGAAGTCTGTATGTAGTATGGACCAGTTTCACCAAGTAATGACAACAACAATCAGTGAATACGATCTCTATTTTATTTGAATTTTTAGATAGGTATGACACAACATTTTAGTTCGAAAGTCACGGAACGATTTCGTATTTCAGAAACCACGCGATGAAAAAAGATTGCTACAGAATGGTTATTGAGGATGCCATTTTCGATGATGGCATCGGCAATGTTGCCAAGTTTACCGGTTTTTTTTTCAGACAATGCAACACTCACCTTATTGTTATTGCAATAATTTCAGCGCTCTGATGTCACAGATACCTCCAAATATGAAATCTATATTTTATTTGGATTTTGAAATATGACAACACAGCGTTTTCGTAAACATTTCTGTAAACTTGGCAACATTGTCGATACCATAATTGAATCGGGCATAAAACGTGAATGTAAGATCATAAAATGAAGATTCTTCACGTGTAGGCTTAGTTACAAAAGTAAATCGATTATTTCCGAAGGGATCCTTGCACTTGCAACCATCCAAAATAAATAATGTCAAAGCATCTGTAATTTACAGAAAATTCAATAACCACAGTAAAAAAGAACAACTAAAATTAGGCCAGAGCGGCATTTACTTGATATAAATAGCAATCGTTACAAAGTTACTTATAGTGATTATAGAGTTAATTATCAAACGTGTTTACGGTTATAAGAGACCAATAGAATGGCGAAAAACAAATAAAATAATAATTGAAATCTTACGTTTAAATGCATTAAACGTTTGTGCCATAATGAATTGTTAAAAGCAAGAAATTCAGAGAGCAACAAAAGTGTGACAACTCCTCAAGTGTTTCCTTATGAATGCTGGCAGCTTTCCAACGGTTTATTGGAAAGACGTGTTCAAGAATGACGGAACGATTTCGCCTAGATTATTAATCAAATTATCAATATATAAGATGTTAGTAAAAAGAAAATCTACCTAAATATCCCCCAATTGCTCCAGGAAATTGAAATTATAGTATTGGAAGTTATAAAGCTCTCAATTCATTTTCAATTGAACTAACAAACTGTTCTTTTGTGAAAATAAATGGATGTACTGTGATATCCATCGAGCTTGATAACATTTTAAAATGCTCTATCTTTTGGTGAAGTTTTCATTAAAAAAATTTATCTACTGTGGAGGTCTGCGTTTATTATATATATATATATATATATATATATATATATATATATATATATATATATATATATATATATATATATATATATATATATATATATATACAGGTGTTTCTAAATTGAGGCGAAAAATTTTACAGGGCGATTCTTTGGCGAAAAATACGGGGTGTTTTTTTTTTATAAAGTTTTTCTTGAAACCCCTTCTCCTCCAAGTTACAGCCCTTTGAAATTTTGACAAAAAAAAAAAGTTTTCATTAAATTTCTCCGTTATGAAATAATTTAAATAAAACGAAATTTTGCAGATGCATAAGGCTAACAAAATGACAGTTATAGGTGGATTTTGTAACCCTATAATGTTATCACAAGAGGGTGAAAAAGCCTACCCTTACATTATTTTTTATCACTACTTTTTATTGTGTGTACCGTTTTCTATTTAAAAAAAAAAATGACTTCGAAAGAGGGGTTCATTTAGCAACTTTTTTATGTCTTGACATTTTCTTATAAAATTGTTAGTTTCATCACAAAAAAAATAAAATATTACTCAGATCGATGTCACATGAATTTACAGTGGTTGTTATTTGCTGAAAAATCAAGTACGTGGTAGGCTGTCAAATAACGTCATAATTACACTAATATGTTAATATGTATTGTTCTGGCTTTTATTAATTTCCAAAAATTCATAATAAGAAACAACAGTATTGTACTACTATTTTATAATTAATAATTAACAAACTAAGAAACGAAAAGAAATATTAACAAAATGTCAGTACGTATCATCATAATAAATGTTGAAAATGCCCCCCTTCGGAGAGAACGCATGACTCTACTCCGTTTCTCATTGAACTTCGTATTCTACGAAAAATACAAGGTGTGTTTCTTATAATATCACATGATGCGATAATACGATTTCTGAGGTCATCGATGTTTTCAACAGGACTTGAATAAACTAAGATTTTCAGAAAACGCCCACAGGCAAAAATCCAACGGATTCCATTCAGGAGATCGGGCACGCCAATTCTGTGGGCCTCCTCGACCTATCCAACGATTTGGGTAAACTTCGTTCAAGTAGTTACGAGCGTTGATACTAAAATGAGCCGGAGTCCCGTCGTGCATGTACCACATTTGTTGTCTAATTTGTAAAGGAATATTTTCAAGAAGTAGGGGCAACTCTTTTTTGAGTAGATGACAGTACACTTCTCCATTTTGTCTTATCGGAAGAAAATGTGGTCCAATTAAGTCATTACCAATGACAGCAAGCCATACATTTAATGAAAACTGGTGTTGAAAATGAGATTCCGTAATTTCATGTGGGTTTTCTTCAGACCATATGTGGTTATTATTTGGAATTTGCGTGAAGCATCCATTGACAAAAAACTAAACGAGGTAAAAAATCACGAGGTAAGAGCGCTTGAACTCGTTGGTATGGTAGGGATACAGTATTTGTTCTTTTAAGTCTAAATACCGTGGAATAGCTGACATTTAAGACTTGAGCGATTCTTCTTGTACTTGTACCAGGAGATTCTTCAATTAAATTGAGGACAGCATCTTCAACTGCTACAGTTTTTACTTCTCTAGAACGCCCGCAATCGGCGGCATTTCTTGAAAATGTTCCTTCTTCTTGCAGACGTTGATGAATGCGTGCGAATATGCTGTGATGGGGTACAGTTCTATTTGGATATAACTCAGTGTAGAGGCGCTGTGCTCTTAATTCATTGCCATTAGCACGGCAATATTCAAAATGCATATTTGCCATTTCGGAATTGGTATAATTTACCATTTTATTCACTTATTTGTTCTAAGTGTAAAAATGTAAAAATTCTCGATAGATTGACAACAACCAGAACAATTAATATTACTGTAATTATGACGTTATTTGACAGCCTACCACGTACTTGATTTTTCAGCAAATAACAACCACTGTAAATTCATGTGACATAGATTTGAGTAATATTTTATTTTTTTGTGATGAAACTAACAATTTTATGAGAAAATGTGAAGACATAAAAAGGTTGCAAAATGAATCCTTCTTTCTAAATCATTTTTTAATAGAAAACGGTACACACATTAAAAAGTACTGATAAAAAATAATGTAAGGGTAGGTTTTTTCACCCTCTTGTAATAACATTATAGGGTTACAAAATCCATTTAAAACTGGCATTTTGTTAGCGTTACACATCTGCAAAATTTCGTTTCTTTAAATTATTTCATAACGGAGAAATTTAATGAAAACTTTTTTCTTGCCAAAATTTCAAAGGGCTGTAACTTGGAGGAGAAGGGGTTTCAAGAAAAACTTTATAAAAAAGACACCCCTTATTTTTCTCCAAAGAATCACCCTGTGAAATTTTTCGCATCAATTTAGAAACACCCTGTATATATGTACATGACGATTTTGATGAAATTCAGTAGGTACCTTCCTTTCGTAAGTGGCTCGGAAAAGTTTGTTAGCCAGGAAAATTGGACCAGTTTTTCCGGGAGCATACGAGCCAACTAACCAAAAGGTTTTTTATTATTATATTTATAGTTAGTAATGAATTTATTGCAATTATTTAATAAAACTGAGAACCTTAAGAATCTCACAACATTATTATCACAAATAACAGGGGCTTTATGAAAAATAAGGAGCCACTACTATAGTATGTGATAGTAATATCATGTATATCTTAATTTTTGTTTTGTTTTATGAAATAATTGAAAGTGGAAATGTTTCAGGTCTATTTAGGCGCTACATATCACAGCCCTTGTACATGCTAGAAGAAAAGTTTCAGACCCAAATTTGTTGGTTAAGAAAGCTGCTTTCGATAAGACTTTACTTTTTCCCTAGGGTTGGTCCGCGTCTTTGCGCCCCGACAGCACCGCAGCCTTTGGCTTATTGTGCATGCTCTTAGTCTTCTTTACTCCACCCATTCCAAAATCACTGTGCCTTGAACTAGTCTGCACAGCAATTGGTAGAGTGAAGTTTTATATTGCTCTGTCTCCGGTCTAGGCTGTCCGTAGATCAGTTGTCTTTTGTGGTCCAGAGCTTTATACTCGCACAAGATTTGATGGGCTGATTCCTCCCTCTCGTCGCATAGTCAGCATGCCAGGTCTCCCTCGAACTGCTCCATTTTATGCAGGTGTTTCATGACGGTCATGTGTCCCGTCAAGAGGCCTGTTATGTTTCTGAGCTGTCCTCTGCTAAGATTTAGCAGCTCCACAACTCTAAGACTTTACTTAGATATACAAGGTGGATCGAAAGTCTACTTTTTGACATTAACTTCATTTTTTTTCAATGGAACAGCCTGTATTTTATTCAAGATTTGGATTCCTTATTTCATTCTTAATCAATAATTGGTCAAACTTTTTTTATAGTTTCAGTAATTTTCAAGAAAATGCTACAAAAAAAAGATTTTCATGTTCCTTTCAACAATGATTATTTGTCAGCAATGACAGCATCACAACTATTATGTCAGTGTCATAATTGTCCGTTCTAATGTCTGTGTCAATATCAAAACTTTCTGGACGCACCAAATTTAATCAAAATAACTTTATTTTCTGAGATGCCGTTTTTTGTTCGGAAATTTTTTTTTTAGACAAACTGGTCCCATAAGGCTGGCTAAGGTAATCATCCAGGGCCTCTAATAAAAGAAATATTCTTGCCCAGCTTCATTAAAATCGGTTAATAACTTTTTGAGTTATCGTGTGGATACATCTATATATATATATATATATATATATATATATATATATATATATATATATATATATATATATATATATATATTGCAAAGTCTTGCCATCGATACCTCTCTATTAGCGAATTTTTTGTAATAAAATGGGAACTTTCTTTTTGTTACTGTAAGTGAATATGTCGTAATCTACGGCGAGTGTAGGAATAAATGCGCGACAGTCCCAACAACTGTACAGAGAGAGATTTCCAGATCGGTATACACCAGCTCCAAGTATTTTTGCTAATGTAGAAAGAAAGATGCGCACCGGTTCTTTTCCAAGCTGAAAAAATTGCAGAAGAGATCAATCGGTAAGAGATGAGAGCACAACAGTAAATGTTCTTGTGCTTGTTGCAATGAATCCCCAAATCAGAATTCGGAGTATCTCGGATGAAACAGGAATTGGCATGTCTTTAGTACAACGCATCCTACGTAAAAATCGACTCCATCCCTACAAAATTCATCTTGTTCAAAAGTTAAGACCAGGTGATTGCGATAGACGTCTTGAATTTATTGCACATGGGTCGCTAATAATTCACTTTTTATTTTATTTTTTCTTCTGTTGCTTTTTTCAGATTAGCGTTCAAAAAGATAAATGGCTTGGCACTAACAATTTAATAGGGTTTAAGTGGTAGAGCAGCGGATGCTACGCTATCGGGCTGAACTTCCCCTTAAGATTTGTTTTGGTTTAGTAGGTAAGGAAATAGCGCACTTATTGTATGAGCACATGTAAAAACGTCAAAACAAATAAAGGAATTATTATTTTTATAATAATAATAATTATTATTACTATTATAAGGAACCAAGGGCCAGTCAGGTGGCTCGCGAGGTCGCCTGACCTGACACCATTAGATTATTTTAATGGGGTTATGTAAAAGATATGGTCTATTCTTTTCAGCCAAGGAACTTAAGAGGATTTGAGGAACAAAATTACTCGTGCCCGCAGGGAAATTTCGCCTCAAGTTATTAGAAATCCAGGCACTGTAATGCTTATTAGAAAATATGACGTTTGCCAAACAGAAAATGCAGGCACTGTAATGCTTATTAGAAGAAATGACGTTTGCCAAACAGAAAATGGTCGCCTGACACCATTAGATTATTTTTATGGGGTTATGTAAAAGATAGGGTCTATTCTTTTCAGCCAAGGAACTTAAGAGGATTTGAGAAACAAAATTACTCGTGCCCACAGGGAAATTTCGCCTCAAGTTAATAGAAATGCAGGCAATGTAATGCTTATTAGAAGATATGATGCTTGCCAAACCGAAAATGGTGACCTGACACCAGTAGATTATTTTTATGGGGTTATGTAAAAGATATGGTATATTCTTTTCAGCCAAGGAACTTAAGAGGATTTGAGAAACAAAATTACTCGTGCCCTCGGGGAAATTTTGCCTCAAGTTATTAGAAATGCATGCACTGTAATGCTTATTGGAAGATAAGACGTTTACGAAACAGAAAATGGTCGCCAGTTTGAGCATCTTTTATAAATTACTTTGTCATTGTTAGCAATGTTAATTAACTGTTAATAATATTTTTGTTAATATTTTTCAACAGGCATTTTTGGGATTTTCTCGAAAAGTATTGAAATAAGAAAAAAAAGTTTGACACATTATTGATTAAGAATGAAATAAGGAATTCAAAACTTGAATCAAATACAGGGTGCTCCATTGAAAAAAATGAAGTTTATGTCAAAAAGTACACTTTGGACCCACCATGTATATCTAAGCAAAGTCTTAACGAAAGCATATTTTTCAACAAACAAATTATAGTCTGAAACTTTTTCTTTTAGCATGTACAGGGGCCGTGATATGTAGCGTCTAAATAGATCTGAAACACCCTGTATATCACGTATCGATCACAAACAACTCAATGTATTCCAAACTATACTAAACCAGTGCATAACTATCTTACAGGTGCAAAATAAGATACTGACACCAGATCAGAATGAAAATAAAAATGCACAAACGTAAGCAAATTAAATTATCTAAGTATGTCTGTTGGGAGTCAACAAATAACGCGAATCTAAGCTGTAATTCGAATGCGGCCAGCGTCTTGTGTAGATAAAGTACAATAAATAGAGCGCAATTGTTTAGAGGCACGCGATATCATTCTTTGTATTATGGTATGTATAGTTAAGTATAGGTTGGTCTTAGCTTTACTACGATGACATACTGCACATGGCACTATAACTTTATCAAGTATTACGCAATTAGATGGGACTATTCGGTTACATCCAGATGTCTCTATTATCTCACGGAAATGATAAAACTTATTTACTACACATAAATGCTTAGGCCTTGGCAGGAATATCTACAGATGAACATACGAATGATAAAAGTTGCAAGGGTGACATTCCTAAAAAATTTAACGTTTTCTTAGCTTTCGATAACAAAATGGTTTAGATGTCTAAATTTCAGACACAATGAGTTCCTAACAATATTTGAAGGACGCTTACATAATATGAAGAGAAGGGATAGACAAAGCGAATTTTTCTGGCAGACTTGGCCAACTTAATAAAGTGTAGAAGTTACAACCAATTGAAAAGAAGTCCCGGATCAGAGATTTATGGATGGGATAACATCGCTTTTAGATTGTGATCATCACAATTCAGTGCCTACAACATTTTTGGTAATGTAAATGTGTAATCAGTTTAGGTCAGGTCAGGTTAGGCCACTTTAGATAAGGTAGTGAGACGTAGCAAACAATGTATTTCGCTTCAAAATGGCTGGGGAAAATCGCTCCTACACATAATTAGGGAGAACTGCTACCAGAACCTGACCATGCCCATGGTGACAGAGGCCGAGTGATCCAAAACGTCAGCTCAAAGGAAATTGCCGAAATTAATCGACAGAAACTGAGATGAGAAACCGAAAGACTTAAGGAGAAGACCAAGGAGGAGAAGCTCTGTACGAGACATTTCTAATTCTCATCATAAATCTTATGGGCGTAACATATGTGTCTAGAAACAATTAAATCGTGCTACTATATACATATGTATATGCCTGGAAGGAGACATAGACTTGTTTCACTTGTTTGGACCACTGCCATCCATACCAATACTGCAACAAGTCGATCTTAAGCCAGGCACTATATATATATATATATATATATATATATATATATATATATATATATATATATATATATATATATATATATATATATATATATATATATATATATATATAGGGTGACTGGTAAGTGGTTGCATTCCTTTGAGACAGTGATAGTACATCTCTTTTGCAACATAATAAACCATATATCACATTATACAAAGTCCTCTGGTTTTTGAGTTATTTCACTTTTAATGATTTTTCGAAAATTCATCATCTGTTGCTACTAATATTCAAATTTTAGAAGAAGTGGTAAGCACTACCTCATTTTTTTTCTTGCAGATAGTATAGACATTATAACTCACGCTGTACAATCATTACTATGTTGAACAGGATAATAGTAAAGAAGTGTGAGGGCAAAAATTATCAGTAACGTGAAACAATTCAAATCAATTTAACATTTCAAAGACGTGTATTTTGAAAATTTGATAACAAAAAATTTCCACAAATACTGTCAAAAACTAAACTTAAAAGTCTCATAAACTATTCTCAAAATGGTTACCTCAATTTCTTATACATGTACGAGCTCGTTTGCAAATTTCTGTTTTAGTAATCCTACTAGAAAAATTGCTTTTGATTTGTCCTGCTGCTTGCTGAATTCTGTAAATCAGTTGCTCCGTGTGAGAATCTTCAATTCGTAAACAATTTGTTTCATATGACCCCATACATAGAAATCCATTGGAGCTAAATCTGGACTCCTTGGCGGCCACGGTATTGGTCCTCCCCTCCCTATCCACTTATTTGGAAATCAGCGATCTAATAGCGCCCTCACGTTGCTACAATAGTGTGCCGGACACCCGTCTTGCTGGAAAATCATATCACATCTGTTTGCTAGTGGTACGTCATCCAGTAACTCCATAAGATCATATGATAAGAAATTTTCATAATCTTTACCATTTAATAATTATTATTATTACTATTATAAGGAACCAAGGGCCAGTCAGGTGGCTCGCGAGGTCGCCTGACCTGACACCATTAGATTATTTTTATGGGGTTTTGTAAAATATATGGTCTATTCTTTTCAGCCAAGGAACTTAAGAGGTTTTGAGAAACAAAATTACTCGTGCCCGCAGGGAAATTTCGCCTCAAGTTATTAGAAATGCAGGCACTGTAATGCTTATTAGAAGATATGACGTTTGCCAAACAGAAAATGGTCGCCTGACACCATTAGATTATTTTTATGGGGTTTTGTAAAAGATATGGTCTATTCTTTTCAGCCAAGGAACTTAAGAGGATTTAAGAAACAAAATTACTCGTGCCCGCAGGGAAATTTCGCCTCAAGTTATTAGAAATGCAGGCACTGTAATGCTTATTAGAAGATATGACGTTTGCTCCGTGTGAGAATCTTCAATTCGTAAACGATTTGTTTCATATGACCCCATACATAGAAATCCATTGGAGCTAAATCTGGACTCCTTGGCGGCCACGGTATTGGTCCTCCCCTCCCTATCCACTTATTTGGAAATCAGCGATCTAATAGCGCCCTCACGTTGCTACAATAGTGTGCCGGACACCCGTCTTGCTGGAAAATCATAACACATCTGTTTGCTAGTGGTACGTCATCCAGTAACTCCATAAGATCATATGATAAGAAATTTTCATAATCTTTACCATTTAGGTTATCTGGAAAGAAATGTGGACCTACCAGATTGTTACCAATCACACCAATCCAAACATTCACACTGAATCGTGTTTGATAATTTGTTACCTTAGTTAATCTGGGGTTCTCCAAAGACCAATAATGAGAATTATGACAATTGAATATTCCTTCTTTAGTGAATTTTGACTCGCTGGTCCACAGAATTCTAGACAAGAAATTTCATTATTCATTATTCATTTTATTTTTGAAATCTTCATTATCAGCGTTCAACAGGAAATGGCAAAATTGAAGCCTTCTTGTTGGACAACCTAGCTGAAATTCTTGAACTGGCGTGTAATGGTAAGGGTGCTGTCATTGCCGATACAGAACTGACTATATTTTCCACTGCGAGACGCCCAGAGAAGAGGAAACTTTCCTACTGTTTGTCGTGGGATCTTCTTCGAAAGAGTCCAAAATGTCCTCATCTACCCTAGAATTGAGCCTCGAGGTTAAAACTTCACGATGAATTTCATTAACGGAGCCAGTTTCATGAATCCATCTGTATGTTCCTCCAAACACTGTGGAATGCCTTACGCGAGATAAATGGAGCCCAAACAATGGCCCATTATAATACAATGTCGCCTTCCCACGGTAAGAACCGCTGAGTCAGCCGCCGTCTTAACGGAGCCAAGAACTTGCAGGTTCAAAGTGCAAGTAGAACGGAATATCACTGTGAGAATCAACATCAGCAGATTCCTTGTTATCCAGAGACAATAGTGCCACGCCTGGAGGGAAGACTATAAAGAGGCTAATCACAGAGGTAGAACCGTTCATTCTTGTTCCGAGTTAGTCCTTCGCACACCGAGTGCATAGACATTAGATCACATGTAGGTTGATCGTCTTATTTTTAGTATATTATATTATTCATTTTTTTGTAACTAAGTAATTAAGTATTGATTGTTCAAAGTATTAAATAAATTGTTTTAAAAATTCAAACGTCTTAACCGTGAAGTTAAGTCGCGCCTATCTGGCAAGCGCCGTACATATTCACTTTGAGCTTCAGCCGCATTTCCATTACAGAAACCGTAAATGAATAAAATATCTGCATATTCAGGATTCGTAAACGTTCCTATCATCAAATCAAACAACTTTTTCACGTAAGTCACAACTTAAGTATCACACGCGTTAACAATCAAATGTGACAAATGTCTCAGTAAATTATAATTGACATTTTGCTATTATTTCCATAGCAACCTTAAATAACTTTCGAACTATATCCTTAACTTGCAAACTATATGGCGAATGAATAACATGTACCTGTCGCATCATTGCATGTGAGGTATCTATGTAACTAGAAGACAATTAACAATTCGTACATCATTAGAAAGCTAGAGGACCGGAGAAGTTTTTCACAGTATTTGTAGAAATTTTTTGTTATCAAATTTTCAAAATAAACGTCTTTGAAATGTTAAATTGATTTGAATTTTTTCCCGATACCGATAATTTTTGCCCTCATATTTCTCTACTATTATCAGTTCAACAGAATAATGATTGCACAGCGTGAGTTAATGTCTATACTATCAGAAAAAAATAATTGAGGAAGTGCTAACCACTCCTTCTAAAATTTGAATATTAGTAGCAACACATAATAAATTTTCGAAAAATCATTTAAAATTATATAACTCAAAAACCAGGGGACTTTCTATAATGTGATATATGGTTTGTTATGTTTCAAAAGAGATGTACTATCACTGTCTCAAAGGAATGCAACCACTTACCAGTCACCCTGTGTATATATATATATATATATATATATATATATATATATATATATATATATATATATATATATATATATATATAATTTGTTCAATTCGCTGTGGTGGCACCTAATACCTTCCCATCCAGAAGGTCTGGGCAGCTTGTGCGGGGGGAGGTTACATAGAAAACACAAAAAGACAACAGACACACCCAACACACAGTGACACAAACTGCCAGCACCGCGAATCGAACCCGAACACTCGTTTCACTGAACCACCTAGGTGTGTAATTATATAAATAGTCTTACCTTTCTAGTCTATCTCCTAATAATTTACTTTTATCGCTACGTATTGGACTATATAAATCTTCTACTTCTAAAGTTTTTCCATATCCTTTCTTGAACATTCCAATCGTATATCTGAAAGAGAAAAAATGAGCTTAAATTTCTATGTATATTAATGCTTTCCTAATCTAATTTATTAAAAATAAGTGTTCCCCACCAGTAGGTAAATTATTTTTGTTTAAAACTGTTTGCTGCAAATCATTTATATAAAGCAGAAAAACAGTAAGCGTAGAACAGCCCTGAGGTACCCCTACACATAATACTACTTCGCACATATGGGAGCATTTAACAGAACGATTTCTAAAGCAATATTTTCATAAAAGTTTTGTATGGATGTAGTTGGTAGACTGAAGATCAACCCAGGCTTCAGGGGCCACTGCAAAATTCAGGAGATTGTGAAGGAGCCCATGCTTGAAATGAGGTCAGACTTCGCGAGCCCGCGAATCTGAAGGGAAAACAACTTTACAGTGGAAATACCCGACCGCGAGGCATGGCGGGAGGAGACGCCGGGCATACCACGGGACGCGCTCGTCTGGTTCACGGACGGATCTGGCGGGGAGCGGACGGGAGCAGGTGTTTACTCGGAAGGACCAAGGGTAAGTCATAGTATTTCACTCGGAGCCCATGCAACGGTGTTTCAGACCGAAATGTACGCCATCCTGCACTGTGTGCGGGAGAACAAGAGGAGGGGCTACACCAACAAGCGGATCCTTATAGCCACAGACAGCCAGGCAGCCCTTAAGGCACTAAGTAGCCCACGGGTAAATTCCTGGCTGGTGAGTGAGTGCCGAGACGAGACGAGCAACCTGGCTGGGCAGAATGAGGTGACCCTCATCTGGATGCCGGGTCACTCGGGCGTCAAAGGCAATGAAGAAGCTGACAGTATCGCGAAGAGAGGGTCAGCAGAACCATTTATGGGACCAGAACCGGCTCTGGGCGTGACAAAGAGCACTGCCAGGGGAGCCATTAAGTCCTGGGCCAGAAACCCACCCAAGGTGTACTGGGCAGACTGTCCAGGGCTCAGACATGGGAAGTCAATAATTGACGAACCCAGTTCAAAGAGAGCTGTGGAGCTGCTAAATCTTAGCAGAGGATAGCTCAGAAACACAACAGGTCTCTTGACGGGACACATGGCCGTCAAGAAACACCTGCATAAAATGGGGCGGTTCGAAGGGGACCTCGCATGCAGACTCTGCGGCAAGGGGGAGGAATCAGCCCAGCACATCTTGTGCGAGTGTAAAGCTCTGGACCGCAAAAGACAACTGATCTACGGTCAGTCTAAACCGGAGACAGAGCAATATAAAACTTCACCCTACCAATCGCTGTGCAGACTAGTTCAAGGCCCAGTGATTTTGAAATGGGTGGAGTAAGACTAAGGGTATGCACAATCAACCAATGGTTGCAGTGCTATCGGGGCGGCAAGGCCGCGGACGAGGCCTAGGGGAAAAAATTGATGTAGTTTAAATATCAATCATAAAAAGTGTTCTCTTTGTAAAGGAGATCAAACATGAGGGAAAAAATGGATGTAGTTTAAATATCAATCATAAAAAAGTGTTCTCTTTGTAAAGTAGATCAAACATCTTGGTCAGACGTTCTTCGTTTGCCTTTAGTAATCATCCTTTGGAAATAGTTCCGTCAAAGTCTTTCTGAGATGTGTTTGCAAAAATTGCTTAAACAACACTGGCTGTTATCGGATTCCAGCAACTACGAGGGGGATCCTTATGCTCCACCTTGGCAATCCTACCTGGACGGCAGACTAACTTTAGTCAAGTTGCTTTAGACGTATTTTGATTGTCATTAGAATAGCACACAGACGAACCCTAATAATAGCGAAATCGCGGTATATTTCTAATGATGGTCAGAACTAAAATTATAAACAAGCTGATATTGTCATTCACTAAGTGAAGATTGGAACCTCTAACCAGCACTGATAAGTACACTTGGAGGACTCAAGTCACCACAACACATTAAAAAAATTCTGGCCGCAGCAAGTGCGTTATGAAAGTGAATTTTCATTTAAATGTTTTTAATAGCAAATATGTGTTGAATGCAAGCAGGCATCAATCTGGTTACCGGGATAGCCTATATAGTACAAACAATGTACCATATTTTATCAAAATAACTTATTGTTTGAAAATGTACAGAAATTTTTCAAAAATAAACTTTAAATGTTTCCGAGAAAACTGGTTTCGTGGCCAACTAAACTTAGGTTAATAGCAAATTGAGTTATTGAAATTTGAAGCATTTAATGAAAATTTGCTACCAAAACGCACTTACTGGATTTCCATTTTTTAGTAAATTATCTTTAAGAAAATCACTAATGAGGACATCGCGACTTTTGAATTTTGAAAAAATTTCTTCAAGTGAGCGCAAACTAGGACCCCTAGTACCCATATCCGGGGTCAGTTTCTATTCCTATATATATATATATATATATATATATATATATATATATATATATATATATATATATATATATATATATATATATGAACCTCGGTGGTTCAGGGGTAAGAACGTGTGCCTCTGAACCGAAGGGTACTGGGTTCGATCCCGGGGTACTCCTTTCACTTTTTCAGTACAAACTGTAAAATTAACATCAACCGAGGTTCTGGCATTGTATTTGAGCAAGTTGAATGTCTGCACGTTCCGCCCTTCGCGTGTCCATACTATGTTGGGCACGTTAAAGATCCCTACCCTCCTTACAGAAAGGCAGGGGTTCGGCAAAAATTTCCAGGATAGTGAGGTGAAACTGCTCCCTGGCGTCGGTGATTGGCCATAGTCGCGGAAATAGGCCGACGTTAAAGACACAAAACACACAAATATATATATATATATATATATATATATATATATATATATATATATATATATATATATATGTATGTATGTATGTATCACACCGATAACTCAAAAAATAATGGGTCGATTTTGATAAAATTTGGTGAGTACCTTCCTTTTCTCCGTGGCTTGGATAAGTTCGTTATCCAGGAAAATCCGCCCCGGGTTTTCCGGGAAAATTTTGTGTTTTCTTTCGGAAAATTTTTATATCTCCGGAAATAAAGTAAGGCAAACCAAATTTGGTACGCGGGTTTATATCGTTAAAAGTAACTTACGTACCAAGCAAATTAGGTACGCGTGTTTGTATTATAAAAAGTCTGGACGCAGCAAGTGCGTTATGGTAGCGAATTTTCGTAAAAATGCTTTTAATGGCAAATATGTCTTGTTTTTAAAAGAAGGATATATAACCCTGATGTCTCAGCTTCAACCGTCATTGTCCTCCATTTTACTAAAATATTTACAGAAAATTCATTTCAAATAGACCCTTTCTCCGATGCTTTGGAAGCAGTTTTAGCTATAGAGTTTATCGTTTAATGGTATATAATTTTTGGCGAATTTTCGTAAAAAATCAATAAAGAACAATATATTCGTTATTATACAAGATACAAAAAAAGTGTTTACATTAATTATAGGGTGTCGTGAGCTACATCTTAAAAAATATTTCTACAATCACAGGTGGCCCATAAGTCGTTGGTGATATAAATGTTCTTTTTTTTTAATAGACCGTTATGGTAGCGAATTTTCATTAAATGCTTCAAACTTGAAGAGCTCAATTTGCTATTAACCTATAAGGTTGACCAAGAAACCAGTTTTTTCGGGAACACTTCAAGTTTACTTTCGGAAATTTTTGTACATTTTCAAACAATAAAGTTATTTTGATGAAACATGGCACATTGTTTCTACTATATAGGTTATACTGGTAACCAAATTTGATGCCTGCTTTCTTCAAGAAAACATATTTGCTATTAAAAATGTTTTTTTATGAAAGTTCACTACCGTAACGCACTTGCTGAGTCCAGACTTTTTTTTTGCCGCAAAGGGAAAAGGAAAATATTTTATTATATTTTCTCAGTATTACTACGTGGTGGACTTTCGGCGTCAATTATTATATATATGTATCCTTTTCTTTCTGAGAACGCAAGAACTTATTGAACATGCCCGTTTAATGTGCCCGGTTAATCCGAATTATCGAACGGTGTTCTCAAAACTAGAGACGCATTGGAATTACCTATTACGAGAAGCTTTAGTAGCTTAATATGGACCAGGCCATTGTCAACCTTCTAGAAACAGTTAATGGATTTGCTAGTTTCTAGTTTGGTTACAGTGTAGCAGTTAAATGAAAATTTATTCACATTATTAGAATGAGTAATAAACCAGGATAACCCACAACAGAAAATATACTGCTTACCAAAAAAAATGAAACTCTTAAGAACTTTTTTACAATTTTAGGATGGATATACTGCACAGTTTAAAAATAGATCTATGAACAACCAACTACAGTGTAATTACGGAATTTTCTTTAAAAAAAATTACTAATGAGGAGATCCCGACATTTGAATTTTGAAAAAAATTATTCAAATGAGCGCGAACTAGGCCCCCTAAAACGCATATCCAGGGTTAGTTTCAATTTATATATATATATATATATATATATATATATATATATATATATATATATATATATATATATATATATATATATATATATATATATATATATATATATATATCACACCGACCGATAACTCCAAAAATAATCGGCCGATTTTGCTCAAATTTTCTGAGTACCTTCCTTTTGCAAGTGGCTTAAATTAGTTTGTTATCAAAGAAAATGGGACTAGGTTTTCCGCGAAAATTTTGTGTTTTCTTTCGGAAAAAATGTATATCTCCGAAAATAACAAAGTAAGGACAACAAAATTTAGTACGCGTGTTTGTATTATAAGAGTGAACCATGTACTAAAATTTAGCTCTGTAAGTTTAAAGAAAGTCTGGACGCAGAAAGTGCGTCATGGTAGCGAATTTGCGTAAAAATGCTTTTAACGGCAAATATGTCTTGTTTTTAAAAGAAGGACATTTGGTTGGCAGTATAACCTATATATTAGTAACAATCTACCGTATTTCATTAAAATAGCTTTGTTGTTTCAAAAAGTACAAATATTTTCCGAAAATAAACTTTAAAACTTCCAGAAAAAAACTGGTCCTATTTTTCTGGCCAACGAACCTCTTTAAGCTGTTTACACACCTGTCAGGATATAATTATTCACAAACAGCTTTAGGACCAAAATTGAAAAAAAATGAGAATATGCAAAAATTTCTTTTGCAGAAAATTACAATTTTTTTTACAGAAATTGCCTTCAGTAATGTTACACTAAATTATATTTTTCACAAAAATTCGACAACTTATTTTACAATAACTTACTAAACATTTGTTATTAATTATCAACATATCACAAAAAGCTTACAAAAATAGGTTCCACGGAAATACTAAAAACATTTCTGCGAAAATTTAATATTCAGCCACTATTTGAGCGTGCCCGTATACGGCAGCTCGATTTTTTCGACGAGTAATACAAACAAAAAGCTCTGTGAATGCGTCATTTCCATGGGGTTCCGCTATCTATTGATAAAAATGCCAAATCACAATTTGTGATATGTGTTTAAAATATGTGCCAAAAACGTGAAAAGTTGCAAAACAATTGAAATAACTCAAAAACGATGAACGATATCAATTTTTTTCTTACAAACCTGCATTATAATTCCCTGGAAAACACAGAAATGCAATAAAATAAGGGGGTGTTCTCTTAAAAAAAGAAAGTGTGTACCACCAGCGACTTATGGGCCAGCCTGTGATTGTCAAAATAAGTTTGAGATGCAGCTTGAGATACCCTATAATTAACGTATATACTTTTTTGTCATATCTTGTATAATAACGGACATATTGAGCTTTGCCCTAGAAAAGCGTGACCCTGTATATGTGTAAACAGACAAAAACTGAAACTGACCCCGTATATGTGTTTTTGGGGTTCTACTTCGCACTCATTTGAAGAATTTTTTTTTAAATTCATAAGTCGCGGTCTTCTTAATAGCGAATTTTTTCTACGAAAATTTGCTAAAATATAGACTATTAAACCATAAACTCTATAGCTGAAACTACTGCCAAAGCAGAGTGTTCGCTCTTACCAACACACTTTATAAACGACATCTGACCATAGAATAAACAAAGTCCATAAACTTAATTCTCATAGACAAATGTGACAATATATGTATATATATATATATATATATATATATATATATATATATATATATATATATATATATATATATATATATATATATATATATATATATATATATATATATATATTGTTTAATAACGTTTGTAAGAAAAGAAATTCGGGACGCAGCAAGTGCGTTATGGTAGTTAATTTTCATAAAGATATTTTTAATGGCAAATATGAGTGTTTTTTTAAGAAAGCAGGCGTTAAATTTCGTTACCAGTATAACCTATATAGTAAAAACAATGTGCCATGTTTCATCAAAATAACTTTACTGTTTGAAAATGTACAAAATTTTCTGAAAGTAAACTTAAAGTGTTCCCGAAAAAAACTGATTTCTTGGTGAACCTTATAGGTTAATAGCAAATTGAGCTATTCAAATTTCAAGCATTTAATGAAAATTCGCTACCATAGCGCACTTGCTGCGTCCCGAATTTCTTTTCTTACAATAGTGACTTATATTTCAATGGAAAATGCAAAAATTCAATAACATAAGGCGTGGTAGATTTTAAAAAAATGTATCACCAACGACTTATGGGCCCCTGTGATTGTAGAAATATTTTTTAAGATGTAGCTCAAGACACCCTACAATTAATGTATACAATTTTTTTCATATCTTGTATAATAACGGATATACTGAGCTTTATTAATTTTTTACGAAAATTCGACAAAAATTATATACCATTAAACGATAAACTCTATAGCTGAGACTACTGCCAAAGCATCAGAGAAGGGGTCTATTTAAAAAACCCAATATCTCAGTTAATACTGGTTTTAGATATACTAAAAACTTC
This sequence comes from Tillus elongatus, assembly GCA_964006375.1. NCBI lineage: Eukaryota > Metazoa > Arthropoda > Insecta > Coleoptera > Cleridae > Tillus > Tillus elongatus. The sequence goes on from OZ023265.1 coordinate 160,909,923, forward strand.
ATGGAGCTGAAAGAACATTTGTTGATGTATCGAAATTGATTATAATATACAGGCTGTTCTATTTGAATTTCTCGAGAAAACTTGACTACAGTGTTTTTACTCGCCCTGTATAATGTTTTCAAGGAATTCATTCTGTATTGATTGAAGTTGAAAGAAGAACACTTTTTCTGATTTTTTGCATGATAGAGTGTTGCATGCTGACATATTAATGAAGATACAGACCGTCAAATGTGCCTTTGATGTTTTAGAAAAGTGGCCATAACATTTTAACGACTCTGTATAGACCCCAACAACCATACACTGGATGAATCGGCAAAACAAGAGGAATTCAAAAATGAAACAATATACAGGCTGTACCATTTAGAAAAAGAGAAGTTTGGGTGGTATCTAACTTATGCAACACCTGTATATGCAAAAATAATGTTAGCTTGTAGCTAACGTTAGTACCTGCAACTTTTGCCCCAACTTTTTTTTGTTATTGAATAATAAAAGAGATATTGAACTTGAACGCACTGTTGGACCAGCCTGTATATCTAATCCCCTACATATCTAAAACCAGGGTAATATATTTTCACCTCAGGGGCATGAAATGCACAGTCTATTCTGTGACACATCTGCACCTACTACTGGTACCTACTGTTGTAAACACACCATCCACTTACTCTTAACATGGTACATCCGTGAGTGTGCGTGCCCGTTTGAGTGCACGTGAGTCTGTATCGACTGTTGAAAGACCTAATAATCGTTTTCAATTCTGCTTATAGATTTAATTACTGTTTAGATCTGTATTTGCAGACACCGTGTATGAATATTCGACAGCTGCTGTTGTTGTGGCTACACTCGGATTACCCTGATACAAATCTTTTTATACGCTTCATTTAATCCCATTCTACATTAGCAAACCATGCTTGTTATTCATTAGAGGAGAATTGTTCACTGCGATGTGAAATATTCGGGTTATAAACCACGTCTGATAAAAAATGTTACAATATATTATATTTAACCTAACGGGTCTCTTTATACAGTATAGAACAACAAAATCGAATAAATTTAGTATCTCAATTATTTTCTATATTTATAAAAAATCCCATAAGACCTCAATTTTAGATTAAAATGGTGCTGCAAATTGAATCACAACTTCCACATAGCTATCGTAATTTACTCGCAGAAAGACATTCTCATGAAATGAATTTAGGGCCCATGACTTGACCACAAGAAGATATTCGTATTCCTGTACCCATAAAATTCTGAAACGTTATATTACTCGATTTTTAACGAAAAAATGTCAATTTTCAGCAAATCACCCCTCATTTATCCCCTACCACTTGAAGCGGTCTTAGCCAAAAACCATTCGAAGGGTTTCTTTATCGGGTGCTAACTGGATATCAAATTTGAAGATTATATCTCATTTCGTTCGAAAGTTATTCCGCCTACTAACAGACAGACGTATAGTCCGACAGACCGACAGAAAAAAAATATGTTCCAGAGTCTAGTTTTCTACATGTTTTGATACGAGAGCGGGTCAATAAGTCCATGGCTTTTGAATTTCCTGCCTCTTCACAGGAAAGGCAACACTGCACCTGTCAACAAGCATCTATCAGTTGACTCCTGTCAAATTTTGAACAAGCTGGGTCATTTAGTTTGTGTTAGATAGCCATTGAAAGCAGACAACCTCTTGAGTTATAACGAAAATGGTAAAAAGTGAATTTTGTGTGCTCATCAAACACTAGTTTTTGCGGAAAAAACTATCACTCAAACCAAAGATAAGCTTGATAAATACTATGGGGACTCTGCACCATCAATTTCCATGGTAAAAAAGTGGTTTACTGAATTTAGTTGCGGCCGTACAATCACAAATGACGCCGAACATTCTGGACGCCCAGTTGAGGCCGCTACGCCCGAAACAATTGGAAAAATTCATGTTGTCAATATGGTGTTGGCCGATCGGAGATTGAAAGTGCGGGAGATTGTGGAAGCCATAGGCATATCACATGGCTCAGTGGTTTCGATTTTGCATGATCACTTGGGTATGAGAAAGCTATCGGCAAGATGGGTGCTGCGTTTGCTTACAATCGACCACAAACGCAATCATGTGACAACTTCGAAGGAGTATCTGGCGTTGTTCAACTGCAATAGGGACGAAGTTTTGCGCGGTTTTGTAACCGTAGACGAAACATGGATTCACCACAATACACCCGAGACCAAGCAGCAGTCAAAACAGTGGGTTACTCCGTGCGAATCGGCGCCGATGAAGGCCAAGGTGGATTTATCAGCCAATAAAGTCATGGCGACCGTTTTTTGGGATGCACGCGGTATAACCCACATTGATTACCTTCAAAAGGGAAGAACAATCAATGGCGAATATTATACCAACTTATTTGACCGATTCAATGACGATTTGAAGAAACAACGACCGCATTTGGCCAAGAAAAAAGTTATTTTCAACCAAGACAATGCAAGGGTGCACACATGTGTAGTCTCCATGGCGAAAATGCACACATTCGGCTATGAATTGCTCCCGCATCCGTGTAAGTTCAAAGTTTCTTTTATTTCTTTAACGTCGGTCTATTTCCGCGCCTATGGCCAATCACCGACGCCACGAAGCAGTTTTACCTCACTATCTTGGAAACTTTGTCGAACCCATGCCTTTCTGTAAGGAGGGTGGGGATCTTTAACATGCCCAACATAGCATGGACACGGGACCGACGGCTTTACGCCCCCTACTAAGGGAGGAACGTGCAGACATTCAACTTACTCAAATACAATGCCAAAACCTCGGTTGATGCTAATTGTACAGTATCTACTGAAAAAGTGAAAGGAGAACGCTGGGATGGAACCCGGTACCTTTCGGTTCAGAGGAACACGTTCTTATCACTGAACCACCGATGTTCTAAAGTTTAAAGTATTAATTTGGGTAACATGCCGTATTAATAGTGTACAATTTATATGAAAATTCACTGCAATAACGCCCCTGCTTCGTCCCGAATATTTTCATATAAGACGAATTGACGCAGGATTTGCTGTTTTTCTTTTTAAATTTTGTATCACGTTAAAATCTGTTTTATTTCACTCTTTTCGAAATGGCAGCGGATAATTAGATTAAAAAACTCTGGACGCAGCAAGTGCGTTATGGAAGTGAATTTTCATTAAAATGTTTTTAATTACAAATATATCGCTCTAATGCGAGCAGGTATCAATTTGGTTACCGGTATAACCTATATAGTAGGAACAATGTACCATATTTTATCAAAATAATTATTTGAAAATGTACAAAACTTTTCCGAAAATAAACTTTAAATGTTTCCGAGAAAACTGGTCTCCTAGCCAATGAACCTTAAGTTAATAGCAAATTGAGTTATTGAAATTTGAAACATTTAATGAAAATTCGCAACCAAAACGCCCTTGCTGCGTTCATACAAAAATTTTCCGAAAATAAAGTTAAATGTTGATTTCCTAACCAACAAAAAATAGCAAATTGAAATTTGAAGGGTTTAATGAAAATTTGCTACCAAAACGCACTTACTGCGCCCAGAGTTTTTTTCTTACAAACATGCATCATATTTCGATAAAAAATGTTAAAATGCAGTAACGAACTTGTTCTACGAAAATTAGCTAAAAATTATAGACCGTTAAACCATAAACTTTACTAAACCTACAGCGAAAGCATCAACTTAACTAAACCGAATTTTCTGTAAATATTTTAGTAAAATGGAGGGCAATGACGGTTGAATCTGAAACTTAAGGGTTCGCAGAAAACTCTTCTTGCAACATTTTCTTTTCACAATCCGTATTGAAACAAATACGTTCTTTGCCTAAACATTGCCAATTTTTACGTTTTAAATTGCAAGTTTGACGTTTTGAGGAAAACTCCAAAATTTGTTTCTTTAGCTGCCCGTAACTTTTTTCTCCTTAAACTTAGAGACCTAAGTTTTGGTACATGGTTCACTCCTTATAATACAAATGGGCGTACTAAATTTGGTTGCCCTCACTTTGTTATTTCCGGAGATATGATTTTGTTTAGAAAGAAAACACAAAATGTTCCAGGAAAACCTGGTCGGATTTTCCTGGCTAACGAACTTACCCAAGCCGCTTGCAAAAGGAAGGGACTCACCAAATTTGATCAAGATAGGTGTATTATTTTTTGAGTTATCGGTACGACAAAGACAAACAAGGATCTCCCCATTAGTGAATTTTTTTAAAGAAAATTACCTAAAAAAGAAAATTTGAATCATCAACGACTTATGGGCCACTCTGTAATTGTGGAAATATTTTTTAAGATGTAGCTCAAGACACCTTATAATTAATGTATACATTTTTTTTTCGTATCTTGCAATAATAACGGATATATTGAGCTTTAAAGATTTTTTACGAAAATTCGACAAAAATGATATACCATTAACCGATAAACTCTATACTACTGCCAAAGTATCAGAGAAAGGGTCTATTTAAAATGAACTTTCTGCGAATATTTTAGTAAAATGAAGGACAATGACGATTGAAACTAAGACTTCAGGCTTTGTAAAACATCCTTCTTGAGACATTTTCCTTCCATAGCTCATATTAGTTTCAGGATCTTTGCCTAAATATTACCTATTTTGACGTTTTAAATCGCGACTTTGACGTTTTGAGGAAAACCCAAATTTATTTTTCTTTAAATGCCTGTAACTTTTTTGTCCTTTAACCTACAGAACTAAATTTAGGTAACTTACCTATAATGACATAAACCCGCGTACCAAATTTGGTTGCCCTTACTTTGTTAATTCCGGATATATAAATTTGTTTCGAAAGAAAACACAAAATTTTCCGGGAAAACCTAGGCGGATTTTCCTGGCTAACGAACTTATCCAAGCCACTTGCGAAAGGAAGGTACTCACCAAGTTTTATCAAAATTGGTCCATTATTTTTTTAGTTATAGGTGTGACACACAATATATATAAACACACATATATATATATATATATATATATATATATATATATATATATATATATATATATATATATATATATATATATATATATATATATATATATATATAAACATATAAAGTCTGAAACCGACCTCGGATTTGGGTTCCATGGGTCCTAAATAGCGCTCATTTGAATAAATTTTTTCAAAATTCAAAAGTCGGGATCTCCTCATTAGTGAATTTCTTTAAAGAAAATTCACTAAAACCAGAATCAAAATATTAACGTTTCCTAAAAAAGTTCCTACCTTTAGCATGAAAAAGAGCTTGTTATATAGACATTACTGAATACTTTCTGGTCTGTGCAGATTTACAACAAAAATAAAAAAAAGTGCTTAAGTTGTCTAGACCATAATTTTGGCACGAAAAACAGACCATTATATAGGAATTACTGAATAATTTCTACTTTGTGCAGATTTACAACAAAGAAATGAAAAAATGCTTAAGTCGTCTAGACTATGGACAGATATTCTTGTCTGTGGATTTTTATTTTTTCTGTGTTACTTCCTTTCTGTGTGTTCACAGAAAGCGGGGTGTTATATTTTCAGCTCATTTTTTCTACTATTTAAATGAATCGGGTCTCGAACGTGCACATGTTGATTATTGGGGAATTAAACTTTGGCTGTTCGCCATACGACGGGCTTTAGAAATATTTCTATGCGTGAGGTACAAGGAAATCTGTTACTGGTTCAAGGACACACTAAATAACATTCACCATGGGGTGTCAATGTACAGAGCGTCCCAAAAAACAACGCATATAATCTATGAATTCTAGGATGACAAAGTCGCCAAATAAGACGAAAAGTACATCTAACCATGTAAGTAGGTAATGCGGCACTTTGAGCAGACAGTGACGTCACAGGAAGTGACGTCACGGCGCCGGCGCCACGCCCTGGCGCCACGCCCTGGCGCCTGCCCTGGCGCCGGCGCCACGCCCTGGCGCCTGCCACGCCCTGGCGCCAGCCCCGGCGCCGGCGCCTAGCCACGCCCTGGCGCCGGCGCCTGCACTGGCGCCTGCCCTGGCGCCTGCCCCGGCGCCACGCCCGGCGCCTAGCCACGCCCCGGCCCCCGGCGCCAGCCCCGGCCCCGGCGCCCAGCCACGCCCTGGGCCAGACAGTCACATTTAGTCTTGTTATGTAAACATTCTAAGGTCATTGACCTGTCTTTGGCCAGACAGTGACGTCACATGACTTGTGCCAGACAATCACATAAGTGTCTAACCTATTACTTCAAATTATTATATTTTGAAAAAAACCATTTGGTGCAGGTGAGTTTCGAACCCGGGGCATTCAGATGGGAGGCAACGATGCTACCCGTTAAGCTAAGCAGACGCTTGTTAATTTATTGTTTTAGGTTGGTATATATATATATATACGACTTTTAATTACAAACCATACATGTAATATAATTAAAGTTTATTATTAGACAAATGGATGATTTACAAAATAATGTTTAATATTAGAGGCGGAACCAAAACGGAAGAACCAAAATGGCGGAATGAAAGATGGAAGCCTGTGATACCTTAAGCTGACATTATAAAAATGGCGGCTTTCTTTCTTAAAGATGGTGCCTTTCGCTTGATGGTTGAAGACTTATTTAAAAATAACACACAGAGGTCGTTAGCAAACAAAAGAAGGAAGTTCAGAAACATACTGTAGGGGGGCCCCTTGATGGGTAAATGGTATTCGTGTTTGAGCTTGTCTAGAATACAGCCGTTAGAAGTATGACATCATCCACAAACCTGTTCCACAAACCTGTTTGAGTTTTGTCTGTACGGTTGTTATCTAGTGTAATTTCCGTTGAATGACATCACCCCATTATTTGTGTTTGAACTTGTCTGTGTATCTGTTTAATATACGCAAGAGAGAGGCTTAGGGTAAATAACGTGTCAGTTGATGACCTTGGTGAATGTTATCTTGTGTTATATCTGTTCAATCACCCCCATTACTCGTGTTTGAGCTTGTCTAGTACAAACCGAAAGGATGACATCATCCATGTAAATTGTTCACTACACACTGTTAAACTCATTCAAAATTTAGTTATCGTAGAGGTAAGACGTGCTTCAGTTAACTCTAACGTATCCAAGTGCTCAGTAGTGTGTTTAAAATGGCTACATTAAATGATGTGTGCTACCAGCAAATTAAAGACAACTTCTGGTATGGTTTATTTGCAGACTTTCAATTAATTATTGATAAAAACACTGGTTATTTTAATGCGACTAAGCTGTGTAAAGATGGTGAGAAAAGATTCAGACATTGGTTGGAAAATAAGAAAACTAAAGAGTTGATTACCTATTACAACGGTCAGGCGAAGAAACATTTAGGTAGCCAGAATACCGATTACCTTAATATTTCAACCGAAGATGTCCACTTAGAGTCACATCTAGGGGGCCGGAATTCCGGCCCCCTAGATGTGCTGGAAGCAACATCTCAACTAACACCTACAACCGCTACATACTTGGTGGACTTTGGTGGAACACAGACTGAAAACAACTTGATATCTGGTACATATGTCTGTAAAGATTTGATATTAAATTTGGCTTGTTGGATATCCAATAGTTTCTATGAAAAGTGCAACCAAATTATTTTTGATTTTTTCGTAAGTGAATTTAATCAAAAATACAAGGATAACCTCAAAGAAATTGAAGTGAAATTAATGGAGATAGATGATGAAGTGCAGCGTATGCGAGAAACAAATGCTAAAATCACAGAACATTTAGAAGATATATCTCCAAAACCAAGCAACCCTGGAAAACTTTGTGTTTTTGGTTTGCTTTCAAGAAATGAGAAGGATACTACCTATCCATATCATGCTGTAAGGACTCAGAAGAAAAGTTTTAAAAGAGCTGTCAAGAACTTTAAAAATAAACACCCTGATTCCGAAGTAGTTTTAAACATGTTGTATGATCCAAATTCTGTAAATCTCTTTAACAGAATAAAGACCGAAGTCGAATACCTCAAGGCGAAGAGAAACGATCTACAGATAGCAGATGTACCTCAGGAGAAGTTTATTCAGGATATTATTGATTTACGATATAAATTGTAATTGTTCACTTAGCTTAATTGTATGTAACCAGATGAAAAAATAAAATAACATTATTTTAATAAAGACTTTTATTTTATTCTAAGTACATTAATACATTAAATATATAAGCTTATTTAACATCATCTGAATTTATCCAAGAATTCTGAGATTTATCAAAACCCAGCCATTTTACATAGAGCTGCTTGCCTTTCTTCCTCAAGATGCGTTCAACCAGATAGATGTCTGTTTGTTTCATGGCGATGTTGGATTTAAAAGTATCCACTTATCATGTAAATCTTTTAGTTTGCTGTCTATTTCTCCCAGCTTATTCTTTAGCTTATTATTCTTTAATACATCAACATCTTTTAAAACTTGAGCAGTTATGTTCTTAGCTAAAATTTTCAATTTATTTTCAAATTCGTTTTTTAAATCTTCCAACTCAGGTTTGTGTACAGCTTCAAGTAGTATGGCAATGATTCTTTGTGTTACCTCATCTTTGTTCTTCTGATAGTCGTCTATCCATACATCAACAAATTTTTTATTTACACCATCTGTTGCATCGACTGGATCAGCTATGTTACACAATCTATGGCTTTGCAAATCAAAATCACCACTAGTAGTTCTTGGGAAAATCTCTCTTTCAATAATTTTAAACTTAGAACCTTTATTGGATTGGGAACGTCCGAACTTATCGATAGACATTTTTATACTAAGCACTAAGGTAGGTATATCTTTGATATATGTAGGTATACTAGGCGATAACACCAACCTCCTTCAGTTCTTCAATGATTGACTGAATTTCATTGTTATGAGCATTATTACCAGCAGCCTGGGAAGCTACTAAAAGTCTAAGTCTATCAACCAGCTCATTTATGTCATCCCAATAGACATATTCTATTTGTTTGTTATTTTGTAGCATATAGTTGTTAGTGTTGCTGCTTACATTCTGAGCTCTAGGTTCAGTTTTTTGTTCTGCGTTATGATGTGTGTCGTAACCAAAACCTTGAGGAGTTGAGGATCTACGACCTCGTGGATTTATCACCGGTTTTATTAGAGTCAGGTACTTTTCAGAGGAACAACCCTTGGTTCGTGCGTTAGGATCATAGTTCATTTTATGCACACTAGTTGCATCTAGAATATCTCTATAGTGTTGAAGATCGTCATAGGTATACCCTCTAGGTGTTTTCATAAATATCAATTCTAGCAGACCTTGTGTTTGCGGATATCTCCGTTGACCTAGTCGAATGTCATTATCAGTAAAATCCAAGTGTTTATTGCCAAGACTCCAGCTACCGGTATCTTTAGCGTAGCGAGCACCATACGTTTGATCAATGGTAGCGAGCCTTGGTGGTTCAGTAAAATACTTGTCTACATAATATCGAACTCGTTCAGGATATTGCTCCAAAAATTCTTGATATGCAGGGTTGGATGTGACAGTTTGTAGATCTGCCTCAAGCTCTTCAAATGTTGGGATATCCTCATCGGAACTTGTCTCCTCAGCCTCTTCCCTAGGTTCAGCTTCAAAAACTTCATGGTCTTTAAGGAACTGTACTTGGGGTTTCGTTTCTGGTACCACTTCTTCTTTGATTTGTTCAACCTTTGGTTGTTGCTGGGGCTGCTGCTGCTGCTGTGCTGCTGTGTTTTTAGATATTTCACTTAGGGGCTCAACAAGTGGTTTATATAAACGTTGCAGAGCATCATCATTCTCGGCTCTGTTAAGTTTAAGCATTAAATGTTTTTTTCGAATATTGTCAGCAAGTTGTAAAATCCTTTTCTTAACTTTTCGCTCTTCCTTACCCAACACTTCCATTGTGCTACAACTGGTCGGTATTACCAGCTGGTCTAATAATTTGTTTGAGCGATACAGGTTGTGTGGTGGTTTAACATATACTGACTCCTTCATGGTACATGCCTTCTTATTTATCACGATGTCTGGCTGTCTTGTTAGACAGCTGTGTTAGACAGCTGTGTTAGACAGCTGTGTTAGACAGCTGTGTTAGACAGCTGTGTTAGACAGCTGTGTTAGACAGCTGTGTTAGACAGCTGTGTTAGACAGCTGTATGACAGCTGTATGACAGCTGTGTTAGACACTTGTATGACATCTGTGTTAGACACCTGTGTTAGACAGCTGACTGTCCTGTCTATCATCGTTTGTTAGAATAATATATATCTATCGAATCCTTTTCTATATCGACCTTTGTGTACATCGTTTTCCTTCACAATCACCAACACACCATACTTATTATCTTTCCAGCATTGGTGGCAGATAGTTTTAAATTGTTTAAAGTCCATATCGGTGGTCACATGATCGTCGTACACATGTTTTAAATTGGTTTCATCTTGCTTGAATAACACAATAACATTGGTGTTGTCACGTACCAGATGTTTGGGTATTCGTGTATATGTTTGACAGAGATAGAATGAATCAATATTCTTATGTCTGCCCATACTGAAGTATGCTCTTATTTTATCTTGTTTGTCACAAGCTACATCATCAAATATAAACACAGAGTTGTCCTTGGCATCTGCCGGATCTAATATTTCATCGTTTTCTCGATAAGGATAGTAACCAACACCTTTTGTGGCATTCATCACCTCCTTTAACATCTTGTATTTCGGTTGATACAGAGACTTTGAATACACATACACGTTATCAAATTTTAAACCGTTTGCTTCAAACAACAAACTCAGCATGACATTAGTTTTACCACACCCACTGGGACCACATATGATACAGCGAACGGTGTTTGGAAAGAGAGGACCATGCCTCAGTTGTTGTTGAGCTGTGTCCGTAACAACATCGTCTATATTTGTAATGGGTAAGGCAGAAGCGTGTTTGCTGGTACGCATCTTAACTTAAACTAAACTATATTTTATTTGGGTGTATATATATATGAATGCAAGTGAGACACCCAGTCAGTATGCATGTTGGTGTCACAGAGTGAGGGCTGTTATTAACAAAGACAGATACAGGTTTTGCTGAAACGTTGCGGGGCGTTACAAACACCATGAAAGTTAACAGAAAACTTAATGAGGGGTTTTATGTAATCAACTCGAAGCCAAAGAAGAAGGTTCCCTTTAAAAACATACTAAGTCTGATTGAGAAAGTTATAAAAGATAGAAATCTTATTCCAACAGCGAACGTCGTATTTGATATAGCTCATACAATCGTTAGAAACATTGGTGGACGTAAGAATGTGCAGAAACCTCGAGTTATTCCAATACCTAAAAGTGGAGGCTTCCTTCCGCTGTTGCCTCTGATATTTGGTGGGCTGTCAGCACTAGGAGCTCTGGGTGGTGGTGCTGCAGGTATTGCCAAAGCCGTGAACGATGCCAAGTCTGCGAAACAGAAACTAGAGGAGGAAGAACGGCACAACAAAACAATGGAAGCCATCGCGATGGGTAGGAGAGGGAGTGGCTTGAAATTTAAGCCAAAATGCAAGAGACTGGGCACAGGCATGTATCTCAAGAAACAGCGCTCCGGTTATGGGTTGTATCTGCAGAAACCAAAAAACGAGTAAGATGTTTACCAGCAAGACCTCTAACAAATGAAGACCTTGTGAAATTTGCTGGTAAAATGAAAATTCCATATTTTAGAGGTGTATACATGCGAGATACTTTGCCATCGAATGGGCCACGCAAGAATGAATCACTTATCATGAATTTGCAAACAAACAAGCAACCTGGCAGTCATTGGGTTGCAGTTAAGAAACGTAGTGACACAGCCGTGTACTTTGACTCATATGGAAACTTGAAGCCACCAGTTGAGCTGCAGCGTTACCTTAAAAACTCTACTTTAATGTACAATCATGATGTGTATCAGAAATATAATACTTATAATTGTGGTCACTTATGTTTAAAATTTTTAAATAAAAGCCTTAAACAGTAGCCTGTGTGTATCAGTCATGGCGCACACCTTTGTGTTGAAAGACCGCACCTCCCATCTGTCGTCAGACTACCATCCACCAATTGTTTTGGATGGTAATTATGCTGTTGCCTTGATAGGCTTTCACACCTACAACAACATACCCAACATCTATGAAGGTAAAAACAAATTTCATGTAAAAGAAGGAACCGGTTGGCGAACCATCACGATACCCACCGGTGCTTATGAAATAACACACTTGGAAGAGTTACTTCAAAATGAACTTGTTGGTGCTACAGCAACACACGAACAAAAGCAACAGGCTCTGCTTCTGAGACCTAATCCGAACACCATCAAATGTAGACTAAAGTGTTATACAAATGTCAGTTTTGAATTTGATGGTTCGATTGGGCGAATGTTGGGCTTTTCAAAACAAGTTCTTCAGCCGGACACCTTTTATGAATCTGATTTACCTGTTGATATAGTGGATGTTAGACAGATTCGCATCGAAACCAATATTGTGTCTGGTTCCTATTATAACGGACAACCCTCACATACGCTGTATGAGTTTGCTCCGATGGTTTGATCCTGGCTACGCAATCGACATAGAACCTAACAATTTAATTTACTTGCCTGTGAACAAGCAAGAGATTTCCAATATAAGTATCGACATCGTCGACCAAGATTCAGTTCCTGTCAACTTTCAAGGTGAAGAGGTGTCTGTTCGCTTAAAACTTATAAAAGTTGCTTAGTATGTTGGTCTTCAAGGATATAAAATCAAGTGCATCTACCACATCAAATTCAGTTGAGTCAGACACGTCAAAGGGTACGCTTCGTCCCGATAATATTGAGTTCCTGCAAAGCCTGGGTTATCATGTCGTCAAAACTAGAAATATTCAAAGAACCCGTGTTTGATGATGGCATCGATCGAGAAGAGCTGCGTTCTTACTATTCACCAACTAAATCGTTTGGTAACAGCGATGAAATTGAAATAGCCATCAACCAACAAGATGCGTTCGTATGTCTGGCCGAGTCAGCTCTAATAATCGAAGGTGCTCTGGAACCTGTAGCAATCCAAAATGCCACTGGTGCTTGTTATCTGTCAAATAATGGAGGAGCAGCTCTGTTTGAATCAATGACCTATGAGTTAAATAACAAGGAAGTGGAACGAGTGCGAGACCCATACACCACAACCATCATCAAAAGTCTGCTATCGTTCAGTAAGAATGAAGCCCAATCTCTTAGCAACGCCGGTCTGAATGTGTCGTCGGAGCACATCACCTTAAATGATAACAAGTTTCACATGCTCATACCTGTCTGGTTCCTCTTCAGTTTCTTTCATCATTTCAAAGGAGTTCTCTGTGGCAAACATACTTTCCGCTTTACAAGAAGTCGAAACGATTCCAACGGCTATTACAGCACAGGTACGGCACGAGCAAAAATTACCGTAACCAATATGTTTTTAAAGGTAAAACATGTATTTCCCAATGATAAAATGAAATTGGAACTGATGGATAAAATAGCCAAAGACACCTCTATATTTCTCGCATACCGCAAATGGGACATATATGAGTTACCAGCACTCAGAGATATCAACAGAGATGTGTGGGCTGTTAAAACTGCAACCAACTTGGAAAGACCTCGATATGTGATTATAGCATTTCAAACAGATCGTAAGGATAACGTGAAGAAGAGGTCAGACTATTTCGATAACATTGGTATGTTGGACCTCAGAGTGTTTCTAAATTCAGAATGCTACCCTTATGAATCTATGAATATGGATTTTGAGAAATCGAAATATGCAGAAGCCTATAACATGTATACAGATTTTCAAAAAAACTTCTGTTATAAAAACATGTCGGAGCCTATCTTGAATTATGACGAGTTTAAAGACAGAGCTCTATTTGTGATTGACTGTCAGTACCAGAACGAGTCAATCAAGTCTTCAACGGTGGACATTAAGGTGGAGTTCATGAGTCACGCCAACTTCCCAAAAAATACTCGTGTTTATTGTTTGGTTATTCATGACAGTGTAATGGAATATAAACCTCTAACGGGTATCGTTAGAGCCATTATGTAATAATAGTATGTCATTTATGTATGTCATTTATGTATCAATATGTACAACTTAATTAATCCTAATAAATTTTTATTGTATGTAAATCAGTTGTTTTATTTTTATTTTGTTGCATTTTTATTAACCCCTTTCTGTAAGGTTAACAACTGTAAAAAACGTTGTTTATCCTTTGTAAGACCCCCTCTCTCTTACATCAGTTTGTTTCCTCAATACAAGAGAGAGAGACACTTGTTCAGTATGTGTTAAGTCGTGAAACAAGGATGACGTCTCTTGCTGTATGTAAGTACACTCTTCTTATTATGTCTGTTTGTATTCAAATAACAAATACAAACATAACCTTACTAACAATTGGATGGCAGGGTAATCAGCCTGTACAAGAGAGTGTGTGTTGGTTTTAGGTGTTAATACAGCTTGTTCTAACTTACTTAAATATTATATTTCTTCTGTTCAACAAGACGATTATTTTGATGTGTCACACATGTATGTTAGCATCCTAGTATCATCTTGATATTTGTTAAACAATAACTTTTTCCTATGATGTTCACGGAAATCAGGACCATCGTTTTCGTCACACATTGTTTCAGCACAACAATTCCAAGCAGCTTTCATAGCTAGAACTTTTAAACTAAACTTGCTATCGTAAACTCTGATGTTAAATAGGTTTTCCCCCCTCTACTTTAATTGGTTGTATTCTTCTGGTTGGTTGACTGTTAAAAATCTGAGAACACTATCTACATCCTTCGGAAAACACATTAGGACCAGATGTTTCCAACGATTAATTAACCGCTATCTACATCCTCCGGAAACTCTATAGGATGTTTCCATTCGATAATTAGGTGAAAGTCTCCAAATAAACCATACCATACCATACCATCTATACCTACTACACAAGAGAGTGTGTGTTGGTTTTAGGTGTAAGTATGTAGCGGTTGTAGGTGTTAGTTGAGATGTTGCTTCCAGCACATCTAGGGGGCCGGAATTCCGGCCCCCTAGATGTGACTCTAAGTGGACACCTTCGGTTGAAATATTAAGGGTATCGGTATTGATTGGTACATAGACTGTTTCTTTAGCTGACCGTTGTAATAGATAATCAACTCTTTTAGTTTTCTTATTTTCCAGCCAATGTCTGAATCTTTTCTCACCATTTTTACACAGCTTAGTCGCATTAAAATAACCAGTGTTCTTATCGATAATTAGGTGAAAGTCTCCAAATAAACCATACCATACCATACCATCTATACCTACTACACAAGAGAGAGTGTGTTGGTTTTAGGTGTTAACACAGCTTGTTCTGACTTACTTAAATATTATATTTCTTCTGTTCAACAAGACGATTATTTTGATGTGTCACACATGTATGTAGCTCTAAGAATAGCTATACCGGAAGTGTCTACCCGGAAGTAACATTTTTTATTGAATATGTTTTATAGAGTTTGCTTTGCTGAACAGCGTGCATGTGTTGGTTCCAGCGTACATCTCACGGATCTTCCGCGATAAGGGTTTAAAGTTTTTTTATCTCATTTTCTTGTAGAGCTTGTTACGAAACGATACATTTTTAAAGTCAGTTCATTTCTATCACTTTCCATTGAAAAGATATAACGATTTAAAGTTTAGACCGGAAGTGGTCATTTTATTGTATATTCCAATTTGATTTGGCCTCCTTAACACCGTGCATGTGTTGATTCTCTCGTACATCTCACGGATCTTCCGCGATAAGGGTTTAAAGTTTTTTATCTCATTTTCTTGTAGACCTTGTTACGAAACGATATATTTTTAAAGTCAGTTCATTTCTATCACTTGTCGTTGAAAAGATACAAGGATTTAAAGTTTAGACCGGAAGTGGCCATTTTATTGTATATTCCAATTTGATTTGGCCTCCTTAACACCGTGCATGTGTTGGTTCTCTCGTACATCTCACGGATCTTCCGCGATAAGGGTTTAAAGTTTTTTATCTCATTTTCTTGTAGACCTTGTTATGAAACATACATTTTTGAAGTTAGTTCATTTCTATCACTTGTCGTTGAAAAGATACAAGGATTTAAAGTTTAGACCGGAAGTGGTCATTTTATTGTATATTCCAATTTGATTTGGCCTCCTTAACACCGTGCATGTGTTGGTTCTCTCGTACATCTCACGGATCTTCCGCGATAAGGGTTTAAAGTTTTTTATCTCGGTTTCTTGTAGACCTTGTTACGAAACGATATATTTTTAAAGTCGGTTCATTTCTATCACTTGTCGTTGAAAAGATACAAGGATTTAAAGTTTAGACCGGAAGTGGCCATTTTATTGTATATTCCAATTTGATTTGGCCTCCTTAACACCGTGCATGTATTGGTTCCATCGTACATCTCACGGTTGAACCTGTTGTCTATTTTGTTTCTGAACTTCCTTCTTTTGTTTTGCCAGCGACCTCTGTGTGTTATTTTTAGAACCTACCCATATAACAATTGTGACGTTCTAGTCTGTCTAATATTAAACATATTAATTATTATGTCTTATGTCTACACTCTCATTTGTCGGCTAGGTTGGAGTGACGTATCTTTAAATAAGTCTTCATCCATCCTTGCACCATCTTTATCAACGAAAGCCCGCCATTTTTATAATGTCAGCTTAAGGTATCACAGGCTTCCATCTTTCATTCCGCCATTTTCCTCCGTTTTGGTTCAGCAGCCTCTAATATTAAACATTATTTTGTAAATCATCCATTTGTCTAATAATAAACTTTAATTATGTTACATGTATGGTTTGTTTGTAGTCGTATATATATACCAACCTAAAACAATAAATTAATAAGCGTCTGCTTAGCTCAACGGGTAGCATCGTTGCCTCCCATCTGAATGCCCCGGGTTCGAAACTCACCTGCTCCAAATGGTTTTTTTCAAAATATAATAATTTGAAGTAATAGGTTAGACACTTTTGAAATGTTTGCATGTGACTGTCTGGCCCAAGTCGTGTGACGTCACAGTTTCCTAGACAGGTCAATGACCTTAGGAATAACACGGATGTGACTGTCTGGCCCAGGGCGTGGCTGGGCGCCGGCGCCGGGGCTTGGCGCCGGGGCGTGGCTAGGCGCCGGGGCCGGGGCAGGCGCCGGGGCAGGCGCCGGGGCAGGCGCTGGGGCAGGCGCCGGCGCCAGGGCAGGCGCCAGGGCGTGGCGCCGGCGCCAGGGCGTGGCGCCGGCGCCAGGGCGTGGCGCCGTGACGTCACTTCCTGTGACGTCACTGTCTGCTCAAAGTGCCGCATTACCTACTCATGTAGACAAACACCGAAGTACAAATAGAAATGCACATTTTTAGTGAAAAAAGAAAATTTGTTTATATCAGCAAAATCTTTAGAAGGTAACACTTTTGACAGTGCTGTAACATTTATTTGGCAATCATTGAAACCGCACCGGGCTCTAATTGAAAACTGCAGAATCATCATAATATAAATACCTGCGTATTATTCTATGTTTTAGTGATTTTTCATGAAAAAATTCGTTAATGAGGAGATCGCGACTTAACTTTACGTTAAGCGTTTTTAAACAATTTTTATTTAACTATTACACAACTAATATATAAAAATTCTGGACGCAGCAAGTGCGTTATGGTAGTGAATTTTCATTAAAATGTTTTTAATAGCAAATATGTCTTTCTAATGCAACCGAGCATCAATCTGGTTACCTGTGTAGCCTCTATAGCAGAAACAATGTATCACATTTTATCAAAATAACTCATTGTTTGAAAATGCACAAAAATTTTCCGAAAATAAACTTAATATTTCCGAGAAAACTGGTTTCCTACCTTGGGTTAATAATAATAATAAATAAATAATAATAGCAAATTGAGTTATTGAAATTTGAAGCATTTAATGAAAAGTCGCTACCAAAACGCACTTACTGCGTCTAGATTTTTTTATTACAAACATGCATCATATTTCGATAAAAAATGGAAAAATGCAATAATATAAAATCGAAAAAAATAGATATCACCAACGACTTATGGGCTAGCCTGTGATTGTCAAAGTAATTTTATAAAATGCAGCTCAAGACACCCTGTAATTAACGTATACAATTTTTTCTTGTATCTTGTATAATAACAATTATATTGAGCTTTACCGTGGAAATGCGTCACCCTGTATATATATATATATATATATATATATATATATATATATATATATATATATATATATATATATAAAACAAATAAAAACTGAATGTAAACCCGGATATGGATTCTAGGGGCCCTAGTTTGCGCTCATTTGAAGAAATCTTTTTAAAAGTCGCGGTCTCCTCAATAACGAATTTGTTCTACGAAACTAAAATCATAGACCGTTGAACCACAAACTTAACTAAAACTACCGCCAAAGCATCAGAGAAAGTGTCGACAGCAAATCTCCGCTTAACGTCCTAGTTAGCGATCTACCAATCTCGACGTAAAACGAATCATTGGGAATGAATATAATGTTTGTGACCGCAAAATGCTTAAAAAAACATTATTCATTAAGTATGTATTATGTACATGCCTACATATTACCTTATGTACTCCTTTTTTACCTACTATTTTAGACTATTTTTAGAATAACAACGTTATACCGAATCAGTTTCAACGTTAAATGAGACGACGTTATGCGAGGACTTACTGTATTTGAAATGAATTTTCTGTAAATATTTTAGTAAGATAAGATAAACACTGACGGTTGAAGCTAAAACTTAAGGGTTTGCAGAACACTCTTCTTGAAACATTTTCTTTTCATACTCCGTATTTATTTTAGGTTCTTTGCCTAAATATTGCCAATTTTGACCTTTCAAATTCCGACTATGACGTTTTGAGGAAAACTCCAAATTTGTTTTTTAACTGCCCATAACTTTTTCGTCTTTAAACTTACAGCCATAGATTTTGGTACATGGTTCACTCTCTATAACACAAACACGTGTACCAAATTTGCTTGCCCTTTGTTATTTCCGGAGCTTTATTTTTTTTCGGAAGAAAACACAAAATTTTCTGGGAAAACCTGGGCCGATTTTCCTGGCTACCGAACTTATCCAACCCACTTGCAAAAGGAAGGTACTCACCAAATTTGGTCGAAATCGGCATATTAATTTTTGAGTTATCGGTGTGATACATACATACATATACAGGATGTTTCTAAATTGACGCGAAAAATTTTACAGGGTGATTCTTTGGCGAAAAATAATGGGTGTCTTTTTTATAAAGTTCGGCGGCACTTTTTGAAAATTGTCCTTCTTCTTGCAGACGTTGATGAATTCGTGCGAATATGCTGTGATGGGGTACAGTTCTATTTGGATACAACTCAGTGTAGAGGCGCTGTGCTCTTAATCCATTGCCATTAGCACGGCCATATTCAAAATGCATATCTGCCATTTTGGAATTGGTATAATTTACCATTTTATTCACTTAGTTGTTCTAAGTGTTTAAAAAATTGTCGATAGTTTGACAACAGCCAGAACAATTAATATTAGTGTAATTATGACGCTATTTGACGGCCTACCACGTACTTGATTTTTCAGCAAATAACAACCACTCTGTAAATTCATGTGACATCGATCTGATTAATATTTTTTTTTTTTTTGTAATGAAACTAACAATTTTATGAGAAAATGTCAAGACCCAAAAAGGTTGCGAAATGAATCCTTCTTTCTAAATCATTTTCTTTAATAGAAAACGGTACACACAATAAAAAGTACTGATAAAAAATAATGCAAGGGTAGGTTTTTTCACCCTCTTGTGATAGCATTATAGGGTTACAAAATCCATTTAAAACTGTCATTTTGTTAGCCTTATGCATCTGCAAAATTTCGTTTTTTTAAATTATTTCATAACGGAGAAATTTAATGAGAACTTTTTTTTACCAAAATTTCAAAGGGCTGTAACTTGGAGGAGAAGGGGTTTCAAGAAAAACTTTATATATATATATATATATATATATATATATATATATATATATATATATATATATATATATATATATATATATATATATATATATATATATTTGGGATCCAAACAAATAAAAAGTTCGGGACGCAGCAAGTGCGTTATGGTAGTGAATTTTCATTAAAATGTTTTTAATAGCAAATATGTGTTTTTTTTAAGAAAGCAGGCATCAAATTTGATTACCAGTATAACATATATAGTAAAAACAATGTGCCATGTTTCATCAAAATAACTTTATTGTTTGAAAACGTACAGAAATTTCCGAAAGTAAACTCAAAGTGTAATCGAAAAAATCCGTTTCTTGGTCAACCTTATAGGTTAATAGCAAATTGAGCTTTTCAAATATGAAGCATTTAATCAAAATTCGCTACCATAACGCACTTGCTGCGTCCAGAATTTCTTAACTTATAAACATGGATTATAGTTCGATGGAAAATGCAAAAACATTAGGCCTTTTCGACTAAAAAAAATTATTTGTATCACCAACGACTTATGGGCCATCCTGTGATTGTAGCAATAATTTTTTAAGATGTAGCTCAAGACACCATATAATTAATGTGTACAATATTTTTTCATATCCTGTATAATAACGGATATATTGAGCTTTATTGATTTTTTACGAAAATGCGACAAAAATTATATACCATTAAACGATAAACTCTATAGCTAAGGCTACTGCCAAGCATCAGAGAAAGGGTCTATTTGAAATGAATTTTCTGGAAACATTATACTAAAATGAAGGACAATGACGGTTGAAACTAAGACTTCAGGGTTTGCAAAATATTCTTCTTGAGACATTTTCTTTCCATAGCCCGTATTAGATTCAAGTTCTTTGCCTAAATGTTGCGAATTTTGACATTTTAAATTGTCACTTTGACGTTTTGGGGAAAACCCCAATTTATTTTTCTTTAAATGTCTATAACTTTTTTGTTTTTCGACCTACAGAGCTAAATTTTGGTAGGTAGCTCACCTATAACGACCTAAACCAGAGCACCAAATGCCAGGCTGCCCTTACTTTGTTAATTCCGGAGATATAATTTTTTTTTGAAACAACATATAAAAAAATCCGGGAAAATCTGGGCCGATTTTCCTGACTAACGAACTTATCCAAGCCATTTGCAAAAGGAAGGTATTCACCAAAGTTAATCAAAATCGGCCTATTATTTTTTGAGTTATCAGTGTGATACATATATATATATATATATATATATATATATATATATATATATATATATATATATATATATATATATATATATATATATTGAAACTGACCCCGGATATGTGTTCGGGGGGGGGGGGGGGGGGGGGTGCTAACTAGCGCTCATTTGAAGAATTTTTTTCAAAATTCAAAAGTCGGGATCTCCTCATTAGTGAATTTTTGTTAAGAAAATTCACTAATAAATACAATTGGTATTGAAACAACAAGGCTTCATGTATTACCACAGCATAATAATAATAAGAATTGTTGATTATGCTGTGTATGTACTACAGCATTCTTTTAATTTGTATTGGTATTTGCCACATGCCAAGAGATAATGTATGACACAAATTTATTCCCATCAATTCATCTTTCTACTAAGTCAATAAGCCTTAATAAGGCTTTATTATAGTGAGCGAGAGCTTCCGACATATGTTTGGTAGCATTTGTTTAGCCTAACCGCATTTAATATGTGATATATCAAAAGTATAATTGCTCACGACTCATCTGTTTACCATCATCAGAGACAATGTGGTCTGAACACTTCAGTGACAGTTAAAGACATTCCAAGATGAGCTGGAACTGGAATTCCCTCTCATTATACTAAAAAGTCCATAACATTATAGTAGTTTGCTTTTCTTGGTATATGGCTTACATTTTCTTCTTGAAATTAATTTCTTTGCACAGTTGTTGGAGCAAATATGGCTGATGTAAACAGTTTATTCATATTGTTTAAGATGTTGAGCAATTTACTCAGCAGGCTTTGAGAGATTTGCAAATAAAAACGAAGTCAGCTGGAATAAAAACAAACTACCAATCCGTACATTCATTAGGGTTACTGTATGTACTTTTACTTCCTATTAACTAATTAGCAAATTTATGAGATCTGTTGTTTTGGAAAAACCTATTACTCTTCATTACCACTACCACTCTAAATAAATAAATAAATAAATAAATAAATAAATAAATATATATATATATATATATATATATATATATATATATATATATATATATATATATATATATATATATATATATATTTGGTAACAGTTCTAAATATCACCTGAAAATTTTCGGAATTTATAGCTCAGACACTAATTTTAATTTTATTTATTAATTAAATAAAAGTCTGGACGCAGCAAGTGCGTTATGGTAGTGAATTTTCAAAAAATGTTTTTAATAGCAAATATGTGTTTTTTTTTAAAAGAAAGCAGGCATCAAATTTGGTTACCAGTATAACATATATAGTAAAAACAGTGTGTCATGTTACATCAAAATAACTTTATTGTTTGAAAACACACAAAAATTTCCGAAAGTAAACTTAAAGTGTTCCCGAAAAAAACCGTTTCTTGGTCAACCTTATAGGTTAATAGCAAATTGAGCTTTTTAAATATGAAGCATTTAATCAAAATTCGCTACCATAACGCACTTGCTGCATCCAGAATTTCTTTTCCTACAAACATGCATTATATTTCGATGGAAAATGCAAAAATGCAATAACATAAGGCGTGTTCGACTAAAAAAAAAGGAAAATTCACCAACGACTGTGTTTGTAGAAATAATTTTTTAAGATGTAGCTCAAGACACCCTATAATTAATGTATACATTTTTTTTCATATCTTGTATAATAACGGATATATTGAGCTTTATTGATTTTTTACGCAAATTCAACAAAAATTATATACCAATAAACGATAAACTCTATAGCTAAGACTACTGCCGAACACCAGAGAAAGGGTCTATTTGAAATGAATTTGGAACATTTTAGTAAAATAAAGGAAAATGACGGTTGAAACTAAGACTTCAGGGTTTGTAAAACATTCTTTTTGAGACATTTTCTTTCCACAGCTTGTATTAGATTCAAGTTCTTTGCCTAAATGTTGCCAATTTTGACGTTTTAAATCGCGACTTTGACGTTTTGAGGAAAACCCCAATTTATTTTTCTTTAAATGTCCGTAACTTTTTTGTCTTTTGACCTACATAGCTAAATTTTGGTAGGTAATTTACCTATAGCAAGGAAACCCGTGTACCAAATTTGGTTGCCCTTACTTTATTATTTCCGAAGATATAACTTTTTTCGAAAGAAAACAAAATTTTCCGGAAAAACAACGGCCGATTTTCCTGGCTAACGAACTTATCTAAGCCACTTACAAAAGGAAGATATTCACCGAATTTAGTCAAAATCGGCCCATTACTTTTTGAGTTGTCGGTGTGATACATATATATATATATATATATATATATATATATATATATATATATATATATATATATATATATATATATATATATATATATATATATATATATATATATATATATATATATATATATAAACGTATAAAAATCGAAAGTGACCCCGGATATGTGTTCTAGAGGGCCCAATTAGCGCTCATTTGAAGAATTTTTTTCAAAATTCAAAAGTCGAGATCTCCTCATTAGTGAATTTTTTTTTAAGAAAATTAACAAATTGTTTTTTAAAGAAAATTCACTAAAAGTGCCACCGGCTATAAGTATATTCACAACAATAAATTGAGGAACAGATTATAAGAAAATAGTAGATAAATACCTTGAAATTTCGTGTTAATATATTTCCAACTGCCTGTTCTTATCAACCTTATCTTTATTAACATACTTCTTATATTCTCATTTGCAAATTTGTTATCTTAAAAAGAAAGAGTTTTGAAAATTATTTTATTGGAAAGAGAGATGATAAATGTAAGGGAATGAACAATATAGGTTGAAATTACCTGCAGCAGTTGCTGAATATCATCAATTTTTTTTACTAAATATTTGTACCGTGAGCGTTGTACAATACAGCACTTTAGTGGGAGTGAAATTAATCACAAGGCACCATCTTATAAATAGCTAAAACCCCTGTATATATATATATATATATATATATATATATATATATATATATATATATATATATATATATATATATATATATATATATATGTACAGGGTAAGTTTAATTTTTATAATACCTCTGAATTCTAATCTTAGTTTTTGACTCTTCTTACGGGGTTTTATTTCTGGACTGGTACTTTCCGGACTCTTTTGTTTTCTCGACAGTATTTTATATTCCTCTGGTATTCTATTTAACTGGTTTATAGTTTGCAAACAGACTGGTAATTTTACCTAAAATAGATTTTTATATTTCAACAACACACCACGAGGGCTTACAGCCTAAATACTATCGTACCGTGGGTGTCGACAAGGAGGAAAGAGGCAACTTGTTGATATTGGACTTGAAGGTTTGGAGGTTCAGAGGAGAAGGAAAAACATGTGCCGGCAAGGAATTCCACAACTTGGAAGTCCTCGGGACAAAAGAGCGGACATAACAAGATGTTCTATGTAAAAGGGTGCATTCGCTCTGTCCCCCTGGTAGATCTGTTGGGGGCAGCAGGTGGAGAAACTATGGAAGAAATCTCTTCTGAGCAGTGCCCATGCAGATATCTATAAAAGAGAGAGAGAGAGAGAGAGAGAGAGAGAGAGAAAGGTCACCAATGGCACGTCGGTAGGCAAGGGATGACAGCCTTTGGGTGACGGTATGGTCACCGATGAGGCGTATAACTCTCTTCGGAATGGAGTCTAGGATAGCGAGTGTATAAGCGGCAGCGGCACCCCAGATGTGGAATCAGTATTCGAGGTCTTGCCTTATTTGTGAAGTATATAAGGTATAGACATTAGCTGGTGAAAAGTATTTGAGAACCCGGAAGAGGAAACCTAATTTCTTAGCAGCCGCTTCTGCAATTGATGTGACATGTTGGTGCCAATTGAGATTTCGATCCACAGAAATGCCAACAAGTGAAAAGAACTCATTACTTTGAATAACTTGGTTGTTCATTGTGATGGGTCTAGGGCTGGTGTATCTCTTATGAGATAGAAAGCAAGACTGAGATTTGGTGGAGTTTAATTGTACAAGATTTCTACTACTCTAATATTTTTTGTAGATCCACAGAGAACATGTGGAGAAGAAACAAAGTAGGGGCTAAAGCTGAACCTTGAGGTACTCCTGCATTAATTGGATACAGTTTAGAGGAATGGACATCCACGACAACAGAAATGCTCGGGTTGGAGAGGAAATTTGCTGTCCAGGTACAGAGTTTTGGCGGTAGGACATAGGCCAGAAGTTTATTAAGCAGAGCTGCGTGCCAGACATGGTCGAATGCTTTGGATATGTCTAGAGCGACAATCTGGGATTTACCGTGTAGTTACATAGACTTGTTCCAAGAATGGGTGACAAAGGAAAAGAGGTCGGCAGTTGATCTGCGCTGACGAAATCCATACTGCCTGTTGTGGATTAGACAGTGTTTTTCAAGAAATTTTAGTAATTCGGTGTTTATATACTTTTCCATCACTTTAGAGACGACTGAAAGAAGAGAAATGGGCCTGTAGTTGCTAGGAAGCGCTTTGGATCCTTTCTTGGGACGGGTTGTACTCGAGCAGTTTTCCAGTTACTAGTGAATATGCCTCTGTTGTAAGATGTCTGAAACAGACGAGTCAGGACAGGAGCAAGTTCTGGTGTGCATTTTTTAAGAACAATTGCTGGAATTTCGTCAAGGCCAGAGGCTTTCCTGGTATTAAGAGATGAGAGCATCTTTCGTACGTTTTTAGTTTTGAAAACGATATCCGTCATTTTATGCGCGGCATTGGGGACTGTTGGTGGTTGAACATTTCGAGGTGGGTTGAGAGTAGAACTGTCGGCGAACAACGAGGCAAAAAGTTCAGCCTTGCCCAGGGCGGTAGAAACAATTTCATCCCCTGATACAAGAGGTGGGAATGTGCTCTTGAAGAAATTATTCCCAATAGATTTAGCAAGAGTCCAGAAGGGTTTACTGCCGTTAAAGCTTGAGAGATAGAGAAATAGATTGGATAATAAAGGGATTGGATACTTTACTCGATAAACTGGATTTTATTATATACTGGATTTATTGTATGATTTCGATTTGCGTCACAATTGGATTGCTGCTTAATTAACTCCAACAAAAACGTCTGGGTATAATGAACACAACAGTGAGAGGAGGCAGATATGTTTTTACTACCCTCTTTTTAATACTTATTAACTATATTACTGTTCATAACAGTCACCATTGCGACACTTGATGCCGGTTAGCATAGTTTTATTGTTTTACGTAAACATCTGTGATCACAGTTCGGTAAAATAGCTAGGTCTAGGGTTAATGAAACTGGACACATGTCTACCTTTTCTTAATAGCTTGGATGAGTAAAGTTAGCCTGCCGAATCGGACAAGCTCTCAAAAAATATTTTTCCTAGTAAAAAATTGTATCACGAAAAACAACAAATTCATTTTGATGAAATTTGGTAATTTGGTAGGCATATTGCGCCGATAGACTTTACTGTTGTATGTCAAAATTAAAGTTCCTATCCTGGCAGAAAATTGAGTTATAAAAATATGAAGCAATTAATGAAAATTCGTTACCATAACGCACTTGCTGCGTCTTAAATTATTTTTTGTATCGTGCTAGAATATCGATAACAGCGGCTGTGGACGTTTTTAAGCACACAAATAACAAGGGTCCATTTAAGAAAGGTTAAGGCATAAGCGGCTGATGTGGTTGATACGGCACTCAACATGATTTACATAATATTAAAATTAAACAACCGTGTCAGATATTTATGAGCGAGTGGTGCCTTCTACTCTCCAGACTCCAGGCCATGTCCTTTATTAACTGTGAGATTCTTTGTTATTTGGAAACACAATGTCTCGTGTAATTAAGATGGATGAAGAAAGCTTGATTTAAGTTGTTTCATTACTAGTTAAATTTATTGTGTATTAGAACTTGAAAACCTGTTGAATAAAGGAGATTATACAGCGGTCTCTGTTTGAAAGCTAATTCCCTATAATGTTTTGTTATTAACATTTATTTAATATATATTTATATTAAGCAATTAATATAAATTAAGTACAAATTCAACAAACATTCATTTAAAATTTAATGTTATTTTCTCAACAAAACTTTCGCAGCTATGGCAATTTTTTTGATATAATATATACAGGCTGTGCCAATTAAAACTTCCCAGCTGGAAAATATCGGAATTAAAAAAACTTATTGTTTGAAAATGTACAAAAATTTTCCGACAACAAACCTTAAACGTTGGTTTTCTAATCAACAAATCTTAGGTTAATAGCAAATTGAGTTATTCAAATTTGAAGCATTTAATGAAAATTTGCTACCAAAACGCACTTACTGCGTCTTGATTTTTTTTCTTACAAACATATTTCGATGTATATATATATATATATATATATATATATATATATATATATATATATATATATATATATATATATATATATATATATATATATATATATATATAGATATATAAACATATAAAAATCGAAACTGACCCCGGATATGGGCTCCAGGGGTCCTAGTTTTTTTAAATAAAATTTCACTATTTTTTAATAAAACTATGAGAATAGCATAGCTTTTTTTATGAAATTTGGTTGCTTTGTTATAGATTCTGTACTATGTACCAGAGTTTGTTGTTTATCGTAAAATTGAGTTAGGTATTAAAAATTAAAAGTTTTCATGAAAACTCACTGCCAAACGCACTTTATTCCCTGTGTCCGGACTGTTTTTTTTTTTAAATAATATAGGTATAATAAAGATAAAACGCCAGATTCGTTACGGATTGCTTGTATGTTTTTTAAAACTTTCACACAATTTGGAGAAAACAACGCTCGACACTCGGATTGCTGGTATCAGGATCACATGAAGTGTGATGAATTGTTTGGAACTAATGTTTTAGTGTTAGAAGAAATAACATTCCTGATATCTAGTAGCAAAAAGGATAAGCATTAAACCATCACTAATGTTACATTTATTAAGGGGTGGTGGCGACATCTATGCGCAAATAGTTAAAACATGCAATCGTTGAAATTTATTCTTAGTCAATACTACAAGTATTAAAATTAAGGGGTGGCAGCGACATCTATGCGCAAATAGTTAAAACATGCAATCGTTGAAATTTATTCTTAGTCAATACTACAAATATTAAAAATTTTCTATAAACTTAGCGAGTTTAATTTTAATACGTAGTAAGGTCCTTCCTAAGGCAAGATATCCACAAAATTTCATTAAAATAACTTTTTTAATTTTCGGAGAAAAAATTTTTTTTCGAAAGAAAATTTAAAATTTGAATAACTCAATTTTCTCTACACTTAGAAAGTTGAATTTTTTCGAAAGAAAACTCAAAATTTTCCCGGAAAACCCCGTCCGATTTTTCTGGATAACGAACTCACCCAAGCCATTAATAAAAGAAAGGCACTTGCCAAGTTTTATCGAAATCGGTTTATTATTTTTTGAGTTATCAGACGGATACATATATATATATATATATATATATATATATATATATATATATATATATATATATATATATATATATATATATATATATATATATATATATATATATATACATATAAAAATTGAAACTGACCCCGGATATGGGTCCTAGGGGTCCTAGTTCGCACTCATTTGAAGGAATTTTTGCAAAGTCTCACCATCGATACCTCTCTAATAGTGAATTTTTTTAAATAAAAATTCACTAAAAGGGAAAAAAAGCTGAAACACGTCGATATTGTTTTCAAGGGGGACAAATGATGGCGTAAGTTTTTGTGTCTTGGAACCTACCCCTTAGACAGAGGTGTAACGTACCTGTTTAGTTTTACCGCGCGATTTTAAGTTATGAGAGTGCAGTCCTGCATGTCACAAGAAACGACTTCAGACCGCCGTAGTCGAGCTGCAAGGCTGGTATAGGAAATGCTCTCTAGCCATAAACCCCGATAAATGTTCAGCAGTCCTATTTTACAAGAGGAGACACACACCACACCAACACGTACCGTTAGACAACCGTTCTAATTCCCTGACAAGATTCCGCCAAATACCTCGGGGTTTGCCTCGACAAACACTTAACATGGCGCCCCCATGTCCAACACGCCCGACGAAATGCCTCGATGTTCATCTCGAAGCTGTTCCCACTTCTAAATAGAAATTCCAAATTGTCTATGAAAAATAAATTGCTCATGTACTAAGTCATCATCCGGCTGACCTATGCATCCCCTGCATGGGCCACCGCGGCCACAACACACATCAAGACCCTTCAAATCATCCAGAATAAAATTCTGAGAATGGTTACCGGAGCGCCATGGTTTGTAAGAAACAATCAGATTCACTCTGATCTGAAAATGCCTTCGATACTTGAGTTTATCACTCAACTATCCACAACTCAGTTCGCAAAAGCCTATTCTCACCCAAATGCTCTTCTCCGTAGTGCCACCGACTACAATGAGCAACCTCCACATAAGCATAAGCGTCCAAAGCTTATACTTACCCGCTAATGGCCCCGCGGCAAAAACAAAATGGAAACATTCAAACCCAAACGTCATTGTGTGAAATCTTTCCGACGGAGGTGTGGACTAAGGTCCGGTACTCCTTGGGAGGGAGTTTTAGTGAGTAGGAGTCTCACAGTATCTCAAAACTCCCACGCACTTCGGTGTTGTGAATGAAGTCTGCATGCAGCATTTCTCCCTTCTGTATGCAACAAAAGAAAAACAAACAAAAATCTGACATAACTGCAGTGTATTGTGCGCATGTCCCACATGTACCCTTAAAATTTAAATGCACCCTATGCTGAGTGGCACTTCATTTTAAGGCTTCCTCAGCTCTGCTCACAACATACGAGTTTAAATTTTGGTTTGGATATGGCAATAAAATCATTACATGTTTCCATCCAGATTTCTCGCTAATAAGAAAAGCCCTATGAGGTGGTTGGGGGAGGAAAATCTTGTTTTCTATCCCCAGTGATTTGCAGGTGGGTTGATGCCACCCTCTATAATTATTCGGCTTCGTTAATTAGAGTTTGAAGAAGATGTCGAAAGTGTAGACTGTATGTGGTTTGTATATTTAAATTTTAGGTACACTGGGTTCCAGGAGATTCCAATGATACACAGATAAAAATTGTCTGAGAATGCTGTCAAGCAGCGAAACTAGTCACAGAAACCTTGAAGAACATCCGAGAACATCTAGAATTCATAAGGACCACTTGGTCCAGTTACGCCTGGTTACGCCCTTCACCTACAGAAACGAAACCCAACAGTGAAGCCAGAGAAGTAGTCTCCAAGTTTGTATGTAGTATATATATATATATATATATATATATATATATATATATATATATATATATATATATATATATATATATATATATATATATATATAGAGAGAGAGAGAGAGAGAGGGTGTCCTGATTATGCTTCAAAAAATTAGGGTGTGAGTTGCACTTGGAAACTTGGAAAAATAGTGGGGGTAGTTCGTATAAAATTTACAGATACAGGGTGTTAAGTTGTTACGCTTAAAGTGAGTGTCCTTAATTATCTTTAAAACGGCTAAAGATAAGAGTTTCAAAATTTGTGCACGAGTAAATATTAACAGACAAAAAAACGCAAAATCCGATTTATTATGTGAAGCAGTGGCGCGCGTGAGGGCACTCTGGGGGATATAATTCAGAAAAAAATATGTTAAAAGTCAAAATTTCAGACATTTTCCAACGGTTTTAAAAAATTCATGGACTAATACAAAAATAAGATATATTGGTAGAAATTCCATAGGATGTACAGTTTTCGAGAAAACTGGATACAGCCAAAGTTGACAACACCAGTTTAAATTGTCAAACAGATAGTTTTTTAAATAAAAGAGAACAGGGAACATTTTTAATTAAGTTTGTGGATACAATGGATTAATATAAAATATTTAACAGAAGTGGAAAAGAATATTTATTAAATTAAGAAACTATTAAACACTATAGCAGATGCTCAAATTGTGCCCCATTTACTTCTATACACGAAGCTGTGCGTCGCAGAAAAGATTGTCTTGCTTTAAACAAAACTCCAATATCTTGTCTAGCCAGATTTGACGCTTCCACAATTCGTGCCCATAGTTCCTGTCGAGCTTGTACTGGTGTCGCATAAACTGTACTTTTCATAAATCCCCAAAAATAAAAATCCAAAATATTAAAGTCAGGTGATCTGACAGGCCAATTTACAGATACATCTTGGCGACGACCAATCCAGCGCCCATCAAACTGATTATTAAGAAATTGCCGCACGGGTTGAGCATTATGTGGTGGTGCACTGTCGTGAATAAACCACATATATCTCCTAACATTCAAAGGCAAATCTTCTAATAGACCAGGCAATGTATTTTCTAAAGAATTTAGATACTGAACCCCATTTAAGCGTAAAGGTAGGTCAACGGGTCCTAACAACCGACAATTCCAGCCCACACATTGATGGAAAATTGATGTTGGGAATGGGACACAATTGTTGCTTTTGGATTAGCGTCACTCTATTCATGGGTGTTATGTACATTTAGTACTCCATTTTTGTGAAATAGGATTCGTCAGTAAATAAGAGCGTGTCGCAGAAGGTATTATTTTCATTCTGTTTGTTCCAGATCCAATCACAGAAGCGTATTCTGGCATTGTTATCTTGGGGCAAAAGTTCGTGTACTCGAGTTAGATGGTAGGGCCGTAGCTGCTGTTCTGTTCTGTAGACTTGGAAACATTAACTTCAACAGCACTCCTTCTTACGCTTGTATGTAGACTTTCTTCAACCGCGTTTAAAACAGCTTCTTCCATATCTGCAGTCCTTGCAGATCGTGGACGAGCATGCTCAGTGGTATAAAGTAGAAAGGTACCCTTTTCTCTAAACCTTCGGTCAATTGCAGCAAGAGTACTGTGGTAAGGCACTTGTCGACCAGGAAACTTTTCAGCATATCGCCTTGCAGACTCTAAAGATATACATCCACACTCTCCATCTACTAAATGCATGTCAGCCAATTCATTTAAACTATACTGATTATAACACATAATGTCGAATAACCGAAGCAAAAAATAATATTGTTTGACAAGTTATGACAATTTAAACTGGTGTTGACAACTTTTGTGAACAAACAATTTTGACTCCATTGTTCTCGAAAATTGTACATCCTATGGAACTTCTACCATATACCTTATTTTTGTATTAGTTTTTGAATTTTTTAAAAACGATGGAAATTTTGACATTTAACATATTTTTTTCCAAATTATAACCCTCAGAGTACCCCCACACGCGCCACTAAAAAATTTACTGAAACGCAAAATACGATTTAGTAGTGGCGCGTGTGGGGGTACTCTGAGAATAATGGACCGATCTTGATAAAATTTAGTGAGTACCTTCCTTTTGCAAATGGCTTGGATAAGTTCGTTAGCCAGGAAAATCGGACCAGGTTTTCCCGGAAATTTTGTGTTTTCTTCCTAAAAAAATTTATATCTCCGGAAATAACAAAATAATGGCAACCAAATTTGGTAAGCGTAGTTGTAGTAAAAAGAGTAAATCATGTACCAAAATTTAAGTCTCTAAGTTTAAAGACAAAAAAGTTACGGGCAACTAAAGAAACAAATTTTGGAGTTTTCCTCAAAACGTCAATCTCGCAATTTGGAACGTCAAAATTGCCAATGTTTGGGCAAAGAACGTGAAACAAATACGGATTGTGAAAAGAAAATGTTGCAAGAATAGTGTTTTGCGAACCCTTAAGTTTCAGTTTCAACCGTCATTGCCCTTCATTTTACTAAAATGTTTTTCTAATTCATTTCAAATAGACCCTTTCTCTGATGTTTTGGCTGTCGGTTTAGTTAAGTTGATGCTTACGCTGTAGGTTTAGTGAAGTTTATGGTTTAACGGCCTATAATTTTTAACTAATTTTCGTAGAACAAATTCGTTAATGCATTTTTGCATTATTTATCGAAATATGATGCACGTTTGTAAGAAAAAAATCTGGACGCAGTAAGTACGTTTCGGTAGCGAATTTTCATTAAATCCTACAAATTTCAATAACTCAATTTGCTATTAACGTAAGTTTTGTTGGTTAGGAAACCAACATTTAACTTTATTTTCGGAAAATTATTTTTACAATCACAGGCTGGGCCATAAGTCGTTATTGATATAAATTTTCTTTTTTTTTTAATCGAACACGTTATTGCTTTTTTGCATTTTCCATCGAAATATAATGCATGTTTGTAAGAAAAGAAATTCGGGACGTGGCAAGTGCGTTATGGTAGCGAATTTTCATTAAATGCTCAAATTTGAACAGCTCAATTTGCTATTACCAAGAAATGAGTTTTTTCGGGAACACTTGAAGTTTTCTTTCGGAAATTTTTGTACATTTTTAAACAATAAAGTTGTTTTGATGAAACATGGCACATGGTTTCTACTATATAGGTTATATTGGTAACCAAATTAGCTGCCTGCTTTCTTAAAAAAAACACATATTTGCTATTTAAAAACATTTTTATGAAAATTTACTGCCATAACGCACTTGCTGCGTCCCGAACCTTTTTTCTTTATATGCTGTTAATATTTATTCGTGTGAAAATGTTATCTTTAGCCGTTTTAAAGATAATCAAGGAAAATCGCTTTAAGTGTAACAACTTTAACACACTGTATCTCAGTATCATGAAAAATGTTATACGAACTATCCTCACTATTTTTTCAAGGGCAATACACACCTTAAATTTTTTGAAATTTGATCAGGACACTATGTGTGCAAAAGAAAAATCTCCATGAAAATTACCATCAAAATAATGGATATGAGTCAGGATTCTTGTACTTAAATTTCTGATTCCGGTTAAATTATGACTGGCTTAATAGAGAAAAAGTATTTATTCCAGAACACTATGCATTTGGAATGCAAATAATAATGAATATAAAAGAAAGCAATAAAAGTAACTTATTTAGTTTGTAATTGCACTACAAATATTGAATCAACACTTGTTAACAGAGATAAAAATCAACCAAAACATCTCTCAAAGCTCTCGTACAATAAAACACATTTTCATTTTGGGCAGTGTAAATATTTAAAATGACATCACAACGTCATATACTAGATAAGTGCCCAGTCATTCATGTACACTATAAACCTGGCTGGTTTAATTGTCATGGATATAAAAATACGTCCCATGATAATAATAATCTACTGATAACGAACTTCATATTCATGGCTTATTAAAGTTATAAATAAATGTTTGCAAAACAGATTGTCTTTACGTTAATTTTAGTTTAGATTTTCATAGTTTTAGTAAAAGTATGGAAAAGCAACAAAATTGAAAAGTTTTCTGACTTTAAAAATGGAGTATTTTTAATTGACCGTAAAATAAAAGGCCTAAATAAATTTAGAACTACAGTTTTGTTATATATATATATATATATATATATATATATATATATATATATATATATATATATATATGTATGTATATATATATATATATATATATATATATATATATATATATATATATATATATATATATATATATATATATATACAGTGTGCAAAAGCCAAATGGAATAAATTAATTATTTCGGTTACTGTACATTCTTATAAAAAATCCCGAAACAATTCAAATTTAAATTATAAATTGACATTTTTCAACCTGAAAATGCGATCCCTACCTTCAACCCCCTTCGAATGACAGGTACAACCCCCAATTTTTTTAAGGGGAAGTATATGCTTGTGATAATCTCGTTTGAAAGGTCTGTTCATTCTGTATTCAAAAATGTTATCGTTTTCAAGTTTATTGCAACAATTAAGATATAATAAAATAAAATCATGTGGTTACCAAAATTCGCTATAAAATACTCAAAACTTATTACAATATTGTAATTAATATACTCAAAACTTATTTCCCGTTTAGGTCGTGAAGATAAGAAAGTAAGCAAAAACCATAGTAATGTGCTTTTTACATTGTATCCATTAAAATACATTAAAGAGTTTCCGAGGCAATGTTAGTTTGTTTAAAACGCCTAAGCAAATTGTTTTGTAATTATAAGTTGTCATTTAAATTGTTAGTATTATAATCTTAGTTTGAATTTTGTTAACTTCAATTCTGAAAATGGTTAGATTAACGGAAATGCAGAAAATAACAGTTATACAAATGATTGGTTACGGAGATAAAACCCGAACACAACATGAAGTAATTCGCCTATTTCATGAGGAATTTCCTGATTTACCGCCTATATCCCAAGGAACAATTAGTAAAATAGAGAAGCAGTTTCGCGAGTTTGGTCATGTAAGACAGATAAAAAAAGCAGCCAATGCACTGAGTGGTGAAATCAAATTAGATGTGATGCTTGAATTTGTGGAAAACCCACTAGACAGGCATCCACTACATTTAATGTTAGCCATGCATCGATAGTTAACATATTAAAAGAAAATAAAATGCATCCCTATAAAATGATACCTACTCAGGAGCTCATGGAAGACGATTATGATAGGAGAACTTATTTTTGTGAGCGAATGATGGGCATGTTGAATAACAATATTGTCCAATTAGAAGACGTTATGTTTTCTGATGAGTGCACTTTTTCACTTAACGGTCATGCTAATCGGCAAAATTGTCGCTACTGGGCAACGAAAAATCCTCACTGGATGAGAGAAGAACACACGCAATACCCTCAGAAGGTTAATGTTTGGGCAGGCATTGTTGGAAACCATATCATTGGTCCCTTTTTCATTGGGGGTAATTTGAATGGCGATAATTATTTGCGCCTACTTCAAAATGATGTCGTTCCAACTTTGGCAAATTTAGACCCTGATCCAGAAAATCCTCAAGTTCCAGTGAATACCATATGGTTTCAGCAGGATGGAGCTTCACCACATTACCAACTCAATGTCCGGCAGTACCTCGATGCAATATTCCCCAATCGGTGGATAGGGAGGCGAGGATCGATAGAATAGCCAGCGCGATCACCTGATCTTACCTTATTAGATTTCTTTTTATGGGGATATGTGAAGAGCATTGTGTACAAAACTAAACCTTTTGATTTAAATGACTTAAAAGAACGAATAACGTTTGCGCTTAGTTCGATCACGCCTGATATGTTAAATAATGTTAGAAGACAGTTTTATTTAAGATTAGGGTGTTGCCAAGAAGTTCGCGGTGAACATTTTGAACATCTACTTCATTGACATTCATAGTTCTTTTTAGTGTTTTACATTTTATTACATTTTGCATTACATTTTAGTTTTTTGTTGTATTGGAGCGAATTTCGGTAACCACATGATTTTATTTTATTCTATCTCAATTGTTGCAATAAACTTGAATACATTTTTGAATAGAGAATAAACAGACCTTTCAAACGACATATCACCGCCTCCCTTGGTCGCTCAGGCCACGGCATGGTCACTGCTTCCTGCGCAATGCAACCCGAGGTCACACAGTCATCACACCCACGTATCGTTTGGCACTACAACTCGGGCGTCTGTCTGCTTCACTCATCCTGACCCCTCTGATATCTCACAAAACGTCACCGAAATCATCCAAGCTGGCATGGAATTATTTATTCCACGTACACAGAAAACCTCTTCAGCCACTCAAAAGCCCTGGTTCTCTAAATCCTGTGACAAGGCCAGACTTCAAAAGGTCAAAGCTCACAAAACGCTTCTACACAATCCCTGCAAAGAAAACCGTCAAGCATTTAACGACGCAAGAAACCGCTATGTCCGCAAAACTCGCTTAATAACCACATAAAAACAAACTCCTCCCAAGCTCCAACGGCAGCAAACCCTTCTGGACTCTTGCTAAATCTATTGGGAAGAATTTCTGCAAGAGCACGTTCCCACCTCTTGTTTCAGGGGATGAAATTGTTTCTACCACCCTGGGCAAGGCTGAACTTTTTGCCTCGTTGTTCGCCGGCAATTCTACTCTCAACCTACCTCCACATGTTCAACCACCAACAGTCCCCAATGTCGCTCTCTTCTCTTAATACCAGGAAAGCGTCTGGCCTTGACGAGATCACAGCAATTGTTCTCAAGAAATGCGCACCAGAACTTGCTCCTGTCTGTTTCAGACATCTTACAATAGAGGCATATTCTCTAGTAACTGGAAAACTGCTCGAGTACAACCTGTCCCCCAGAAAGAATCCAAAGCGCTTCCTAGCAACTACAGGCCTATTTCTCTCCTTTCAGTCATCTCTAAAGTGATGGAAAAGTATATAAACACCGAATTACTAAAACAGGTAATAGGGATTCCGTCAGCGCAGATCAACTGCCGACCTCCTTCCCTTTGTCACCCATTCTTGGAACAAGTCTATGGAACTACACGGTGAATCCCAGATTGTCGCTCTAGACATATCCAAAGCATTCGACCAGGCCTGGCACGCAGCGCTGCTTAATAAATTTCCGGCCTATGGCCCACCACTAAAACTCTGTACCTGGACAGCAAATTTCCTCTCAAACCGGAGCATTTCTGTTGTCGTGGATGGCCATTCCTCTAAACTGTATCCAATTAATGCAGGAGTCCCTCAAGGTTCAGCTTTAGCCCCTACTTTGCTTCTTCTCTACATCAATGGAGGTCAAATCTATTGGGAATAATTTCTGCAAGAGCACGTTCCCACCTCTTGTTTTAGGGAATGAAATTGTTTCTACCGCCCTGACCAAGGCTGAACTTTTTGCCTTGTTGTTCGCCGGCAATTCTACTCTCAACCCACCTCCAAATGTTCAACCACCAACAGTCCCCAATGTCGTGCATAAAATGACGGATATGTTGAAATATGGATGGTCATTCCTCTTAACTGTATTCAATTAATGCAGGAGCCCCTCAAGGTTCAGCTTTAGCCCCTACTTTGTTTCTTCTCCACATCAAGGGCCTCCTCTCTAGCACATCCAACCCAGTTCACAGTTACGCGGATGACAGCACCCTCCACTCAAATATACAATATTCTAAGCCTGTCTCTTTAGCCCAATTAGATGAGGATTGCAAACTCATGGAAGGTTCTGTCTCTGTGGATCTCCAAAAAATATTAGACTGGGGTAGTAGAAATCTTGTACAATTCAACTCCACCAAATCTCAAACTTGAAGTCTCAGAAGAGAGCTATACGTCTCATCGGTGACCCTACCCTCCCCCAAAGGCTGCCATCCCTTGCCCACCGACGTGCCGTTGGTGACTTCTCTCTCTTTTATAGATGTCTGCATGGGCACTGCTCAGAGGAGCTTTCTTCCATTGTTCCTCCACCTGCTGCCTCCAACAGATTTACCTGAGGAACAGTGCGAATGCACCCTTTTACTGTCCAGGTCACCAGACATAGAACATCTTGTTATGCCCGCTCTTTTGTCCCGAGGACTTCCAAGTTGTAGAATTCCTTGCCGGCACATGTTTTTCCTTCTCTGGACCTTCAAGTCCAGAATTAACAAGTTGTCACTTTCCTCCTTGTCGACACCCACGGTACGATAGTATTTAGGCTGTGAGCCATCGTGGTGTGTTATTGAAATAAAAAAATAAAAAAGACAGTTTAACCTATAAAAAATCTATTTTATTCACTGAATTTTTTTTAAGACATGTAAAATTAAGTGTGGTCTCCATGACTTCACCTGGGTATTACTGATACGCATTTGGCACCCGGTGCGTTGAGGGTTAAATTCCATACGCATGTTACTTTTATAAAGTTTTTGTTACATACCAAAATTGGATTCTACTGATCGAGAGAAAATTAGTTTATTAAAAATTGAATGAAGTTGATGAAAACTGGCTTTATAATATGTAAATATTTAAAACATTTTTATTTTTCCTATGTAACTTGCAATTTTTTTCTTCCATGTTGTAGCCCCGATAAGGGAATAATTAATTCCGAAAGCTGGGCAGTATAATACAGATATTTTATCTTGCAACTGACAGCTATCCCACATTTTTCAATAATAAAACAAGTGCTTTAGATAAACAATATCTAGCTCACCAGTGCTTTGTTAAAATCGGCAAAAATTCTAACTCATTTTAGCACGGCCACCCTTGATGTTAGGGCTAGGTAAGACAGGAAGCAAAACAGTCTCTCAACTGGCATGTGTTGATATTAGTGAACACATGTATTACTTTTTTCTGACTATTCCCATTCCCATTGAGCATGACAAATCACTTCTGTTAGATATGGAGGACTCTTGGCGGTTATGTAAACAACAAACCATTGACTGGTTGTGTTTGCTTGTCAACTTTACGACAGTTCATTAGTCAGTTTCGATTTCACACCATCCAGACGCCTGTGCTTTTAAATTACAGGATAATCTACTGACTGATGTTTGGTTTAATGGGTTACAGGGGTCTCGGGGATGCGAAAGATTTAACGTTAGGGTTACTAGTTGATTGTTCCTCAGATAAGACAAGGTAGTTAAAACTTCGCTTTTATGTATCGTCGTTTCAAAATGGAACAGAAGCGGACTTGAAATATCTGCTGTAAAAAAAAATGCAAGTTTTCTATTTTATGCCTCGTTTAATGTTTCACTTATATATATATATATATATATATATATATATATATATATATATATATATATATATATATATATATATATATATATATATATATATATATATATATATATATAATATCGTTTCTTTGCTAAAAAGAAAAACACTCATCACCACAATCTTGGGGCAGTGTCGCTCTGTTGTCGCAAACCCGCCTCCACCAGCTCTATTCATTTTATTATAACTTCCACACATTGAACATTGTGAGATGTATGACCGGGACGCCATCTCGGTGCGGAACCAGGTAGTATGTTGTCATGTCAAAATAACACAAAATGTTATAAAATAGAGACTGTACAACCAACAATTTTACAAATTGTCTGCCGTGGCCTATTTCAGGAACAATGTATGTATATATTCTTACCGTAATTAGAACCGCAGACCGGTTTCACTCTAATTAGAGCTCGTCAATACGGTTGGTTAGTTGGTTGTACACAGTCTCTATTTTATAACATTTTGTGTTGTTTGGAGCTGTCGTGATAACATACTACTTGTTTGCGCACCGGGATGGCGACCCTGGCTACCATAGCCGTATTACTTTATAGGTGTGTTCTCGCTGTAATTAGTATACCGTACTGACGAGCTCTAATTAGAGCGAAACCGGTTTGCGATTCCAATTATGGTGAGAATACATCTAGTCTTACATACATTGTGCTCATATTAGGGAAGAAATGGACCAGGGCTGACAATTTACAAAATTGTTAGTTGGTTGTACACAGCCTCTATTTTATAACATTTTGTGTTGTTTGGAGCTGTCGTGAAAGCATACTACCTAGTTCCGCACCGAGATGGCGACCCTGTCGCACACCTCACAATGTTCTAGAAGGCTTGCTACCATAGCAATATTACTTTATAGGTGTGTTCTCGCTGTAATTAGTATACCGTACTGACGAGTTCTAATTAGAGCGAAACCGGTCTGCGGTTCTAATTATGGTGAGAATACCTCTAGCCTTTTCCACGCCTTATTAGTTGTGCCAGATTTTTCAGAAGTTTTCTCCTTGGTCTACCTTTTCCTTTTTTCATGCATGTGTCTTTCAAATCATTTCCGAAAGTTATTATGTCTTAAAATATGAGCAAATATTTTGGCTTCCGCGTTTCTTCTCTCGCCTCTTCTAGTATGTCTACATTTCAAAAGCTTCTGTTTTCTTCATGTTCTGCTTAGTCAATGTTGAGCTTTTGAGCTTTCCGCCCCATACTTTATACCACTTTTAGTGAATTTTCTTTTAAAAAATGCACTAATGGGAAGATCCCGACTTTTAAATTTTGAAAAAATTTCTTCAAATCAGCGCTAATTAGGCCCCCTAGAACACATATCCGGGAACAGTTTCAATTTTTATATGTTTTATATATATATATATATATATATATATATATATATATATATATATATATATATATATATATATATATATATATATATATAGATAATATATATATATATATATATATATATATATATATATATATATATATATATGTGTGTGTGTGTATATGTATCACACTGATAACGAAAAAAATAATAGGCCGATTTTGATTAAATTTCCCTGTGCAAGTGGCTTGCATAAGTTCGTTAGCCGGGCAAATCGGCCCAGGTTTCCCGGAAAATTTTGTGTTTTCTTTCGAAAACAATTTATATCTCCGGAAATAACAAAAAGTAAGGGTATCCAACTCTGGTACGCGGGTTTATATCATTATAAGTACATTACTTACCAAAATTTAGCTCTCTAAGTTATTAGGTAAAAAAGTTATAGGGATTTAAAGAAAAACAAACTGGGGTTATACTCAAAACGTTAAAGTCGCGATTTAAAACGTCAAAATTGACAACATTAAGGCAAAGAACCTGAAACTAATACAGGCTATGGAAAGAAAATGTCTCAAGAAGAATGTTTTACAAACCCTGAAGTCTTAGTTTTAACCGTCATTCTTTCATTTTACTAAAATATTTCCAGAAAATTCATTTCAAATAGACCCTTTCTCTGATGTTCGGCAGTAGTCTTAGCTATAGAGTTTATCGTTTAATGGTATATAATTTTTGTCGAATTTTCGTAAAAAATCAATAAAGCTCAATATATCCGTTATTATACAAGATACGAAAAAATTGTATACATTAATTATAGGGTGTCTTGAGCTACATCACAGGCTGGCCCATAAGTCGTTGGTGATACATATTTTCTTTTTTTTTAATCGAACATGCCTTATGCTATTGCAATTTGCATTTTCCATCGAAATATAATGCATGTTTGTAAGAAAAGAAATTCTGGACGCAGCAAGTGCGTTATGGTAGCGAATTTTGATTAAATGCTTCTAATTTGAAAAGTTTAATTTGCTATTAACCTATAAAGTTGACCAAGAAACGGATTTTTTAAGGAACACTAAGTTTATTTTGGGATTTTTTTTACGTTTTCAAACAATAAAGTTATTTTGCTGAAACATGGCACATTGTTTTTACTATATAGGTTATACTGGTAACCAAATTTGATGGCTGCTTTCTTAAAAAAACACACACACACATATTTGCTATTAAAAACATTTTTATGAAAATTAACTACCACAACGCACTTGCTGCGTCCAGACTTTTATCTTTCATTTCGGGGTTGGATGCTTATGTGACTGGACGATATAGTGTTTTTTTTCTTTAACTAATATGATTAGGAAACCAGAAAAGAAGGAGAATTACACAACACAAAATGACACAAAATAACAATTCCCACTTCCAAATCAAAACCAGGTATAATAAAATCAGGCTACGAATTGTTGGTAACAATACAAAACAATGACAATTGGTATGGAATGGTGACAAAATAACTAATTAGTTAAGCAGAAATTATTAACAAATAACAATACAATTGGCCTATATACTGTAAAACATTCATAAAAGTGTACCTGCAATACAACAAATCAAATAAAAATGTAAAATAAGATTAGATTAATTATGTGATCTACCTGTATATTAATAAATGGATATTTTATAAAATCAGCAGTGGCGATTTCTCCTAGTGAGCTAGGTGTGCGCCGCACACCCTAAAATATAATTAAAATGTGCACAGTTAAATATGTTTTATTTCTTTTTCCCTTAGTCTTAATACACTACATATTTTATGACAATCGATTTAATTTACTTATTTGATTTCATAAATAGTCGGTTAATAGTGACTTGGAATGAAGTAGGTACCACGTCTTCATTCAGAGAATATGAGTAGGTAAATAGCAACTGGGAATGAATTCGGGTTAGGTGTGCGTTGTTATTTCCGAACAACTTCAGTCGATAGAGCTGTATGCTATACAATGCAGTCCCCCACCCATGTGTTTAAAATAGTGAGGAAAATACCATTGATTTTAACACTGCAGTGAGCGGTAAAAATACCGCTCAAGACAAATGAATGGAACGCCGGTCTAACAAACGTTGTGATAGCATTATTTACAAACACCTGCGCTTGCAGAGACCACAGTATTCTAGCATCAAAGACTATAATACATTTTAGTAAATTTTCGTAGAAAAAATTCACTAATGGAGAGATCTCGACTTTTGAATTTTGAAAAATTGTTTGCAAATGAGCGCGAAATAGGACCCCTAGAACCCATATCCGGGGTCAGTTTCAATTTTTTAATGTTTATATATATATATATATATATATATATATATATATATATATATATATATATATATATATATATATATATATATATATATATATATATATATATATATAATGTTTCTGTTGAAAAAGATGTAGAATTTAATTTGAGTCAAGTTTTAAAATATAGAAATTTTTGATTAAAATGAAGAAACTGATTTCAAGTACCATCCATATTTCTAGAAATTGTAATGGTACATAATGAGGTGAGGTAATTTTGGAGATTAGAAATCAGATGACAGTACTTTAGAACAATTGACATTTAGATTAAAATTGAGTCAAAATTGCATCATTTGCAGCCACAAGTTTAGACTTATTTGTAAGATGCTTTGTACTATTTATATAACAATTAACTATAAACTATATATATATATATATATATATATATATATATATATATATATATATATATATATATATATATATATATATATATATATATATATATATATATATATATATATATACATAGGTATCACACCGATAACTCAGAATATAATCGGCCGATTTTGATAAAATTTGGCACATACCTTCCTTCTGTAAATGGCTTGGATAAGTTCGTTAGTCAGGAAAATCGGACGAGGTTTTCCGGGAAAATTCTGAGTTTTCATTCGAAAAAAATTTGTATCTCAAAAAATAAAAAAGATAA
Organism: Tillus elongatus; assembly: GCA_964006375.1. NCBI lineage: Eukaryota > Metazoa > Arthropoda > Insecta > Coleoptera > Cleridae > Tillus > Tillus elongatus. The sequence continues at coordinate 160,953,659 of OZ023265.1, forward strand.
GATAACCAAATTTGGTAGGTAGGTTAACGATATAAAAATTAAACTATACACCAAAATTTAGATTTCTATGTTCCAAGAAAAAAAAGTTATAATAAAATATTTTGTGCCAGATCATTTCTATGAAAATTCACTACCATAACGCACTTGCTGCATCCAGGCTTTTTACACATTTTATTATTTAGTACCATATTAACATTAAACTACTTTTAATGTTTTCAGTTTTCACACCGTTCCGGACAGTGCTAACGCTAACACAAATTTGTGTGAAGAAAAGAGCTTGATATAATTCCATGTTCTGTTCGTGTTTTAAAGATTTAAGTGACTTTTTAATTTGTTAGTGTTGTAGTGGGAAATTAATTTATTGATCTACGTATTATTCCCATATAGGTACAATATATATATATATATATATATATATATATATATATATATATATATATATATATATATATATATATGTACATTTAGTGTTAATAATTTTTAAAACCACCACTAACAGCAACTCGTTACCGCACACCCGAACATTTTGGTCAGGAGACGCCACTGAAAATCAGATATGTGATCAATAATTATAAATAAATTTTGGAACGCAGGAGGTGCGTTATGGTAGCGAATTTTTATTAAATGCTTCAAATTTTTATAACTCAATTTTCTGTAAACCTAGAAAGTTGAGTTTTGTGTGTAGTAAGGTCCAAATTTCATCAAAATAACTTTATTCAACTGTTATTTTTTGAGATACAATTTATTTTCAGAAAAACATTTTTTGTGAAATGTAAATACAGCTAAAATAAACTTTAATATTGAATTATAGGAAACCAGTCTTCTAGTGTAGCTTCTAGTAATGAATTATTTCGGAGACAAACCACAAAGCGGTACCATCAAGTAAATTAGTGTGTTTATTTTTATACGGTCAATCTCAACACGCCTTATAAATTTATATCACATAATCTTGACCACATTTTGTGCCTGGTTTTAATTATTTATCAGGAAACACGTGTGTTAGGAGATAAAATATCCCTAGTCTGTTCATTATAAACTATAACCAGACTGGATCAGCGTTCCGAGCTCTAGAGATACTCCTTGGGTCCCTTCTACCTTGATATTTACCAGACGCTTTCTCAATAGACCTATAATATCTCTATCCGGTTAATTAATAGCAGATAAGTAAATCAATTTAGATAATTTAATTAATAGCAGATAAGTAAATCAATTTAGATAATTAGTGATTATCATTAAGTAACGATGTGGCGATTGTACAGGTATAGGAATTAATTGTTGCTCAAGGCGATTATTTTTCTCTTAACTAGCCCACATTTCTTTTTAAAATGTGTTTAAAGTTAATACAAGAACGTAAAGGTGGAGAAAGGTTAGGAACAAAAAAAGTCTGGACGCAGCAAGTGCGTTATGGAAATGAATTTTCATAAAAATGTTTTTAAATATGTCCGATTCAGATCACATTCTACCTTGAGAAACGCATATATGCGCACTGCGTACGAAACAACATAATTGCGAGCCAACAAAAAGGGTGTGCCAAAGGATCTATGGGATGCAAAGAACATCTAATAATCAAGCTTACAATGGACGAAAAAATCTCTTTGCTGCCTACGTGGATACAAACATTCTGGACGCAGCAAGTGCGTTACGGTAGTGAATTTTCATTAAAATGTTTTTAATGGCAAATATGTTTTTTTTAAAGAAAGCAGGCATCAAATTTAGTTACCAGAATAACCTATATAGTAAAAACAATGTACCATGCTTCATCAAAATAACTTTATTGTTTGAAAACGTACAAAAATTTCCGAAAGTAAACTTAAGGTGTTCCCGAAAAAACCGTTTCTTGGTCAACCTTATAGGTTAATAGCAAACTGAGCTTTTCAAATATGAAACATTAATCAAAATTCGCTACCATAACGCACTTGCTGCATCCAGAATTTCTTTTCCTACAAACATGCATTATATTCCGATGGAAAATGCAAAAATGCAATAACAGAAGGCGTGTTCGACTAAAAAAAAAAAAGCAAAATTGTAACACCAACGACTTATAGGCCAGCCTGTGATTGTAGTAATATTTTTTTAAGATGTAGCTCAAGTCACCCTATAATTAATGTATACAATTTTTTTTATATCTTGTACAATAACGGATATATTGAGCTTTATTGATTTTTTAGGCAATTTCGACAAAAATTATATACCATTAAACGATAAACTCTATAGCCAAGACTACTGCCAAGTATCAAAGAAATGGTCTATTTGAAATTTATTTTCTGGAAACATTTTAGTAAAATGAAGGACAATGATGATTGAAACTAAGACTTCAGGGTTTGTAAAACATTCTTCTTGAGACATTTTGTTTCCATAGCCAGTATAAGATTCAAGTTCTTTGCCTAAATGTTGTCAATTTTGACGTTTTAAATCGCGACTTTGACGTTTTGAAGAAAACCCCAATTTATTTTTCTACAGAGCTAAATTTTGGTAGGTAATTTACCTCTAGCGATATAAACCCGTGTACCGTATTTGTTTTACGTTCTTTGTCTAAAGATTGTCAACTTTGACGTTTAAAATTGCGGGTTTTGAGGAAAACTCCAAATTTTTTTTCTTCAACTGCCTGTAATTTTTTTATCTTTAAACTTAGAAACCTAAATTTTGGTACATGGTTCGCTATAATAATACAAACACGCGTACCAAATTTGGTTGCCCTTACTATGTTATTTCCGGAGATATAAATTTTTTTCGAAAGAAATTTTTTTCGGGAAAACCTCGGCCGATTTTCCTGGATAACGAACTTATCCAAGCCACTTGCAAAAGGAAGGTATTCACCAAATTTAGTCAAAATCGGCCCATTATTTTTTGAGTTATCGGTGTGATACATATATATATATATATATATATATATATATATATATATATATATATATATATATATATATATATATATATATAAACATAAAAAAATCGAAAGTGACCCCAGATATGTGTTCTAGGGGGCCTAATTAGCGCTCATTTGTTCAAAATTCAAAAGTCGAGATCTCCTCATTAGTGAATTTTTTTAAGAACATTCACTAATAGCAAATTGAGCTTTTCAAATATGAAGCATTTAATAAAAATTCGCTACCATAACGCATTTGCTGCGTCCAAAATTTCTTTACTTACAAACATGCATTATATTTCGATGGAATATGCAAAAACATAAGGCGTTTTCGACTAAAAAAATTTATTTGTATCACCAACGACTTATGGGCCAGCCTGTGATTGTAGAAATATTTTTTAAAGATGTAGCTCAAGACACCCTATAATTAATATATACAATTTTTAAGAATAACGAATATATTGAGCTTTATTGATTTTTTACGAAAATTCGACAAAAGTTATATACCATTAAACGATAAACTCTATAGCTAAGACTACTGCCAAGCATCAGAGAAAGGGTCTATTTGAAATGAATTTTCTGAAAACATTTTAGTAAAATGAAGGACAATGACGGTTGAAACTAAGACTTCATGGTTTGTAAAACCTTCTTGAGACATTTTCTTTCCATGGCCCGTATTAGATTCAAGTTCTTTGCCTACATGTTGAGAATTTTGACGTTTTAAATTGTCACTTTGACGTTTTGAGGAAAACCCCAATTTATTTTTCTTTAAATGCCCATAACTTTTTTGTTTTTCGACCTAAATTTTGGTACGTAATTTACCTATAGTAATATAAAGCCATGTACCAAATTTAGTTGCCCTTACTTTGTTATTTCCGGAGATATGAATTTTTTTCTAAAGGAAACACAAACCTTGGCCGATTTTCCTGGCTAACGAACTTATCCAAGCCACATACAAAACAAAGGTCAACTTTTGTCAAAATCGGCCTATTATTTTTTGAGTTATCGGTGTGATACATACATATATATATATATATATATATATATATATATATATATATATATATATATATATATATATATATATATATATATATATATATATATAAACATGTAATAATCGAAACTGACCCCGGATATGTGTTCTAGGGGGCCTAATTAGCGCTCATTTGAAGAAATTTTTTCGAAATTCAAAAGTCGGGATCTCCTCATTAGTGAATTTTTTTTAAAGAAAATTCACTAAAAGGCATTTGATTCAGTTCCACAGGAATGACTTATAAGTGTGCTAAAGATCTATAAGATCGATACTTACATCCTGAGGTTCCTTGAACACACAATGTCTACCTGGAGAACAAAGATTCAGTTACGGGTACAAACGGGTGATAACATCGTAACCAACACGATACCAATTAGAAGAGGCATATTTTAAAGCGACTCGCTAAGTCCATTGTGGTTCTGCCTCGCACTGAATCCACCAACCATACGCCTAAACTCCACCAGATATGGCTTCAGTATAAAAAGCAATGGCAGGGAGCAAATGAGGCTAAATCATCTGCTGTATATAGATAATCTTAAGCTGATGACGTCCACAAAGAACCACCTGGAACAACTCCTAAAAACCGAGGAAGGGTTTTCCAGAGATATTGACATGCAGTTTGAGCTTGACAAATGTCGCACCTTATGTGTAATCAGAGGGAAAATACAACCAAGTGTATATGAAATGCAGAACGGCCAGCAAATTTCCCCGATGGATGTTAAAGCGTGTTACAAATATTTGGGAATAAAGCAAGCGAGGAAAATAAACCACTCTGTAATGGAGAACGACCTGACAAATGAATTTACGAAACGAGCAAAGCAAGTGGTGCAATCACATATTAACAGCAAGAACCTGACTAAAGCTCTGAATACATATGCATGTTTTGCGCTTAGATACCCATTTGGGATTGTAAACTGAAGTAAAACGGACATCAAAAATCTACAACGGAAGGTGCGAACACTCGTAACAAAATCAAAAAAGCATCATTTCCATAGTGCTATCGAGCGCGTAACCTTACCTAGACACCAAGGCGGAAGAGCAGTGTTGGATATTAGTAAACAGTTGGACCAGCAGATAGTGAACCTGCATACATATTTCCGACAGCAGGCGCCTGCTTTTGAACTACACTGTGCCATATGCGAGGCAGATGATTCAACACCAAATTAAAAGAAAGTGAAATACAAAGTGACCATCGGACTAATCAGGACAAGCTGCAGTCTTGGATGCAGAAGCCTCTCCATGGACGATATCTGAATGACACCCCCCAGACACATGCCGACAAACTGACGTCGCACTACTGGTTGGTGTCCGGATAGATGTTTCCAGAGACAGAGGGGTTTCTGCTGGCCATACAAGATCAGGTCATCTCGACAAGAAACTACCTGAAGTATATAGTTGGAGATAATTCGGTCCAAGATGACAAATGTAGATTTGGGTGTCAGCCATCAGATACTATCTAGCACGTCACCGGAGGATGTCAAGCGTTTGCTGCAACAGAGTACAAAGAGGGACACGACACAGTTGCTAAAATACTTAATCAAGAACTGGCTCTGAAACTGAGACTTTTAAATCTTAGTAAGGTGCCCTACTACAGTTACGCTCCTGAGCCTATTCTAGAGAACTCAGGATACAGGTCGTACTGGGATCAGACCGTGCTCACAGATCAACGAGTTGCCCACAACAGGCCATATATAATAATAGTGGATAAGTCCTGCAACAAAGTGGCGCTGATTGATGTGGCCATTCCGAATACTAGTGATCTAGAAATAAAGTACAACGAGAAGATCATTAGTACAGAGACCTCCAGTTACAAGTAAAGGGACAGTGGAGGGCAGATAGTGTCCGAGTGATTCCAATGGTCATGTTAAGAATATTCAAGAGAACATTAAGAGACTGGGTCTTGGAGAGCATCTTTATATGGTTATGCAGAAGGCGGTAATACTTGCAACTGCCCACACCCTGAGAAGATTCCTGGGAAATTAGGATATGTCGCGTTGTCGGTCAGGGCCCTGATAACTTGGAAAGGGCTCCATCTGAGCTCAGTCCCTTTGGTATCTGAGATACCTGGAATGAGTGAATGTTTCCCTTTGAGGGAGTGTGAAAGCCCTTAAGGCTAAAGTCATAATAATAATAATAATAATAATAATAATAATAATAATAATAATAATAATAATAATAATAATAATAATAATAATAATAATAATAATAATAATAATAATAATAATAATAATAATAATAATAATAATAATAATAATAATAATAATAATAATAATAATAATAATAATAATAATAATAATAATACATGGGGCGGAAAGCTGGCCTTTAAATAAGCAGAACATGAAGATAATGGGGGCCTTTGAAATGTGGGCATAAAGATAAACAAGGTACAGTGGTAGAAAAGTGAATAAAAATATTCCTGAAGAAATGAGAGAAGGAAGACACTTGCTGAAAGAAATTCGAAGGATGAAGGCAAAATTTATTGGAACTATTCTGACACATAATTACTTTCCAACAACATTATTTTCAGAACACAGAAAAGGGGAAAAGGTAGCCCCAAAGAGAACTCTTGTAAAACCTGCTCCAATTGATGAAGTCGCGCAGCTACAACGAAATGAAAGAAGCTGCTGACAACGGAGAGTCATAAATGCGACAACAAGGCGACATCGTCTTTAAACTGTAATAATTAAGTTTAAATAGCATTTACCTATAATTTGTATTAACTTTAAGGATTCTTTTACATAAGTTTTATGAATAAATAAATAAAATTCTAGCTTACGTGAAGAATAATATGGAGAAGCAATTGGCATCGTCTCTTGGATTTGGTACAGCATTCTCCTTGGATATATCCATGGCCTTCTAGATCCGCACAATGATAAATATTAGTAACGTCAAAGTCAGTCCGTACCATTGACTTGGTTAATTATAGACTAGGAAGTCCGGATAGTCTATAATTAGTAATTTTGCCGATCACTAAAACCTGTTTGCACTAAATTCTAAACACCACTTTTCACACCAACTGTCTTTTCTTATAATATAAAAGTTACAATTTTACCACACTATTTTTTGTTTGTTTATTCCACTGATGCAACACTGTTCTCGTTTTAAAAAGCGGGTTACTAGCCTCGCCAAATTAATGATGGTCTGAGTTTTGTTATGTGGTCTTCGAAGAATTCTAAATTACAGAGTGTTTAGATGGTCATATTCTTGGTAGATAGCTCGAACGAGATATTGATGATACTCTTTCAAATTCGATGAGATTATTTCACAGAAATAGTACCCCTTTGAGAAATATTAATGATAGTCCTTGTGAAGGGTGATATTTTGATGTTCTGACGTTTTCTATCTTAATTTTTATCTGTAAAATACAAAGGAAAATAAATTATCTACTTGTCACTGATTTTAAACCTATATTTACATACAAATGTATAGTCTTAAAGTATAGTTCGTGAATTAAAAAAAAAGTCTGGACGCAGCAAGTGCGTTATGGAAGTGAATTTTTATAAAAATGTGTTGAATAGCACGGTACGACCTATATAGTAGAAATAATGTGCAATATTTTATAAAAATAACTTATTGTTTGCAAATGTACAAAAATTTTCCGACAATAAACTTTAAATGTTGGTTTCCTAGCCAACAAACCTTAGGTAAATAGCAAATTGAGTTATTGAAATTTGAAGCATTTAATGAAAATTTACTACCAAAACGCACTTGCTACGTCTCGATTTTTTTTTTCTTACAAACATATTTCGATAAAAAATGCAATAAAATAATGGTGTTCGAAAAAATTTTTTTAGGGATCACCAACGACTTATGGGCCAGCCTGTGATTTTCAAAATAATTTTATAAGACGCAGCTCAAGACACTCTATAATTAGCTTATACAATTTTTTCTCGTATCTTGTATAATAATAATTATATTGAGCTTTACCGTATAAATGCGTCACCCTGTATATCTGTAAACAGATAAAAACTGAACGTAAACCCGCATATGGATTCTAGGGGGGCTAGTTTGCGCTCATTTGAAGAAATCTTTTTAAAATTCTAAAGTCGCGGTCTCCTCACTGACGAATTTTTTGTACGAAAATTAGCTAAAAATTATGGACCGTTAAACCATAAACTTAACTAAAACTACTACCAAATCATCAGAGATAAAATAACTAACCTGTTGCATATCGGCCCTTTTTGTAAAACTTTGATATTTTATATCTGTTGACAAACATCACGAACACTGTTTAGTCCACCCACTAACATTAATAAAATCGTAAAGGAATAATTTGCACTTGTATATTAAAATTCCCAAATAAAACAAATAATTTGTCAACTGAAATTGAAAACAGATAAACGATCTAATAATATACGATAAACGTCAGTTACAGCGTGTAACTGACCTGCGCAATGATATCAAATGTTCCGTTGCTAGGTAACGACTCATGCATACTAGTTCTCATATACCTATAAACCAGTTTTTACCATTGTCAATAAAAAGCGATCATATTAAATATAAATATTTCAAATTTGAATAGCTCAATTTTCTGTAAATCTAGACAGCTGAGTTTTGGTACATAGTTGGGTCTTTCCCAAAGCAACATGTCCATCAAATTTCATCGAAATAGCTTTGTAATTTTCGGAGAATTTTTTTTTTTCGAAATAAAACAACATTTTCCCGGAAAACCTTGTCCTATTTTCCTGGCTAACGAACTCATCCAAGATATTAATAAAATAAAGGCATTTGCCGACTTTCATCAAAATCGGTTAATTACTTTTTGAGTTATTGGTTGGATACATAGATATATCGAAACTTTTCCCGGATATGGGTTCTAGGGCCCAAATTCTCACCATCGATACTTCTCTATTAGTGAATTTTTTTCAATAAAAATTCACTAAAATAAATACAGTGGGTGGACAAGTTATTAGAAACACTCGACATTTTCAGGTTTTTGGTGAGTTTTCTTGGATTATATATATATATATATATATATATATATATATATATATATATATATATATATATATATATATATATATATATATATATATATATATATATATATATATATATATACATATCGTATCGATAACTCAAAAAACAATAGACCGTTTTTAATAAAATTTGGTAGGTGCCTTCGTTTTGCAAGTGGCTTGGATAAGTTCGTTAGCCAGGAAAATCGGACCAGTTTTTCCTGGAAAATTTTGGATTTTCTTTCGGAAAAATTTTGTATCTCTGAAAATAACAAAGCTATGGAAATAAAATTGGATACTTAGGTTTACACTAATAAGCTTACCCTACATGCTAAAATTCAGGTCTCTTAAGTTGAAAGGAAAAAAATTATAGACATTTAAAAAAAAAAGGTGCCACTGACGACCAGAGAAATGCACAAAACCATAATATTTTCTGTGAATAACAAGATCTATTGTATATTACAGACAGAGATTAAGTTTTCTTGACGCAAAAAGGCCAGGAAATAACAGAAAAATTAGTTCGTAAAATGTCAAAGTCGCGATTTGAAACGTCAAAATTTGCAATTTTTAGACGGAGAACCTAAAACAAATACGGGCTATGTAAAGCAAATGTCATAATAAATGTCTCTTACAAAGCCTTAAGTTACAGCTTCAACCATCATTGTCCTCCATTTTACTAAAATATTTGCAGAAAATTCATTTCAAAAAGACCCCTTCTTTGATTATTTGGCAGTAGTTTCAGTTTTAGAGTTTGTGGTTTAATAGTCTATACTTTTTCGCGAATTTTCGTAGAAAAAAATCGTTATTGAGAAGACCGCGATTTTAAAAGTTTTAATATATTTCTTCAAAGGAGTGCAAACTAGGCGCCTCAGGGGTCAATTTCAGAGTTTACATGTTTAGATATATGGTGCATTTTTACTGTGAAGCTCACTATATGGGTTATTATACAAGATACAGGAAAATATTATAAAAGGTATTTATAGGGTGTTTTGAGCTGCATCTTATAAAATTATGTTGACAGTCACAGGTGGCCCATAAGTCGTTGGTGATACAAGTTTTCTTTTTTAATGGAACAGCCCATTTATTGTAGAATTATTGCATTTTCCATCCAATTTTAATGCATGATTGTAAGGAGAAAACATTTATATCGCCCGTCGTTTTCTAGTTATTTTAATTATTATCGTTTTTCAACTTTTTACATTTTGGAACATATCAAATATTGTGATACGGAGTTTTTACCAATGGAAATCGGACTCCCATGAAAATGACGCGTTTAGCGAGGTTTTCAATTATATTTACCAACAGAGTCTCATGAAAGTGACACATTCAGAGCACTCTCAAAGATTGAGTGAATTTGGAAAAAATCGAACTGTCGTAACTCAATTTTTTCAAATTGAAAAACTATACCTACAGACTCTAGTTTTGGAAATATTTTTGTGCATTTCCTATTTTTTAAACTTAGTTACAGATTAGATATATAATTTGAATTTAATGTATTCTTTAGGCAAGTTTTTTGTAAAAAAAAATAGATAGTCAATTTTCGCAGATTTTTTTTGTTTCCGTAGAAATCATTGTTTGTAAGATTTTTGTAACATTTTGGTAATAAATGTTTAATAAGTTACTGTAAAAAAAATATTTTCGGATTTTCGTGAAAAAATTGCTTGCAAATTTTCATGTAATTTTTTTGCGAGTTCCATCGGAAAGCTTTTTTGAACAATTATCTCTTGGTAGGTGGGTAAATAGCTTAAACAGGTACGTTGGTCAGAAAAATTGAACCTGTTTTTTGGGGAAAAGGTTGAGTTTATTTTTCGGGAAATTTTTGTACTTTTTCAAACAATAAAGTTATTTTGATGAAATACGATACATTGTTTTTTACTATATAGGTTATACCGGTAACCAAATTTGATGCCTGCCTTCATAAAAAAAGACATATTTGCTATTAAAAACATTTTAATGAAAATTCGCTACTATAACGCACTTGCTGCGACTTCTGTTATTTCTAGCGATTTGAAGTATTTTTATGAAAATTCGCTACCGTAACCCACTTGCTGCTTCCAAACTTTGTCGTCTGAATATCTGTATAAAGGTATTAATATCTGCATGTAAAAATATTATTCAGATACTTTATTTTATTAATCGTATAATAAAAAAGATTTGCCTAATTATCGAAAATATTTAAACACCAAAGAACCACACTTTTTATCTAATTATATTTTATTCGCGACCAGATTTCAATTAAAAACATATCCAAATCGTATAAAATTGACCTTTTATTTGTGGCCTTTGAAACCTATTCTACGTAAATAACAATTTAACAACAAATTGATAGTTCATTCAAACATGTAATTGCCTATTTTATAATAAAAACGTTTGTGGCTGATACAATAATGTATTTCCGCATACTGTTAAACCAGTCTTTAGTGATGCGAAACACTATTAAATTGATGAACAAACCATAAAAGCAGCCTATTGGCAGTAAGTAGTTTGTATCATGCAGGAGCGTCCCATAACTTTCGGCGACTTGTATTGGTTGATAATAGGCAATCAACAAAGCTAGCTTTGCCGAGACAGCACCCTAGTAGCATAGAGAATATGAGGTTTATTAGTGTTTATTTCTCTATGGACAGTAGTTTTGTATGACTGGGTGTACAGTGTCCCAATATTTTTGACCGTTTATAAACTAATGAGCAAGCTATGAATATTACCTACGAAAGACCAGTAGTTTGATTTGTCGAAAGTGAATCCGAGCAATTTCTGCATCACCTAATAGTAATAAAGTTTACTTCTGAACCATACAGAAGTTACTATATATATATATATATATATATATATATATATATATATATATATATATATATATATATATATATATATATATATATATATATATAAACAGTGTGGCGCAGCGAAAACGAAACAGACTCGATTTTTCATATTTGCTGTTATTTAAAAAAATCGCTAGCAAACGACAATTTTTATTTCGAGGAGCAAAAGTTTTGCCAATATTTTCAACCCTGTCAGTTCACCTCTCTAGCAGAGGTGAGTTACACATTTGTGAACAAAGTGACCGTTACAATGAAAATTAATTAATATTTCAACAAGACAGAGCACCCCCACACTATACCGTTGCTGTTCGTCAGTATCTGGACCGCACATTTTCTGGAAGATGGATTGGGCGAAGAGCAGCAAGAGAATGACCTGGAAGGCAGCCAGATTTAAACTTTGTTTGGCAGACACCACTTATTTGCCCTTGATATTTGAGTTTTCTTACAAATATTTGATGTCAACGATCTTATGAGTCTTTCGATAGTTCCCTGTGTAAAAATTCGTTGAGACTATTTGGAAGTAAATGTTTGTAAAGCTTCCGCCGTTCTTATATCCAGTTTGCCTGTTAGTCACAGGCGGGTGAGACGCCCCTGGTCTTATACAACACTGTATGTAACAGCTGTGTGCTGCAGCATGTTATTCAATGTTTAATTTTAGCCAATCTAAGATACATTACCACAATTACGTAACGAATACACCACAATTACAGGGAATAGTTATGAGATACACTCGATTTAATGATCTGTTTGCAGCTTAACCTTCATTATTACAATGACTTTGTTGATAGAGCTATATTTATTTATGCTACTTTTGTTATTTGACTTATCAGCGGTGAAGCGGTGATAACATATTACACGATAATATTCGCTATCCAAAATATAATGCTTTTGGATTGAATGTCAAAATACAGTAGTCGAATACCTACACATAATAGGGGTTGTACGATTCCAAGTATCCAAACTGAATACAGAATCAGTGAATCGTGTTTACAGAACCGAGGGGGCATTGTCGTCCACCCCGCATATCTACAGGTGTTTTTGTGCATTTTGGGAGAAAAAAATCACTAATGAGATCCAGACATTTGAATTTTGGAAATATTTTTTCAAATATATATATATATATATATATATATATATATATATATATATATATATATATATATATATATATATATATATATATATATATATATATATATATTTCGGTTCCTGTTTTGGAACCATTTTCAAGAGGTTAAGAAAATGAACTTTTGGGCCTCAATCTGCCTACTTCACAAATCCCGCTGAAGATCGTTTCTAAGGTGTCAGTGTGTTCAACACTAGACTTGACAGAAATTTGGGGTCGTATTTATTCGCATGCCGACGAAATTATCCAATCAAAGCCCTCAAAATCCAGCTATATGCACTACTGAGTGGGATCCGCGAATATACCGGCCACAGCATAGGGATATGCAATGGCCAATCAGGATCCAAGAAGACAAGGATAGAAAAACATTTCTTTCTTTTGTTACAAACCTATATATGTGTGAGATGTGTTCTCTATTTCTAGCATTGCCTACTGTAATCACAATTAAAAAGTAAACGATTGTTTTCAGTCTTACGTTACCTCTTTAACTATGTTCTTTTAGATGTATATTAGATTTAGGGCTACAACTGAATTCATCTGTCGCATTTACCGGTCACCTTCTGACAACAACTTTGTCCAGCGCTTCGACTACCTTTCTGAAAAAACCGACCATCTGATTTCTGATATCCTTCCTCCGAGCTCACTATTCTTGGTGACTTCAATGTCCATAATAAGGAATGGCTAGGATCTTCAAAAACCGATCCACAAGGGAGAGCAGCGGAGGACTTTGCAGTCAGCAATTTCTTAGCCAATATGGTTCAGCAGCCTACTTACTTTCCTCGCATCCCAACACACAGTTCAAATCCCTTGGATCTCCTTTTTACTACAAAACTTGAATGCAATAATACGTCAGTCATCGCCCCATTTGGTCGGTCAGACCACGGCATGGTCACTGCTTCCTGCGCAATGCAACCCGAGGTCACGCAGTCATCACACCCACGGATCGTTTGGCACTACAACTCCGCGAACTGGGACGAAATGTGGGATTACTTTTCCTCATTTCCATGGGCGTCTGTCTGCTTCTCTCATCCTGACCCCTCTGACATCTCACAAAACGTCACCGAAATGATCCAAGCTGGCATGGAATTATTTATTCCACGTTCACAGAAAACCTCTTCAGCCACTCAAAGGCCCTGGTTATCTACATCCTGTGACAAGGCCAGACTTGACAAAGTCAAAACGCTTCTACACAATCCCAGTCAAGAAAACCGTCAAGCATTTAATGTCGCAAGAAACCGCTATGTCCGCATTAATTCTGTGGCAAAAAATTCGTTTAATAACCACATCAAAAACAAAATCCCCTCAAGCTCCAGCTGCAGCAAACCCTCGTGGAGTCTTGCTAAATCTATTGGGAATAATTTCTGCAAGAGCACGTTCCCACCTCTTGTTTCAGGGGATGAAATTGTTTCTACCGCCCTGGGCAAGGCTGAACATTTTGCCTCGTTGTTCGTTGGTAGTTCTACTCTCACTTTACCTCCAAATATTCAACCACCAACAGTCCCAAATGTCGCGCAAAAATGACGCATATCATTTTCAAAACTAAAAAGGTACGAAAGATGCTATATTCTCTTAATACCAGGAAAACCACTGGCCTTGACGAGATCCCAGCAATTGTTCTCAAAAAATGGGCACATGAACTTGCTCCCGTCCTCACTCGTCTGTTTCAGACATCTTACAATAGGGGCATATTCCCTAGTAACTGGAAAACTGCTCGAGTACAACGCGTCCCCAAGAAAAGATCCAAAGCGCTTCCTAGCAACTACAGGCCTATTTCTCTCCTTTCAGTCGTCTCTAAAGTGATCGAAAAGTATATAAACACCGAATTACTAAAATTTCTTGAAACACACAGTCTAATCCACGACAGGCAGTATGGATTCCGTCAGCGCAGATCAACTGCCGACCTCCTTTCCTTTGTCACCCATTCTTGGAACAACTTTATGGAACTACACGGTGAATCCCAGATTGTCGCTCTAGACATATCCAAAGCATTCTACCAGGTCTGGCACGCAGCGCTGCTTAATAAACTTCCGGCCTATGGCCTACCACCAAAACTCTGTACCCGGACAGCAAATTTCCTCTCCAACCGGAGCATTTCTGTTGTCGTGGATGGTCATTCTTCTAAACTATATACAATTAATGCAGGAGTTCCTCAAGGTTCAGCTTTGGCCCCTACTTTGTTTCTTCTCCACATCAATGACCTCCCCTCTAGCATATCCAACCCAGTTCACAGTTACGCGGACGTCAGCACCCTTCGCTCAAATATACAATATTCTAAGCCTGACTCTTTAGCCCAATTAGATGAGGATCGCAGACTCATGGAGGGTTCTGTCTCCGTGGATCTCCAAAAAATATTAGACTGGGGAAGTAGAAATCTTGTACAATTCAACCCCACCAAATCTGAGTCTTGCTTTCTATTTCATAAGAGATACACCAGCCCTAGACCTATCACAATGAACAACCAAGTTATTCAAACTAATGAGTCCTTTTCACTTGTTTGCATTTCTGTGGATCGAAATCTCAATTGACACCAACATGTCACATCAATTGCAGAAGCGGCTGCTAAGAAATTAGGTTTCCTCTTCCGGCCTCGCAAATACTTTTCACCAGCTAATCTCTATACCTTATATACTTCACAAATAAGGCCAAACCTCGAATACCTGCTTCCACATCTGGGGTGCCGTTGTCACTTCTACACTCGCTATCCTGGACTCCATTCAGAAGAGAGCTATACGTCTCATCGGTGACTCTACCGTCACCCAAAAGCTGCCATCTATTGCGCACCGATGTGCCGTTGTTGACCTCTCTCTATCTTTTATAGATATCTGCACGGGCACTGCTGAGAATAGCTTTCTTCCATAGTTCCTCCACCTGCTGCCCCCGACAGATCTACCAGGAGAACAGAGCGAATGCACCCTTTTATTGTCCAGGTCACTAGACATACAACATGTTGTTATGTCCGCTCTTTCGTCCCGAGGACTTCCAAGTTGTGGAATTCCTTGCCGGCACATGTTTTACCTTCTCCTCCGAACCCCAAACCTTCAAGTCCAGAATTAACAAGTTGCCTCTTTCCTCCTTGTCGACACCCATGGTACGATAGTATTTAGGCTGTAAGCCCTTGTGGTGTGTTGTTGAAATATAAAAAAAGGAAATCGTAATAAATAACGATCTTTTCCCTAAGGCAGATATTACATCTGTTAATATTTTAATATTTATTAATAGCAAATGTTCAACAAATCTTAAATGAAACCTTGAATTGTTGTTCAATAACGAAGCCACCTGATTCTATACAAGCTTCCTTTGAGGCTCTCGTTATGCCAGCAAGGGAGTTACGGTAGTGAATAAAACAGCTGTTCTCTAAATCTCTTGAATGCAAGCATCGATTTGTTGTCACTTATATTTTCTCTGCATCAGAGAGACAGTTGCGATTATCAGAAAAAGCTAATCGTAACAGACACTGTCTATAGATTAGTTAGTAAACATAGGTGGAAAACGTCGATAAGTAACATTACGTCATTGAAACATGAAGCCGATGACCCACCCAAAAAGTTCGCTATACTTGCTTTCTGTCTTTTGCTTACTAAAGGGTTAGAGAAAATATTCAAAGATAACGACTTGAGAGTTGTTGTTGTTGTTGTTGTTGTAATTTGGTTTGGCCTCGGACCGTTAGGTCCATTAGCCACCCTTTTTTTAAATTTATGTCTAGTGGTGTTTATGAGATCTATAAACAATAAATTTGCATCAAGTTATATCGCCAGCCAATTTTATTATCTTACACTATTTTTATACCTAATTAACTAATTTGTAATAATAAATGTACTTTGTATACTTTTTTTTTTTTATATAATAATAAATTCAGTTTCTATACTTTTTTATGTTTTGTTTTTTTTTTTTTTTTTCTAAGTATTGTGAAGGATGACTGGGATACTGTGCGTCCAGAGACCCGCCAGGACGGCTTTGAACAAACTGTACTGGGCCTTGGTTTCATGCAGGTAGGTAAATTCAAAATTCACAAAGGAGTGGATTACAAAGGAGCCATACTTATTCTAACAAACAATAGTTATTAAAAACATTTTTACATTATACAATGTCTCTAATGAAAACAAAAGTAACTACAGTTGTAGTCTAATTTCTTTGAAAAATCTATACAATTTCATTATTATACATTTTGACTTTCGCATCAATAGCTGATTTAAAGAAAATGGCATACAGATATTTTTATCATTCATTTGTATGATAGAAGTTATTAAATTCAGTCGTGAGTTTTGATGCCGTGGGCACATAAATATAATGTGATTTAAATCAGCCACTGTTACATTGTCACAATCACAAGCTGGAGATCTTATTATACCGATTTTATTTAAATGAGCCGGAAACCGGCCATGGTTGGATTTCAGTCTTGTTATCAATGTCGTCAATTCTTTGTTATTCCCGGAATACATGTGAAAATCTTGTTCAGTAGGTAAGTTAGGGTGGAGTATTTTGTATGGGTTATTAGTGTTTAAACAGAAATCTTTCCATTCTTCGTTCCATTTTTTATGTTGTTCTTGTTTGATTAATGGATATATATCTTTATATGGCACCGTTTCCTTGTATGTGTCGTAGTCATCGATACTTTGGCCAGCAGATCAGCAAGTTCATTACCCCGAATTCCGGAGTGGCCCTTTATCCAAAGAAAAGCTACACTGCCTTGTTTTTTTGTGATTTTACTACATGAGTCTATGATGTTAATAATGTTCTCATTATTTCCGTAGTAAGATCCTGCTTTACTTCTCATGGCTATTAACGAGGATTGTGAATCAGTGAGTATGATGGCTTTTAGTTTATCATTGCTGAGCATCCATTGTAGTGCCTCTTGTATGGCTATTAGTTCTGCGGTGTAAATTGAAGCCAGATGTGGGAGTTTGATTTTCTTACTTATATTCAGTTGTGATACGTAATAAGCACACCCTGTACCATTTTCCATTTTTGATCCATCCGTATAAATGTGGAGGTGTTCTGGATACTTTTCTAATTCATGTTTTGCATCAGCTAGCATTAAATCCGGGATTTCTTCATACTTGGGTATGATGATTGTATGGTCATTGTGATAAATACTGTAGTCTTTTTTGTGCATTGGTAGTTTTTCGGATACTTGGATAAATGTTTCATATATCATAGTTTCCCTATAAGCGTCGACCAGTGGCGTGCTTCTTTTATTTTGCCAATACTTGTTGGTCGTCTGTTGTGTGTGTAGATACTGCATTTTTGTCAATAATTCTGGAAATCTGACTCGAATTTTTAACATATATTTAGCGGCCAATGTACCGATTCTGATATGTACAGGTGGCTCTCTACACTCTGCTGTAACAATATTAATAGGCGTTGACCTCATAGCCCCTATGCTAATTCTTAGTGCTTTGTTTTGTATTGTTTGCAATTTCTTCAAGTTTGTTTTAGAACACGACCCATATAGACTGCTTCCGTAATCCAAAATGGATCTGATGTAAGATCTGTAAAAAAGTAAAGCTACCTCTCTGTCTGCACCCCAAAGTGTATGTGTAGTCATTCTCAAGATATTCATTCCTCTCTCGCACCTTGTTTTGAGGTATTCGATGTGTTGCGTCCACAGGAGCTTTCTATCTAATATTACGCCCAAATATTTGAACGTGTTGGCAGTTTTAATTTTGTAAATATTACTAGGCATAATATCTGGTAAATGTGTTCGATGTCTGGTAAATATAACCACTTTGGATTTTTCTTCATTTAGCTCAAATCCCCTGGCCTCTGTCCAGGATTTTAAATTAAGGAGGATTTTACTATATTCGTTTACACACTCTTGATAAGATTGTTTTTCGGCATATATGCAAACGTCGTCTGCGTACTGGATGCATTCTACCCCTTGATACATGTCTGTGTGTAATGATCTGGTGTATAGGTTAAAGAGTGTGGGTGAGAGAATTGCTCCCTGTGGGAGGCCACTGTATACACACCTTGGGCCGTGGAATTTGTTATTTTCGTCCCTTATGTAAATTAGACGTCTACTATATAGAGATACAATGTTTCTTGCGGTAACTGAGCTAAGCCCTATATCTTCTAAATCTTTTATCAACAAAGATAAATTAATTGCGTCAAATGCACTTCTCAGATCAACAAATATGCACATCATATATCGGTTTCGAGTTAACGTACACTGTATATCTGTTACTAAATGTACCAGCGCATCTAGCGTTCCTTGTCCTTTTCGAAACCCATATTGATTTTTGCAGAATATGTTGTTAGTTTCGCAATAATGCTCCAGACGACCAAGAATCATTTTTTCGTATACCTTTGCTGTGCAGGGCATCAGAGATAGTGGTCTGTAGCCAGATGGATGATTGTGTTGTTTTCCAACTTTATGTATTAAACAAATAATTATTACTTTCATCTGCTCAGGATATTGTCCACTTGACCATAATTCGTTAATAACTCGCAACAGTATACCCATGGCTTTTTCAGAGATGTTTTCTAGCATCCTATTTGTTATTCTATCTACGCCTGGCGATGAGTTGCGTAATGACTTTATAACGGAAACCAACTCATTTAATGCAAATGGGTGTTCCAAAGGAAAACTTTTACTTTTATCGCATTCCCCATTGTTATACAAAGGTAATTCTACTGTATCTGGTGCCATGAGAGATAAGCTTTCACTTATTAAATCATCTGTCATAATTGATTTTCCACCATTTGATGGTTTGTTATTCATTTTCCGAACAAACTTCCACACATCTGTTAAAGGCGTTTGTTTGTTGAGCCTACTAACATAACTTCTCCATGCTTCCCTTTGCTTCTTCTTGAGAAGTCTTCTCACTTTGACTTGAGAGTTGTTTATAAAGTTCATAATTTGAAGAACCTTTTGGGTGGGCCAAAGGATACTATTGACTTCCAACAAAATCGGGCATTTATCAACTATCTTGTAATAATTGCGAGATAATCTATATTCGGCAAACGCGGAGATCAATAACAAGAATCAAAGAACACAAAGATCATTTCAGATTCAATAGAGCAGAAAAATCGAGTGTTGCCCAGCATATGATTGACTCGGGACATAAGGTAGGCGATAGTAATCTTAAGTTGTTAAAGGCATTAATTAAAAACGATGATTGAGTTATTATGTGAGCAACCAATAGCCATGAATCTTTAATTTATAGTGGCAAGTTACCATTATTCTATTTTATCATGATTTCGAATCAAATATCATGATATTATTATCTTAAATTAAAAACTACCATTTTGCGGGGGTTGCCGTAACGAAAGAGCAAAATTTTGCAAATATACAGTGTGACACACTTAAGATGAAGACACGCTTGTAATTTCTTTATTTTTAGAAGTATAGAGTTCATTTTCTGTACATATGTTAAACGTCTAGGCTGTTTGAATAGTCTACCCACTTCAAATGTCAGATGTCAACGCAGCCTACTATGATTTCAGGAATAGGGCCGGTTCTCTATATTTCGCGATGCGTTAGAGATATCAAAAACAGTTACTTTAAAAAGTTATTCAGAATTCAATTTTAACTGCAGATACCGAGTTTCAAGTCAAAATTCGAATTTTTACTTTTTTGAAAATTTTTAGAGTACATTTTCCATCAGATTTTAACAAGCATGGAAACAAATTGGCACCTTGTAAAATATTGCGATAAATGTCAAATTGACACTAACTGTGAGTCTGCCAGCAAAATGCCTGTTGAACGTCTCAGTGTGAGAGAAACATTGAATCAACAAGCTTGTTTGGTGATGGCGTTCGAAATAGCAGAGAAGTTGCTGATGAATTCAATCGGAGACATCCACAGAGAAATCCAATTAGGCGCGAAATTGCTGCAGCTCTGAATGCACGATTTTCTCAAACGGGAAGTGTGGTGAACAATATCTCGGCTGTTAGAAATCGAAGTCGAAAGTAGGGATGATAGCATAATCTTGGATTCAACTCAAGCCAATCCTCAGATTTACGTCAAAGAGCTGTTGCATTGGATGTAAGTAGAGAAAAAATCAGAAGATGCCCTGTGCGTCATAAAATAAAGCCTTTCAAGCCAACGTTTCTGCACTCGTTGAGAGAAGGTGATGAGCTGAAACGATTAGATTATTTGCTTTGGGCCCAAGGTAACGTTCTGAATTATAGAAAATTTTTAAGTAACATTTTATTTACGGACGAGGCAACATTCACTACCAATGAAATAGTATCTGCCCAAAATTCCAGATATTGGTCTGCTGAAAACCCTCACTGGGTTATCACTTGTAAAGCACAGTATTCAAAAAAAGTAAATACGTGGTGTGGAATTTTAGGGGATGAAATAATTGGTGCTTTTTTTGACAACACCTTGAAGGCAGATCGATTGCTTCATTTTTTAAATAATGAATTATGGGACTGTATTGAAGGTATGCCTATCAACGTGCGACAAGATATCTATTTTCAAATAGACGGTGCATCCATTCACAACTCTCAGTTAGTCAGAAATTGGCTAAATCTACATTTTCTATCAAGATGGATTGACAGGAATAGTGTTTTTGAACAGTGGCTTCCTCGGTCTCCTGACATTACGCCACTAAACTTCTATTTCTGATGTTCTGTTAAAAATAAGGTGTACAAAGAAAGGCCCCAATGTCGCAAGGAACTTTGCGAGAAAATAAGGCAGGCTTGTCGTGAATTAAATATAGGAGAACTAAGAAAAGTTGCCAACAATAATCGTAAACGGATCGAAAAATGCATCAGGCTTGAAGGTGGACTACTTGAAGTAGACTACATTTAATAATTTTATATTCAATTTAATTGTACTTTTGTTAGTTTATGTTTAAGTTGAGTTAAATAAATTAGGTATCATTGTTTTCTTTTGATATTGACGATGTTTGTTGTTTCCATGGCAATCTACTTATTAAAATCTGATGAAAAATTTGAATTGTCTAAAAACTTACAAAAAAGTAAAAATCCGAATTTTGACTTGAAACTCGGTATCCGCAGTTAAAATTGAATTCTGAATAACTTTTTAAAGTAACTTTTTTGATATCTCTAGCACATCGTGAAATATAGAAAACCGGCCCTATTCCTGAAATCATAGTGGGCTGGGTTGACATTTGAAGTGGGTAGACTATTCAAACAGCCTCATGACGTTTTACATCTGTACAAATAGCGAAATCGGTAGCTCTAAAAATAAAGAAAATACAGGCTTGTCTTCATCTTAAATGTGTCACACTGTATAAATCAAACGATATATCCGAATATGCTGGCAAACTGCAAAAATGAAGAGAAAGTATAAATATGGAGAGTGAAATTTGAAGAAAATGCGAAAATACGTTTAACTATTACTAAAACAAAACAAAAAAACGACTGGACGATATGTCAATTTTAAACAGTTTTTAGTGAATTTTCTTAAAAAAAATTCACTGATGAGGAGATCCCGACTTTCGAATTTTGAAACAATTTCTTCAAATGAGCGCTAATTGGGACCCCTGGAACCCAAATCCGAGGTCGGTTTCAGACTTTATATGTTTATATATATATATATATATATATATATATATATATATATATATATATATATATATATATATATATATATATATATATATATATATATATATATATATATATGGCGCAAGTATGGGAAAACTGGTATAAGTCTGATATATTCGATATTGAGTTAAATAGTGGAACATGTCCGAAGTGACCAGAATAACCGCGTGAAAACTGATATAAGTAGACAAATACAATTCTGTAGGCGATATTACTTGGTGCATATGGCATAACTCAAAGTTTTTGTTGTGGAAATAGATACAAGTCTACTTGACACACTCAAATCAATCTTTAGTTGGTGTATGTCGACATAATGGTGTGTCCAATTTATTAAAGAATCACAGTATGTAAGGAAAACTGGTATATGTGGACATATTGAGTTTTAAGTATCTGTAACAGTTGATATATGTAGACTTATATCACTTTACACCAAAGTATTGCAACTTTTTAACAATATAACTCTACATGTATCAGTATACACAAAGTATCACTACAAAATGCGTAGTGGTAAGTACCTATACTTATGTCAGTATTCTCTCAGTATTGCTTGAAGTTACGTGTTTGTTGTGAGGTGTTAACCACATTATTGGATTTTTTGTTCAAGTTGAAAGTTGCGGAGTGTTGTTAACGCGAATATAAGAGTGAATTTGCCAGGATGTTTCACAGTTAATTAAGGTATTAATAACTGTTTCTTCACAAAACAATATAATACTTGACCTAGGTATTTACATTTAGTGAGGTTATGGCGTATTCAAAAAGATCAGAGTTTTTGGCTGAACTTCGAAAGAAGGTGGAGAATGAAAAATATTCCTCTAGGATTTTAGATGGTAAAAACAGTGTTCGTAATAACAAACACATTAGGTATATTTGATTTTTATCAATTTTATTACAGACGGCGAGAATAGTAGAGGCACGGCAATGTTAACAACGGAGGTATCAGCTGACAATACTAAAAGTGATGACCATATAATATGCTCTATTTATAATGGTAAACCCACTTCAAATACATCTTCTATGATATATATATATATATATATATATATATATATATATATATATATATATATATATATATATATATATATATATATATATATATGTATTCTAACAACAATAAATTTCAGATTGCAGTCGTTCAGAAATCGGAGAACTGTATACGTCATCTAAGGTTACTGTTGAAGTTTGCTCCGAGGATGACTCACAGTGTGATTCACACGATTTGATTCAAGATAACGTCTTAGAAGCAGTTGAATTTTTGGGAATCCCAGAAAGTATCTTGATAGATCAAATCGGAATGAGGGGATATAACAGTACTCATGAATTGGGCGGAAGTCATTGTTCACAAAGTGATAATGTGCGCCCGGACAGAATTCTCAGAACTAAAAATGAAAGGAATGTGTTGAATGATAATGGAAACAATAAAAACGAGGAGATATTGAAAAGATCTGAATACAATGAGGCAGAAAGCATCCTATACGCTGAAGAATATAACGAAGATGAGCCAATGGATGATAGTGACGCAGACCCAGATTATACTCCCGAAGTTGAAAGTGCCGATATAAAGCATAAAGAGCAGCTGGTGAAAATTGCCCAAGACGAAAACAAAGCAGAGATATCAAAACAGCCAAATCGAGAAACACGAGCAGTCCGAAATGATCGAAAATTAAAGAGAAATCTTGGACTGGAGTACAAAACAAAATATGGAAAAACAGTCAAAAAGAGAACGTGTCAAGAACTAGCAAACTGTAGACTCAAATGTAAAACCACCATACCTGATGAAAAGAGGCAGCATATATTCAAAGAATATTGGTCTATGGGAAATTACAATAAAAGGGTTTCTTTCATAGCTTCACTAATTACAGCGCTACCCAAAAAATGTTGTAAACTGAAAACTGTTGATCCCGCGAAACAAAAAAATAGAACTATAACTTATAATTTTCACTTACCTTTAGATGGATGTCAAAAAAGGGTTTGCAAATCCTGTTTCATGAAAACATTTGGTGAAACAAACAGGTTCATATCTGATGTCCTACAAAATAAAAATGCCTGTGCATCCGGAATTACTCACGGTGATTTAAGAGGAAAATCAGCACCTGCTAATAAAATCCCAGAAGAAGACATTGATCTGGTTCGTCAGCACATTCTTTCGATACCGTCTTATGAAAGCCATTATTGTAGGAAAAAGTCAGATAAAAAATACCTACCTCATTATTACTCTCTGTCCAAAATGTACGATGAATACAAAAAATGGATCCCTCCAAACAAGTCGCCTGTGTCACGATTTGTATACCAAGCAAAATTTCATGAATTAGGAATAAAAATCAAATCATTGAACAAAGACACATGCGCTTTGTGTGACAAATATAACATGCAACTCAGAATAACGTCCGATGAACAGGAAAAAGACAAAATACAAGAACAACTAGAAAAACACCAAAAGGATGCAGAGGATGCATATGCAGCAAAAAGAAAAGACAATGAAGCATCAATGACTGACCCATCCAAACAAGTAATAACCTTTGACCTGCAACAATGTCTGCCAACACCAGCTATCGAAACATCAGTAGCCTTTTACAAACGGCAATTGTGGACTTACAATCTGACGTTGTATCGATGTGGTGATAAAGCAGCTTTTAACTTTATGTGGCATGAAGCCGTTGCAGCAAGGGGTGCCAACCAAATAGCGTCTTGTCTTATTAAATATCTAGACCAGACAACAGATGTGAAGGAAATAACATTATATTCCGATACATGTGCGGGGCAAAATAAAAACTCCTATCTTTGTTTGATGTTCATGCTTGCTATCAAGAAACATCCCCACTTAGAGCACATTAATCATAAATTTCTCGTACCTGGGCACACCCACATGGAATGTGACGGGATTCATTCCATTATAGAGAAAAAGAAGAAGAAATATCCCCTTTCAATAGAACACCCAAGAGATTGGATGAATTTGGTCCGACTTTGTGGTTCTAAAAGACCATTTCACGTGACGGAAATGAACCAAGAGGATTTTTTGAATTTTCAGCACTCTTCAAAAATCAATTTCAACTGAGAAAAATCGACACAGATGGCGATAGAGTTTACTGGAAAAATATTAAATGGTTAAGGTATTCTCAGCAACCTGGTGTGGTAGAATATAAAACAAACCTTGATGATAATACACCATTTAAAAAAATAAATTTCTTACGAAAAGGATCATCATGGCCAAAGACTATAAAAGTTCCACTTTCATACAGATCTTCAAATCCCATAAGCAAAGAAAAGAAAGCAAATCTCTTGGAACTGCTGCCTTATGTTGATAAGACGTTTCATGATTTTTATAAGAACTTATTGACCAAAGAAGATCTGCAGAATACTTTACCTTATCCTGATTCGGATGGTGACAGTGAAGAGGAAACAAATTAATTAAAAATTATATTTGACGTTCAATTACGTTAAAGAAATTTCATTGTTCATTTCGTTTTTTTTTTGCTTGTTTGTGAAAAATGGTATAAGTACTTTTCTTTTAATAAATTTTGTGAAAACTGGTATAAGTGAATTTTTTTCTCTCATATACTTAAACTATTTAGATTTTTGAGAAAGCTATCAAATACAGGCCTGTTTTTTAAACAACTTCAGAAAAAATTACTAATATATTTAATCATATATAGATTTGCTAGACTTTAAACTTTACAATGCTTTCCTGAAAACCTGTGAAATTGGACATATACCAGTTTTCCCATACATGCGCCATATATATATATATATATATATATATATATATATATATATATATATATATATATATATATATATATATATATATATATATATATTTATGTGTCACACCTATAACTAAAAAAATAATGGACCGATTTTGATAAAACTTGGTGAGTACCTTCCTTTCACAAGTGGATTAGATAAGTTCGTTAGCCAGGAAAAACCGCCGAGGTTTTCCCGGAAAATTTTGTGTTTTCTTTCGAAAAAAATCGAAAAAAAAAATATTTCTCCGGAATTAACATAGTAAGGGCAACCAAATTTCACACGCTCGTTTACATCATTATGAGTAAAATACCTGCGAAAATTTAGCTCTGTAGGTTAAAGGACAAAAAAGTTACAGGCATTTAAAAAACAATAAATTTGGGTTTTCCTCAAAACGTCGAAATCGCGATTTTAAACGTCAAAATTGGTGAGTACCTTCCTTTCGCAAGTGGCTTGAATAAGTTCGTTAGCCAGGAAAATCAGCCGAGGTTTTCCCGGAAAATTTTATGTTTTCTTTCGAAAAAAAATTATCTCCAAAATTAACAAAGTAAGGGCAACCAAATTTCATACGCGGGTTTATATCATTATAGGCAAGTTACCTACCAAATTTAGCTCCGTAGGTTAAAGGACAAAAAAGTTACAGGCATTCAAAGAAAAATACATTTGGCTTTTCCTCAAAACGTCAAAATCGCGATTTTAAACGTCAAAATTGGTAATATTTAGGCAATGAACCTGACACTAATATGATCTATGGAAGGAAAATGTCTCAAGAATAATGTTTTACAAAGCCTGAAGTCTTAGTTTCAATCGTCATTGTCCTTCATTTTACTAAAATATTCCCAGAAAATTCATTTCAAATAGACCCTTTCTCTGATGTTTTGGCTGTCGGTTTAGTTAAGTTGATGCTTTCGCTGTAGGTTTAGTGAAGTTTATGGTTTAACGGTCTATATCTAGCTAATTTTCGTAGAACAAATTCGTTACTGCATTTTAGCATATTTTATCGAAATATGATGCATGTTTGTAAGAAAAAATCTGGACACAGTAAGTGCGTTTTGGTAGCAAATTTTCATTAAATCCTCCAAATTTCAATAACTCATTTGCTATTAACGTAAGTTTTGTTGGTTAGGAAACTAACATTTAACTGTATTTTCGGAAAATTTTTGTATGAACGCAGCAAGGGCGTTTTGGTTGCGAATTTTCATTAAATGTTTCAAATTTCAATAACTCAATTTGCTATTAACCTAAGGTTCATTGGCTAGGAGACCAGTTTTCTCAGAAACATTTAAAGTTTATTTTCCGAAAAGTTTTGTACATTTTCAAATAGTTGTTTTGATAAAATATGATACACTGTTCCTACTATATAGGTTATACCGGTAACCAAATTGATGCCTGCTCGCATTAGAGCGATATATTTGTAATTAAAAACATTTTAATGAAAATTCACTTCCATAACGCACTTTCTGCGTCCAGAGTTTTTAAAGTGTCAACACAATACGCATGGAATAAACCAAAAGGGTTATACTACGCTGTGTTGTAGTCGTCTGTTATTTCAATTCTCGCAACCTACCACGCCTATATAAACACAATGAGCAAAAACGAGAAAGTTATATTGAAAGGTATCTATCCTTGTCGGCTTCAACGCCTAGCACGCGCATTGCGTACGATGCCCCTTCCAGTTACGTATTATGGTGTTGTCTCGCTGTGCGTACCTAGTTACAGTTACAGTTGTGGAAAAATACTTTACATTGAGAAATAATCATCAATCATCAGCAAAAATGGTTCAGTGTTGTGCGGCGATAGGATGCAAGAATTTGTATGATAAAAGGAACAATCTTCATTTTCATTCGTAAGTTGTATATTTAATGTAATTATTTGATGTTATACGTAATCTTGTCTTTAGAACCCGGGTAAATGAATGCGAGAATAGAAATATAAAACAGCCATGACTTTTGAAGCAGCGTCGCAGCGTAAGAAACAATTTTATCCTGTGCTTGTGGTATGGATTATGGAAGGCGATTCAACCAATAGACACTGAAGTAGCATAGGTTTAAAGACGCGCGCAATTTTAATTTTTAATTGCACCTGAAGCCGCACTGGGCCTCATCAGCCAGAAGCTTTTTTCTTATATTCAGTGAATCATTCAATAATTGATGTTATACAGGATGTGCCAATTAACACTTCCCACCTGGAAAATATCGGAATTAAAAAAACCCAAGACACGTCGACTTTGTCTTCAAGGGGGACACATGATGGCGTAACTTTTGGTTTTTTAGAACTTACTAGGCAGGGGAGTAAAGTACCCTTTTAAATGGCACCCTATGTTGAGTGACATGCTTCATTTTAAAGCTTTCTCAATTTTGGTTACAACATACGACTTTTTAATTGTTGGTTTGAATATGGCAATCAAATCATCAATTAAAAAAGAAGATGTTGTAGAGGGGGAAGCCAAAAATGTGGGGAGACAGGGCAATAATATATAAATATATAGATACCAGGTCTAAGGTTGAACACACTGAGACCTTAGAGAGGATCTCCAGCGATATTTGGGAAGTAGACAGCCTATTGAGGCCTTAGAGTTCATTTCCTTTCATATTTTTTAACCTGTTGAAAATGGCTCCAAACCAGGAGCCGAAACGTCAGTTTTAATAAATTGTGGACGCAGTTCAACTCGAGAACCAAGTATATCTACCTTATATATACGGGCTATGCCAATTCAAACTTCTCACCTGGAAATTATCGGAATTAAAAAAAAAGGAGAAAAAGCCGAGAAACGTCAACTCTGTCTTCAAGGGAGACACATGATGGCGTAAGTTTTGGTGTCTTGGAACCTACCCCTAAGGCAGGGGCGTAGTACCTTAAATTTTAAATGGCACCCTATGTTGAGTAACACCTCATTTTGAAGCTTTCTCAATTCTGCTCACGATCACATACGACTCTTTAAATTGTGGCTTGGATATGGCAATAAAATCATCAATTAAATATAAAGAATAAGACAAATTATCAATGAATGAAATAATGTTGTTTAGTTAAATTTTTAAATTGTTTCCCTTTCCACTTCCATACAATTGTAAAATCTTTGCTCCACTTCCGATAAAAGATAAAAAAGCTTTTAAAAAAAATGGGGTTTTCCTCAAAACGTCAAAGTCGCGATTTGAAACGTCAAAATTGGCAACAATTAGGCAAAGAACCTGAAACAAATAAGGGTTGGAGGAGGATGTAAAGAGAATGTCGCGAGAAGAGTGTTCTGCAAATCCTTAAGTTTCAGCTCCAACCGTTATTGTCCTTCATTTTACTAAAATATTTCCAGAAAATTCATTTCAAATAGACCCTTTCCCTGATGCTTTGGCAGTATTTTTCTCCCTCAGGGCTCGTCCGCGGCTTTGCCGTCCCGATAGCACTGCAACCTTTGACTTATTGTGCATTGCTTTGGCAGTAGTTTTAGTTAAGTTTACGGTTTGAAATGAGTGCAAACTAGGCCCCCTAGAATCCATATTCGGGTTTAGTTTCAGTTTTATCTGTGTACATATATACAGGATGACGCATTTTTATGGTAAGGCTCAATATAATTGTTATTATAAAAGATACGAGAAAAAAGTTACACGTTAATTCTATAGTGTCTTGAGCTGCATCTTATAAAATTATTGTACGTGTACGTCTTTGCCACATTTACCTTTTGAAAGCAACCGCCAATCGACCAACCCCTACACCCACTGTTTCTCTCCATGGGCCAGTACTGAGATATCCCGTGAGTCATGTAATGGCCGTTCAAAGTGACCTATAGCACTCTACCAGCTTCACGACGCCAGTTCATTTTTTTATGCCGCGACAACGCTTCAATACAAATCTAAATCGCTAAACTGACTATGGGCGTTGGCTATCGCAAAATTTCATTATTAAATAATCAATATTTCATGGAACCATTGAACATTCCATAATTATCCATCGAGTTAAAGTTAACGTATACGTATATATATATATATATATATATATATATATATATATATATATATATATATATATCCAAAAATATTGGTCTGGGGAAGTAGAAATCTTGTACAATTCAACTCCACCAAATCTCAGTCTTGCTTTCTATCTCATAAGAGATACACCAGCCCTAGACCCATCACAATAAACAACCAAGTTATTCAAAGTAATGAGTCCTTTTCACTTGTTGGCATTTCTGTGGATCGAAATCTCAATTGGCACCAACACGTCACATCAATTGCAGAATCGGCTCCTAAGAAATTAGGTTTCCTCTTCCGGGCTTGCAAATACTTTTCACCAGCTAATCTTTATACCTTATATACTTCCCAAATAATACCAAACTTCGAATACTGCTCCCACATCTGGGGTGCCGCTGCCGCTTCTACACTCGCTATCCTGGACTCCATTCAGAAGAGACCTATACGTCTCATCCAAAGGCTGCCATCCCTTGCCCACCGACGTGCCGTTGGTGATCTCTCTGTCTCTTTTATAGATATCTGCACGGGCACTGCTCAGAGGAGCTTTCTTCCATAGTTCCTCCACCTGCTGCCCTCAACAGATCTACCAAGGGAACAGAGCGAATGCACCCTTTTACTGTCCAGGCCACCAGACATAGAACATCTTCTTATGCCCGCTCTTTTTTCCCGAGGACTTCCAAGTTGTGGAATTCCTTGCCGGCACATGTTTTTCCTTCTCCTCCGAACCTCCAAACCTTCAAGTCCAGAATTAACAAGTTGCCTCTTTCCTCCTTGTCGACACCCACGGTATGATAGAATTTAAGTTGTGAGCCCTCGTGGTGTGTTGTTAAAATAATTAAAAAATTAAAAAATTCTTCAACAAGTAAGTTGGTTGTGTTGCATACATTTCCAACTTCAATTGTCCACCATAGAAAAAAAGACTAAGGGTGTTAAATCTGACGATCTGGTAGGCCAGTCAATTCAACCTCTACGTCTTATCCAGTGATTAGGAAATTTTTACGGGATATTTACTTGTCTCGTTTAATGCAAAGAAGTAAGTAAGTTGAATTGATAAAATATTTTATCGAGAAATTGTTAAGAAAAGTCGTCAGATAACGCTCAAAATGCTTCGAAATGTTCGTTCGGAAGTGGAGCAAAGATTTTATGATTGTATGGAAATGAAGGGAAAACAATTTGAACATTTAATTAAATAACATTCTTTCATTCATTGATAGCTTGTCTTATTCTTTAATTGATGATTTTATTGCCATATCCAAACCAAAATTTAAAGAGCCGTCGTGAGCAGAATTGAGAAAGCTTTAAAATGAGGTGTTACTCAACATAGGGTGCTATTTAAAATTTAAGGTACTTTACGCCACTGTCTAAGAGGTAGGTTCCAAGACACCAAAACTTACGCCATCATGTGCCTCCCTTGAAAACAAAGTCGACGTTTCTCGGCATTTATTTCCTTTTTTTAATTCCGATATTTTCCAGGTGGGAAGTTTGAATTGGCATACCCTGTATATATATATATATATATATATATATATATATATATATATATATATATATATATATATATATATATATATATATATAAGGTAGGTATACTTGGTTCTCGGGTTAAACTGCGTCCAGAATTTATTAAAATCGACGTATTGGCTTCTGTTTTGGAGTCATTTTCAAGAGGTTAAAGAATATGGAAGGAAATTAACTCTAAGGCATCAATAGGCTACCTACTTCCCAAATCTTGCTGGAGATCGTCTCTAAGGTCTCAGTGACTCTTAGACCTGATATATATATATATATATATATATATATATATATATATATATATATATATATATATATATATATATATATATATATATATATATATATATTGTATTGCCGTGTCTCCCCAAGTTTTTGGCTTCCCCCTCTACAAATTTACAAATTTTGAAATCAACGCTCCTGAGAGTAAGGGAAAACCATGGGCAACAATGTACACATTCTGACATGTATTATATAAGCTTTACTTATTCCGGGGTTCTAAAGGCATTATTGATATTACCGGTGTTATATATTATCATTTTATACAGATTTCCTTTTAAACGTCCCGATATTGTAAAACTTTGGTTAATTGCAATGAGAAGGGAAAATTGTCCGCCATCTGGATCTAGTAGATTGTGCAGCGAACATTTTAAAGATTCAGATTACCAGAGCATTTTTAAAAAACGATTAAGGCAGGATGCTGTCCCTAGTATTTTCAATTTCACAAGTCATTTACAAAACACCGCAGGCCCTCGAGGAAAACAGATTCGAATAAACTCTACCAATGTCCAAACAGATCAGGTTCGTAAATGTGTGAGACGTTACCACAAATACTAAATTTTATTTTGTTATTTTAGGCAATGAAAAATAATATGGAAAATGGCAGCAAATTTGTATGCATGATGGAAAATAATATGGAAAGTGACACCGATTTCGTATGTAAGATAGAAAATTATATGGAAAGTGGCAGCAAATCTGCATGTAAGATGGAAAGTAATATGGAAAGTGGCAGTGAATTCGTATGTAAAACGGAAATTAATATGGAAAGTGACAGCGAATTCGTATGTAATATGGAAAATTGTATGGAAAGTAGCAGAGAATCTGGCTGTAAGATTGAAAATAATATGGAAAGTGGCAGCGAATTCGCATGTAAGATGGAAAATAGTATGGAAAGTGGCAGCGAATTCGTATGTAAGATGGAAAATAGTATGGAAAGTGGCAACGAATTCGTATGTAAGATGGAAAATAGTATGGAAAGTTGCAGCGAATTCGTATGTAAGATGGAAAATACTATGGAAAGTGGCAACGTTTTCGTATGTAACATGGAAAATAATGTGGATAGTGGCAGCGAGTCCGTATGTAACATGGAAAATAATCTGGAAAGTGGCAACAAATCCGCATGCAAGAGACAAGACGCGGAAACACAAACAATAAGTGATTTACCAAGAGATATTTTTTTATTAAGAAGAAAAATAAGAACTCTAAACCAAAGCTTAAGACGTAAAGAGCGTAAAATAAAATCAATGGAATATTCAATTGCAGCATTGAAAAACCAATTGCACAAATAAAAATGTTACACTTGTTATGGAAAATTACTTTAAAGGTAATTTTTTTGTTTGTTTATTGTTTTTAATTGTGATGTAGTTATAACAATAAACTTCTTTTTCCAAGTTCTCCGTTAGAATTATTAATAAATTAACACAAAAATCAGGGCGTAGCTCTAGGTTGCATGAGCTGCACAGGACTCTTGAAACAATAAGTGGTAAGCATTTATACGGAACTATTTTGGATTCCAAAACGCACGCATTATACGGCAGGTGTTATCAAGTATCAACTGGCAGTTTATTGTTTGAGGTATTTTTTCAAAGTGTGGGCTGAATAAGAAATAAGTATATCAAAAACTGCGCTTTAATTGTTGCCGGAATGTCAAACAAAGATCAAATAACTTGGGAGGATTCAAAGTTTATACATGTAGATTATAGTGGAATAGTTAATAGGAACCGTAACTCACCGAAACCGGAAGCACTGTTTCTTCAGATAGTTAGTTTTGTAAATAAACACAAATATGATGTAGCTTACTTTAAAATACAATAATGACAAGATTCAGACAGATAATAACGTGCTGTTTGCAAAACTCACTTGAGGCATGAATAACTAATACGGTCAGTTACTTGTAATTGTAATGGTATAACAATCAATATTCAGAGATTAAAGAACTTAAGTGGGACTGATTTTAGCAACACAACCTACCCCATTTATTAAAATCACAGTAAAATTTCATCAAATTATCAGATGTTTGGATCTAAAAGACATACAGATTGTCCCACGTAGACCTTCCATTAGCCGTTTCTGGAGTACGACTCACAACTGAATATTGAAAATTCACGCACGTGGGTTTCTCAAAATTTCCAGTTCACTGAAAATATTGACGTTAGTATGGAACTTCCGGTTATACCGGAAGTAGACGTCAACTTTCTTATTTCAAATGGAAGATGGTATTTTTTATTACGGATATAGATTGCTCGTCAGATTTTATGGTAGGTTTTACTAATATGTTATGTCATTTTTTTCAACCATTTTTGAGATATTTGACTTTTTTCAAAAATTTCTTAAAAAACGTCACATTTACACACCTGTATCTCTCTTAGTTTTCAACCTGAAGAGTTGAAATTTTAAAGTGCAAATTCTAAACTGCCACAAAATATTTGGAATTTACTAAAGCTAGTACAAGTTAAATGGGGTGTCCGAAATAGACCGGTCAATCGTGACAACTTTAAAACCTAATAGCTCTCTTATTTTAAATAGAACACCCTAT
Organism: Tillus elongatus; assembly: GCA_964006375.1. Lineage (NCBI taxonomy): Eukaryota > Metazoa > Arthropoda > Insecta > Coleoptera > Cleridae > Tillus > Tillus elongatus. The sequence goes on from OZ023265.1 coordinate 160,988,025, forward strand.
ATTTTATAACGTTAGTTCATGTATTTTTTATTGTTCTTTCAATTGATATCAGCATTCCCTATACCTAAGTCCCACCGATTTGAAGATATTTAAACATTATTTGCGATAAGAAATAATTATTAGTCAGTTTATCAAGTTGCCTAGGAGATGAAAATTTTAAACGTCATCTTCCGACATAAGTAAAATATGCGACGACTTTTGAATATAACTTTTATTTACGAGGAGTTTAATCGTATTATTAACAGAAGATGTCGTATGGTTGCAAAGAGATTTCCACATAAACACAGATCAACTCGTTACACGATCAGAATACTACTAAAAAAATTCTAAGAATGGAGTGTTTCATCTAAAATTTCATAAGAGTAAAGCATTATTAGGGAACAAAGAGATTTGTGTGTTATCACTTCACAATAAATGTTCGAAATTTGCACCGTTCACTTCAAGGCCTTTGATGGCTCTTTTAATGATGGTATCCGTGGCTCGAGAAAGGTAATCTGGCTCCACTGCGTTGAAGGCCTCTAATACTCTAGCTATCATATGTTGTTTTGTAGTAGGTGGTTCCTGGTAAACTTTGTTCTTAATGCACGCCCAGATACTAATATCTAGTGAAGTCAAATCTGGTGAGCGGGCCGGCCAACGATGAGGACCACCGTTAGCTACCCATCTGTCTTCAAATGTTTCCTGGAGTAGGTCGCTTACTATCTGTGAGTTGTGTGGTGGGGCTCCATCTTGTTGATACCAAACTTCTGCAGCTTCGTGTGCATGCAAGGAGTTTAGCGCTGGTATTATTACTTGCTGCAGAATGTGACAATATCCAGGAACTGTGAATACTGCACGTTTAGAATTCGTTATTACTTTTTTTTAAATTTTACCATTATTACTGATATGAATAAAAGGGTCATATTTTCAAATTTAGTTTCAGTGAGTCTAATAAATATTTTAATAACATAATGTACTAATACGCAAATGAAATTCAGTATTGCTTAATATTATTGGTACCAACCTGTTAAGTTCTCATTATAAATGTTAAGGGCAAAAATTATATTGAATTTTACTGCGCAGAATACATTGAAACTCCAACAGTCCTGGAAATTTCGTTCTCTAGTAATGTGAGGATTTTCGTCCGACCAAATAGTGACTGTTGTGACGATTGAACATGCCCCTCTTTGAAAATTTTGATTCATCGCACCATATAATTTTTCGTGAGAAATTTTCATCTTCTTGAGTTTTCAAAAGATACCATTCGCAGAATTCTACACGCCGGGAAAAATCCCCAGGTTCTAAATGGTGTATTAAAGTGAACGAAAATGGTGTCAATCTGTTAATTTTTAGAATTATGTGAATAGTTCCTCTTGAAAGATGCAAATTTCTTCTGCAGTCTCTGATTGACGCATGCGGATAAGCAGTAAAAAAAAGCCAAAATATTTATTTGTGTCTCTTCATTGTCCAAGAGCGGTTTATTTTTATAACCTTCTGAACGAAACGTTCCATTCTCAGAACAATTTTTTAATAGTATTCTGATCATGTCAGGAGTTGGTCTATGTCTATGTGGAAATCTCTCTGCAAACACACATGTTCTGCTAACAATTCGATTACATTCCCCGTAAATGATAATTAAATTCAAAAAGTCATCGTTTGAGTAATTAAAGTGTGCCATTATTGTGGAAAATACTCTCTTTTAGTGAATTGTCTTAGAAAAAATTCACTAATGAGGAGATCTCGACTTTTGAATTTTGAAAAAATTTCTTCAAATGAGCGCGATATAGGACCCCTAGAACCCATATCCGGGGTCAGTTTCAATTTTTATATGTTTATATTTATATGTTTATATATATATATATATATATATATATATATATATATATATATATATATATATATATATATATATCACACCGATAACTCAAAAAATAATGGGCCGATTTTGATAAAATTTGGCATGTACCTTTCTTTTGTAAATGGCTTGGATAAGTTCGTTAGTCAGGAAAATCGGACGAGGTTTCCGGGAAAATTTTGAGTTTTCATTCGAAAAAAATTCTTATCTCAAAAAGTAATAAGCCGATTTTAATAAAATTTGGCATGTACCTTTATTTTGTAAATGGCTTTGACAAGTTTGTTAGTCAGAAAAATCAGACGAGGTTTTCCGGGAAAATTTTCATTCGAAAAAAACTTTTATCTCAAAGAATAATAGGCCGATTTTGATAAAATTTGGCATGAACCTTCTTTTTGTAAATGACTTTAAAAAGTTCGTTAATCAAAAAAATCGGACGAGGTTTTCCGGGAAAATTTTGAGTTTTCATTTGAAAAAAAAATTATCTTAAAAAATAAAAAACCTATGATAACCAAATTTGGTAGGTAGGTTTACGATATAAAAAGTAAACTATACACCAAAATTTAAATTTCTATGTTACAAGAAAAAAAAAGTTATAATAAAATATTTTGTGCCAGATCATTTCTATGAAAATTCACTACCATAACGCACTTGCTGCGTCCAGGCTTTTTATTAAAATACAATTGACAAACGTACTCCAGAGTATAACCATTAAGTTTACCGTGATGACGTTTAAAATTTTCATCTCTTAGGCAAACTGACTGATAATTATTTCTTATCGTAAATATTCCTCGAAGTGAACATTGCAAATTTCGAACATTTAATGTGAAGTGATAACACACAAATCTCTTTGTTCCCTAATAATGCTTTACTCTTATGAAATTTTGGACGAAACACTCCATTCCTAGAAATTTTTTAGTAGTATTCTGATCATGTAACGAGTTGATCTGTGTTTATGTGGAAATCTCTTTGCAACCACACGACATCTTCTGTTAATAATACATTTATACTCGTAAATAAAAGTTATATTCAAAAGTCGTCGCATATTTTACTGATGTCGGAAGATGACGTTTAAAATTTTCATCTCCTAGGCAACCTCATAAACTGACTAGTAATTATTTGTTATGGCAAATAATGTTTAAATATCTTCAAATCGGTGGGACTTAGGTATAGGAATGCGGATACCAATCGAAAGAACAATAAAAACTACATGCACTAACTACTAGAGGGTGTTCTATTTAAAATAAGAGAGTTATTAGATTTTAAAGTTGTCACGATTGCCGGTCTATTTCGGACACTCGAAAATTGTTGAGAAAAATGTCATAACATGTTAGTGAAACCTACCATAAAATTTGACGAGCAATCTAGATACGTAATAAAAAACACCATCTTCCTTTTGAAATAAGAAAGTTGACGTCTACTTCCGGTATAACCGGAAGTCCCGTACTAACGTCAATATTTTCGGTGAACTGGAAATTTTGAGAAACTCAGGTGCGTGAATTTTCAGAATTCAATTGAGAGTTGTACTCCAGAAACGGCTAATGGAAGGTCTTCGTGGGACATCCTATTCCTCTAATCATTATTCTCAACTTACATCCTAAAAATATTTTAAGATATTTTAATCTGAACTAACATTAACCTGAGAATACCATGGACAACTAATATTTTCTTTAGCCATATTTGGCTTTCAGCACTGTCTCGATTCTTCGAGACATCTCTTGTCATACGAGTTCCGATCATGTCACGTATTATTCATGTTTGCCATTTCTTATAGATTGGCAATGAACTTGAATTGATCGATATGGTTTTAATGGTGAATCATTCTTTTAATAAACTAGTGCCCCGTTTTACAAAGGTCGATTAAGTATCAACGCATCATACAACCAATCACAGCCTCAAATATTTGGTTGTCAAGGTACAAACCCGAATCATATATAACCGGTCGTCTGAAGCCTTGATTTACTAACCGTCCATTAAATATTTAATAGAGCTTTGAGAAACTGGGCATCAATTTTTATTGTAATCTTTTTCGCTTCCAATTCCTCTTTTCAAGCATTCTCAGACATTTTCGATCGGGTTCATAGCTGGTGAATTGACAGGCCATCGTAGGAGTGGAATTTATTTGTCTTCCAGAAATTTGATGATACCGTGTTTACGTTTGTTTGTCACCATTTAAAATTCCTCCGCCGATCGAAAGGCCCGCCGACTGTGAACTACGCGCTGTTATTAGTTTTTTTAAATGTTAAAGGCATTAAACCGGCCAAAATTCATCGTCAGATCAGTGAAGTGCCTGGAGAAAACATTATGAGTGATGGAATGGTACGGAAATGGGTTAGATCTTTTAAAGATGGCCGCACAAATGTTTATGATAAGGAACTAAGTAGGCGACCTTCTGCCATTACATTTGGTTCAGAAAGTTGACGAAAAAGTGAAAGAGAACAGACGCTTTACGATTTCGTCGTTATCTGATGAGTTCCTCAAGTTTCCAGAAGTGTTCTCTATGAAGTTGTGACCAACCGCTTAAATTATCAAAAGATGTGCTCACGCTGGGGAGTGAAAATATTGACTGAGGTGCACAAAACCAAACGTGTAGCCAGTGCATTGACTTTCCTTGAGCGGTGGGCGGTCCACAGTGATGATTTTGTAAGCCAATTGTCCGATGATGAACCATGGGTGGCTTACGTTACACCGGAATCGACGCAGCAATCCACAGAATGGCGGCATTCAACATCACCTAAAAAAGTGAAGTTCAAACAAATAATTTCAGCCCGGAAAATCATGTGTACGGTGTTTTGCGACTGAAAGTGTTGCTAGTGGATTTGTTGCTTCTTGGTGATACACCGAATTCTACGACGTATTATGAGACCTTGAAAAAACTGCGCTGTGCAATCCAAAATAGAAGGCGAGACATGTTGAGTAAGGCAATATTTCTGCTTCATGACCATTCCTGTCCACACGAAGCTTTTCTAACTCAAGATGTCATCTCATCTTTTTATTGGCAACAACTTGACCACTCTCCATACAATCGCGATCTTGTGCCCAGTAACTATCAATTGTTCCTGCATTTTAAGAAGCGTCTGTGTAGTCAAAGGCTACGACGACGATGATGAGGTCAAAACGGCTGTGGTGCAGTAGTTGTCAAATCAGGCGGCAAACTTATATCAGGATGAGATTCAAGAGCTGATTGTACGATACGATAAATGCCTCAACATTTGTGGAAATTATGTAGAGAAGTAACCTAAGGTTCAGGCTTTTATGTAAAAACAAAATTGTTGAGAAAAGTTTACTCGTTTTTTTTTTAAATTTAAAAATTTATTTTCAAAAGCATACTTTTGTCTTTTAGTGAATTTTCGTAGAAAAAATTCACTAATGGGGAGATCCCGACTTTTGAATTTTGAAAAAAAAATACAAATGAGCGCGAGCTAGGACCCCTAGAAGCCATATCCGGGGTCAGTTTATATATATATATATATATATATATATATATATATATATATATATATATATATATATATATATATATATATATATATATATATATATATATATATCACACCGATAACTCAAAAAATAATGGGCCGATTTTGATCAAATTTGTCATGTACCTTCCTTTTGTAAGTTGCTTGGATAAGTTTTTTAGCCAGGAAAATCGAACCAGATTTTCCGAGAAAATCTTGAGTTTTCTTTCGAAAATTTTTTTTTTCTCATAAAATAACAAAGGTGTGGTAACCAAATTTGGTAGGTAGATTAACGATATAAAAGGTAAACTATGCATCAAAATTTAGATTTATACGTTACAAGGAAAAATGTTATAGTAAAATATTTGGTGCCAGATCATTTCTATGAAAATTCACTACGATAACGCACTTGCTGCGTCCAGACTTTTATTTCTTTAATTTAAGTTTATTTGTTCTGTGTTTATTCCATTAAATTATTGCCTCGATTCATCCATTAGACTATTATTAAACGCCTAAATGACATAAAGTGTTAATTGATATAGCTAGTTGTTTAGTACTTAAGTTTAAAAGTAGAACCTCGGTGGTTCAGGGGTAAGAACGTGTGCCTCTGAACCGAAGGGTACTGGGTTCGATCCTAGGGTTCTCCTTTCACTTTTTCAGTACAAATTGTAACATTAACCTGAAGTTGAATGTCTGCACGTTCCGCCCTACGGAGGGGGCGTAAAGCCGTCTGTCCCGTGTCCATGCGATGTTGGGCATGTTAAACGTCCCTACCCTCCTTACAGAAAGGCAGAGGTTCGGCAAAATGTCCAGGATAGTGGGGTGAAACTGCTCCCTGGCGTAGGTGATTGGCCATAGTCGCGGAAATAAACCGATGTTACAAAACAAAACACACACACACACACACACTTAAAAGCTATGTACAGGTCCGTAATAGGAATTTTCTAAAGACTAAAATAGTACTAAACCACAAAGTATGACACATCGATGAGTTTGGAATAAAAAGGGTTTTCAGAATATGATATCAGAAAATGAGGGCCGTATTAAAAAAAAGTTGAAGATGATCTCTCAAATACGAAACGACAGATTAAAAAATTAGCAATGCTACATGAAAGAAAACGAAAAGTTGCTGTGGAGAGTGTTACCGGTATTGGTGTAGGTCCATCATTAAGGCCAGAAAAAAATAATATGTAAAATCGAAAAATCCATATTTTTCAAAACATCTCAAAAACAAAACAAAAAATTTTCGGAGATGTCTAACGACCAATTTATTGGGCTTTTGAGTGCGAAACTGTTCTCCCATTTAACCAAGCCTGTATCTGCTACCGTTTTGGAGATCCCCATAATGGTCTCCCTTATCTTGGACACTGTATATACATACATACATACATACATATATATATATATATATATATATATATATATATATATATATATATATATATATATATATATATATATATATATATATATTTATTTATTCAACCGATAACTCAAAAAATTATCAACCGATTTTGATGAAACTCGGCAAGATTCTTTCTTTTATTAATGTCTTGAATGACCTCGTTATCCAGCTCTATCGGACCAGTTTTCTAAAAAAAATTGTATTTCCGAAAAAAAATTTGTATCACAAAAAATAACAAAGTTATTTTGATGAAATTTGGTTGATATGTTGCCCGCGTAAATACCTTACTACGTGCCAAAATGCAACTTTCCACGTTTATAGAAAGTTGAGTTATAAAAATTTGAGGCATTTACTGAAAATTCACTACCATAACGCACTCGCTGCGTCCCGAAATTTTTTAATTATTAAGAAATTATTAATTGTTATTAAAAATTATTCATTGAGGAAATGAATTTATTCACTATATTTGGTCCAGTCTGTATATGCTGGATTTGTATGGCACAATTGTAAAACTTTTCCGTTCATTCGGTATGTAATCAAGTAGCTCATATTATTTACTGTCGGCCAACAACAGTTTAATAAATGATGATATTTTTTGCATCATATAATTATCATATTCATTGAGTACTGTAATTCTATAAAGATAATTTTCTAGTAGGCGACTTGGGTTCCTCGTAAGGATGAATGGAATATGTTAATACAAATAAATCCATAATACCTACTAGATTAGCATTGTGAATCACTAGTACTTAGAAAAAATATTTGGAAAAGATCCAATTGGAAATATAGCAACGTGAATTCTCCGGCACATTATATGATAATTATAATACGTTAAAGGTCACAGTTTGTTTGTGTATTTCAATTATGAAAGTGTTCCTAAAATCTAGAAACGGTTGTAATCTATTATAAGCCATAGATAGCTGTCATTATGTATGTAGTTCATACAATTGAAAATTAAATTAAACATTATAAGTAACGAATATCACTAGAATTCAGTAGTTATTGTAGCAATTCTAACTCCCCGTTTGCTAGTATGTTAGCCAATAAATACAAGAAAGAATGCTGCAAAAATACTGAACACTTACTTAGGTTTTTGACGAAAAATCAGATAGTCGGAGAGCTGGCGACAAATTTAGGATAGGTATTTTGGCATATTAGAAATCTTAAAAGTTGGACGCAGCAAGTGCGTTATGGTAGTGAATTTCCACAAAAATATTTTTAACAGCAAATACCTACCTCATTTTTTAATGAAAGCAGGCATTAAATTCGGTTACCAGTATAACCTATGTATTGTATATGTGTGTGTGTTTTTTTTATTATTTTTTTTATGTCAACAACACACCACGAGGGCTTACAGCCTAAATACTATCGTACCGTGGGTGTTGACAAGGAGGAAAGAGGCAGCTTGTTAATTCTGGACTTGAAGGTTTGGAGGTTCGGAGGAGAAGGAAAAACATGTGCCGGCAAGGAATTCCACAACTTGGAAGTCCTCGGGACAAAAGAGCGGGCATAACAAGATGTTCTATGTCTGGTGACCTGGACATTAAAAGGGTGCATTCGCTCTGTTCCCCTGGTAGATCTGCTGGGGGCAGCAGGTGGGGGAATTATGGAGGAAAGCTCCTCTGAGCAGTGCCCGTGCAGATATCTATAAAAGAGAGAGAGGTCACCAACGGCACGTCGGTGGGCAAGGGATGGAAGCCTTTGGGTGAGCGTAGGGTCACCGATGAGACGTATAGCTCTCTTTTGAATGGAGTCCAGGATAGCGAGTGTAGAAGCGGCAGCTGCACCCCAGATGTGGGAGCAGTATTCGAGGTTTGGCCTTATTTGTGCAGTATATAAGGTATAGAGATTAGTTGGTGAAAAGTATTTGCGAGCCCGGAAGAGGAAACCCAATTTCTTAGCAGCCGCTTCTGCAATTGATGTAACATGTTGGTGCCAATTAATATTTCGATCCACAGAAATGCCAACAAGAGAGAAGGACTCATTACTTTGAATAACTTGGTTGTTCATTGTGATGGGTCTAGGGCTGCTGTATCTCTTGTGAAAAAGAAAGCAAGACTTAGTTTTGGTGGGGTTGAATTGTACAAGATTTCTACTTCCCCAGTCTAATATTTTTTGGAGGTCCCCGGAGACAGAACCCTCCATGAGTCTGCGATCCTCATCTAATTGGGCTAAAGAGACAGGCTTAGAATATTGTATGTTTGAGTGGAGGGTGCTGTCGTCCGCGTAACTGTGAACTGGGTTGGATGTGCTAGAGAGGAGGTCATTGATGTGGAGAAGAAACAAAGTAGGGGCTAAAGCTGAACCTTGAGGAACTCCTGTATTAATTGGATACAGTTTAGAGGAATGGCCATCCACAACAACAGATATGCTCCTGTTGGAGAGGAAATTTGCTGTCCAGGTACAAAGTTTTGGTGGTAGGCCATAGGCCGGAAGTTTATTAAGCAGCGCTGCGTGCCAGACCTGGTCGAATGCTTTGGATATGTCTAGAGCAACAATCTGGGATTCGCCGTGTTGTTCCATAGACTTGTTCCAAGAATGGGTGACAAAGGAAAGGAGGTCGGCAGTCGATCTGCGCTGACGGAATCCATACTGCCTGTCGTGGATTAGACTGTGTTTTTCAAGGAATTTTAGTAGCTCGGTGTTTATATACTTTTCCATCACTTTAGAGATGACTGAAAGGAGAGAAATAGGCCTGTAGTTGCTAGGAAGCGCTTTGGATCCTTTTTTGGGGATGGGTTGTACTCGAGCAGTTTTCCAGTTACTAGGGAATATGCCTTTATTGTAAGATATCTGAAACAGACGAGTCAGGACAGGAGCAAGTTCTGGTGCGCATTTTTTGAGAACAATTGCTGGGATCTCGTCAAGGCCAGAGGCTTTCCTGGTATTAAGAGAAGAGAGCATCTTTCGTACCTTTTTAGTTTTGAAAATGATATCAGTCATTTTATGCGCGACATTGGGGACTGTTGGTGGTTGAACATTTGGAGGTGGGTTAAGAGTAGAATTTCCGGCGAACAACGAAGCAAAAAGTTCAGCCTTGCCCAGGGCGGTAGAAACAATTTCATCCCCTGAGACAAGAAGGGTTTGCCGCCGTTGGAGCTTGAGAGGACTTTGTTTTTGATGTGGTTATTAAACGAGTTTTTTGCCTCAGAAAGAATGCGGACATAGCGGTTTCTTGCGTCGTTGAATGCTTGACGATTTTCTTGACTGGGATTGTGTAGAAGCGTTTTGTGAGCTTTGACCTTTTCAAGTCTGGCCTTGTCACAGGATTTAGAGAACCAGGGCTTTTGAGTGGCTGAAGAGGTTTTCTGTGTACGTGGAATAAATAATTCCATGCCAGCTTGGATAATTTTCGGTGACGTTTTGTGAGATATCAGATGGGTCAGGATGAGAGAAGCAGACAGACGCCCATGGAAATGAGGAAAAGTAATCCCGCATTTCGTCCCAGTTTGCGGAGTTGTAGTGCCAAACGATACGTGGGTGTGATGACTGTGTGACCTCGGGTTGCATTGCACAGGAAGCAGTGACCATGCCGTGGTCTGAGCGACCAAGGGGGGCGGTGACTGATATCTTATAGCATTCAGGGTTTGTAGTAAGAAGGAGATCCAAGGGATTTGAGCTGTGTGTTGGGATACGAGGAAAGTAAGTAGGTTGCTGAACCATATTGGCCAAAGAATTGCTGACTGCAAAGGCCTCCGCTGCTCTCCCTTGTGGATCGGTTTTTGAAGATCCTAGCCATTCCTTATTATGGACATTGAAGTCGCCAAGAATAGTGACCTCGGAGGAAGGATATTCAGAAATCAGATAGTCGGTTTTTTCAGAAAGGTAGTCAAAGAGCTGGACAAAGTTGTTGTCAGAAGGTGACCGGTAAATGCAACAGATGAATTTAGTTGCAGCCCTGAGAGAGAGTTTTATCCATAGTATGTCTTTTCTTCCAGCTTCTAAATTGGGAAGTCTGGTGCAGGGTAGATTGCTACGGACGTATGCGCACACCCCTCCATGCAATCTAAAGGCAGTAAGGAGCTCATACCCCGGGAAATTAAGGTGATTAGTGGCTGTTTTGGCACTGACTTGGGTTTCGGTGAGGAAGAGGAGTTGGGGCCTGTTAGCCTGGAGGAAATGGTGGACGGAGTTCAGGTTAGAATTTAGGCCACATATATTCGAAAAGGATATGTTAAATCTTGATGTTGGCACCCCCTGTACACCCCTCTCCCGGAGATCCGAATGGAGGGGTATTTTGCCTCCGGAATATTTTATACAAGGAGGAGCCATCATCATTTTTGCTTATAAGGGAAACCGACTCTTACACCAGAACCGGAAACGTCCGTTGGGACTTCACCGGCCCCTTGACGTATGGGGTGGTACCTCCTCGGGCGTGAAAAAATCCTTTACTATTACATAAAGGAAAATTCCACTACCACCTGCTATGGATTGGATTGGATCAATGTCTACCCCTTTAAAAATAAGATTAATAAAGGGACTATCAATTGTCCAGTAGTTATGATTTTCGACATAGTGGGAGGATACAAAACATTATCATCATTTTGCATCCATGCCTATTGTCGGCAATTTAACGTCGGCCTATTTCCGCGACTATGGCCAATCACCGACGCCAGGGAGCAGTTTCACCTCACTATCCTGGAAATTTTGCCGAACCCCTGTCTTTCTGTAAAGAGGGTAGGGATCTTTAACGTGCCCAACATTGCATGGACACGGGACCGACGGCTTTACGCCCCCTCCGAAGGGCGGAACGTGCAGACATTCAACTTGCTCAAATACAATGCCAGAACCTCGGTTGATGTTAATTTTACAGTTTGTACTGAAAAAGTGAAAGGAGTACCCTGGGATCGAACCCAGTACCCTTCGGTTCAGAGCCCCACGTTCTTACCCATAAACCACCGAGGTTCTTATGTATTGTATAAACAATGTACCATATTTCATTAAATTTTCTTGTTTGAAAATGTTTGAGTTATTGAAATTTGAAGCATTTAAAAAAATCGCTACTCTAATGCATTTGCTGTGTCCCGATTTTTTCTTACAAACATGCCGTATAATTCAATATAAAAAGCAAAAATCAAATAAGATAAGGCCTATAACTTTTTAGTGAATTTTCATTAAGAAAATTCACTAATAGAGGGGTAACGATTGTGATACTTTTGAATTTTTTTTTAAATGAGCATGAATTAGGGCCCCTTGAACCCATACCCAATGTCCGTTAAAATGTATATATATATATATATATATATATATATATATATATATATATATATATATATATATATATATATATATATATATATATATATATATATATATATATATATATATATATATGTTTGTGTGTGTGTGTGTGTGTATCCGAGCGATAACTCAAAAAATACTCAGTTGACTTGAACGAAACTTGGCACATGTCTCCATTTCGTTAAGACCGCAGGCGAGTACGTAAATCAGGTATAACAGAGAATGTTTTCCCCCAAAAATAAACAAAAATATTTTTGAATACGCTTTATATTTGAAAGTGTTAGAGTACCTGGAATGAGACTTTATATGTAGCTAGAAATGATGCAAATAAACCAGTGTTGTCAATTTCAAGTAATTTGGTTCACAAATCTTGAGTTTTTTCAAATTAAAAATAAAAGACATGAATTTAAACGACTTCAGTTGGTAAAGTCCAATGCCTGACAAAGACGGAGTAGTTAGCTGCACTGCGTAGATTGCTACAGGAGCTAACAATACAAATAACCAGTAAAACATACTATCCGAACTGGCGTTCGCGAAGTCTCGGCGACTAAAATCCTGAAACCGTTGTCAAGACCATGTCTATGAGCGAAAGTGAAAGTAAAGTACGTACAGGGTACAGCCCGCTCTCGCTCGTCAGAATGACAGACGCATGAAATTAAAAAAGATGTGATTGTAAAAGGTATTGTTTTTAAGTGGGAGATTCAATACATTTTTAAAATACATTAAAGTTGTAACTTGATGAATGGCCCCAATTAAATTTTCAAACTGAAAATGTAGCATATAGTGAAAAGATCAATAGTTTACCTATACGCTACGGATATAACATCGCGCAAACAAACGTTTGTTAGTAGTCTCGTTGGCCAAGCGGTAACGTGTACGACAGATATGCTGCTGACACGCGGGAAACCGGGGTTCTCGGTGCGAATCTATTCTAGCGCGATCCATCTAACATATTTTTTTGTTTCACTTTTAATATTTTATAGAAACGATAGTTTCTAGATTTCATACATTTCTTGGATAACTTTGTCACTTTTGAATCTAAAATTTTAATTTTCAGCAGATAATTTTTTATTGTTGATATTGGAGAATTTTTATTAAGAAAATTCACTAACAGATAATTTGTTTTTAAAAAACATTTCTTGTTGAAAAAAACCGGTTCGATTAGGTTGACTAAAACGAAATCATCAAGGCGATTAAAAAGGAAAAATACCTGCCACGTTTATAATTTGGCAGATACTTTCCTTTTCAAAGTACCTACAGTACAGCATTGTCTATCTGAGAATGCTGCCAAGCAGCGAAACTAGTTACAGAAACGTTGAAGAACATCTGAGAACATCTAGAATTCATAAGGGCCTCTTGTTCCAGTTAGCTTACGTGCTGGCTACGCCCTTTACCTACAGAAACGGAACCCAACAGTGAAGCCAGAGAAGTAGTCTCCAAGTCTGTATGCAGTATGGAGCAGTTTCACCAAGTAAGGGCAACAACAATCAATGAATTAAAACGTAACCATTTAGTAATTTGAAGGTGGGTAAATATCGGAATCGTATCAGTTCTTTTTTCAGGTTAATGGTTTTTTATGTAGAAGATTGAGAAAATTTTTATGGCTGCACATTTTTTGTATCAAGCTTTCTGGCCACAAATATCTTTATTTAATATGACTTGTTCTGTTTTTATCTCAGAAAAAACTGAATAAGTTGAAATACAAAATTTCTGGACGCAGCAAGTGCGTTATGGTAGTGAATTTTCATTAAAATGTTTTTAATAGCAAATATGTGTGTTTTTTTCAGAAAGCAGGCATCAAATTTGATTACCAGTATAACATATATAGTAAAAACAATGTGACATGTTGAATCAAAATAACTTTATTGTTTGAAAACGTGCAAAAATTTCCGAAAGTAAACTTAAAGTGTAACCGATAAAATCCGTTTCTTGGTCAACCTTATAGGTTAATAGCAAATTGAGCTTTTCAAATATGAAGCCTTTAATCAAAATTCGCTACCATAACGCACTTGCTGCGTCCAGAATTTCTTTACTTACAAACATGCATTATATTTCGATGGAAAATGCAAAAACATAAGGCGTTTTCCACTAAAAAAAAAATTTATTTGTATCACCAACGACTTATGGGCCAACCTGTGATTGTAGAAATATTTTTTTAAATGTAGCTTAAGACACCCTATAATTAATCTATACAAATTTTTTTCACATCTTGTAAAATAACGGATATATTGAGCTTTATTGATTTTTTACGAAAATTCGACAAAAGTTATATACCATTAAACGATAAACTCTATAGCTAGACTACTGCCAAGCATCAGAGAAAGGGTCTATTTGAAATGATTTTCTGGAAACATTTTAGTAAAATTAAGGACAATGACAGTTGAAACTAAGACTTCAGGGTTTGTAAAACATTCTTCTTGACACATTTTCTTTCCATAGCCCGTATTAGATTCAAGTTCTTTGCCTAAATGTTGCGAATTTTGACGTTTTAAATTGTCACTTTGACGTTTTGAGGAAGACCCCAATTTATTTTTCTTTAAATGCCCATAACTTTTTGTTTTTTGACCTACAGAGCTAAATTTTGGTAGGTAATTTACCTATAGCGATATAAAACGATTTACCAAATTTGGTTGCCCTTACTTTGTTATTTCCGGAGATATGAATTTTTTTCTAAAGAAAACACAAAATTTTCCGGGAAAACCTCCGCCGATTTTCCTGGCTAACGAACTTATCCAAGCACTTACAAAAGGAAGGCATTCACCAAATTTTGTAAAATCGGCCCATTATTTTTTGAGTTATCGGTGTGATACATATATATATATATATATATATATATATATATATATATATATATATATATATATATATATATATATACATATATATATATATATATATATATATATATATATATATATATATATATACATATATATATATATATATATATATATATATATATATATATATATATATATATATATATATATATATATATATATACATATATATATATATATATATATATATATATATATATATATATATATATATATATATATATATACATATATATATATATATATATATATATATATATATATATATATATATATATATATAGATATAAACATATAAAAATCGAAACTGACCCCGGATATGAAGAAATTTTTTCAAAATTCAAAAGTCGGGATCTCCTCATTAGTGATTTTTTTTAAAGAAAATTCACTAATAATATCAAGTCTGCAAAATGCTTCATAAAATTAGTACACTTACATTTGTGACTCTGGCGATTTTTTGAAGTTTTCAGAAAAATCCTTACAACTTGAAAACTAGAAGCGATATCAAATTGCGGTTTGTTTTATTTTAAGGTCTAAAGTATCTGGAAACAAGGAAGTCACTTTTAATTGAGTTGCGACAACTTCTATTCCGAAATTTTTTGGTATCGAATTTTTATTAACAAACTTTTAACGTTTCTATAAAATCAGATTTTGAACTAAATAAACCATTAATGGGACCAGAACCGGTCCTGGGCGTATCGAAGGTACGGCCTGGGGAACCATTAAGTCCTGGGTCAGGGAACAGCACAAGGCACACTGGGATGATTGCCCAGGGCTTAAACACGGGAAGTCATTAATTGGGCAACCCAGTCCAAAGTGAGCTGTGGAACTGGTAAATCTAGGCAGAGGACAGTTCAGGAACATAACAGGACTCTTGATGGGACACATGGCTGTCAAGAAACACCTGCATAAAATGAGGCAGTTCGAGGGGGACCTTGCATGCAGACTCTGCGGAAAGGGGGAGGAATCAGCACAGCACATTTGTGCGAGTGTAAAGCTCTGGACCGAATAACCGAACGACTTCAGACCGCCGTAGTCGAGCTGCAATCATGGTATAGGAAATCCCTTCTAGCCATAAACCCCGATAAATGTTCAGCTGTCCTATTTTCCAAGAGGAGACACACACCTCACGAACACGTTTCAATAGACAACCGTCTAATTTCCTGGCAAGATTCCGCCAAATACCTCGGGGTTTTCCTCGACAAACACTTAACATGGCGCCCCCATGTCTATCACGCCCGAAAAGCCTCGATATTCATCTCGAAGCTGTTCCCACTTCTAAACAGAAATTCCAAATTGTCCATGAACAATAAGTTGCTCATGTACAAAGTCATTATCCGGCCAGCCTTGACCTCTATGCATCACCTGCATGGGCCAACGCGGCCGCAACACACATCAAGACCCTTCAAATCATCCAGAACAAAATTCTGAGAATGGTTACCGGAGCGCCATGGTTTGTCCGAAACAGTCAGATTCACTCTGATCTGGAAATGCCTTCGATACTTGAGTTTATAACTCAACTATCCACAACTAGTGATGGGTTGTTATTTAACAGTCTGTTATTTTTTAACTGTTGTCGAGCCGCAGCAGTAACAACCTGTTATGGATATATACAAATAACAGGTACAGTGGAGGGGATGCTGTTGCGCAGTGAGTCGTATCTGTTTCTGTTGTCGTATCTGTTTCTGTTGCACTGCTACGATGAAGCAGCTTCTGTTTTCATCCGCAACTGTTATAACAGGATGAATGGACATGAGACTGGGAATGGGGTATAGAGCGGACTTTACTTCATAACATAATACTGTTTTCATCCGCAACTGTTATAACAGGATGAATGGACATGAGACTGGGAATGGGGTATAGAGTATAGAGCGGACTTTACTTCATAACATACTACTCTATACTAGTGTGCTCACAGCTTTGGGAACGTAGGGTCGTCGGTACAATGAAACTCTTAAATTTTGACAGGTTGTTGATTCACACAAGACACACACATATATTTACAATTTATAAACAAACACAAAATATGAAAAATGTAAATAAAAAGGCTGTATATGTAGCAAGTGAAAATTATTAAAAATGAACTATATCACTGTAAAAATAAAATCAGGTCACCGCGTATATAAAAAAATAATCACATAGGCGTTGACGTAAACTCAATCTTCATTAGATAACTCGATATGCTGATGGCATTTTTGTTTTAAGAAAAAACTGATATGTATACAAACGTACAGTTATGCTTTAACGTAAGTCCTTAGGTATTATATTATATTAGGTAGTTTTTTGCTCATTCTTCTTTACCTTATGTAACTAATAAATCAATATTCCTTTTTACTTTTCACTTTGGAAATCTAAGAAATAGGTTCGATTTTAAACATCTTTTTTTTATTACTACTGCAAAATAAAAAATCCCTGAAACTTAAAATATCTCAGAAACAGTACCAATTTTAATGAAATTATAAAAATATTCCCTGTACCCGATATAGTTGAAACCAGACACACTTCGCCCTATAGGTAGAGAGAAAAAAATTAGTTTTAATTTTTTTAAAATTATTTATTTTATTTTTTTGCTTACAATAATTCATTTATTTCATATAACTCTCATTTTCAAGGAAAAGATGGCTATAGAGGTTTTCAAGCTCAATGCTTAACTAATACTTAATTAGTAAAGAAAATTCGAAAGAAATTCTGCATTGTTGAATTTTTTACCAAATTATTATTAGTGATGAATACCCAAAAAAAAACTCCATCATTTTTTTAATAAAAAAGTTATTAATTGTTTTAAACATAATACAAGAATATTTTTTATTTTAAACATTACCCAACTATACTACCGGACGGGTTCAGCTACTGTTACTACGTCTACGTGGAATTCTTAATAATTCATAGTTCATACTGTTATTTTCAACCTGTTATATTTAACTGTTATCTCTAAATAACAGTAACAGGTGCGACCTGTTAAAGCAATATAACAGTTTTTCCCATCACTATCCACAACTCAGTTCGCAAAAGCCGCTTCTCACCCAAATGCTCTTCTCCGTAGTGCCACCGACTACGACGAACAACTTCCACATAAGCATAAGCGTCTAAACCTTATACTTACCCGCTAAGGCCCCCGCGGCAAAAAAAAACAGAATGGAAACATTCATACCCAAAAAGTCATTGTGTGAAATATTTCCGACGGAGGTATGGACTAAGGTCCAGTATTCCCAGGGAGGGGGTCTTAGTGAGTAGTCTCACAGTACCTCGATATCCCACGGCACCTACGGGGACGTGAATGGGGTCTGCATGAGCTTTTCCCCCTCCTGTATAAAAAAAAATCTGGACCGCAAAAGACAACTGATCTACGAACAGCCTAGACAGGAGACAGAGCAATATAAAACTTCACCCTACCAATTGCTGTGCAGACTAGTTCAAGGCACAGTGATTTTGAAATGGGTAGAGTAGAAAAGACAAAGGGCATGCACAATAAACCAAAGGCTGCGGTGCTATCGGGGCGGCAAAGACGCGGACGAGCCCTAGGGGAAAAATAGACATTTCCTAATCATATTTTTATTCTCTTTGAATACCTAAATATCGTTTGTTTTATTGTTTAAACATATTGTTTCTAAAATGGCTTCTTCAATAGTTATGGTCATTAGCGGGATAAATAATACAAGAATATGCGACAAAATGATTTTAATCCTGATAACTACACTTGAAGAACCCAAATTACCACAACCCATCTTTTTGAAGACCTGACGATCGTTTCACTAACAAGATTAGCGTCATCAGAGGATGAAAAATTCTTCAGATCGGTTTGTGATCTCGTCCGAGTCTGATGTTTGTAGAAAACTTTTTTTATTGAATTTTTGTAGAAAATGCCAAATTTTGTTAATAGTTTTCGTGTATTTTTGAAAATTATTTTTCGCATATTTTCGTAATTTTTATTTTGATATATCATTAACAAATATTTTTTAATGACTTCGTGAAAAGACTGTGAGCAAATTTAAATTTGCTTCATCAGGGAATGGAATAGACTGATATGGTGATAAACAAAAATTTTAACAAAACGGAAAACCGACTTCACAAAAAAATATTCTAAACCAAAAAATGCACTAAGAAGTAAAAAATAATTGCGTATTCTTCTGTCTACAACTTACAATCAACTTATTTTTCCACTCAATGTACGATCAATGCATTTACCACGCAAGAATGTAGGTACCCACTTAAACTTAACCTCTAACTCCACACATACATGGAGTCGGTGTCAGCCAAGGAAATACGACAATATACCTTACATTAATAATACGAGAATACCTTATGAAATCTATTTTACAAATGAAATTTTATACAATATACTGTGACAATATCCTGGGACCTTGAAACGACAATATACCAATACCTAATTAAACCTTTTTACAAATGAATTTGCGTACGCGTTTGCCTCGCTCACTCGGCTATACCCCTCCAACCATTCTTCCGGGCGCGCGCGCGCAATCGACCCGCCCGCGCTGCGTGCTGCGTCTATGTGTGTAAAGTGTGTATGCCAATTGTTATATACTAAGACATTTCACGTTTAAGTAGTTACATTACAAACCCATCTTGGCTGACACCGACTCCAAAAATAACAATAATTTTACATTATATGATCCTAATAATTTGATTGTCTTTTAAGCAGTCTACACATATATTTAAAACTTTCTGCTTAGGTGAACTCTAAATAAATATTTTGATAATTGTCTTTTAGTCATAGGTATGTGTGGAGTTATAGGTTAAGTTTAAGTGGGTACCTACATTCTTGCGTGATAAATGCATTGATCGTACATTGAGTGGAAAAATAAGTTGATTGTAAGTTGTAGACAGAAGAATACGCAATTATTTTTTAATTTTTAGTGCATTTTTGGTTTACAATATTTTTTTGTGAAGTCGGTTTTCCATTTTGTTAAAATTTTTGTTTATTTCTTTATTTTTAGTGAATCTGAAGCTTTATATCTGATTTAATTAGACGGAAGCGCAACAGTGTGATCCACAATCATCATCAATGTAGTCGAAAGTCAATTATATACGCATTATTAAGGATAACTCAAAAACTACTGGTTGGATCCTGATCACATTTATATGAAACCACACGAGAAGCGCCAGCTTTCAAATAAAAAAAGAATCATTAAAATCGGTTCACCTAGAAAAAAGTTATGAAGTAACACATAAGATCATCATCAATGTAGTCGAAGACAATTAAATACGCATTATTAAGGATAACTCAAAAACTACTGGTCAGATCCTGATCACATTTAGATGGGACTACATGAGAAGCACCAGCTTTCAAATAATTAAAGAATCATCAAAATCGGTTCACCTAGAAAAAAGTTCTGAGGTAACACACATTAAAAAAAACATACAGTCGAATTGAGAATCTCCTCCCTTTTTTGAAGTCGGTTAAAAAGTAGGCGGTACTGATATAAAAGTTTTGTGTTTGTAACGAAGAACACATCGCCCACAGATCAATAATTATACTGAATCGTTTTTTTTTTTTTACTTAAATATTACAATTAAATTAAAATATAATTGTTTTTACTAAACTTGGAAAATATTTTTCGCTGACCCCTGTATTCTATAATAATACAACTCTACATAATAAAGTAAGCAAATTATGAAATATTAATCACCGTTCACTAAATCTACATTCAAACAGTCACGTAATTTGTTTAACGCCTAGAAGGTTAATTTTAAACTAGCTTGCGGTTCTTGCGTTCACTAAAATGATACAATCTATAAGTAGTGTTTCGTTATCTACAATTATCAAAATTACTTAAATCCTCAGTGTTTGAACAATCTTTAATTATTTTATAATTAGCTAATTGCGAAATGTGTATCTTACAAAAATTAACACATGCTACTTTACATTATCTACACTGTCATTTGGGTAAACAATAGTTAATAATAGTCTACAATAATATCTCGTTAAAACTTCCATTAAAAGGTGAAACAATTGTGGAAATTATCTTTACAGGTTTTGCGAGGTTTTATATTCTATTGTTTTCTTGACTAACGATTTCACAATTTCTTCTTTGTTATCAGTATTAGTGAATTTTCTTTAAAAAATTCACTAATGAGGAGATCCCGACTTTTGAATTTTGAAAAAATTTCTTCAAATAGCGCTAATTAGGCCCCCTAGAACACATATCCGGGGTCAGTTTCAATTTATATATATATATATATATATATATATATATATATATATATATATATATATATATATATATATATATATATATATGTATCACACCGATAACTCAAAAAATAATGGGCCGATTTTGATTAAATTTGGTGAATAAACTCCTTTTGCAAATGGCTTGGATAAGTTCGTTAGCCAGGAAAATCTGCCCAGGTTTTCCCGACAAATTTTGTGTTTTCCTTCGAAAAAAAATATATCTTCGGAATTAACAAAGTAAGGGCAACCAAATTTGGTACGCCGGTTTATATCCTTATTGGTAAGTTACCTACCAATACCTATATAGGTCAAAAGAGAAAAAAGTTATAGGCATTTAAAGAAAAATAAATCGGTGTTTTCCTCACAACGTCAAGTTGCGATTTAAAACGTCAAAATCGGCAACATTTAGGCAAATAACTTGAATCTAATACGGGCTATGGAAATCAAATGTCTCAAGGAGGATGTTTTACAAACCCTGAAGTCTTAGTTTCAACCGCCATTGTCCTTCATTTTACTAAAATGTTTCCAGAAAATTCATTTCAAATAGACCCTTTCTCTGATGCTTGGCAGTAGCCTTAGCTTTAGAGTTTATCGTTTAATGGTATATAATTTTTGTCGAATTTTCGTAAAAAATCAATAAAGCTCAATATATCCGTTATTATACAAGATATGAAGAAAATTTGTATATATTAATTATAGGGTGTCTTGAGCTACATCTTAAAAAAATATTTCTACAATCACAGGATGGCCCATAAGTCGTTGGTGATACAAATTTTCTTTATTTTTAATCAAACACGCCTTATGTTATTGCATTTTTGAATTTTTCAGCGATGCATGTTTGTAAGAAATGAAATTCGGGACGCAGCAAGTGCGTTATGGTAGCGAATTTTCATTAAATGCTTCAAATTTGAATAGCTCAATTTGCTATTAACCTATAAGGTTGACCAAGAAACGAGTTTTTCCGGGAACACTTTAAGTTTACTTTTGGAAATTTTTGTACATTTTCACACAATAAAGTTATTTTTATGAAAC
This sequence comes from Tillus elongatus, assembly GCA_964006375.1. Lineage (NCBI taxonomy): Eukaryota > Metazoa > Arthropoda > Insecta > Coleoptera > Cleridae > Tillus > Tillus elongatus. Next base: position 161,010,025 of record OZ023265.1, read on the forward strand.
ATGGCACATTGTTTTTACTATATAGGTTATACTGGTAACCAAAATTGATGCCTGCTTTCTTAAAAAGGAAACACACATATTTGCAATTAAAAACATTTTTATGAAAATTCACTACCATAACGTACTTGCTGCGTCCAGAGTTTTTCTATTGTTTTCTTGACTAACAATTTCACAATTTCTTGTTTGTTATCACTATTAAAAAGTCTGGACGTAGCAAGTGCGTTATGGTAGCGACTGTTCGTAAAAAAATATTTTTAATGGCAAATATGTTTTTTTCCTAATGAAAGACATAAAATTTGACTAACAGAAAACAGAATAATCTTTATAGTAAAAACAATGTACTTCATCAAAATAATTTTATTGCTTGAAAAACTACAAAAATTTTCCGAAAATAAACTTAAAATTTTCCCGAAAAAAACTGGTGCGGTTTTCCTATCCAAGCAATTTACACACCGGCCAAGAAAGATATAAAATTGTTCACAAAAAGCATTTTCACGAAAATTTTAAAAAATGTTTGCATCAAAATTTGCAATTTCTTTCACGAAAATTCGCCATTTTTTTGTACTAAAATTGACTTTTTGACAAAAATACTAAAAAAAATTTTGCATCAAACTTTTTAATTTCTTTTACTAAAATTCGCCTTTCTTCACAAAAATTGGCTCAGTGATGTTACAGGAAAATTTTATAAAAATATTTTTACGAAAATTTGCTAAAAAAGTTTTTTTACACGAAAATTTTAACAAATCTTAATCAAATTTTATTCACGAAAATTTAAAAACATTTTTTTTACGTTTATACGCAAACATTTTTGTAAATAACTTGTTAAACATTAACTGTTAAGTAATTACTAAAATTTCACAAAAATCTGACAAAACATGATTTCTAAGAAAAGAAAAAGAATTCTGAGAAAGCTGACTAAATATTTTTTAGACGAAAATTTGTTGATAAAATATTTAAAATTTACATTATATAATCAGTAATTAAAATTGAAAAAAACTGAAACACGAAAATTTGTTGATAAAATACTTAAAATTTACATTATATAATGAGTAGTTAAAATTGAAAAAAAAAACTCTGGACGCAGCAAGTGCGTTATGGTAGTGAATTTTTATTCAATGTTTCAAATTTGAATAACTCAGTTTTCTATAAACTTAGAAAGATTGATTTTGGTATGTAGTAAGGTCTTTCCTAGGGAAAGATATCCACCAAATTTCATTAAGATAACTTTGTAATTTTTGGAGAAAAAAATTTTTTCGAAAGAAAATTTAAAATTTGAATAACTCAATTTTCTATAAACTTAGAAAGTTGAATTTTGGTACGTAGTAAGGTCTCTCCCAAGGCAACGTATACAGTAAATTTCATTAAAACAGCTTTGTTATTTTCGGAGAAAAAAATTTTTTTTGAAAGAAAATTCAAAATTTTTCCGGAAAACCCCGTCCGATTTTCCTGGCTAACGAACTCATCCAAGCCATTAATAAAAGAAAGGCACTTGCCGAGTTTCCTTGAAATCGCATAATTATTTTTTGAGTTATCAGACGGATACATATATATATATATATATATATATATATATATATATATATATATATATATATATATATATATATATATATATATATATATATATATATATATATATATATATATATATATATATATATATAAACAAACATATAAAAATTGAAACTGACCCCGGATATGGGTTCTAGGGGTCCTAGTTCGCGTTCATTTGAAAAAAATTTTGCAAAGTCTCACCATCGATTCCTCTCTATTAGTGAATTTTTTAAATAAAAATTCACCAAAAACCGAAAATGTAAAAAGTTATTAACTTTTCACGGAAATTTTAACCAGTGGAAGTAAAAAGAAATATAAGCAAAAAATACTCACATTTTCATGTCGCAAGCTATCAGAAATATGAAGGTTATAGTCTGTCACTTAACTTTCATTTGACATTATGATAACAATTTAACTTACAATTCATTGATTGTTGTTGCCCTTACTTGGTGAAACTTGTCCATACTACATACAGACTTGGAGACTACTTCTCTGGCTTCGCTGTTGGGTTTCGTTTCTGTATGTGAAGGACGTAGTCAGCGCGTAAGCTAACTGGAGCAAGCGGCCCTATATGTTCTAAGATGCTCTTCAACGTTGCTGTGACTAGCTTCGCTGCTTGAGGATGCTGCCAAGCAGCGAAACGGGACAGTCAAGAAGGAGTGTTGACGAAAATAAGGCCGACAGCTATCTTTCAGCTAAATACCAAACATAAGTCTAACGATTATCTTCTGTACCACAAATCGCCGCTCAATTTCAGCAGCACAACTCCAAGCAACAGCGTTGTAAGAGTGTGCGGAATAGACAAGTCCATAATACACAGACATCAACACATGCTTGTCCAGCACATCCTTTAATTATCTACCAAATGCAAAAAATGGGGAATTGAGCGTGCCACAAACCTAGCCTCCTTAAAAGTTCCATGGAAGTTCACTCTGTATAACAGAATCCAAGTAAGTCACAGACTCGGAAAAGCGGAGAACCATGGCGTCAATTGAAATGACAAAACCATCCGAAAGAACCTTCCTTCTAGCAAAGTGGACAATAACCGTTTTGTTCATGTTAATCAGAAGGAGACTTTCACGACACCACTCTCTAAAATCAGTAACAATTTTATTAGTTGCCTCAAGAAGCCTACCAGTGGTAATCGCCGAGACCACCAATGTAACATCGTCGGCGTACATTGTCACGTCGCAATCTGCTAAATGGGACCGAAGGTTATTAACCTACGACAAAAACATTAACGGCCCCAGGACTAATCCCTGCGGAACTCCACCCTCAGAGGGTATTCAGATGGCAAAATGTTACCGATCTTTACCTTCATGAGTCTGCGTGATAAGTAGGACTTACGCCATTCCAAAACTTGACCCCTAACACCCATTGTTTCAAGTTTCCTTAACAGAAAATTGGTGCTAATGGTACATAAGGCACGACTCAGATGGAAAAACATCCCTATTACCCACTTACCGCTAACAAGGTGCCGGTTGATATTCTGCAGGAGCTGATACACAGCTGTCTGTGTTCCCATCTTATATGCCGCTCCTGTGCTTCCATCCACAATGTAGGACACCCCGCCAGCACTGACAGTGCTACGTTAGAAGTTATTCTATAGGCCTTCCTAGAATCCCTTCCTTGTTCACCTCAGATTTCGACGCCATACAAAAGAGCTGGCTTTACTGCTGCCTCATATATGACCCTAAGTACCTTTGGATCCATCCCCCACGTCTTTCCAGCTACCGCTCGTACCCTATGCGCCGCCCCTGCTATCTTGACCGCTACGTATCTGGTATGCTCCACCCAGAGTAGACCTGAGTCGAGCATCACTCCCAGATATTTCATTTTGGCTTCCGGCCTTATGGTTACGTCTGCCATTTAGTTGACCAGGTGTCTTTGTGTCCGCGCTTTGGTACCTTTCCTCGCACCACTGTAGAGAGCCTGTGTCTTTTCGGGGGTATATTTCAGTTTGTGAGTCGATGCCCACTTCTGGCATGCCTCCCAGATACGCTGCCAAGCTGCCTCGAGTTTCCTTCTTGACGGCGCCGTTATAGTAATAAGCTAGTCGTTCGCAAAAGCCTGGACCTCGATTTTTGCTTCGGCCTCTTACTCCATTATAAGTAGCTACAGGATCGGGTCCAAACATGATCTTTGTGGACCCATGCTGGTGTTTCTCGTTACCCCTTCAGAAGTGACGCTTCTGTCCCCCAAGAAATTGGCCACCGCTTTGGCCAGGTTTCCGGGGCAGCCAGATTCTGCCAGTAGTTTGCTGATCATGGGATACCAGGCCGAGTTAAAGGCATTTTTAAGTCAAACGCTACCAGTAGGACATGCTGCCCAGCCTCGTCCGCCTTTTTTATTCCGTTCACTGTCTTAGCCAGCGCATCCACTGTTTTGCATCTCTTACAGAAGCCGTACTGTCTGTCAAACAGCTTTCCGTTTCTTTCCAAGTAGTATGCCAGTCTTGTGCCTGCTTCCACATCCTCGGAAAGATTCCCTCACTCGAGCAGGCATTTAACACTTCTAAAAGTTCTTCCCCTGCCACATCCAGTAAATTCTGCGCTGACGGAAACCCGTCGATGCCTGGGGCTTTCCGTTTAAATCTTAATCTGACCGTTTCCTCCAGTTCTTGTTTTGAGAAATCGAGGTCCATGCTTTCGCTCCAGTTTACGGTTTCCGCACACTTTACTCTATTTTCTTCGGAAACGGAAGAAATGTACTCAGTCTTTGCAGCGAGCTGTAGTTCTTCGCTGTAGTACCGACCATCGATTTCCAATGTAGGACTTGTCACTTTATTAGTGCGATTTAGGGTAGAATTGACCACACGCCAGATTTTTTTACTCGAATTATTATTTCCGAAGACGTATAATCCCCAAATATTCAAGAAGCTAGTAAAGATTTAACACCCATGTGCCACAAGAATCAAGTTCATAATGTCTTAGACTTGAGAGTTGAAATATTTCATTTAAAAAAAATATGAAAATTTCGGTATGAAATAAAAAACTTATTTTATCTGGAATCTAAAAATTTCCGCTCTTGCTGGGTCATCTTTATAATTATTTAGTTCGCCAATGCAATCAGTCGATTAAAATAAAACATTTCAGGACGCAGCAAGTGCGCTATAGTAGTGAATTTTCATAAGAATTGTACACTACTATTATACGGCATATTGCTAAAATTAATACTTTAAACTTACACAGACCTTGAAGATCAATTTTAGAGCTCCTAGTACACGCACATTTGAAGAATTCATTCGAAAGTGTTACCATCGATATTATCAAAAACATCTTGTGTTCTAACTCCTTTTGAGAAAAATGCCCAAAACTCAATTTTCTATAAAGCTAAAAAATTAAATTTTACTATATCTATAGATAGTGTAAGTCTCTTTAAAAGAAACTTGTATTACAAATTTCCCTAAAGTTACAAAAGATTTCCAGAAGGAAACTTAATTCATATTTAGAAAAGTAAAGTATCTGTCAAATCATAAACGTAGCAGTTATTTTCCTCATTAATCGCCAGAATGATTTCGTTTTAGTCAACTTAATCAAACCCGTTTTTTCAATATCAACAATAACAAAATGTCTGCTGAAAATTATAATTTCAGACTCAAAGGTGACAAAGTTATTCAGGCTTTTTAAAAAAAAAGAGATCTTGTTCAAAACGTATGAAATCTGTGCGCTATTGTTTCTCCAAATGTCAAAATAAAACAAATAAAAAACCATACATTTATCGACCTGGAATCGATGAGACGACCTTCTGCGTAGAAGACCAGCACGCTACGACTGAGTTATCTAACGATACGTTAACTAACGTTGTGTTTACGTGATACTTGACACCGGCTTGATGCCCAGGATATATTATATTAAAAGTATACGTAACAATTAATTACCGAATTACTAGAATTGCCATTAAAACACATTCAGCGTCTGTTTAGGTCTTATGTTTAAGTTTAAAGATAAAAGGAACTATCTGGGTCCCTAGGCGATTCGTGTCCCCGTGTATTCCCGACTGAGATGAAAAAAAATTAAAAAAAATAATTAAAAAAAAAACTGAAAAAAAGGAAAAAAAGACCAATTAGAAGAAAAAAACTGGAGAAAAAAGGGAAAAAAGACCAATTAGAAAAAAAGGAAAAAAAGGAAAAAAAGGAAAAAAAAAGAAAAAAAGAAAAAAAAGAATGAATATGTTAAATGGTAAGAATATTGTTGTACTCAGCCTAGTTAATTATATTAAAAATAAGGGTAGTAATAATAAAAACTACATAATGGTTGGAGCCACGATGGACCATTGTATAGAAAAATACGGACCTAACGCTCGAAAAATAAATCGGACAATGGGCTAATGGATAATTATCCGCAGCCAAAAAAAGCGCGAACAACAACAACAACAACAAATGGAACTATTTTAAAATCATTTTTATAGAGACTTGACTTGATTTTGTTTACATTTCTACTATATTATGCTACACTTTCAGTCTAAAACTACATCATAATATAGCTAGGCTGTGTTAAAACTGTATTTGGGGCCGTTCATCAAGCTACAAATATAGTGTATATTAAAAATTGATTGAATCCCCCAGTTAAATTTTTAATTTCGTGTCGTCTGTCCTTTGTGATATTTGTGGCCGAGATTTCACGATTGCTGGTTCGGGTACTATGTTTTATGCCAGTTGTTTATTTTGTTTGGTTACCGTTAACCACTAACTCAGTGAAGATTGAAACCTGTGATGAGCACTGATAAGCACACTTGGAGAACCCAAATCACCATTTAAAAGAAGCTGACGATCGTTTCACTAACCAAGTTAACGTCATCAGAGGATGAATAATTCTAGAATTCAGTTTTTTAAACGTGTTACGGTGATTTGGCTTCTCCAAGAATGCTTATTTAACCACTAAGTCGTTTTAACGGATGTCTTTCAGATTTTATTTTTAATTTGGAAACAGCTCTAAATAGTGTGTACCAAATTACTTAAAATTTACAAAATAGGTTTATTTGCACCATTTCTAGCCACATGTAAGGGCTCATTCCAGTTACTCTGATAGTTACAAAAATATAGGGTTTTCAAAAAATATTTTTGTATGTTTTTGGGGGGGAAAATGTCCGTTTTGGCTGACATACAAACTCGTCCGCGGTCTTAATACAATGAAGATATGTGCCAAGTTTCGTTCAAATCAGGTGAATGATTTTGAGTTATCGCTCGGATATATACATACATACATATATATATATATATATATATATATATATATATATATATATATATATATATATATATATATATATATATATATATAAACATACAAAAATTTTAACGGTCCTTGGTATTGGGTTCTAGGGACCCAAATTCGTGCTCATCTAAAGACATTTTTTCAAAAGCTTTTCATCATGACCTCTTTATTAGCGAATATTTCATAATGAAAATTTGCTAAAAGTAAGCATATGTGAATGCTGAATCCTATAATTCCTCATTTATAATGAACATTGCTCTGAATACTACATCATTTGAAAAATAAGTAGTAAAATCTAACGATGGGAGCCACACCGAAGCGGATGCAATTGAATCAGTATTATCACGACACAATTTTTCCATCCTGCTCAAAGCAGATATCAATCTCACATGGTTATTTCTTTATAATAAGTTGAGACGTACGTTCATTAAGTATTTACATTATTTTTAGCAATTATTATCTAGCGTTTTATAGACCCGCATTGCATTCATTATTATAATCAGCTGAGTGAGATAGTGAAGAAGACTATCAAATGTTTAACTACAAATGAGAGACGCACTTAACAGTTAATCACTTTTATGACCATCATTCTCTATTCTGTTCTTCGTTTAGCATAGAAACAGCACACAAAACAAGCAAAACGACCCCTTACGACTTGCACCAACTGTTAACCATCTTAGCACTTGTCTTTATCTGATATTAATTTGGTCATAAAATCAAGAACCATTAACATATGGTTATAAGATCCTTCTACAAACATAAAATCTCTTTGATCATTGGAATATGTTTGAATATTGTCGTCTCGTAACTGGTGATATTTTTATTTTGATGTAATAACAACAGCTGTGCTTTGGCTTTTGTGGTAATATCTGTTTCGTCTGGTAACTGCTATTATAAAATATATGAAGGCATTGATTATTATTAAGGTGATAATTTTCTGTTTTATATTAGTTTTTGTGACGCTATGGTGACACAGATAGCACAGTACATGGATGTCCAGAATAGGTACAGAACATGTACAACAAATCCATGAACAATAAAAGGATGTCCACTCGATGTCTGTTTGTGTATATTTCTGATTGATACCGGTTGTTCCGTCGTTATTTTCGACACCTTTTTTTTCCACACGTACGTGCCGACTATGGACACCAAAATACAGTTGGTTAGCCTGGGCACGTCAAGCAATGATGGTCAACCCGAAGATGTCACCCTGGAGATTCACGTTTTCGAACGCCGGTCTGATTGGCTAGAGAGGCCGCCTACCCCTTCTCGACCCCTACAGCCGAGAAGACTTCAGAATCAAGAACTCTATAAAAACCCCATTTCATCGATGATCGTTCTATAGTTCACACTCATCAGTTCGAGTCCTTCGTTGTCCCCTGGACATTGGGCGCACACAGGCCTGTAGCAACCACGTGACCTTCTGAAAAGTGTTGGAAACCGCGTGGAGCATATGGCGAGGCGGCGCCTCGTTCCCATTTAAGTGCTACAAACTGCCTGTACCAGAGAATGAGGCTGCTCCTTGTTTCTCCATCTGTGCAACAAGTCATTTTCTCTGTGAAGAAGGGAGTTTCCCGAAGCACATCGAGCTACCCATCAACGACGTCTCAGGCAAGAAAGGTATTTTGTTTGTATTACACCGCTTCTGTTGTCTATTGTCTGTGTAACTTTGCCCATTGTGCAATAAATTCATTTAATTAACCCGCACTAATGTTTTCTTTAACATCTAACCCCTGCTGTACATGCAACCGTTCAATTACACGTAATCAATTAGAGCTATCGAAGAACGTACCGAACCAACCGTTCCACCGGTTATGGACGTCAGTGGATTTTCATTTTTTGACGTTCCAAAATAATACCGCTTAAGAACCTACCATAAATGGTTACGATCGACTTTTTAAGCTGTCGTAGCATTTTAATTGCTCTACCAACCATCTAAAGAATTTTCAGTGGCTGTTGCATTTTTCTAACAAATAAATAGCGAATAAGCTATTGTAGTAATTTTTTTTAATGAAAAGTGGCTATTTTAGTAATACACTTCTGACCCTATACTAATTCTTTTTAAGGGAAATATTATTTCACGACCGCTAAAATATTTGACTGTTGGAATATTTCATACAAAGAATGCTGTTTGAAATAAATATATTTTTGTTCCTAGTAATAAGAATAGCGAACGACGCAAACAAATTTTCTTAAGTCGAATATTAATACAATAGGTTATTCATTGGGAAATATCTAAATATTAGACGCAGTTTGTTTGTCAACGGTCTCACATTTTTTTATGTAGTTGAGACATTAAACTAAATATTTTACCCCTAATATACCAGTTTCTAGGAAGAGGAAGCCGTTGCAAGTTTCAAACGGCGCTGGTACTTTTCCGATGAGCAGTACATATAGTGCGCGTCTCTTGTGGGGCTTTAGGCAATCACACGCGAGTATTTCCCTTGGTAGAATTTTCAGTTGGGAATAGATTCTCGAACAGCCACGAGTGATCACTCTCAAGGTGCGAATACTGTCGAGAAAGGTTTTTCGTTTCCTTCAGTTGACATGGTCCGCTGCTTGTATTGTATAGGACTTATGTGAGACCGATGGTCAAGTTTGGATCGGCTGTTTGATGTTCGATACTTGCTCGGGACAGAGTTTAAATTGAAACTGTGCAACGCTCCGTTACTATAATTCCCTATGGGACTCACAGACCATCCTATGAAGAAAGATTGAGGATCTTCGATTTCCCTACAATCACTTCGCGATTGGGGCGTGATGACTTAATGACAACTTATAAAATCATACATGAAACATTTTCTGTTGACTGGAGTGAAATATATGTGATGAGTACTAATGACCGTATACGTGGACATAATTTTAAGCTTGCTCACCAAGTATACCAGACAGTGCAAAGACAACATTTTTTGAGCAATTGTGTTTTTAATAATTGGAACTCACTGCTCAGGGTGCTGTATATGCTACTACAATAAACCATTTTAAAAATAAATTAGATAACTATGACTTGACACACATTTAGTTTTAAAGAACTATTTACTTCTTTTTCCTTTAACTTGATGCTTTGTTTGAATATTCTCTTTTAGTGAATGTTCTTAATGAAATTTCACTGAAGTATAAGGTATCGATGGTAAGATTTTTGAAAAATGTCTTCAAATGAGCGCGAAATAGGGGCCCTTGAATCCAAATCCAAGGTTAGTTGAAAAGTTTATATACATATACATATACATATACATATATATATATATATATATATATATATATATATATATATATATATATATATATATATATATATATATATGTGTGTGTGTGTGTGTGTGTGTGTGTGTGTGTGTGTGTGTGTGTGTGTGTGTGTATGTATGTATGTATGTATCCAACCGATAACTAAAAAAATACTTTAGCAATCGAAACCAAATTTGGAAATTCTGCTCGTTTTGTTAATAGCTTGGATAAGTTCGTTTGGCTGTTTTGACACTCACATACTTTCAAAAAAAAATATGCGAAAATCTGTTTAAAAACGCAATATCTTTTAAATGACTAGAAGTATGAAACTAAAACTTTACGCGCACGTAGATATCGTATCAGTTGTCCTCTCTACCAAATTTAAACTTAATCGGTTTAGTAAATTCTGAGTTAAAACCAAATTTAAAAAAATTAATTTACGATATAACCTGAAATTACCTCTGAATGGGTGCCTATAGTGTTAGACAAGGTCAGGCAAATATATCAGGGTTACGCTGCTGTTGCAAACAATACTCCAAATTATACTTCAAACGAACATACTACATAATATGTTACAATAAACAATCAGCAGGGTTGCCATTTGCCAAAACTATCATCTGAATTTGAATATATCAGAAAAATATATAGTAATAAATAAAAATTTTAATGAAAGTGATTCAATTTGTTTAAAGGCAATCTAGAACTACGTTTGATTATGTATAAATATTAAGCTTCCCATTCTTCAAGGTATATCAAACCCATCGCCCTTTCATAGTTAAATCTGACAACGCCAGTTAGCTATTTGTCATTGTCATTTCTTATTTTGCAAACTGTCAGTGGGAGGAGTTGAATTCGAGGTTATCTTTTTCTTCGTCTTTGTTTACATACGTCATAAACAAATAATAAGACTCAGCTAATACCTTAGAATCTGAGAATAATGTACGTGTTGTTTACTTTTAGTGAATTTTCATTATTACTTACTCTTCACGTCATATATAGAAAATTTGAGTACAATGAAACTACATAATATCATGCAGTAGTTTAATCTATACCTATAAACATATGTTAAGTGTAAATTATTAAAATTTTAATTGCAAATTTTTTTATTGTTTGTATTTATTTATTTCATTTTCAAAGAGTATGGATAGAGCAATAATAAATAAATGTTGAAAAGGGTTTAGGTGCAGCAAGTGGGTTATGGTAGCGAATTTTCGTAAAAATATTCCAAATGGTGATAATTCATTTTCTCATTAAACTAGAATCTTCAATTTTGATATATACTAAAACCTATATAAAAGCAGCGTGGGTACTAAATTAAAAAAATAACACAATAATCTTCTCAGGCAACAATAAATTTGTTTTAGAAAACCATTTTTGTTATTTTTTTTTTTGCAGAAACTGTTTCGATTGAGTGGACTAAAAACTAAGTGTTGAAAAAGGTCTGGGTGCAGCAAACACATTATGGTAGAGAGTTTCTGTAAGAATATTTGAAATCCGATAACTCAATTTCAATCTTGAACCATAGTAACACCTATGTAAACGCAGCCGGGGTACCAAATTAATTAAGTTGGTTTCAAAAACCAATTTTTGTTGTTTTGTTTGCAAAAAGTAGTTCGATTGGGTTGACTAAAACAAAACCATCGAAGCAATTAAAAGGAAAAATACCTACCATATTATGATTTGGCAGGTACCTTCTCTTTGTAAATAATTAATATTTTTCTAGAAAACTTTTGTGACTAATAAAATTTGTAACACCATTTTTTTAAAGAGACTTGCAGTACTTACATATATCTCTACCAAAGTATAATTTTCTAGCTCCATATAAAATTGAAACTTATTCGAATAATCGCTAACTGGGACCTCTAAAACCGGTCTCCCAGGTCCTTTTAAATTTAAAGAATTAGTTTCAATAATATATCTTACTAATACTGTACAATTCTTATAAAAATTCACTACTATAATGCACTTGCTGCATTCCGAACATTTTTAGTGAATTTTTATTAAAAAAATTCACTAATAGAGAGGTATCGATGGTGAGACTGCAAAAGTTTTTTCAAACGAGCGCGATTTTGGACCCCTAGAACCCATATCCGGGGTCAGTTTATATATATATATATATATATATATATATATATATATATATATATATATATATATATATATATATATATATATATATATATATATATATATATATATATATATGTACGGTTAACTCAAAAAATAATTAACCGATTTCGATGAAACTCTGCAAGTGCCTTTCTTTTATTAATGGCTTGGATGAGCTCGTTATCCAGGAAAATCTGACTAGCTTTTCCGGGAAAATTTTGAGTTTTCTTTCGAAAAAAATTGTTTTCTCTGAAAATTACAAAGCTGTTTTAATGAAATTTGGTGGATATATTGCCTTGAAAAAGGCCTTACTACGTACCAAAATTTAACTTTCTAAATTTATAGAAAATTGAGGTTTTCTAATTTTCAATTTGCTTTCGAAACAAATTTTTTTCTCCGAAAATTACAAAGTTATTATAATTAAATTTGGTGGATATCTTTCCCTAGGAAAGACCTTATTACATATTAAAACTTAACTTTATAAGTTTATAAAAAATTGAGTTATCCAAGTTTGAAGCATTTAATAAAAATTCACTACCATAACGCACTTGCTGCGTCGCGAACTTTTTAGTCATAGGGCAGCAGACATACACTGTTTGTTTATTTGTACTATGAGCTGTTGCAGTTAAGTTCTTATTTTTATGTAGAGAAATGTTACTTTTATTATGTTTGCGTATGACCAAAAAGGCTTCCAGCCTCAGCTCTTCTCTTTTTGAATAAATAAAAAATAAATAAATCATTTGTATTAAGCATGAAACGGTTTCACCAAGTAAGGGAGGCAACAATTGATAATAAATGTTGGATGCCAACTGATGTTAAGATTTGACGTTAACCTACATATTCTTATTCTCAAACAAATTATTTTCATTTTATTGTTCTGATAAAGGAATTGTTTTCTCGGAAAAAGTTGTAAAAGCTTTTCAGGATACAAATAAAACAATCAATTCAGAAAATAATAAAAAAACAGTTTAATTTAATAGTTGGTACTTAATCTTGTAAAACACGTCGTATAAAGGTAATAAAGATATATTCAAACATTTAAAAAAATGTATTTAATGTAGTTTATATGATCTATTGTTTCCTGAGGTCCATACTATAATAAACTATAAGTGTTGAAATTACACAAGGAATAACAATAGGATGTGATATACTGGAGCTCAAATGCAAATTAACATCATAATATATGTATGTTCTGTTCGTGAGCCCTCCCTTTTTACTGGATGGCCCTTGTGTCCTTTGTGGTCTCTGCCCATTTTTGCTTGTCCTTGCTTCCAACCTCCATACTCAACCCCAGTGTGTGTAAATACCTGGGTGGTTGTACTTCTTATGGTTCTTACTTTACCCATCAACTGTTTCGTGGTTTCTTCCTTGGAAGCATTGGTCAAACCATTAACTTTTACCTTTGATGTGGTCGCTGTTTCTTCCCCCCTTGGTTCACTCATCCAACATTTGGGAATTTTCAGCTTGGCAATAATCTGAGATTTGTTGCTGGACCATTTTCTATAAAATTCTTTCTTTCTTATCTTCATTTCTATTGGGATTTTCTCTATTTGTACTACTGCTTGTTTTACTTCTTGTACCTCTTTACTTGAGTTTAAACTAATTATTTCTGGCTCGTTTTTGGCTTTTTCTACTTCTGGTATTTCTTTACTTAAATTTAAATTAAATATTTCTTGCTCGTCTGTGGCTTCTTTTACTTCTGATATTTCTTTACTTAAATTTAAATTAATTCTTTCTTGCTCGTTTTTTGACGCTGTTTTTACGTAGAGTTCCTCAACTGTTGAATCTATTGCCTTCTGGACTCGTTCTTGGAATGCTGTCCCTTCCTTGAACTTGCCTGTGAAGATTGGTAATTTGACTGCTGGAAACTGTGAATAGCGGTCTGTTTGTTTGTCAATTTCTCTTTTCAGCTTGACCATGGCGTTATTATACCATTGGCTTAGCGTCAAATGAGCTTCATCCAGACTTTCTGATTCTGTTAATATTTTTATATCCATTATGTTATCATCAATTCTATCCCATTGCCTATCTAAGTTTCCTATCATGATTTTATACTTGATAAGTATATCGTCATCGTCCATTTTTTCTGCTTCTTCTTATTTTTGGATAAATCTGTTTACCCGTAATTTTAGTTCTCTCGAACGTCTTGTGATTTTTATTTTTAGTTCCTCCATTGCTTCCTTAATTTTAATTGATTTAAAGATATTTGTGGTTTTGTTACCTAGTCTGATGCTTAGTTCTTCTTTGATTTTGATTATTGGTGCCTTTGACCCTGTATATTTGCTATATATTGGAACTGACCTTCTTTTGGTGCTGCCCTGGACTCTTCTGTCCTGTATTTTTGCTTTATTGGAACTGACCTTTTTTTGGTGCTGCCCTGGACTCTTCTGTCCTGTATATTTGCTTTATTGGAACTGACCTTCTTTTGGTGCTGCCCTGGACTCTTCTGTCCTGTATATTTGCTTTATTGGAACTGACCTTCTTTTGGTGCTGCCCTGGACTCTTCTGTCCTGTATATTTGCTTTATTGGAACTGACCTTCTTTTGGTGCTGTCTTGATTATTTTTTACTAAAATAAAAGGGTATTTGGAGACTTGGGTTAAAGGATGTTTGATAAGGTTTTTAATGAGCACTGTATTTTCACTGGCACTGGTTACTTTTTCGTCGAAGGGCTATGTTCTTCAACTACTCTTGGCTTCGAAGGACCATGTTTAGGGAGCGGAGGATAATTTGAGGAATAAACTTTTCGAACTAAGCGTATTTGAACATTGGTAACGGTTTAATTTTAACTTTTAATAAACTCACAAAAACTCAACAATAACATTATTATTAACAACTGAATGAATTTAACGTAGACTGTTTACATCGTGAATCTTAATTGAACAGTGTTGTTATGTTTACATAATAATTAAATCACAAGTATCGCGTCGTTACATCTTAAGCAATCTGAATTAACTGTCTACATCGTAAGAACTTATTTAACTAATCTCATTTTGATATTCACCTTTTCTTGTTTACCAACAACACTTCTTATAGTGTTTAGTTTACGTCCTTGCTGACTTCAGCATTCCTGCATACCTTGTACCTTGCGAATTTACTTTGTTTATTGTTTACATATTAAATGTGATATTTTCAATGTCAATCGATAGAATTCTGACCTCTAATTATTTGCAATATTTACATTCCTTCGTGCAAAGAAGTAAACTGAATTAATTTTACTTATTATTTTAGTGTTTTTAACAATTATGTTTTTACGCCTATTACGGCCTTTCCTGTTCTCTGAACACGTGTGTAATATATATATATATATATATATATATATATATATATATATATATATATATATATATTACATTGGAATTTCACTCTATAAGTCGGACTCTCTTTAATTCGAACAAAAGAAGCATCCCCGATCTTAAATTAGGTATAAAAATATTCTCTGGGTCAACGATGTCCTCAAACGTCACCGTCTTCTTGTAACTGTAAACAACTTATTACCGAACGCAGCGTCGGGAGCGATAGACTACTCGAACTTACCAGGGTATTGTGTGAATCGTTAATTTCTGCAACAAAACACCTACTTTTGTACTTTCATTACATATACAAACTAGGTATGTATTATATTTACCTCTCTTTAAACTTGAACACTGTCTAACTTAAGCAATTCGAGTGGGCAGACGTATTATATTTATCTCTCTTTAAACTTGAACACTGTCTAATTCAAACAGTTCGAGTGGGCAGATGGGAATTAGACTTAGAGAGAGTTGATTATACATGTCTATATATATATATATATATATATATATATATATATATATATATATATATATATATATATATATATATATATATATATATATATATATATATATATATACTTTCGTAAGCATCTAACTGTCGCGATTACCTGACATTTTATATTACCATGATATTTTCTTTATCTACAGATGATTATTATCCCAAATATGTTGAGCAATACGTGATTTATCAATAGTGCCATATCTGAGTTGTGCTAAATGTTCTCTAGTTCTTTTAGTTTGCCCAACATATGTACGTTAAGAATCCTTACAACATATTTCATAGATTCCCGACATTTGGGTTACCTAGCAAATTTTTAATGTATTCTTTGTAGAAAATGTTAGTTGTAAATTGGATTTCTTAAAAATGCCATTAAAAGCACTCGTGGTTGGCGGTTCAAATGGTAAACAGACAACGGTTTTGTCTGTTTACTCTTTTGGGAATGTTGTAGATTCCGTCAACATTTTCTTTGTTTTATGTTTATTGACTAATTCTTCCATTAAGCAGACACAGTAACCATCATACTCAGCTAGATTCTTAATATATTTGAGTTCTCTGTTGTATCTTTATTTATGGAAAACAGTATCAATCTATGAACCAGAAACTTCAATTGCAAAACAATGAAAAGTATGATGTGTCGTTTCGTAAGCTTACCCATAAAATGAATGATTAAAAGTCTGGACGCAGCAAGAGCGTTATGGTAGTGAATTTTCATAGAAATGATCTGGCACCAAATATTTTTTATAACTTGTTCTTTAACATAGAAATATAAATTTTGGTATATAGGTTCTTTTTAATATGGTAAACTTACGTACCAAATTTGGTTACCATAGCTTTTCTATTTTTTCAGATAAAATTTTGTTCTAAAAGAAAACCCAAAATTTTCCCCAAAAACCTGGTTAGATTTTCCTGGATAACGAACCTATCCAAGCCACTTACAAAAGGAAGGTACGTGCCAAATTTGATCAAAATCGGACAATTATTTTTTTTAATTATCGGTGTTACATGCAGATATATATATATATATATATATATATATATATATATATATATATATATATATATATATATATATATATATATATACCAATGGGATCTCCACTATCAAGCATCATGGCATAAATATACATACAACAGTTAGAAGATAAAATCAACACCATCATAAAAGACACAGACCCAAACATCAAATGGATAAGATACGTCGATCAAAAAACCAACATAGACAATATCCCCGAAAAAATAAACCAAATTAACAAAAACATAAAATTTACAATAGAAAAAGAATCAAACAACACCATAAACTTCCTAAATTTAACACTAATCAGAAAAGAAAACCAGATTGAATACAAAATATACAGAAAACCTACACAAACAGACATCACTATACCTAAACACTCACTACACCCACATACACACACAAAATGGCCGCATACAGATACTTAATAAACAGAATGCTAAATGTACCACTCCATAACGACGAAGGAGAAAAGGAGTACAACATCATAATACAAATAGCAGAAAAAAATGGGTACAACAAGAAAACAATAGAAAAGCTAGTAAAACAAATCAAAAACAAACAAATCAAAAACAAACAAATCAACAAAACCGAAAACAAAACACCAGAAACAAACACAAAATACACGACATTCACTTATAACCACCACATCAAAAAAATAACACAAACACTCAAACAATATGACTTAAAAATGGACTACAAAACCAATAACAAAATAATGAACAAAATAAATAAAAAACAAGAACACAACCCACATTAATTAAACGGAATATATCAAATAGAATGTAACACATACAATAAAAAATATATAGGAATTACAAAAAAATCAATAGAAACAAGATTCAAGGAACATATAACAGCATTAGATAAAATCCACATGCCTAGCTACAAATCAAACGTAGCTACACACATTCACAACACAAAACACCAAAAACCAGACATTGCCCAATTACAACTAATGAAACATGTTAAAGACCACAAAAAAATGGAAATCTGGGAACAATACTACATTCAACAAACAAACAATAAGAAACAATTAATGCCAGAACAAATCCAAGTACAAACATTTAAACAAAACTTAATAAAGGCCATACAAATAGACAAATTATCAAACCACAGTGATCAAGACAGGAGACCGATACACACGACACAGTCCTTAGGCACAACCAATCAGAAAACAGTAAACCGACCAATAGAAACTCACGGCGCAAGCGCCACGTACAATCTCAGACGTAGACCACACAGGAGCGATAACAGTCAGTAGCGTGCTTATGATGAACCGGGACGGTTCGAAACTGCAGTCCACGCAAACCAATAAGACATCACAAACGTACAGCAAACGAATAAAGTATATATATATATATATATATATATATATATATATATATATATATATATATATATATATATATAACAATTGAAACTGACCCGAATATGGGTTTTAGGGGTCCTAGTTCGGGCTCATTTGAAGGAATCTTTTCAAAATTCAATAGTCGCGATCTCCCCATTAGTGATTTTTTTCTAAGAAAATTCCTTAAAAATGAAAAAAATTAAGTTTGCAGAAACATTAAGGATTCTTCAATTTAAGAAAATAAACTGTGTATCTTTTTGATTTATCGATAGACATCTGCGGAATGTTACCAGTTAACATTGTTTTTGGTCTCCAGTATATAAAAAGCGCTTATTGGTTTTGAACAAGGAATAACAAAAGGATGTTATATTTATAAAACCTCTGTTCAACAACCATCACATTAAATTGGTGTGTCGTATCGACATGGGAGTTGTTTATTTTCTCAATTATACGGATGATGATAAAACGTCGCGATACGCTGATATAAAAAATTCCGATGAAACAAACCGTACCACAGCCTATAAACACGGCGTGTTTATTAATACTGACAGAAATGCATTTAACTGTCATGTAGAGGTATCCCATGGAATACCTTGCATCAAGTAATTGAACTGCTGTGTATAAGAACACTTAAGAAAGAAGTAGCAGCAGAAAAGGTTGATATACTTCTCGGATATGCCGCTACATAAACCAACATTAAATTTATTACCACTTTTAAAATGTTCTAAAACAAACAAGATATAGTAAAAAAATAGTCAAATTATGGTTTATTACTAGCTACCGACACTAAAATGGTTTCTGCGTTGTAAATATAATTTAACAATGTTTCTAACTTCTCATACTATGTGTGAAATCGGGACAGTTTCCCACCAGTCCGTTTAAAATATTTAAATTTCTGTTTATTAGCGAATTTTTACTTAAAAAAAAATCACTAACAATTTTTACTAACAAAATTCGCCAACAAACGGACTGCCCCGATTTCAGACATAGTATGAGAAATTAAAAACATTGTTAAAGCTTATTTACAATACAGATACCATTTTAATTTTTTTTTAATTCGCTAGTAGATACTACGATGGTGACACTTAGCGAATTTTTTTTTAATTGAGCTAAATTCGGGGACCCTGAAACTTAAAAGCACCGTTCGTTTAAATTTTTGTATGTTTACATATATATATATATATATATATATATATATATATATATATATATATATATATATATATATATATATATATATATATATATATATATACAGGGTCGCTGATAAGTCTGGAAACGGTCGATTATCCGGGAAAATATACAAGGTGTCGAAAAAAGTTTTATACAAAAGTTTTTGGGTTCTTCAATGTCTACTAGGCGGTGATAATTTCATTTATACAGAGTTGGTCATACAGGCGTGGCACACCAATATTAATTTTTTTTAATGGAACACCCTATATATTATTCGATATTTCAATCCTTCTCTTAATTTTGAGCAACATTTTTAGAAGCATGATGTACATAAACTCAATCGTTTCCGGGTAAAAAAATAAATAAAAATAAACGCTATTGTTTTTAAAATCTATTGGATGAAGAACAAAAATAAATGAAAAGTAGAATATCTCTTGAAAACAATCTGTGAGTGTGAAAAGAACCGGTTGCGATGTTTTTAACATTGTTTGAAATCCTATTTTATAAGATGTTCAAAGTGTTCTCCATTGACCTCCTGACAATAATGAATTCGCTTAACAAAACATTGCACTGCATTTACAAGAGCGTTTTGAGGAATGTTATTAATTTCATGCACAATCCTTGCTTGCAACTCTTCAATATTCTGCGGTCTATTTTGGTAAATTAAATTTTTTACATGACCCCACAAAAAAAAGTCAAGCGGCGTCATGTCGGGAGACCTAGCTGGCCATTCAATAGTTCCCCTGCGCCCTATCCATCTGCCAGGAAAGGTTTGATTCAGATATTCCCGTACCTCAATTCCAAAATGAGGGGGTGCCCCATCCTGCTGAAACCATATTTCTTCCGCTGGTAGATTTGGGTCGTTATTGTTCGGAAATAATCGACTAACGTCTGGAACAATTGATTCTTGCAAAAGTGTCAAATATCGAGCAGAGTTCAAATTACCGTGTATAAAATAAGGTCCTATGATATGTCCACCAATAATAGCACACCAAACATTTACTTTTTGCGGTCTTTGGGTGTGAATTTGTTCCATCCAATGTGGGTTTTCGTCTGACCAGTACCTACAGTTGTGTCGGTTGACTTGTCCATTCAAACAAAATGTAGATTCGTCGGAAAACAAAATGTGGTTGGCAAAGTTAAAATTTTGGCGTAACTTCTCCATAATAAGTTCACAGAACTCGATTCTGCGATCAAAATCGTCTTCACTCAGTTCTTGCAATAAATGAATTTTATATGGACGGAACTTTTCCCGCTTCGTAATCTTTTGAATTGAATATCGACTCATATTGTGATTTAAAGCCAATTGCTGTGCCGAAGTTTTCGGATTTTCCACCACATCCAATATTACATTCAAAGAATTTTCTTCATTTGTAACGGTTACTGGCCTTCCAGTTCTAGGTTTATCCTTGATACCGCCAGTTTCGTGAAAACGATGCAAAGTTTTCGAAACTGTGAATTTGGAGATCGATTCCCGCTCAGGATGCAACTCATTGAACATAATCACCACTTGAGCAAAACTTCGTGTTCTATCACCGTACCCTATCATCATTAAAATTTCGATACGTTCGGTTTCACTTAAACTTGCCATTTTGCACAAAAACTGTTGACACTAAATTACTAATGTTTCAAAACTGTTGACACTGAATGAATG
The DNA here is from genome assembly GCA_964006375.1 of Tillus elongatus. Classification (NCBI taxonomy): domain Eukaryota; kingdom Metazoa; phylum Arthropoda; class Insecta; order Coleoptera; family Cleridae; genus Tillus; species Tillus elongatus. The sequence goes on from OZ023265.1 coordinate 161,031,119, forward strand.
TTTGACATTCGTTGTCCTGGAAACATTTTAAAACAAAAGAATAATACTGCGTTTCTTATGGGCATCTTATCTTATCTTGGGATTCCAAACAATGTTAAAAACATCGCAACCGGTTCTTTTCACACTCACAGATTGTTTTCAAGAGATATTCTACTTTTCATTTATTTTTGTTCTTCATCCAATAGATTTTAAAAACAGTAGCGTTTATTTTTATTTATTTTTTTACCCGGAAACGATTGAGTTTAGGTACATTATGCTTCTCATAAATGTTGCTCAAAATTAAGAGAAGGATTGAAATATCGAATAATATATAGGGTGTTCCATTAAAAAAAAATTAATATTGGTGTGCCACGCCTGTATGACCAACCCTGTATAAATAAAATTATCACCGCCTAGTAGACATTGAAGAACCCAAAAACTTTTGTATAAAACTTTTTTCGACACCTTGTATATTTTCCCGGATAATCGACCGTTTCCAGACTTATCAGCGACCCTGTATATATATATATATATATATATATATATATATATATATATATATATATATATATATATATATATATATATATACATAGTTATTGCGCCTATTAACAGACAGACGTACATGCCGACGGACCGACGGACCGACAAACAAAAAAATGTTCGTTCCAGAATCAAGGTTTCTGTATGTCACCGATATTCCACCCCACACATTCAACCCCTAATTTAATTTCAGCACAGAATACCAGATCTTTGATAAAATTTAAAGTTATCTAACAAACAAACCCTAAAACGTTGTATTACTGTAGTTTTAACGATAAATGTCAATTTTCACCGAATCACCCCCATTCATCCCCTACCCCCTAGAGCGATTTTACCAACAAAAAAATTCAAACCGTTCGTTTGTCGAGTGCTAACTATATACCAAACTTTTAAGACGATATCTGAATTCATTCTAAAGTTATCGTAGCTGCAAACAGACATGCAGACCGATAGACAAAAAAATTTCGATAACAAATCATGTTTTCTATACGTTTTGACACTTTTTACGGCGTTTAAGCGAAAAAAATTTTTTTGAATTTTTTGTCGCCGGTGGATACTTCCACACGTTGTAACGATCTGGAAGTAAAAAGAGATAAAAACGCTATTGTAAGTTAATATGTGCCTAAGTAAGCATTGTAAAGAATATATTTATGCCTAGTCGGATAAAACCAAATAATCTGCAAATAATAAAACGGTCAGTATTTTCGAAATGATTAAAGAAAAGTGTTAAAAAAATAATATTAACAAAAATTTAAAAAAGTCTATGGCCAATAGACATTAGCATCTGAGGTCATCCATAACTACACCTCTTCTCTTAATACCAGGAAAGCCTCAGGCCTTGACGAGATCCCAGCAATTGTTCTCAAAAAATGCGCACCAGAATTTGCTTCTGTCCTGACTCGCCTCTTTCAGACATCTTACAATAGAGGCATATTCCCTAGGAACTGGAAAACTGCTCGAGTACAACCCGTCCCCAAGAAAGGATACAAAGCGCTTTCTAGCAACTACAGGCCTATTTCGCTCCTTTCAGTCGTCTCTAAAGTGATGGAAAAGTATATAAACACCGAATTACTAAAATTTCTTAAAAAACACAGTCTAATCCACGACAGGCAGTATGGATTCCGTCAGCGCAGATCAACTGCCGACCTCCTTTCCTTTTTCCATTATTGGAACAAGTCTATCAAAGTACAGGGTGAATCCCAGATTCTCGCTCTAGACATATCCAAAGCATTCGACCAGGTCTGGCACGCAGCGCTGGTTAATAAACTTCTGGCCAGTGGCCTACCACCAAAACTCTGTACCTGAACAGCAAATTTCCTCTCCAACCGGAGCATTTCTATTGTTGTGGATGGCCATTCCTCTAAACTGTATCCGATTAATGCAGGAGTTCCTCAAGGTTCAGCTTTAGCCCCTACTTTGTTTTTTCTCCACATCAATAACCTCCTCTCTAGCACATCCAACCCAGTTCACAGTTACGCGGACGACAGCACCCTCCACTCAAATATACAATATTTTAAGCCTCTCTCTTTAGCCCAATTAGATGAGGATCGCAGACTCATGGAGGGTTCTGTCTCCGTGGATCTCCAAAAAATATTAGACTGGGGAAGTAGAAATCTTGTACAATTCAACCCCACCAAATCTCAGTCTTTCTTTCTTTCTCATAAGAGATACACCAGCCCTAGACCCATCACAATGAACAACCAAGTTATTCAAAGTAATGAGTCCTTTTCACTTGTTGGCATTTCTGTGGATCGAAATCTCAGTTGGCACCAACATGTCACATCAATTGCAGAAGCGGCTGCTAAGAAATTAGGTTTCCTCTTTCCTTATATACTTCACAAATAAGGCCAAACCTCGAATACTGCTCCCACATCTGGGGTGCCGCTGCCGCTGCCGCCTCTACACTCGCTATCCTGGACTCCAATCAGAAGAGAGCTATACGTCTTATCGGTGACCCTACCCTCACCCAAAGACTGCCATCCCTTGCCGACCGACGTGCCATTGGTGACCTCTCTCTCTCTCTCTTTTATAGATATCTGCACGGGCACTGCTCAGAGGAGTTTTCTTCCATAGTTCCTCCACCTGCAGTCCCCAACAGATCTACCAGGGAAACAGAGCGAATGCACCCTTTTACTGTTCAGGTCACCAGATATAGAACATCTTGTTATGCCCGCTGTTTTGTCCAGAGGACTTCCAAGTTGTGGAATTCCTTGCCGGCACATGTTTTTCCTTCTCCTCCTAACCTCCAAACCTTCAAGTCCAGAATTAACAAGCTGCCTCTTTCCTCCTTGTCAACACCCACTGTACGATAGTATTTAGGCTGTAAGCCCTCGTGGTGTGTTGTTGAAATATAAAAAAAACAAATATTATGTTTTCTTCGCGCATACATATAAGTAAAAAAATGCATATATCATTTCTATGAAAATTCGCTACCATAACACGCTTGCTGCATCAGATCTTCATAGATGTACAGTTTACCTAAAGACTTGTCAAAGTGATTTTTTCATGGTGTGTAAGTGGTAAGGATTTTCTATTGTGCATCATAAATATTGGAAACTATGATTATTCATTTCTGCCTTAGAATTATGCAAATGAAATATTTTATTAAATAAAATAAAAAAACTCTGGAGGCAGCAAGTGCGTTATGGTAGTGAATTTTCATAGAAATGATCTGGCACGAAATATTTTTCTATAACTTTTTTTTTGTTTTAACATAGAAATATAAATTTTTGTATATAGTTTCCTCTTAATCTCGTAAACTTACGTACCAAATTTGAATACCATAGCATTTTTATTTTTTGAGATAAAAATTTTCTTCGAAAGAAAACCCAAAATTTTTCCGTGAAAACCAGGTTCGATTTTTCTGGCTAACGAACTTATCCAAGTCACTTACAAAAGGAAGGCACGTGCTAAATTTTATCAAAATCGGTCCATAATTTTTTGAGTTATCGGTGTAATACATAAATATATTATATATATATATATATATATATATATATATATATATATATATATATATATATATATATATATATATATATATATAAACATATAAAAATTGAAACTGACCCCGGAATTGGATTCTAGCGGTCCTAGATCATGCTCATTTGAAGTCAATTTTCCAAAATTCAAAGGTCGGGATCTCCTCATTAGTGAATTTTTTCTAAGAAAATTCACTAAAACAAGTGACAGTCATTTTTATTGAGGTTACGTAAACAACTTACTCATTTCTGTTTACAGTTTTTATAGTTTTATCCTATGAGAAATAAAACTACAATCAAAAACTATCATATGAAGTTCTAGAAGTTTGAGACTCAAACTAATTACTAAATACAAGATGAGTACACTTGGAGAATCCAAATCACCACAATACATCTTTTAAAGACCTGACGATCGTTTTACTAATAAAGCTAGCGTCATCAGCGGATGAAAAATAGTTTACAATTTGTCATCTTCTGATGACGCTAACTTTGTTAGTGAAACGCTCGTCAGTCTTTAAAAGATGTGTTGTGGTGATTTGAGTTCTCCAAATGTACTTATCAGTGCTCATCACAATGTTCAAATATTCACTTAGCAAATACAAGAGTAATAAAAGTTTCAAAAAATTGAGTTTTAATTTCCTGCTTGCTCAAGATACTTAAATGCCAAAAATTACCGGTAAAACTCTGGTTTACTGAACTAAACAATGAGGAAAAAATAATACGGTACCTACGTTTGTAGTTTTTCGAACTTTTTTATATGTAGTCCACTGTTATGTAATAAATATTATAATATTCGAGAAATTAGACTGCAAGAACAAATAATCACAGCACATCGATTATATAAACAATTTGTGTACCTGTTTTACAACTTTGCACTTTATGTTGTAACCTTTCATATAATAACAATAAATATAACTTCTGGGGAAGTAACAATTATAATATAACTAACCTCGTTAAATTAGCAACATATGCGTCCTAGTTTTCGTCTCACCCACTGACAGTATCTCTGTAATATTGTTATGATAACACAGTTAAAATTCAAAATACTTTAAAAATAACGTAGAACAAAATGCGCACCACAGCTCAAAACACATACAGACTTCCTATATGCTTCCACCAGCGCGGTCGGCGCGCTACTAAAATCTAGTAAGCTGCGAATGTTGAGAAATGTTATAATCAGACGTCCATGCCAACCACAGAATAGCAAAATAAAGCCAAGTGGATTCTCATTATGTCAATTAATTGTGAGTATTGTGGACTTTTAAAATTCATCCGAAAACTGTAAATCCTGATTATCTACAGATCTCAAGGATCATTGATAAGAATTGCTGTGTAACTTGCCACTCTTTGTAGAACCACATAATTAATGTACCAAAAGGGTAGCGTTCTTCCACTATAATTTTATCGAAGAAAATAACGACGCCAATTCTTAAATTTAAGGTAACATTTTTGAAAAGTTTAAAAAGACATTCCTTATTCATCTTTATTATTCTAATGTTTACATGCATTTTAGTGCATTTTCTTTTTAAAAATCACTAATAAGCAAATCTCGACATTTCAATTTTGAAAAAATTCTTCAAATGAGCGCTAATTAGGCCCCCTAGAACACATATCGGGGGTCAGTTTCAATTTTTATAGGTATATATATATATATATATATATATATATATATATATATATATATATATATATATATATATATATATATATATATATATATATATATATTGTAACACTGTGATTACTATCAGTTATTACACAGGTTACATTAAATAAAATATTTATTAGATTGAAATAGAAACAAATTAAAAGGCAAAACTTAAAATGAACAATTGTAAAAAGGTAATGTCACATATCACTCTCTGCTATCTGACTACTTGTCATGCGTCTTTAACACCTGACACGTGTACGCTGTTGAACGGCGGCAGACAGGGCTAGGGCTGACCAAAGCGACATGCTACAGTCTCCCCCTCTGCTTTCGAAGTCGGCTCGACGAGGAAGCAGGACTTATTTCTGGGATGGTCGGCTGACGTCCTTGCGTGGTCTTCCTCTGCGACGGATGGGCCTCATAGGAGCTGCCTCTTCTGCACTACCAGATGACTCTCCTTTAAAAGGGGTCAGTTGCGACGCATGGTATTTTCCAAGGGGAGTTTCCAAGGAATCCCTGGGTGACACCTCGAAGGTTGTGTCCGAGATGATCTTACGAATTTGGTAAGGACCATCTCTCCTGGGATAGAACTTGGAGGTCAGGCCTTGGCCGGCATGACTTCTTAAATGTGTCATGACCCAAACCTTATCGCCAATTTGATACATGGGATCCGGGCCACGATGAACATCTGCATATGTCTTTCGTCGATCTTGTTCCTTCTCATGAACGGATCGAGCTTCAACTAGGACACTCGCCATTTTATCTAAATAGGGTGTGATCTGGGGAACGATGTTTTCGTCCTGTAGGACCTTACGAAGGTCGTTATGGACTTCGTCTGGAGATCGTAATTCTCTGGCAAAAGAGAGGTATGCCGGTGAGTACCCCGTGGATTGTGACTTCATGGAGTTCAATACGAATCTTACTGTGGGTAATTTCCCAGGCCAAACATGGTGACTTTCGTTTCCTATGAGGATAGACAAATACGTCTTGAGATCACGATTCTTCCGCTCCACCATATTAGCTTCGGGGTGATAAATTGGCGTCAAGCTCTGCTTAATACCTAGACAATGGCAAAGCTTTTGCATAACGGCAGATATAAACTGGACTCCGTTGTCAGAAATAATTCTGCGAGCCACACCATACCTAAGGAATACTTCATTGGCCAACACTTTTGCACATTCTTCAGCACTTGCTTTTTGTAGAGGGAACAGCTCTACCCACTTGGTAGCCGTATCTTCAACGATATATATCCACTGATATCCCTCCTCGGATATAGGCAGTGGACCAAACAAATCAACTGAAATTACTTCAAACCTTTGGTTGTAAGCAGGGGTTTGAACTAAGCCAGCGGGCTTCTGGTTAGAGGCTTTATACCTCTGACATTCTAGGCACTTGCTTATGTAATCGGTGATATATCTGCGCATTCCAGTAAAATAGTACAGTCTGGAAATGCGCTGGATCGTTCTTTCTACTCCTACATGAGCAGCTGTTGGAGCATCATGGTGCTCTTTTAATACTTTGTCTCTTTCATGACAAGGGACAACAAGCTGGGCTTCTTCCTGATCGTCTTGATCAGAGTACCTATATAACACACCACTGGACAGTAAATAGCCTCTTGAGGTCCATTTTGAATATTCTGTATTACCAGTGTCCTCGAAACTCTGGAAGATCTTGCGTAGGTCTGGATCTTTCAATTGCTCTGCACGCACCTCCACTGGGGATCTGGTAGGCATATCGACAGTAACGAGGCATATCTCACACTGCTCTCGATCTGTGTGTCCACATGGTGGACGACTTAGCATATCAGCCACTACATTTTCTCGGCCACAGGCATATCGTATCTGAAGGTTATAGCCTTGGATCAGCAGTGCCCAACGGGCCAATCTTCCACTGGGCGACTTGAGCGAGAGCAGCCATTTCAATGGTTGATGATCCGTGATCACGATAACAGAAGTGTTATCCAGGTAACCTTGAAACTTGCTAAGTGACCATATCACAGCCAAGGCTTCGCGCTCCGTCGTACTGTAGTTGCGTTCGCTGGCTGTGAGTAGTCTGCTGGCATATTCCACAACATGTTCGTCAGGGCCTTCACCTTGCAAAAGTACAGATCCTAGAGCATAGGCTGAGGCATCTGTTCGCAGCTTGTAGGGTTTTGAAGGGTCACTCTGTCGAAGAATTGGTGGGGATAGAACAGCAGACTTAAGCGACTCAAAAGCACGTTGTTGGTCACTTCCCCAGGTCCAGGTAGCCTGTTTCTTTAGAAGATTCGTTAAAGGGCGAGCCATCTCAGAAAACTTGTCCACGAAACGTCGGTACCAGGAGCATGTTTGTAAGAACGATTGCAGCTGCTTCAGGTTCTGAGGCGGCGGAATCATTGCAATAGCCGTAGTCTTATCTTGATCGACGTGGATGCCAACACTGGTGATGACGTGACCCAGGTATCGGATAGCTGCACTCGCGAACACGCACTTGTCACGATTCGCCCGCAATTTAAACATTCGCAGACGATCGAAAACTGCCTGCAAATCCTTTATGTGTCCCTCGAATGTGTCTGACAAAATAATCAGATCATCTAGATACGCGAGTAGCGTTACTTCAGGCAGTCCACTTCGAAATCTGTCAATAAGCCTTTGAAAAGTGGCTGGTCCATTACGAACTCCAAAAGGGAGAACCGTGAAGCGAAAAGTACCGAAGGGTGTCACAAACGCAGTTTTGTCCCGATCTTCCACCTTCACTTTCACTTGATAGTAACCGGCGCGTAAGTCCATAGCACTCATGTAAATTGTTCTTCTGGTACTATGCAGCAAGTCGTCCATACGCGGAAGCGGATATGAGTCGGCCTTAGTGACAGAGTTTAAACCACGATAGTCCACGCACATGCGCACGCCACCATCTTTCTTTGACACAAGTACCACTGGAGCTGACCACGGGGATTCACATTCCTCAATGGCGCCGGTCTCTAGAAGTTTATCCAGTTCTTCCTTCAAACACTGTTTCTTGCCTGGAGTCATTCGATAGGGTGGTACTGAAATGGGTGCATGGGAACCAGTATCGATGTGATGTTCTGCGTAGGGTGTGGGCTCTCCCCCTAAAGCAAAGCAATCCTGATTTGCTCCAAGCACCAAACTCAACCTTTCACGTTGGTCATCATCCAGCATGGTTCCTTCTTCCTGTCGAAGTAAGTTTAAGGAAAGGATTTCAGCATACTGTGACGTCACTTTTTCTTCAAATAATATGTCGAACTTTCTCATGGGATCATCAGCGAAATACCACCTCCTAGTTCCAAAGTCAAGTGCAATTTCCGATTTGTTTAGAAAATCAATACCTAGTAGGGTTAGCGGAGCACCTGGTATACCTAGGAATGTGATTGGTATCTGTCTTCCTTCTAGGTTTACACCTACATTGGTTAGGCGGGTATTTGTTAACTTTTCTGACCCATCAGCAAGTTTAATCCTCGTTTTGTAACATGAAAACGAGCATCCCTTATTTTGTAACAATTTCATTAGGGACTCGCTCGCCACACTCAATTTAGCGGCTGTATCAATGATAGCCGTTCCACTAGCTCCAAGTATGCCAAGTCGAAGCATCGGTCTTGGTTGTGGAGATACTATTGGATGATCTATAGCACAGAAGTCCGCACTTGCAGACGCAACTGAACATTTTGGGCAATTTGATTTAATGTAGCCGACTGCACCACACCCATAACATTTCAAAGTTGAAATCGCTGATGTGTGGGGCTCTGGAAGAGGACGAGTCGCCGCTGTGGTTGCCGTACTCGAGGGGCTCGAAGACTTCAATTTTCTTTTTCGACATTCATCAGTCGAGTGACCAAAATACTTGCAAAACGAACACCTGGGGCGTTATTTTCTGATAAGGAAGGCTTCTTCTCTGATGTCTCTGTAAAAGCGTCATCTACTAGCCTACATTGTTTCAAAAGATCAGTAAAGTCTCTAACTTTATCACGCGCGACTTTTTCTCTGATCCGTCCATGCAACAGTCCATAAACCATGTCGATTTGGACATCCTCACTTAATGTCTTTGGCGGCAAACACGCGAGAATTGAGCGCGCTTTGCATATGAACACATCACACGGTGTTTTAGAGTCCTGTTCTGACGCAAAAAGCTCGCGGTATACTTTGTACGCAGGTTTCTCAGGTCCAAAGGTCAACCTTAATAAACTTAAAGCATCGTGCCACGTTTCAACCCCCTCTTTCACACCATACCACCACGTCGCGGCGAAGTCGTCGAGGAGCATTGATAGTCCACGAAGTGCATTCTCTCCGGTCACGTTTGAACACTCTTTAAAAGTCTCAATAGCATCGATGAACGCGTTAACATCACTGTCCTTTGATCCATTAAATCGCGACGAACACGTTGCAAAGCTACCGTGATTTACACTAGAAATCCCTATTTTACTTAAAAGTTCTTGGAATTGTTCAGACGATAACGTGACTGTCATCTTGGAATCAATACGGTCCGATTCAGCACTAACTTGAAATTTGTCCAAACTATCAGTAGAAAGCGGTTTATTAGTCTTTGTATCGTTCTGAAAACTCGTATCAGGTTCAGCACTAGTACTTCTCAGATTATATTGATTTTTAATCTGATGCATAAAGAAAATATAATCAGTCCGTTACAGGAAGTAAAATAAATAACAACGTACTTACGTTTGGTTTTGTTTACTTTTACCTCAGTGACAAACGTATGTGGGTTAGCTTCACGTATCTTTAGAAGCGCCTTGATGGTGTTGTCCACCACCGGCAATCGGCAATACAGGTGATGCAGGACACGCAGGTCGCTGCTGGAGGTAACGTAGAAAACGTTCAGGCGGCTGCTGGAATCAACGACAACGGACTTCTTGATGCTTGTGTTGTGGGCACACACGATCACATTAATCATTTATTAATTCACAATTCACCTATAGCTTATCAATTAACACACTTTAATCAGTCTCATGTATTTACAAAGTTCCAGTTTTTAACTTGAATGCTATCATAAAACACGTTCCGATTGTATTAGGGGTTTGTTTACAATGTTTTAATGTTCTGCGCACTCGAGATGCATTAAAAACGACACCAACTCACTTTTCACGAAAATATGCCTGAAACTGTCTCTATTTATAATTGTTCGAACCACCTTGGGCGCCACTTATGTAACACTGTGATTACTATCAGTTATTACACAGGTTACATTAAATAAAATATTTATTAGATTGAAATAGAAACAAATTAAAAGGCAAAACTTAAAATGAACAATTGTAAAAAGGTAATGTCACATATCACTCTCTGCTATCTGACTACTTGTCATGCGTCTTTAACACCTGACACGTGTACGCTGTTGAACGGCGGCAGACAGGGCTAGGGCTGACCAAAGCGACATGCTACAATATATATATATATATATATATATATATATATATATATATATATATATATATATATATATATATATATATATATATATATATATATATATATATATATATATATATATATATATATATATATATATATATATATATATATATATATATATATATATATGTGTGTGTGTATCACATCGATAACTCAAAAAATAATGAACCGAGTTTGATCAAATTTGTACCCTCCTTTGGCAAGTGGTTTGAATAAGTTCGTTGGCCACGCAAATCGGCTAAGGTTTTCCCGGAAAATTTAGTATTTTCTTTGGGAAAATTTTCATATTTCCGGAAATAACAAAGTAAGGGAAATCAAATTTTGTACGCGTGTTTGTATGATAAAAAGTGAGCATGTACCAAAATTTTTGTCTGTAAGTTAAACGACAAAAAAGTTATAGGCATTTAAAGAAATAAAAACTGGTATTTTCCTCAAAGCGTCAAAGTCGCGATTTGAAACGTCAAAATTGGCAACATTTAGGCAAATAACGTGAAACGAATACGGTTAGGTAAAGAAAATATCGCAAGAAGAGTGTTCTACAAAGTCTTATGTTTCAGCTTCAACCGTCATTGTCCTTCATTTTACGAAAATAGTTACAGAAAGTTCATTTCAAATAGACCCTTTGTCTGATGCTTTGGTGGTGGTCTTAGTTAAGTTTATAGTTTAGCTCTCTATAATTATTAGCTAATTGTCGTAGAAAACATTTGTTATTGAGGAGACCGCGATTTTTGAATTATAAAAAGATTTCTTCAAATGAGCGCCAACTAGGCCCCCTAGAATGCATATCCGGGTTTACATACCGTTTTTATTTGTTTACATATATACAGGTGACGCATTTCTACGGTAAAGCTCAATATAATTGTTATTATACGAGATACGAGAAAAACTGTATACGTTAATTATAGGATGTCTTAAGCTGCATCTTATAAAATTATTTTGACAATCACAGGGTGGCCCATAAGTCGTTGGTGATCCCTACAATTTTTTTCGAACACCCTTATATTACTGCATTTTTGCATTTTTTATCGAAATATGATGCATGTTTGTAAGAAAAAAATCTAGACGCAGTAAGTGGGTTTTGGTAGCGAATTTTCATTAAATGCTTTAAATTTCAATAACTCAATTTGCTGTTAACCTAAGGTTTGTTGGGTAGGAAACCAGTTTTCTCGGAAGGATTTTAAGTTTAATTTTGGAAAATTTTTGTACGGTTTCAAACAATGTGTTATTTTGATATGGTACATTGTTTCTACTATATAGGTTATACCGCTCACCAGATTGATGCCTGCTTGCATTAAAGAGACATATTATTAGCTATTAAGAACATTTTTATGAAAATTCAGTTCCATAACGCACTGGCTGCGTCCAGACTTTTTATTGTTTCACTAGGTATACAATATCATTTCATTGTAAAAAGTATGGTGTAACTTTGTAGCCATGATTTTTTACGATATGTAAAACAAAAGATGTGAGTTGTATTCAACGTGCATTAAAAAAAAATCACCAACGAGGCGATCGCGACTTTTGTTTTTTGGAAAATTTCCTCAAACGAGTTCAACCTTAGAACACATATTCGGGGTCAGTTTCATTTCTTATGTGTATATATATATATATATATATATATATATATATATATATATATATATATATATATATTATAATGTTGCACTACACTGTAATCACTTTTAAATATACACTTTGTTTATTTGCTGTACCTTTTGTGATTTTTTATTGGTTTACGTGGACTGCAGTTTCTAACCGTCCTGGTATATCTTCAGTACGCTACCTCTTATGCTTATGACGAAAAGTCATAAAAGAAATAATTTGTATCGAGAAATTGTTTTAAAAAGTCGTCAGGTAACGCCCGAAATGCTTCGAAATGTTCGTTCGGAAGTGGAGCAAAGACTCTATAATTGTATGGAACTGAAGGTAAAACAATTTAAATTGAGGATCTTTAACGTGCCCAACGTCGTATGGTACACGGGACCGACGGCTTTATGCCTCTCCAAAGTGCGGAACGTGTAGACATTCTACTTGCTCAAGCACAATGTCACAACCTCCGTTGATGTTGATTTTGCAGTATGTGCTGAAAAAGTGAAAGGGGTACCCTGGGAATCGAACCCAGTACCCTTAGGTCCAGAAGCACACGTCCTTACTACTGGACCACCAGGGCTCTTAACACACACTGTATATATATATATATATATATATATATATATATATATATATATATATATATATATATATATATATATATATATATATATATATATATATATATATATATATATATATATATATATATATATATATATATATATATATATATATATAATTTTCGTAAAAGTGGAGATCCTGTATATGAAATGAATATAGTGAATATTCTTTAAAAAATTCACTAATGCGGAAATCTCGACTTTTGAATTTTGAAAAAATTTCTTCAAATGAACGCGAACTAGGCCCCCTAGAACCCATATCTTTTTCAAATTTGGTAAACTATGTGGCAAAGTTCAGATGTATAGAATGAAAGGAAAAAAAGTTATAGGAATTTAAAGAAAAAAAAAATTTGGGTGCCACTGATCACCAGATAAACGCACAAAAGTAAAATATTTTGTGTGGATAACAAAATCCTATGTATGTTACAAAGACTAAATTTTTAAAAAGTTCATACGCCAGAAAAAGTACTTTGTAAATTTTTCGTGATTTGAAAAGTTAAAATTCGCAACTTTTAGGCAAAGAACCTGAAGATAATACGGGCGATGTAGAGAAAATGTTGCGACAAATGTGTTTTACAGGTCCGTAAGTTTCAGCTTCAACTGTCATTATCCTTCATTTTGCTAAAATGCTTCCAGAAAATTAATTTCAAATAGACCCTTTCTCTGATGCTTTAGCAGTAGTTTTAGTTATAGAGTTTATGGTTTAATTCTCTATTTTTAGCAAATTTTCTTACAAGAAATTCGTTATAGAGGAGACCGCGACTCTTGAATTTTTAAAAGATGTTTTCAATTGAGTGTGAACTAGGTCCCCTAGGACCCATATCCGGGTTTAATTTCAGTTTTTATCTCTTTACATAAATACGAATTTTTACGGTAAAGCTCATAATTACTGTTATTTTACAAAATACGAGAAACAAGTGCATACGTTAATTATAGGGTGTCTTGAGCTAAATCTTAAAAAATATTTCTACAATCACAGGATGGCCCATAAGTCGTTGGCGATACAAATTTTCTTTTTTAAATCGAACACCCCTTATATCATTGCATTTTTGCATTTTCCATCGTATTTTTTTTTTCGAGTTATTTCGATTGTTTTGCAACTTTTCACATTTTAGGCACATATCAAAAATTTTGTTGCCATGCACCGGGCGTTCTCAAATAGTGACTAAATTAAAAAAAAACTATCGTAACTCAATTGTTTCCCATAGAACAGTCTGTATTTTGTGTTTCAGAAGTGAAGCGCATAATAATTAAGTTTTGATAAGTTATTTAAAAATAATGTTTTAGGAGTTTCGTGAAAAAATTGTTTGTGAATTTTTGTGCAAAATACTTTTTTGGGGTTTTGTCGAAAAGCTTATTTAATGAAATATGGTACATTGTTTATGCTCCACAGGGTCCCACGTACACCTTCCATTAGCCGTTTCTGGAGTACGGCTCACAATTGAATTCTGAAAATTCACGCACGTGGGTTTCTCGAAAATTCCAGTTAGTATGGGACTTTGCCCTTAATTTGCATTTTAAAATTTCAACTCTTCAGGTTGAAAAATAAGAGATATACAGGTGTGTAAATGTGACAATGTTTTTAAAGAAATTTTTGAAAAAAGCCAAATATCTCGAAAACGGTTGAGAAAAATGACATAATATGTTGGTAAAACCTACCATAAAATTTGACAGACAATCTATATCCGTAATAAAAAATACCATCTTCCATTTGAAATAAGAGAGTTGACGTCTACTTCCGGTATAACTGGAAGTTCCATGCTAACGTCAATATTTTTAGTGAACTGGAAATTTTGAGAAACCCACGTGCGTGAATTTTCAGAATTCAATTCTGAGCCGTACTCCAGAAACTGCTAATGGAACGTCTACGTGGGACACTCTGTATAGGTGATACTGGTAACCAAATTTGATGCCTGCTTTCATTAAAAAATACATATTTGCTATTAAAAACATTTCTATGAAAATTCACTACCATAACGCACTTGCTGCGCACAGACTTTTTTTTTTACTTCATTGCCTAATTCTTTTTGTTGCCTTTTTGTCGGTTGTGAATAAAATGTTGTAATGCATTCGTCTCTTATTAGCATAAAACACACTCAAGAAAGGTTAAACGACTCGATCTGCGCTCTTGTCTTATTTCTTTTGTGTTATAGGTATATGTATACCAGGGACGATTTCTCAATAAGTGAGCCCGTGCGCGCGCACTGCCGCCTGCCGGGGAAAAATAATATTTTTGCTATGCATAATCAGAAGAAGTATAGTGTGTTAATGGTTGCTGACGTTATATACATCCATATACACAGTCATGCGTCGGTGTGTATTCTTCGGCGCTCTACCTAAATGGAAAACTTCAATGCGAAATGATCGACTATCTTCGTTAAAAACGACCGAATAAGGAATCCCGTTGTGTGCTTTAAAATTCCACACTTGCAGCACAGCATAATAAGACCCAGCACTGAATCTTGTAGGGCGGCCCTTTGATGTTAGAGAATAGAATATTTGACCTTGCCCACATCGCTCCAGCTTACAGTTATGCTGTTCTCGAATCACAGACGTAATCGCTCATTTTATCGCCAGGACCGTATTATCTTTCTTAAAGCAATGTTATTATTGATTTGTATACAGCAAAATATTACGTAATTGAAACAACGATAATTAAATATAGTCTAAAATATAATGTTAGTAGAAGGAATATAACTACGATAGATTAGATTTTCGTGAATAGCATCTCACATTTTGACATTTTAAATTATTTAGTCAAAATTGATAATTAGTTTGCGTCTATCAAGTACGGCATTCTGGCGTATTTTCATGAAATTCGTTCAATCTTAAAATTCAAGTTAAAAAAGTATATATATATATATATATATATATATATATATATATATATATATATATATATATATATATATATATATATATATATATATATAGTAAAATTGAAAAGATACGTGCAGTATAAAACGACAAAGATCACATATTGTCATGTTTTTATGTTAAACAAAACATTTGAAATTATATAATGCTAACCTACATAGGCTTAACTGTTTATACATATATAAATTAATAGACGAGTAAATAAACAAAGAAATAAATATAATAAAATGGAAAAGATACGTGAAGATTAAAATGACAAAGATCACATATTGTCATGTCTTTATATCAAACAACACATTTAAAATTATATAGTTAGTTAGTAATTATCAAATGAAAGGACTTTCTAACTATTATAACCTATAACTAACTAGAGGGAAACTTGGTAAGTAGTTAATAATTATTAAGTTTAGTAAGTAGGTTCTATTTTAGTGCATTTTCGGGGAAAAAAGAGGGGAGCCATTCATTTTTAGTGAATTTTCGTAGAAAAAATTCACTTATAGGGAGATCCCGACTTTTGAATTTTGAAAAAATTTTGCAAATGAGCGCGAACTAGGACCCCTAGAACCCATATCCGGTGTCAGTTTCAATTTTTATATGTTTATATATATATATATATATATATATATATATATATATATATATATATATATATATATATATAAATGTATAACACCGATAACTCAAAAAATAAAAAAAGCTATGATAACCAAATTTGGTAGGTGGGTTAACGATATAAAAAGTAAATCATATACAAAAATTTAGATTTCTACGTTACAAGGAAAAAAAGTTATAATAAAATATTTGGTGCCACATCATTTCTATGAAAATTCACTACCATAACGCACTTGCTGCGTCTTTGAGTTTTATTTTTCTTGCGCACCCCCAATGCATTAAGGCACGAGCCGCTACTGATGTATACCTAATAAGACACTTGTACAATAAATGACTATTAAATTATTAGAAAATGAAGAAAATTTAAGCTTATAGTTCGGAAATCAGTTTGTTGTGTGTGTAATATTTGTGTTTAAAGTTATGTATTCTAACGAGATATTTGATTTAGTTTTTTCACATAACTTGGTCTGCGTACGCATTACATTGTATATACAGAGTGTTTCAAAATATTTAAAAATGCAAAATAATAACCTGTCACTTTAACTTCCCTTGCATACCATTGTGAAGAATTCAAGAGACTTCAGAGAACATTTAGTTTCACACGCAGTTGTTGCAAATTCATTCGGCACGTAGCTTCTGACATAACATTGTTGTTTTTCAACAGATTTATGGGATACTTTATTACTTTAGTATTCTTTTGTGTCTGAAAGTAGTGTTTTGCATTCTACAATTAGGTACTACAATATTATTTCCTTTGAGAGTTCACTATGGAGAAATTTAAATGTGTTGAATGCTGCAAGAATGTCTGTACTGAAACAAAAAAAGTTCCTGCAAGCCAGCCTTGGCAAGGAAAACTACAAATTTACTGGTTATAAACTATGTATAAGTTTAACAACATATTAAATACAAATATATTGATTTATTGGCTTAAAATTACCGCGTCTTGTCAAGGTAAAAAATGTTTAAAGAAAATATTTTACTGTCGTATCTACATCAGAGCTTTGTCTATGGGCAGGCTATAATACAATAAAAACTTTAGTTGAAGTGATCACACATGATTAAAAATATAATCTGCCCCATTTGAAACGAAGCACACTGAACGGATATCTCATTCAACGTTCTTTTAGTTGAGCCTCGGTGATTCAGGGGTAAGAATGTGTGCCTCTGAACCGAAGGAAACTGGGTTCAGTCCCAGGGTTCCCCTTTCACTTTCTCAGTACACACTAACATCAACCGAGGTTCTGGCATGGTATTTGAGCAAGTTGAATGTCTGCACGTTCCGCCCTTCGGAGGGGGCGTTAAGCCGTAGGTCCCGTATCCATGCGATGTTGGCCACGTTAAAGATCCTTACCGTTAATACAGAAAACAAGGGTTCGGCAAAATTTTCAGGATAGTGAGGTGATTGGCCATAGTCGCGGAAGTAGGCCGGCGTTAAAGAAACAAAAAAATCGTTCTTTTAGTAAATTTTCTTAAAAAAATGAAATGAGGAGATCGCGACTTTTGATTTCTGAAAAAAATTCTTCAAATGAGAGCGATTTAAGACCCCTGGAACCCAAATCCGCGTGCGGTTTTCTGACTTTATATATATATATATATATATATATATATATATATATATATATATATATATATATATATATATATATATATATATATATATATATATATATATATATATATACTCAAAAGTCGCGATCACCTCATTAGTTTTTTTTAAGAAAATTTACTAAAAGAACGATTTTTTTGTTTCTTTAACGCCGGCCTACTTCCGCGACTATGGCCAATCACCTCACTATTCTGAAAATTTTGCCGAACCCTTGTTTTCTGTATGAACGGTGAGGATCTTTAACGTTCCCAACATCACATGGATACGGGACCTACGGCTTTTATTGTTTTATTTCAACAACACACCACGAGGGCTCACAGCCTAAATACTATCGTACCGTGGGTGTCGACAAGGAGGAAAGAGGCAACTTGTTAATTCTGGACTTAAAGATTTGGAGGTTCGGATGAGAAGGAAAAACGTGTGCTGGCAAGGAATTCTACAACTTGGAAGTCCTCGGGACAAAAGAGCGGGCATAACAAGATGTTCTATGTCTGGTCACCTGGACAGTAAAAGGGTTCATTCGCTCTGTTCTCCTGGTAGATCTGTTGGGGACAGCATGTGGAGAAACTATGGAAGAAAGCTCCTCCGAGCAGTGCCCGTGCAGATTTTTGTAAAATAGAGAGAGAGGTCACCAACGGCACGTCAATGGGCAAGGGATGGCAGCCTTTGGGTGAGGGTAGGGTCCCCGATGAGACGTATAGCTCTCTTGTGAATGTAGTCCAGGATATCGAGTGTAGAAGCGGCAGCGCCACCCCAGATGTGGGAGCAGTATTCGAGATTTGGCCTTATTTGTGAAGTATATAAGGTATAGAGATTAGCTGGTGAAAAGTATTTGCGAACTGAACGGTGCACATTTCGAACATTTATTGTGAAGTGATAACACACAAATCTCTCTGTTCCCTAATAATGCTTTACTTTTATAAAATTTTGGACGAAACACTCCATTCTTAGAAATTATTGGTAGTATTCTGATCATGTAACGCGTTGATCTGTGTTTATGTGGAAATCTCTTTACAACCACACGACATATTCTGTTAATAATTCGATTATACTCCTCGTAAATAAAAGTTATATTCAAAAGTCGACGCATATTTCACTTATTAATTAAACTAATTTTCATCTCATAGGCAACCTGATTAACTGACTAATAACTATCGCAAATAATGTTTAAATATCTTCAAATCGGTGGGACTTAGGTATAGGATATGCTGATACCAATCGAAAGAACAATAAAAAGTACATTAACTAACGTCATGAAATATAGGTGCTCTATTTAAAATAAGAGAGTTATTAGGTTTTAAAGTTGTCACGACTGACCGGTCTATATCGGACACCTGTCTAACTTGTACCAGCTTTAGTAAATTCCAAATATTTTGTGGCATTTTAGGTATTTACATTTTAAAATTTCAACTCTTCAGGTTAAAAAATAAGAGAGATACAGGTGTGTAAATGTGACAATGTGTTTTAAGAATTTTTTGAAAAAAGTCAAATATTAAATATTTCGAAAATGGTTGAGAAAAAAGACATAACATGTTAGTAAAACCTACCATAAAATTTGACGAGCAATCTAGACCTGTAATAAAAAACACCATCTTTCCTTTGAAATAAGAAAGTTGACGTCTACTTCCGGTATTACCGGAAGTCTCATACTAACGTCAATATTTTCAGTGACCTGGAAATTTTGAGAAACCCACGTGCGTGAATTTTCAGAATTCAATGGTGAGCCGTACTCCAGAAACGGCTAATGGAAGGTTTTTTTTTTTGTTCCCTCAGGGCTCGTCCGCGGCCTTGCCGCCCCGATAGCACCGCAACCCTTGGTTGATTGTGCATACCCCTAGTCTTACTCCACCCATTCCAAAATCACTGTGCCTTGAACTAGTCTGCACAGCGATTGGTAGGGTGAAGTTTTATATTGCTCTGTCTCCGGTCTAGAGTGACCGTAGATCAGTTGTCTTTTCCGGTCCAGAGCTATACACTCGCACAAGATGTGCTGGGCTGATTCCTCCCCCTCGCCGCAGAGTCTGCATGCGAGGTCCCCTTCGAACCGCCCCATTTTATGTAGGTGTTTCTTGACGGCCATGTGTCCCGTCAAGAGACCTGTTGTGTTTCTGAGCTGTCCTCTGCTAAGGTTTAGCAGCTCCACAGCTCTCTTTGAACTGGGTCCGTCAATTATTGACTTCCCATGTCTGAGCCCTGGACAGTCCGCCCAGTACACCTTGTGTTGGTTTCTGACCCAGGACTTAATGGCTCCCCTGGCAGTGCTCTTTGACACGCCCAGAGCCGGTTCTGGTCCCATAAATGGTTCTGCTGACCCCCTCTTTGCGAGACTGTCAGCTTCTTCATTGCCTTTGACCCCCGAGTGACCCGGCACCCAGATGAGGGTCACCTCATTCTGCCCAGCCAGGTCGCTCGTCTCGTCTCGGCACTCACTCACCAGCCAGGAATTTACCCGTGGGCTACTTAGTGCCTTAAGGGCTGCCTGGCTGTCTGTGGCTATGAGGATCCGCTTGTTGGTGTAGCCCCTCCTCTTGTTCTCCCGCACACAGTGCAGGATGGCGTACATCTCGGCCTGAAACACCGTTGCATGGGCTCCGAGGGAAATACTGTGACTTACCCTCGGTCCTTCCGAGTAAACACCTGCCCCCGTCCCACGCTCCCCGCCAGATCCGTCCGTGAACCAGACGAGCGCGTCCCGTGGTATGCCCGGTGTCTCCTCCCGCCATGCCCCGCGATCAGGGATTTCCACTGTGAAGTTGTTTTCCCTGCACATTCGCGGGCTCGCGAAGTCTGACCTCATTTCAAGCATGGGTTCCTTCACGATCTCCTGAATTTTGCAGTGGCCCCTGAAGCCTGGGTTGATCTTCAGTCTACCATTGCAGGCTAGTCTGTATAGTCCTAGCCTGGCCTCTCCCATAATAACGAAGTGTAGGGGGGGTAGATCCAGCAACACCTCCATGGCGGCTGTTGGGGTTGAAGACATGGCCCCTGTGATGCCTAGGCAAGCCATCCTTTGGATCTTGCCTAGTTTTTGTTTGGCACTGGATTGTGTCACCTTAGGCCACCAGACCAGTGCCGCATATGTTAACGATGGTCTGACCACCCTTGTGTACAGCCAGTGGGCCATACTATGTCTTAGTCCCCACGTTTTTCCATATAGCCGCCTAGTGACGGCTAAGGTCATGACTGCCTTACGCAGTATTTTTCCAATGTGACCATTCCAGGTTAGCTTAGAGTCCAATACGACCCCAAGATATTTTACCTCCCTGGCCATTGGAACGCTCCTACCGTATAGAGTGAGAGTTCTGTGGCTTTCACACTTCCTCCTCCTCGTAAACGGCACGACGGTTGCTTTCTCGGGGCTCACTCCGAGCCCTTGATCAACCGTCCACCCTTCCACCACTTTCAGTGCAGTCTGCATACGCTCCCACACTGCCTGTGTGACCTTTCCTCGGACTATGATGACAATGTCGTCCGCATAGCCCTGTACCTCATACCCCCCTCCCGAGAGCCTCCCCAGCAGGCCGTCCACGACTAGACACCAGAGCAAGGGAGACAGAACGCTCCCCTGCGGACACCCCGCCGCGACCCCCGCCAGCAGAGTCCCTCCCGCGAGTGAGGTGAACACCGCCCTGTCCCTGAGCATGGAACCGATCCACCTGCAGCAGGTCTCCTCTATTCCACGCTCCCGGGCAGCTGCCAGAACCGATCCGAACGAGGTGTTGCTAAAGGCCCCCTCTATGTCTAGGAAGGCCCCCAGCGCCACCTCCTTGTTCTCCAGCGTATTCTCCAGTTTCAGCACCAGTTGGTGCAGTGCTGTTTCTGTTGAGAATCCTGCTCTGTATGCATATTGTCCGCAGTGTAGAGGATATGCTTCCAGTACACCGCCCCTAATGTGCCGGTTGAGCAGTTTTTCCACTGTTTTCAGCAAGAAGGACATGAGACTTATTGGCCTCAGGGACTTTGCCTGGTCTGTTGGACGCCCAGGTTTAGGAATAAATACAACCCTGGCCAGTCTCCATGCCCTCGGAATGTACCCCAGAGCCAGGCTGGCCCTCATAATGAGGGTAAGCACCGGCGCCAGTATATCTATCCCCTGTTGGAGCATGATGGGCATTATTCCATCAAATCCCGGCGATTTGTATGGCTTAAAGCTGTTAATGGCCCATCTGATTTTGCTCCAGGTAACCACCTCTTTAGCGACTGTCCAGTCTACTCTAGATGCCCGCCTATAAGGCGCCTCTATTTCTGAGTGTTCCCAGTCCGGAGGTGATTGGTTTATTATGTTACAGCCGGGGAAGTGCGTCTGGAGTAAAATTTCCATAGTTTCCTCCCCCGAGCTTGTAAAGCCTCCCGTGGGTGTTCTAAGGGAGCCTATGTTAGTCTGAGGGCCCTTAGACAGGATCTTGTGTAGTCGAGCACTCTCGGACGTGTTTTCCACTTCTTCGCAGTGCCTCCTCCACGACTCCTTCTTGGCGTCCCTCAGTCTTTTGTTATAGGTCGATAGGGCCTGTCTATATTCATCCCATGCTCCCGACCTTTTGGCCGCGTTAAACAGCTTACGAACCTGCGTCCTCCTTTGCCTGAGGTCCTCGTTCCACCATGGGACGTTCCTGGTGGACACCCTCATTTTCAGGGGGCAGTTGGCGTTATAGGCCGAGGTAATTGCGTCTCGCAATTGGACTGCTGCAATCTCGAGGTCTATTGAATCCCTTATGGCCCTCTCAACCCCCCGCAGTTCCACAGCTAGGTCTGCCCTGTAGGCTTCCCAGTCCGCCTTGCGGGGGTCCCGGTACCATACCGTTTCTCTTTCGACTTTGGCGATTTCAAACCGGATGTATCTGTGGTCTGAGCTACTCACTTCCCCAGACACAGCCCAGCTTTTAACAAAGTCACCCAGAAACTGGGTGGAAACTGTTAGGTCTAAAACTTCCTCACGCCGTGTTGTGACGAATGTCGGTTTATTACCTCTATTCAATATGTCTAAACTAAATTTCATAAAGAATTGTAAAAGTGCCTCACCCCTAGAGTTTGTGTCCGAGCTACCCCACAACTCATGGTGCGCATTCGCATCCATGCCGATGATGGTCTGCCATCCACCTGCTCTGCTACCCACCATCAGCTGCTCCAATTCGTTGGGTGGAGGAGGGTCCGTGCTGTCCCCTGGCAGATAGGCTGACGCGACAGTAATGTCCCTCAGCCCATCCGCTCCTCCACATCGGATTTTGATCGTTGCCAGGTCCCTGGAACAGAAATTCATTAGAGGGAGAAACTCTATCCCTTCCCTGACAAAAATGCAGGCCCTCGGATTCTCGCTGGACCTGCTGTAGATGAGCTTTCCATTAGCTCCGCCGAGTCCCTTGATCTCTCCTTTGTAGGAGTACGGTTCCTGGATGAGGGCCACATCCGTGTTCCTCAGAGCCATTAGTAGTCCGGCCGTGGCTGCCCTACTGTGTTGGAGGTTGACCTGAAGGAACCTAAGTCCCATTAACCCTTAATTGCTTCCCCAGTGGGCGGAAGCTAACCCTTCCCATGCCCCAGAATGCCTTGAAGGAGGTTCCTTCAAGGGCTCTGTAAGATGTCGGGTCGATCGAGAAGGCGAGCGTCTGTCCTTTCTCCTCTGCCTTCCTGCTTAGAACCGACCAGTGTTGCGTCCCCAGTTCAGGGTTCTGGATCTTAAGTCTGCTGATCACCGTCTCCTGCGGGACGGTGTCAGGGATCCGTACGAGGACCTTGCGTCTCTTTGGAAGTTCCTTGGGCTCGACGGCTGTCAAGTCCGCCCCCTCCCAAATCTGACCGAGGCCCCCGATCGTTTTCCGCAGCCAGTCCCGCGACTGCGGGCCGGCACAGGTTATCCAGAGGATGCCCCCCGTCAGGCGCGTCCGGTGGAACTGAGGCGGGCTCTCCCCTTCCTGAAGAGAGTCCACTGCAGCTACCACCGCAGCCTGGATCAGGTCCGCCTTCCCCTGGTCTAGCGTGACCTCAGGATGGCGTCTGTCAATCACCGCCATCCCGAGGCCCTCCGCAGCCTCCCTGTAAGAGCCAGTCTGCGCCGGTGTTCCGGCCTTAGTTCCTTTGGGAGGTCTGTCTGTAGTAGGCGTGCTAGAGCCAGAGCGCGGCGTCTTCCGACTCGCACTCTCCTCTTGCGCCTTTACAGGCACCCTGGCCCTTTTGGAACGTCTGTCTGTAGTGGGCGTGCTAGAGTTCGAGCGCGTCCTCTTCTGACCCGCACTCCCCTCTTGCGCCTTTACAGGTTTCTCGACCGTCCAGGTCCCGGCCGCCATTTTTTGCGCCCTCCGGAGCTTCTTTCTTTGCGCCCCGGAAAGACGCTTGGACTGCCGGGGCAGTCCCTCTACTCTAACAGTAGAGTCCTCACTGGTGGAGGGGCCCCCGGAGTCCGCGGAGCTCGCCGCCCTCCGGTGGGACCCAGCCTCCAGCTTGGGTGTCGGGGACAGGTCTCTGGCCGAAGCTACCCCCTGATCCCCCGTATCTACGCCGGTCGTGGGACCTCCAGAGTCCGCTGCCGCACCCTGGCTCATCTCCGTTTCCGGGATAGACTCAAGGCTCAAGTCTGTAGCCGGAGCCACTCCTCGAGCCTCATTGGTTTTGGTTTTATATGTATTTATAATCTTCATGTTGTTCCCACGAGAATGGGGGAAATACTGTCCACTCCATCAGAACCCCCTGTGTGGTGCAAGGCGGGTTACTCTGGAGGGTTGCCTGGTACTCCAGAGGTTCCGTTCACGACACCATCGCCCTGGTGCCATCCATCCATAGGCACGGGTCACGTGACACCGTAGATTGGGGGAGTTTAGTTCGACCTCCTTGTCTAGATCCGTCATGTTTAGTTATTAGCAGGGTCACCTCGTGCAGGATGCGGATTTTTACCGCGCATGACGGTCTTGGGGAAAGCTTCATCGGGAGTTTATGTTGTTATTTCCACTTCCTCAGCTTGCCCCCTGGAGTCCTTTGGCCCGCGACTCCTTAACCCCTAATGGAAGGTTTACGTGGAACATCCTGTATATATATGTATGTATATACATATTATGCTGTGGTATAACCCTATATATTTAAATGCAAGTTCCTTACATGCCTTACCGGAAACATGCAGAGAGAAAATTTCATAGTATTCATGTCTGAAAAAAGAATATCAAAATTTATGGACGATATAAAATTTAATGAGAAAATTAACCGGAAAAATCAATTTACTGAAGATATAGAATACTTTTATAGAATCTGAAAAACAAAAACGCGAAATCTAAAGTTAAAATTAAGTAAAACGAACAAAAGTATGGGTGAAACTAACATCACCGTTACTATTCAAATTTAAAATTAGTTTGGTTAAATATAAAATAAATATTTGTACACGGATGTGCTGAATCATTTTGTTAATGTTAATACATGATGTTGTACCTACATTTTAAAAGAATATACACACATCGCGTGAGTAAATGATAAAATACTTTAACCTTCCTTGAAGGCAACTAACTCATGAATATTAACAACTTCCATATGTTACTTATTATATTCAAATCAAGTAGCTGATAAAATATTTAAATCTCAATTAAAACAAGGAATATTTAGTCACTGAGCCCATATCTATCTGTACGGTATTCATATTTAAAGATAGTTATTTAATTTAAATAGAAATGTTTTGCATATAACAAGTGATCAACAAGTAATCTTACCGTCATTCAGGATTACCTAGGCCACTTTTCAATTTATGAAATCTCCCAATTCAAGACCATTTATTTTAGAGATTAACTAATTGTTGCAAAACTTAGGTCTACAGTTACACTCTATGTTTATATAGAATGGGCGAGTTCACCAGACGCCAGCAGCTGCCAGCAGTTGCATTGTTATGCCAAAAATGTTGATGAACGTTAACATTTTGTCAACATTTTTTGACATAATAATGCAGCGACTGGCAGCGCTAGCGCCTGGTGAACTCGTTCAATGTCTCCTAAAACAATGTATGCTAAAAACAAAATAAATTAAACATGGTGAATTAGGTTACCTTTTGTAAGTAAGAATATATATATATATATATATATATATATATATATATATATATATATATATATATATATATATATATATATACATATACATATATATATATATATATATATATATATATATATATATATATATATATATATATATATATATATATATAAATTGAAGCTGACCCCGGATATGGGTTCTAAGCGTCCTAGTTCGCACTTATTTGAAGAAATTTTATTTAAAACTCTAATGTCTGTATCTCCCCATTCGTGAATTTTTTTCTACGAAAACACACTAAAACACAAATTCCATGGCTATCACTTAAGTCTTCATCAATCAGTTACTGGCCAAGATAAACAAAACAAGCAATTTTTGTCATATTTTTTCCGATATGATTGAAGAAATTCCAAACTTCTATAACATTGTTATGTTTAGTGACTTTTTTAACAACTTTGAATATTATCGGCGTAGTTAACAAACATAATATGCATTATATTACGCTCGAGAAAATCTACTTTGGGTACGACAAGTGAATTTTTAGCTTCAATGGTCCTTGAATGTGTGGGAATTATAGGCGATAAAATTATCGAGGTATTCTTTTTTGCAGATCGGCTTAATGAAGAACGCTATGGCAGATTTCTAGACGATGACTTACCCAATTTAATCAAAGATGTCAATCATGAAACACGTCGACTAAGGCATTTTCAATAAGATGGTGCTTTTGCCCATTTTCACCGAAACTTAAGGCAATATTTAAACCATTGGCTAGGAAACCAATGGATTGGTCAAGGTAACATTCGAGGTAACATTCCATGGCCAGCAAGATTGCCCGATCTTGCCCCCATTGGACTTTTTCCTCTAGAGGATATACAAAGCAGTTAGTATATCAAAAATTGCCAACAACTGCGGAAGACATAAAATATCGTATGCAAACAATTTTTATAAGTATTACCCCGCCAATGTTAAACAGAGTCAAAGACAACTTTGCGACTTTGAGTTTGCATTCAGAAAGGCGGAAGCATTTTTGAACATGTTTTATAACTTTTAATAAAGTCTTGCACCTAATGTTTGATTTCTTAATGTTTTCATCCATTCCAATAAAATAAGATTTCTAATATGTACAAAATAAAATTTTTGAACAGCTGTACCTGCTTTGGTATTTCATGTAACTTATAAAAAAACTTCGGGACGTAGCAAGTGAGTTATGGTAGTGAATTTTTATTAAATGTTTCAAACTTGGATAACTCAATTTTCTATAAATTTAAAAAGTCAACTTTTGGTAGGTCTTTCCCAACGCAACATATCCACCATATTTTATTACAATAACTTTGCAATTTTCGGAGAAAAAAAATTTTGTTGAAAGAAAATTCAAAATTTGAATAACCAAATTTTCCTATAGACTTGGAAACTTGAAT
This sequence comes from Tillus elongatus, assembly GCA_964006375.1. Taxonomy (NCBI): domain Eukaryota; kingdom Metazoa; phylum Arthropoda; class Insecta; order Coleoptera; family Cleridae; genus Tillus; species Tillus elongatus. The sequence goes on from OZ023265.1 coordinate 161,058,411, forward strand.
TTTAGTGTGTAGTAAGGTCTTTCCAAAGGCAACATAACCACCAAATTTCATTAAAATAGCCGTGTAATTTTCGGAGAAACTATTTTTTTTCGAAAGGAAACTCAAAATTTTTCCAGAAAACCTTGTCCCATTTTCCTCGCTAATGAAGTCATCCAAGCTATTAATAAAAAAAGGCACTTGCCGAGTTTCATCGAAATTGGTTAATTATTTTTTGAGTTATCGGTTGGATACATATATAAGGCAAAAAACTCGTTTAATAACCACATCAAAAACAAGCTCCAAGCTCCAACGGCAGCAGACCCTTCTGGACTCTTGCTAAATCTATTGGGAATAATTTCTGCAAGAGCACGTTCCCACCTCTTGTTTCAAGTAATGAAATTGTTTCTACCGCCCTGGGCAAGGCTGCACTTTTTGCCTCGTTGTTCGCCGGCAATTATACTCTCAACCCACCTCCAAATGTTCAACCACCAACAGTCTCCAATGTCGCGCATAAAATGAGGGATATCATTTTTAAAACTAAAAAAAAAGTATAAAAGATGCTCTCTTCTCTTAATACCAGGAAAGCCTTTGACCTTGACGAGATCCCAGCAATTGTTCTCAAAAAATACGCACCAGAAATGGCTCCTCTTCTGGCTCGACTGTTTCAGGCATCTTACAATAGAGGCATATTCCCTAGTAACTGGAAAACTGCTCGAGTACAACGCGTCCCCAAGAAAGAATCCAAAGCGCTTCCTAGCACTCCTTTCAGTCGTCTCTAAAGTGATGGAAAAGTACATAAACACCGAATTACTAAAATTTCTTGAAAAACACAGTCTAATTCACGACAGGCAGTATGAATTCCGTCAGCGCAGATGAACTGCCGACCTCCTTTCCTTTGTCGCCCATTCTTAGAACAAGTCTATGGAACTATACGGTGAATCCCAGATTGTCGGTCTAGACATATCCAAAGCATTCGACCAGGTCTGGCACGCAGCGCAGCTTAATAAACTTCCGGCCTATGGTCTACCACCAAAACTCTGTACCTGGACAGCAAATTTCCTCTCCAACCGGGGCATTTCTGTTGTCGTGGATGACCATTCCTCTAAACTGTATCCAATTAAAGCAGGAGTCTCTCAAGATACAGCTTTAGCCCCTACTTTGTTTCTTTTCCACATCAATGACCTCCTCTCTAGCACATCCAACCCAGTTGACAGTTACGCGGACGATAGCACCCTCCACTCAAATATACAATATTCTAAGCCTGTCTCTTTAGCCCAATTAAATGAGGATCGCAGACTCATGGAGGGTTTTGTCTCTGTGAATCTCCAAAAAATATTAGACGGGGGAAGTAGAAATAGTGTACAATTCAACTCGACCAAATCTCAGTCTTGCTTTCTATCTCATAAGAGATACACCAGCCTTAGACCCATCACAATGAACTACCACGTTATTCAAAATAATGAGTCCTTTTCACTTGTTGGCATTTCTGTGGATTGAAATCTCAATTGGCACCAACATGTCACATCAATTGCAGAAGCGGTTGCTAAGTCATTAAGTTTCCTCTTCCGGGCTGGCAAATGCTTTTCAACGGCTAATCTCTATACCTTATATACTTCACAAATTAGACCAAACCTCGACTACTGCTTCCACATCTGGGGTGTCGTTGCCGCTTCTACACTCTCTATCCTGAAATCCATTGAGAAGAGATCTATACGTCTCATCGGTGACCCTACCCTCACCCAAAGTCTGCAATCCCTTGCTCACCGACGTGCCGTTGGTTTTCTCTCTTTCTCTCTTTCTTTTATAGATATCTGCACGGGAACTGCTCAGAAGAGCCTTCTTCCATAGTTACTCCACCTTCTGCCCCCAACAGATCTACTAGGGGAACAGAGCGAATGCACCCTTTTACTGTCCAGGTCACCAGAACATCTTGTTATCCCCGCTCTTTTGTCCCGAGGACTTCCAAGTTGTGGAATTCCTTGCCGGCACATGTTTTTCCTTCTCCTCCGAACCTCCAAACCTTCAAGTCCAGAATTAACAAGTTGCCTCTTTCTTCCTTGTCGACACCCACGGTACGATACTATTTAGGCTGTAAGCCCTCGTGGTGTGTTGTTGAAATATAAAAAAAGTTACAATTTGAAAATGTTCTTAAACTTAGAATGTTGACCACGATTTTATGAGGTTAAAATTAAATCTTTAGTTAGGTTTTACTTTTTTGAATTTGAAGCATTTAATGAAAATTCGCTACCATAACGCATTTGCCGCGTCCCGAACTTTTAATTAATAAAGATGACAAACGATACCCATGTATTTTGCTAATCAGCACATGCAACAACATTCGATTAATCAGTGTCAGTCAGGTCTTGTAGTAGATCTGTTAGCGGACCTGGATGTGGATTGTGGACACCTAAATCATGATCTTAGCGTTTGTTAATAATTCACCAGAGAGCGGAACCTCTCCAGAAATATATTCTAATGTATGCAAATAAACAGTTGACTGGCCTTTAGAATACAAGAAGGTGAATAGGCTGATGAATGTATACACTGTGCTATCAGCGAGATTGATGATGCACAACTTTTCTATCGTCGTTTTTCTAGCCGCAACCAGAACGTAACATACTGTACGTACCTCGTTATGTATGCATATTTTATTTTATAAAAATTATTTTAATGATTTATGAAGTTTATCTACAAGGATTATTTGAATGTTTGTTGATAAATTGATGGAAAATATTGATTGTTGTTGCCCTTACGTGGTGAAACTGGTCCATACTACATACAGACTTAGAGACCACTTCTCTGGCTTCACTGTTGGGTTTCGTTTTTGTAGGTGAAGGGCGCAGCCAGCGCGTAAGCTAACTGGAGCAAGAGGCCCCTCTGAATTCTAGATGCTCTAGGATGTACTACAAATAAAGATCTGTTGCTACGTTATGATGCTTTGATAAAAAAATTCCTTAAAATTGAATTGAACTATCTTTATATATATATATATATATATATATATATATATATATATATATATATATATATATATATATATATATATATATAAATATTTCAACAACACACCACGGGGGCTTACAGCCTAAATTCTATCGTACCGTGGGTGTCGACAAAGAGGAAAGAGGCAACTTGTTAATTCTGGACTTGAAGGTTTGGAGGTTCGGAGAAGAAGGAAAAACATGTCCCGGCAAGGAATTCCACAACTTGGAAGTCCTTGGGACAAAAGAGCGGGCATAACAAGATGTTTTATGTCTGGTGACCTGGACAGTAAAAGGGTGCATTCGCTCTTTTTCCCTGGTAGATATGTTGGGGGCAGCAGGTGGAGGAACTATGGAAGAAAGCTCCTCTGAGCAGTGCTCGTGCAGATATCTATAAAAGAGAGAGAGAGAGAGAGAGAGGTCACCAACGACACGTCGGTGGGCAAGGGATGGAAGCCTTTGGGTAAGGGTAGCGTCACCGATGAGACGTATAGCTCTCTTCTGAATTGAGTCGAGGATAGCGAGTGTAGAAGTGGCAGCGGCACCCCAGATGTGGGAGCAGTATTCGAGGTTTGGCCTTATTCCTGAAGTATATAAGATATAGAGATTAGCTTGTGAAAGGTATTTGCGAGCCCGGAAGAGGAAACCCAATTTCTTAGCAGCCGCTTCTGCAATTAATGTGACATGTTGGTGCCAATTGAGATTTCGATCCACAGAAATGCCAACAAGTGAAAAGGACTCATTACTTTGAATAACTTGGGCTAACGAGACAGGCTTAGAATATTGTATATTTGAGTGGAGGGTGCTGTCGTCCGCGTAACTGTGAACTGGGTTGGATGTGCTAGAGAGGAGGTCATTGATGTGGAGAAGAAACAAAGTAGGGGCTAAAGCTGAACCTTGAGGAACTCCTGCATTAATTGTATACAGTTTAGAGGAATGGCCATCCACGACAACAGAAATGCTCCGGTTGGAGAGGAAATTCACTGTCCAGATACAGAGTTCTGGTGGTAGGCCATAGGCCGGAAGTTTATTAAGCAGCGCTGCGTGCCAGACCTGGTTGAATGCTTTGGATATGTCTAGAGCGACAATCTGGGATTCACCGTTTAGTTCCATAGACTTGAACCAAGAATGGGCGACAAAGGAAAGGAGGTCGGCAGTTGATCTGTGCTGACGGAATCCATACAATTTTAGTAATCCATCACTTTAGAGACGACTGAGAGGAGAGAAATAGGCCTGTAGTTGCTAGGAAGAGCTTTGGATCTTTTCTTGGGGACGGGTTGTACTCGAGCAGTTTTCCAGTTACTAAGGAATATGCCTTTATTGCAAGATGTCTGAAACAGACAAGTCAGGACAGGAGAAAGTTCTGGTGAGCATTTTTGAGAACAATTGCTGGGATCTCGTGATGGCCAGAGGCTTTCCTAGTATTAAGAGAAGAGAGCATCTTTCGTACCTTTTTAATTTTGAAAATGATATCCGTCATTGTATGCCCGACATTGGGGGCTGTTGGTGGTTGAACATTTCGAGGTGGTATGAGAGTAGAATTGCCGGCGAACAACGAGGCAAAAAGTTTAGCCTTGCCCAGGGTGGTAGAAACAATTTCATCCCCTGAGACAATAGGTGGGAACGTGCTCTTGCAGAAATTATTCCCAATAGATTTAGCAAGAGTGCAGAAGGGTTTGCTGTCATTGGAGCTTAAGAGGACTTTGTTTTTGATGTGGTTACTAAACGAGTTTTTTGCCTCTGAAAGAATGCGGACATGGAAATGAGGAAAAGTAACCTCGCATTTCGTCCCAGTTTGCGGAGTTGTAGTGCCAAACGATACGTGGGTGTGATGACTGTGTGACTTCGGGTTGCATTGCGCAGGAAGCAGTTACATTTAATGATAAAATTTATATGAAAAATGAAGGCCCACCGATGGGTAGTCCGTTGTCTCCTTTATTAGCCAACACTATTATAGAAAACCAAATTCTAACATCAGAGCTTTCGCACAATATTGCCTTTCGGTACAGATACTTAGATGATATTTTAGCATGTTTTCATGGTAGCCATACAGAATTAAATGAATTTTTAAATTTTATTAATAACCTTCGCAAAGTATTAAGTTTACTTTAGAAGAAGAAGCTAATAGTTGTATGAATTCTTTGAATTAACGATTAGAAAGTTAGAAAAGCTCCTGTATTTTGTACAGAACGGTGTGTTTTAACGTAACAGTTAATAAGTAATCAATCGTATCGGAATTACAGAGTTATAATTTAAAATATGGTGCTTAATTGATCCACTGGTGTGTTAGGTTTACAGTACAGTGTGAATACTATTCTATGCAGTTATATAGATATATTAGTTAAAATTAGTTAAAATATTATACTGCATCAATTAACAGACGACTTATCTTTGAGAACATTATCAATTTACCTGTTTATCTTCACATTATGGCCCGAGATAGACAGGGTTGTACCTGAAATTTATTAAGATATCTGAAACTGCTTTTGGGGCTTCTGACTAAAGGAGTTCCCAGATGAAAACCCCTACAAACAAAACCTATTGTACAATATTAACAAAACAAAAATATCAATCGAAAAATCAAGCAATTATATTTTCCGCAATAGACGGAGTAAGACTAGAAGATTATCTCATACCATTCGCAAACATAATACAACCAACAAATATAATATTTACCTCCAAACTTTCAGGTAATAGAATATGCGTGTATCTTACGTAACAAAAACTTGTAGAAAAATTTATGAATAAGCGTGATGGTAAAATCAAAGTAAATAATGAAATAATTCAAGCTCGTCGATATGTTACACCATCAGAGAGACTTGTATTGTCAAATGTGTGTCCTACTGTCCCCTGCGAAATCCTTATTAAAAATTAGAAAACATGGGACTTAATTTGCTCTCACCAATGACATTTCTGAAACATAATTCATCACTACCTCAATTTAGTCACATATTTGGTTTCCGAAGGCAAATATTTATCACCCCGACACAGTCAGCTATTCCAGAATCATTTCTCATAAATTATGACAACACATCCTAAATAAGCTTCCTATCCAGAGATAACTTATCATGCTATAGGTGCAAACAAACAGGGCATTTAGCTGCAAATTGCATATTCACAAATAACAGTAGCCACAACCTCACATCTAAAAGAAATACAACAAATATCTTTACAATATCAACGTCAAATGCAAATATTACAACACCTGCAGCAAGCGCCACACCTTTGTTACAAACTAGTCATCGCAATTCAACCATCACCTAAACAGTTACATCTACCAAATACCGAATTACATCAATTACCAACAAATGAAACAAATAAAGAGCAAATGGAAGTTAAACGACCTCAAACAAGTCAAAAAAGAAACATAGATGACACCTTAACCCCACCAACACCAAGCGAAGAGAAAAACTCCCTTTTCTTTAAGCCTATCACTACAGCACCCAATCCCAAGAAAAAGAAGAATACAGGCAAGGATTCCACTAGAATGAGTTTATAAACTTTTGTAAGACAAAACGACTCAACCTTCATCTTAAACTATGACCAACTACTGGATCTCTTTGAGGATACTAAGGGTTCACCAGATCCACTTAGCGTCATCCAAAACTATACCATAGAGTATGCGGCATTAATCGACATGCTAACAAAGATATACCCACACATTGAAGAACGATCGTTAAAAGCCAGAAGTGCAAAGCTAAGGAAAACCCAGAAAATCCATCTTCAGATACAAACTTCAGGCGATCTAACATCTGATATTGAAAGCGATTATTCACGAAAATTCATTAAAAAAAAACAAGAGCAATACTTAACTTTAAACGCGTAAGTGAATATTCATAATAATAACAGCAATAATGATAACAAAAAATAACCTGATGGAGTATTTTCTGGAACACACTAGTACATTCTGCAGAACAGCCAGCTTCAGACCACATCATCGAGATTCTATTAAAGAATTGAGGAATGCCTCTACCTTTATTTCCCTTAGGGCTCGTCCGCGTCTTTGCTGCTCCAATAGCACCGCAGCCTTTGGCTTATTGTGCATGCCCTTAGTCTTTTTTACTCCACCCATTCCTAAATCACTGTGCCTTGAACTAGTCTGCACAGCAATTGGTAGGGTGAAGTTTTATATCGCTCTGTCTCCGGTCTAGACTGACCGTAGATCAGTTGTCTTTTGCGGTCCAGAGCTTTACACTCGCACAAGATGTGCTGGGCTGATTCCTCCCTCTCGCGGCAGAGTCGGCATGTGAGGTCCCCCTTAAACCGCCCGATTTTACGCAGGTGTTTCTTGGCGGCCATGTGTCCCGTCAAGAGTTCTGTTATCTTTGTGAGCTGTCCTCTGCTAATATTTAGCAGTTCCACAGCTCTCTTCGAACTGGGATCCCAATTAGTGTTTTCCTATGTATGAGCCCTGGACAATCTGCCCAGTATGCCTTATGCTGTGTGCCTTTCGATACGCCCAGGACCGGTTCTGGTCCCATGAATGGTTCTGCTGATCCTCTCCTCGCGAGACTGTCTGCTTCTTCATTGTCTTTAACCCCCGAGTGACCCGGCACCCAGATGAGGGTGACCTCATTCTGTCCAGCCAGGTCGCTCGTCTCATCTCGGCATTCACTAACCAGTGTGGAATTTACCCGTGGGCTACTTAGGGCCTTAAGGGCTGCCTGGCTGTCTGTGGCTATGAGGATCCGTTTGTTGATGTAGCCCCTGCTGTTGTTGTTGTTGTTGACTGCTGATAAGAGATTCATTAACATGCTATTTTGTTTCACAAGCTGGCTAAAAATATCTTTAAATTCTTCTAAAAATTTTTCCACATTCGTAAATGATTGTCCCTGTCTATTGTTGCTTCCTGTTTCTGCTGAATAGCTTATATAATCATTTACACCCCGTATATTTGACTAAATATTTTTTGAGTCAAACCCATTCTTATAAAATTTCGCTAGTATGATGCATTTACTGCGTTGAGACTTTTCTTTTCATCTCATAGAGTGTATTTTTACATGTCCTTACTTGTATACACACTGTTAAACTCTAACAAACATAATTATATTAAAGCTACCATCTATACAGAAGATGATTATCGGAAATTATTTGAATAGCTTGATGATATAATAGAAGATTGAAGACACTGTTTGATACCTGAGGCCTGAATTATAATGATGATACGAAAGGATTGAACAGATAACATTAATGTAACAGTCACTTTATAAACTGAGATAAATTAGGTAAAACGCTGCCTCATATTTTAAAATATTTTAACTAGAAAGTGCCTACAAAGTGGTATGTAATTTTTTTAGATGGCCTAATGCAATGTTGCCATACCGAGACGCAGTATAAATGTTTAGGAAAATCTGCACAATCTGGCAGCAGGGTTTTCTAAATGTTAGCGGTGAAATTTTCCTCTTGTCAGTGAATTTTTCGTAGATTTGAAACTTCAAAATTGACGATTTTCAAACAAAGATTCTGAAACGATTGCGGGGTAGATAGAAGAAATGTGGTAATTGTGTTTACAAAGCCTACTGTTTTTGCTTCAACCGCCATCGTCTTTCATTAACCGACTTTAAAAAAGAAGGAGGTTCTATGTTCGTCTGTGTGTATTTTTTTAATATATATTCACCGATATTTTCGTCAATTGTGGACCAATTTTTAAAAAAATTGTTTGTTTGAAAGGGTATACTCCTGAGGTGGTCCGATTTTCCCCAAGTCAAGACCTGATTATGTAATTTTAGGGAAATCGAGGGAAATTCACAAAAAATATTTTTTTATGTATGTTCACCGATATTTTCGTCAATTGAAGGCTATAAATTACAAAGGGTCTAAGTGCCAAAAAATGAATTTAAATAGAATTGAGAAAAACTATTTTTTACATGGAAAAAATGATTTATTCTAACAACATTTTTTACAGTCATTCTTAACTAATACCATACCTACTGTGAAAAAATTAGCTTGAAATCAAGTAAAATAACACAGAAAAATAAAATCAAAATCAAATATTCGTAAAAGGCCGTTAAGTCCAATACCAACTGCAACAAAACAGAGTTTACGTGCCAAAGTAATTTCAGCTAAAAAAGGACCTGTGTGAAAATTTTATTTCAGACATTTTCTGCTCTTGTTTGCTGGATTAAATTTTCATTAAAAAACAAATCATTAAGGGGAATGTAATCTAACGTGTCTTCCAAATTTTTCTGTTTTTCTGCGGAAATTTTGTTTTTGCACTCAAGTTGAGGAATTTGCATTTGAATGTTTTTAATGTCATTTAAGCTTTTAGTGAATTTTCTTTAAAAAAATTCACTAATGAGGAGATCCCGACTTTTGAATTTTGAAAAAATTTCTTCAAATGAGTGCTAATTAGGCCCCCCAGAACACATATCCGGGGTCAGTTTCAATTTTTATATGTTATATATATATATATATATATATATATATATATATATATATATATATATATATATATATATATATATATATATATATATATATATATATGTATCACACCGATAACTCAAAAAATAATGGGCCGATTTTGATTAAATTTGGTGAATAAATTGCTTTTGCGAATGGCTTGGATAAGTTCGTTAGCCAGGAAAATCAGCCCAGGTTTCCCCGGAAAATTTTGTGTTTTCTTTCGAAAAAAAATTATATTATATCTCCGGAATTAGCAAAGTAAAGGCAACCAAATTTAGTACACGGGTTTATATCCATATAGGTAAGCTACCTACCAAAATTTAGCTATGTACGTCAGAAGACAAAAAAGTTGTAGGCATTTAAAGAAAAATAAATTTGGGTTTTCCCCAAAACGACAAAGTTGCGATTTAAAACGTCAAAATCGCCAACATTTAGGCAAATAACTTGAATCTAATACGGGCTATGAAAATCAAATGTCTCAAGAAGGATGTTTTACAAACCCTGAAGTCTTAGTTTCAACCGTCATTGTCCTTCATTTTACTAAAATGTTTCCAGAATATTCATTTCAAATAGACCCTTTCTCTGATGCTTAGCAGTAGTCTTAGCTATAGAGTTTATCGTTTAATGGTATATAATTTGGTCGAATTTTCGTAAAAAATCAATAAAGCTCAATATATCCGTTATTATACAAGATATGAAAAATATTTCTACAATCACAGGGTGGCCCATAAGTCGTTGTTGATACAAATTTTCTTTTTTTTTTAAATCAAACACGCCTTAATTTGTTGCATTTTTGCATTTTCCATCGAAATATAATGCATGTTTGTAAGAAAAGAAATTATGGATGCAGCAAGTGCGTTATGGTAGCGAATTTTGATCAAATGCTTCATATTTGAATAGCCCAATTTGCTTTTAACCTATAAGGTTGACCAAGAAACGAGTTTTTCCGGGAACACTTTAAGTTTACTTTTGGAAATTTTTGTACATTTTCACACAAAGTTATTTTTATGAAACATGACACATTGTTTTTGCTATATAGGTTATACTGGTAACCAAAATTGATGCCTGCCTTCTTAAAAAGAAAACACACATATTTGCAATAAAAACATTTTTATGAAAATTCACTACCATAACGCACTTGCTGCGTCCAGAGTTTTATTATTTTTGAACGTCATAACGTCTGAGTTTGGCATGATTAAGGGGATAATTCAAAGGCTTTCACTACCAGACAATTGTTTTATTCTCAACCCCAATACATCATCTCGGCGAAGCTGGCCAACATCACCAAATCTTATGGGAAGTTGACGAGGTCTTCAATCGCATTGTCTCTCGGAATTTGGTTCCTGACGACCTGCATCAGAAAGAATCTGTGTCCTAAATTCATCTGCAACATGATCAACAAGGCAGTTCCTAGTTGCTTCGAGACACTTTCACGGAAATCTAAGAAGTCAGTACTGAGGGGGGAATTACGGATGGTATACTCAAGGAAGGAGGAGGTCGACCTGAAGTTAAAGATTGTGCACGATGTGCTAGCAGGTATGTTGTGCATGCTCGAGTACGACACTTTTATGAAAATTAATCATGAACGTTTGTCTTTTCAATTTTATAAAAGAAATTCACTCAATCGAAAAATTGCTCACTTACAACGGATGAGAGAGAATTCCTCACACCCTAGAGCCTTGAAGTTCAGCAATCATGTATTTCATCAAAGATTAAAAAATCTGTCCTCATTCGATTAATTCGACACCTCTCATGTCAGCCTGTTGAGGCAGAGACTAAAGTTTGCAATCCCAAGTATTAAATCTTTCATATTTCCAAGGTAGAAAAGAACAGAGCAAGGCTATACCCCAGACTGAATTGCGTTTCGGCCCATAAATCTGGCCATCATCAGGGGCTTCCTGTCAGTGCGTCGTGCACAATTTTCAGCTTCAAGTCCGTCTCATCTTTTCTTGAGTATGCTGCCCTCACTTCTCTCCTCAGTGCTGACCTTACATCTCTTCAGCTAGGCTGCCAATAGTCACAAAAACTTATAAGAAACTTTCAAAGTCTTCACTCGCACTGTCACTGAGAATTTGGTTCCTAACAACCTGCATCAAGAAAGACTTGTGCCCCAAGTTCATCCAGAACATCGTCAACAAGTCCATTCCAACCAGTTTGGTTACACTGATTCAAAGGTTCAAAAGGTCAGCACTGAGGAGAGAAGTGAGGGCAGCATACTCAAGGAAAGATGAGACGGACTTGAAGCTGAAAATTGTGCACGACGCACTGACAGGAAGCCCCTGATGATGGCCAGATTTATGGGCCGAAACGCGTAGGGCTTTTACCTAATAAAAATTCAGTCTGGAGTATAGCCTTGTTCTGTTCTTTTCTACCCTGGAAATATGTCTAACCCAGACGTTGTGACGTTCAGAAATTAAATCTTTCATATTCGCCACGATTAGGGTAAGTTTAAGAGAGCCTTCGATCGATTTGCACCAGTCCTGTCAGATAATTATAAACATTTATACCCAATGAATCACATTGTTCGCCGTCTCTACGGTTTGCCAAAAATACACAAAGAAGGTTGTCCCATTAGACCAGTTGTTTCGTCCGTGGGTTGTCTCACGTACAAGTTGTGTGATTTCTTTTCGTCTTTCCTGATGTCTACCGTGAATTTAGGGTCCTCTTACTCGATAAAGAATTCAGTTGCATTAGTTAAGAGGCTTCGGGAGGTGCCGGTATTGGTGTCCTTCGACGTTTCCAATTTGTTTGCTAGTGTCCTGGTCAATCAGACACTTCTACTATTAAGAAATCTTCTTGCTCAGTCGTGAGGTACAGGGAGCGCTCAATGCCCTGGTCAGAGTCTGTTTGGCGCAGAATTTCTTCTCCTTTAATGATAGAATGTATGTCCAAAAGGACGGTTTTCCAATGGGTAACTCATTGTCCCCCTTGTGTGCGGAAGTTTTCATGGCTTTCTTCAAGAGGGAACTAGTTTTTTAAGGATTTTAATCCATTCAAGGACTTCATTTAGTCCTGGACACGGTATGTGGATGACGTGTTGGTAGTGTGGTCGATGCCTTGGAGCAGCTTCACCTGTTCCTCGGTTGGCTGAACGATCTACATGTCAATATTAACTTCACCATGGAACTTGAAGAGAAAAAATCCATCAGATTTCTGGATCTGAGGTTAACGAGGAAAGAAAACTCAATCGAATTCGACATATATAGAAAATCAACACAAACAGACCACCTAATCCCATGTAGATCTTGTCACCATATGTCCCACAAGTTATCGTCCATTAGATATCTGATAGATAGGCTGTTTAGAGTCCCACTGTCGGGGACGAACTTTAATAACGAGCTTAATTTTATTAAACAACTAGCCGTAAATAACTAATACCCTGTCAACTTAGTTGACAGACTGATAAGAAAAAAGAGCCGTCAGCTCTTGACAACGACAAGCTCTAATCTTTCGTCAGGTCAGCCTGAGAGTCCCTCATACTTTCCTCTCACATACTGTGGCCCCATCACTGCTGCAGTCTCTCGTGTTTTAAAGAGAGATAATATCAAGTTCGCATACAGGTCAAGGGATACCTTTAAGAAGATTTTGGTTCATAATAAGGATTTTATTCCTCACCTCAAGAAGGAAGAACAGGAAGAGCACTGGGTACCAGAGTCTCTGAACATCTCAGAAGCAAAAATAACATCGATAACACCACTTCAGTCTTCCGTTTCCACCTGAGAGATAGCCGCAACACCTTTGACAAGCAGAGCGACGCTAGAATGCTTCACCCACATCAATGACCTCCTCTCTAGCACATCCAACCCAGTTCACAGTTACGCAGACGACAGCACCCTCCACTCAAATATACAATATTCTAAGCCTGTCTCTTTAGCCCAATTAGATGAGGATCGCAAACTCATAGAGGGTTCTGTCTCTGTGGATCTCCAAAAAATATTAGACTGAAGAAGTATCAATCTTGTACAATTCAACCCCACGAAATCTCAGTCTTGCTTTCTATCTCATATGAGATACACCAGCCCTAGACCCATCATAATGAACAACCAAGTTATTCAAAGTAATGAGTCCTTTTCACTTGTTGGCATTTCTGTGGATCGAAATCTCAATTGGCACCAACATGTCCCATCAGTTGCAGAAGAGGCTACTAAGAAATTAGGTTTCTTCTTCCGAGTTCGCAAATACTTTTCACCAGCTAATCTATATACCTTATATACTTCACAAATAAGAGCAAACCTCGAATCTCAGGTGCCGCTGCTGCTTCTACACTCGCTATCCTGGACTCCATTTAGAAAAAAGCTATACGTCTCATCGATGACCCTACCCTCACCCAAAGGCTGCCATCCCTTGCCCACCGACGTGCCGTTGGTGACCTCTCTCTCTCTCTCTCTCTCTCTCTCTTTTAAAGATATCTCCACAGGCACTGCTCAGAGGAGCTTTCTTCCATAGTTCCTCCACCTGCTGCCCCCAACAGATCTACTAGGGGAACAGAGCGAATGCACCCTTTTACTGTCCAGGTCACCAGATATATAACATCTTGTTATGCTCGCTATTTTGTCCCGAGGACTTCCAAGTTGTGGAATTCCTTGCCGGCACATGTTTTTCGTTCTCCTCCGAACCTCCAAACCTTCAAGGCCAGAATTAGCAAGTTGCCTCTTTCCTCCTTGTGGACACCCACGGTACGATAGTATATAGGCTCTAAGCTCTCGTGGTGTGCTGTTGAAATAAATAAAATATAAAAGCTAGATGTATTCTCACCATAATTAGAATAGATCTGCCCCGGTATTAGGGAAGAAAATGGACCAGGGCTGACAATTTACAAAATTGTTGGTTGGTTGTACACAATTTCTATTTATAACATTTTGTGTTATTTGGAGCTGTTGTGACAACATACATACCTGGTTCCGCACCGATATAATGACCATCTCACAATGTTCTAGTAGGCTGGCTACCATAGCCGTATTACTTTATAGATGTGTTCTCTCTGCAGTTAGTATACCGCACTGACGAGCTCCAACTAGAGCGAAACCGGTCTGTGGTTCTAATGATGGTGAGAATACATCTAGCCTTATATGGATATATAAAATGATTTGATATGGATGGCACTTAGCCCCCTTATGATAGTATCGGGGCTCAGACCTTGACCTTTTTATGTACGAAATTCAAAATCAACGAAAATGTCACTTAGATGCTTTTAACTTATTGTTTACATAATTAGATTTAAGAGATTTTGGTGAATATAGTCCCTAAAAGGATGCTGAAACTGAAGTAACATCTGTAGAAATGCAGAAAAGTATAAGAGATTATATTTTTGTTTCCAAATTCTCTAAAAATATGAAATTGTAAACTTCTGGTGAACACTTATAAGTACACTTTAGTAAAATCCACTTTACTATGACAACATTTTTACACCTAACGATTAGAGGTCTGGCTGATGCTACCCATCTGTATCAGAAGGGAGGCTATGGCGTCGCATCTTAGAATGCGAGACTCTGGAAACTGGTGCGGACAGGGAGCAGTAATGGGACATGCAAGAGTCGCCAAGGAGGTGGAAAAGAAATTCCGATTTCCGCCCTCAAGGTACGGAATGCAGAGGACGATATTAGGTTGACTAGGCCATATATACCCTCAGGATCCCCAGTAGGGATCAGTGGAAGGAAAATGAGGTTGCATTCCAGCCCGCAAGCCTGGTCTGATTTACCGACGGATCGCGGCTGGAGGATCAACAATCATCCGGGGCAGGAATACACATCGAGAGCCTGGGGGTGCCCAAGAGTTATTCTCTGGGCTCATATACCACGGCATTCGAAACGGAGGTGTACGCTATCCTGTCTGTGGCCAATAGACAGGATGTGAGGATGAGCCCCGAGAAATGTGTATACATTTGCTCGGATAGGTAGGCGGTCCTCCGGGCAGTCTACGCGGCAAGAATTAGGTCAACACTGGTTCAGGAATGCGCTGGCGACCTTAAAAGACTAGCCAGGACAAATGAGGTGCAACTGGTGTGGGTTTCGGGACACTGTTGCGTAGCGGGGAATGAGGTGGCGAATGATCTCGCACGGCTTGCTTCCCGGCGGCCGTTCTGTGGCCAGGAGCCTGCGATAGGCATAAGTAGGAAGACTGTCTCTGTCGCCTTAGACAGGTGGACTGAGGAGGCCATGGAGAGGCACTGGGGGTGGGTTAGTGGCAGTAGGCAGATTAGGGACTACGTGGAGGGGCCGGACAGAGATAAAACTGTCTGGATACTCGGTAGGAGTCGACCTACGCTTCGCCGCACCCTTGAAGTGCTGACAGGCCACTGCGCCCTTAGAAGACACCTCACATTGATGGGCGTAGAGAGCGATCCCATTTGCCAGGAATGCGGCGAGGATGAAGAAACTTTTTACCACTACCTGTGTGAATGCGAGGCTTTTGGGAGTCTTCGAGTAGAATTGTTGTTCGGATCAAGGACTCTGCAGAGGAATCAGGTAAGTACCGTCCAATTGAAGACCGTCACGGCCTTCATTTCGAGGTCGAGGTGGTTTGGCTACGATACCGAAGAAGTGTAGAGCATGGTTGCTGGGTTGCTGGGGTTGGCAAAAAGGGCCCATTGTGGCCTACTTGCTTAGCGTTAGCCTCCCCACCACTGTTACTACAACTACACCTAACCATTGTTCCTCTAGAAAAGTTTGCTTCATTAGCAAAGCGATCTTCGGTTGTAAAATACTGTTGAAATAGTTAAGGTACTAAAGTGTGCAGCAATAAATATATTTAAAATCTTATAAATTGCCTGTTTTATGTTAATATACATTACTCTAAAAATATGTTATGCAGCATCATCATTTAGACCTTAATTCATCGATCTTTAAATTAAAAGTTATCTTAGTTAACTGAAAATATTGTATCTGTTTAAGATGTTATCTTGCCATTCGAATCATCATGTAGACTTTTACAATCACATCCACTTCTATAGTATGACATCCTCTCCAGTGTCATGCGAGGACACTACAGCAACCTTTGTTTAGGATATGTAAATGAAATCTTATTAACATCTACACTTTATTAGCTCCATTACGAGATTTACAATTAATTAAATTTTATACCTATTTAATTAGGCCATTCGTTTATATTTAATTATTCCACTGGAAGTATTATCAGAAAACTAGTTGAATGTAGCTGTTTCACTTGGTAAAACAGTTCGCTTGTGGCCGTGATACGGTGTATATCTCGGGAAAGTGAGCGATAAAAATTTGTGAATTCTTGGTTAAATTAAAACTAAATTATCCTGTTTTGTTTAACAAAATAAAATCTAACCATTGTATAGAAATTGTGATAGTTGTATTCCAATAATAAACAAATTATAAATTAAGTAAAATAACAAGGTAGGTTATGAGTGAACATTCAGGTGGCGGCGAGCCACCTACAAACAGAAATGATATGGATTATCAGGTAAGCGATAGCAATAATTTATTAAATGAAGAAATAAATGTGAACAATAACAGGACCCTAGACTTTAATAATAAATATAATGTATCTAATAAAGCACCTTATTTTGTGTACGTAGAATATAAAGAAAAAGGCTTGTCACGATTGTATCCCGTGAAAGTGGGGCACTATCTATTTAAGGACAATAATTTAAAGAAGGCAATATTAGATATTAAAATCGTAGGATACAATAGAGTGAAGGTTATTTTAAATAACTACCAAGCAGCAAATAGTTTGATAAATCATAATGTTTTACTGGAGAATAACTTAGTGGCATATATACCTAGATTTTATACCCAGAAAAAAGGAATCGTCAGGTTAGTGGACACATATTTTGAAACTGATTATTTAAAACAGGCTATCGAATCAAAAATGGAAGTTACAGAAGTAACAAGAATGATGAAAAGGGTTAAAGATCATAATAACGGGGATTTTAAACTAGTACCAAGACAAATAATAATAGTTTCATTTTTGGGAGATACATTACCGACTGAAATTAGAATAAATGGGGTAAATTTTATTGTGGAGCCTTATATATATCCTGTAGTTCAGTGCATGAAGTGTTTGAGATACGGGCATGTGGCTAGAATTTGCAAGAAACAAGATATTATTTGTAGAAAATGCGGGGAAAATCACAATTTTAAGGAATGCAATAATGAGCAGTTTTGCATATACTGTAAAAATAGCGAACATTCAACAACTTCAAGGGAATGCCCAGTTTATCTTAAGCAAAAAAATATAAAACAAATAATGGCAAATCAAAATTTATCTTTTAAAGAAGCAGAGGTTGTTGAAAAAAAACCAACATATGCAAAAGTAGCAGTTTCTAACAGGTTTCAGGCTTTGACAGATCTAGTAGAATACCCTTCACTTACACCCCAATCTGAACGTACACAACCTAAAACAATTAATACTAGACGTACACAACGCGTAAATACGCAGCCATCACGTAACACACAACCCACACCACTTAACTCCTTTGACAATTCACAGACACAGAAAAAACGTAAAGTGTCAGACTCATCACCAGACAGAGAAACACGTTCCATTTTACCTAATCCATATAGGGATAAATATATGAGTTATAAAAAGGAAATAACAGAAGGCCTAACAAACATTATCTCAGAATTGGTAAGAAAAATAAATCCAGAAATAGCAGCAATAAATATAAATGAATTTAATATTAGGGATTCAGTCTACAAATTGGTAAGTAATATTATAATCGAACATAATGATGAGGAATCAGGTCAATAATTGCATTAAAATAATTCAGTGGAATGCATATTCCGTAAAAAATAATAAAAATAGTTTGATAAATTTTTTAGCAGATAACAACATTGATGTTGTACTTGTTAGCGAAACATGGTTAAAACCAAAAGATAGTACTTTTGCAGTTGGAAATTATAGTTTAGTTAGAAAAGATAGAATGCACTGCAGAGGGGGGGGAGTAGGAATATTTATAGCCAAACATATTAATTTTAAAAAAATTGAAATGAATTATGTACCACATAATGATGTAGATGTGTGCGGTGTTTATTTACCACAGTTAGATATTAATATTGTTAGCATTTATAAACCGCCTAATGTTAGGATAGATACAGTAGCATGGACCCAATTTTTAAGAAACTTTGTTAACAAGAATACTATCATCGGTGGCGACCTTAATTGTCACTTTAGCCTATGGGGATCGGTAAGGGATGATAGTAACGGGATAAACTTGGCCGATGCACTTGATAATACTAACTTTGTTGTCATTAATGATGGAACGCCCACAAGGGTTGCAAGGCCTTTTGAAGCGCCATCGATGATAGATATAACGTTAGTCTCACCTAGTATAGCTCAAAAAACTGACTGGAAAGTAATAAATGATAATCTTGGTTCAGACCACTACCCTATTTTAATTACTTTAAATGAAATACTCGTGGGTGCACAGTATATCCCATATACTAGATGGAGAGAAGACACAGCGGACTGGGAAGTATTCAAAACTGAGTTAAACAGAAAACTGACTACGACAGCAGGTACACCTCAAGACATTCTAACCCATTTAGTAAACGCAATTACAGAAGCCGCAAATTATGCCATACAGGAAACACAAATCAGTAAAAACAGAGTTAAACAACCAGCTTGGTGGGACCAATGCTGTACGGACCTGGTCAAACAGCGAAAGGAAGCTCTACAAAAATACAATCTTGTTTCAAACTGGGAAAATTACTTAAATTATAAGCGAATTGAAGCACGTGTAAAGAAAAAGTTAAAAGAAAAAAGCAGAAAGTCCTGGCAAACATTCGTTAGCAGCTTAAGCAAAAACACACCAGCAACACATATATGGAAATTTATTAAAAAATTCAACAATAGAGGAAGTAATAACGCGCAAATGTATCCTGATCAAGAAACAGCCATAAATATATTAGATGAGCTTGCTACAATTGGAGTGTCAGACGATATTGGAGATTTTATACAACACCCTACTAAAGAATGGTTCGATAAACCATTTACATTATATGACCTAGAAAATGCTCTCAAAACTACTCAGAATAAAGCCCCTGGAAAGGATAAGATTACTTATAAAATTTTATCAAATTTATGTGAAAAAGCCAAAGATATCCTCCTCTTAATATTTAATAATTGGTGGTGTAGAGGAAAGTATTCAGAGAAAATGAAAGAGATTGTGCTCTGTTTACTGCTGAAGAAGTCTAATGACCCTCAATGTACCAAGTCTTATCGACCCATTTCTCTGATGAGCTGTATCACCAAGACCTTCGAAAGAATGATAAAAGCAAGACTGGAATGGTTTGTTGAACATCACCAAATTTTATCTAATTGTCAATATGGATTTCGCAAAGGAGTAGGAACAATGGAAGCAGTATGTCGTTTAACAACAGATATTCAAAATGCCTTTTCAGAAAACAAATATGTCTTGTGCCTGTTTCTAGATATCACAGGTGCATATGACTGTGTTGATTTAAAAATATTGAAGAACGACTTGATGAGTTGTAAAATCACACACAATGCAGCACTAAATATAATTAACCTGTTCTATGAAAGAGAAGTTTACGTGAGGGATAAAAATAACCAGATTCATGGACCCAGGATTATGAGAAAAGGTTTACCACAAGGCTCACTTTTGAGTCCGATACTATTTAATATTTATACAAAAAATTTGCATCAAATGCTGGATAGCCATACCCGGTGTATTCAGTATGCAGATGATATATGTGTGTATACAATTGCACTATCCTACGACGAATGTCTCTTGCATTTAAGAAGGTCAATTAACGTTATCGATGAGTGGATAAGCGAACGGCAATTTCAACTTAATCTAGACAAAACAGCAATTATGTGCCTCACAAGACATCGTCTTCAAATGCCACAAGAAATTGAGACACATTCTTATAACATAAAAACAGTTAACGTGTATAAATACCTGGGAATACACATTGACAACAAATTGCTTTGGACGCAACACATAAGGAACACAGTTGCAAAATGTGAGCGAGGTATAAACATTTTAAAAGCAACAGTTCATTACCAGTGGGGTGCAGATTTTAAAGTGGCTATGATGTTTTATAGATCGTACATTCGATCCCTACTGGACTACGGTTGTGTGGTTTATGGAAGCTGCTCCAAAACAAATATGAAAAAAATTGAACGAGTTCAACTCAAAGCTCTCAGGGTATCTATTGGAGCCATGAAATCAACACCAACAGAAATAATCTTTGCAGAAACACAGGAACCTCCATTTCATCTAAGAGTTAAGCTCCTGGCGAATAGACAAGCTCTTAAACTGAGAAGCAGAGATCAAGATCAAATTCAAGAGATGCATTCCTTATGTGTAGACACGATCATAAATAAGTATTGGAAAATTAAACAGAATCCTCCGTTAGCAGACGCATATTATGATACTGCAAAATTTGAAAGATATATAACTGCTAACCCGATCTCAACAAAATTTCAATTTGCTTACGAAGTTACAACTCGTGCTCTGGACGTCAACATTCCATCTTACACCGATCAAGATACAGTGAATCAAAATATTTTTAGAAGCATACTGGATGAGTATTACCCAAACTACACACACATATACACAGACGGATCCAAAAGTCAGCATGGAGTGGGAGCAGCATTTTTCGTAGAGCAGCTTAACAATTCCAAAATGTACAGGCTATCGGAACAGGCTTCAATATGCACAGCAGAAATGATTGCTATAGAAAAAGCAATACATTGGGCTTTAGAAAATCAAAGAAAATACGTACTAATTATTAGTGACTCGCAAACAGCTTTGTCTGCATTAAAGAACAGTCATCATGCCAAAAACTGGAATCACATATTGGGTAGGATAAGACAAAGTTGTTGTAGTAATACGAATATGTGTATAAAATTCATCTGGGTGAAAGGACACAGTCAAATAAAAGGTAACGAGGCAGCTGACCAGTTGGCCAGAGAAGCAATATTACAACCAATAGAACAAGATCTTGACATCCCGTTTGCAGATTTTATGCAAAATAGCAAACTAAATCTGAAAAATATGTGGAAAACCGAATGGGATAAATACACAAAAAAGTCTAATAACAGATACAAATGGCTGTATCCGCAACTTCCAGAAAAGAACGACTTGGAAACGTTACACAATAACAGTGACAGAAAAGTAATAAACACCATTACAAGATTG
This sequence comes from Tillus elongatus, assembly GCA_964006375.1. Taxonomy (NCBI): domain Eukaryota; kingdom Metazoa; phylum Arthropoda; class Insecta; order Coleoptera; family Cleridae; genus Tillus; species Tillus elongatus. The sequence goes on from OZ023265.1 coordinate 161,079,909, forward strand.
AAAACAAACCACGGAAGATACAGATATCACTTAAACCGTATCGGTATAGAACCAACACCATACTGTAATTGCGATGGAACCTCAAGGTGTGATTTGGAGCATATTTTGTTTGCTTGTTGCTTGTATGAAAATCAACGAAACACATTATTCCAGTTATTGAAACAAAATGTTCCTGAAATACAATATCCCTTAAACTTAAGCTACCTTTTAAACTTGAAAACCAAGGAGGTGTATTTTTTGTTGTGGTCATTTTTTAATAAAATAAGCATTATTTTGTAAAGTTATAATATAATATAATATAGATATTTATAATTATGTAAACTTATGGAATGTATATAGTGGAAACAAGTATGTAAGTATGAATGAGGGTGTGAATGTAGTATAAGTAATAGTTAAGTAGCATTATTGATATCTGACTATAGACTGTAGTGGCTTATATATGTGTATATATGTGTGTATATATATGTATATGTATGTATATATGTGTGTGTATATATAGGTGAAATATGTTATTAGATTTAGATCTCCTACTGTCGAACCTTGTGTTTACCTATCTTTTCCGTGGCCCAAGTCAGTATGTCCATTAGCCATGACGGGTCCCTTGGCGATAAGTGTCCCAGTCAATTCCCACTTATAATTGAAAAAAAAAAAAAAGAGAAAAAAAAAAAATAAATAAATGAAATTTACAAAAAAAAAAAGAGGAAAAAAAAAAGAAAGAAATAAGAAAAAAAAGAAAAAAAAAATGAATTAAAAAAAAAAAAAATGAAAAATGCAAAAAAAAAAAATATATATGGAAAGAATATATTATGTGATTATGTGTATGTGTATATAGGTGTATGTAGGTATAAGGGTTGTACTAATTTTAGTAACTATAAGATTATTATGCAAGTACATATATGTATATGGTAGGGATATATTTTATCTCCGACAATTTCCGGCTGCAAAAGTACAAAATAAAAGTCTGTGGCTGATGGACGAAGAGTTCAAGGCCATCTCAAAACTCAACTCAACTCAACTCAACTTGGTAAAAGCAATAAAATAAATTCAATTCTCTTAAACCTAATAATTCTGTAAGGTAAAGCAATATGCACAATCAACCAAAGGTTGCAGTGCTATCGGGGCGGCAAGGCCGCGGACGATCCCTGAGGGAACAAAAAAAGGTAAGGCAACCTAGAAAGGGATCCGCGAAACAAATAGTGAATTGCAATTAATAAAACAGTTGTTAATTGCTATTGAATGTGAAATATTTCGTAAAATAATAGCAGGACAAACGAGTGTGTTATCTACCCTATATGTTGTGAAATATATGACACCTATTCCGGTGATCACTTTTTCAGATAATCATTAATACTTATCATAATAATAATATTTATTATTACCAACATAAATGACATGGCAGGTTAAGTATTAAACAAAACCAACAACTATACAGTGTGTCCCAAACTGGATGGGAATGTATTGCTATCTGCGTTATTATTAGAGATAGGGAGACGGTTAAACTAGCAATCTTTTGTAGAATTTCATGCTTGTTCCAAATATGACTTCTTTTTGCCCTGCCTCGTTTCGTTTTCAAGTTATTTTGAAAAAAACAAAATTTGTCGATATATTTTTTCTTTAATATCTAAATATGCGTTGATCTAACATGTCTAAGACTTGCACATTATCAGGACACTTTTTACAGAGTATTTTTTTTGTGCTATTCTCAACTTTGGATTGTCTTTTTTTTCGAGCTACAGGTATCAAGGTTTGTTTTCATTATGGCAGACATATTGGATTTTTTTCTCATGTGATAGCCTGTGAAAAGAGCTTTCCAATGATGCACAACATGCTTGAGAAATCTTGTAATTGCACTGACAATTTTGAGAAAAACCGTTTTGAGGATAGTAGGCTAAATCCAATACCAGAAAACAAATGGCCATGGAGTCTAACAATAGACTTCTACTTTTAACATAATTTTCCGTAATGATTCACGATAAAAAATATTGTGATTTAATTTGCAATACTTAATTAGGTAATAATGCTAGGTAATATTATGTGAAACAGTTTAATAACGAAACCCGACAATAACAAATAGAAACTATTTTGTGGTGGATCAAATTTATACACACCATTCTTAAGAGTACCCCAAAAATAAAAATCCATGGGTGTTATATCAGGACTTCGAGCACTTCAATGAACCGGCCCATTGTTACAAATGACACGATTATTAAAATTTTGGTACAAAAATTCTTTGACGATCCTAGCATTGTGAGCTCGACAACCGTCTTGTTGGTACTAAATCTCGTCTAAATTATCATGAACTCTTCTAATTGTTGGTAAGATATCATTTCTCAATAGATTAAGATACCTTTCCCCAGTTAAATTATTTATAAAAAAAACGGACCAACAAGGAAGTTACCTGATTTTTTTTTAAATTAACTGTCTAATCTACAAATAAAATTAACAGTTTTTTACCTAATATGCCGCACCAAACATTAATACCAAATCGGTCTTGCAATCGTCTTTCTTCCTTTAGATGGGGATTTTCATTTGCCCAATAATGCCTATTATGGCAATTATGCACACCACAATTTGTAAATCTGGATTCATAAGTCCATATTATTTTCAAATAAAAATTTTCATCTTGCTGACATTGTCCTTGATACCATCTGCAGAACTGAAGTCGCTTAGGCTCATCTTCAACATTTAAGCCTTGTACGATTGTAGGTTTGTATGGATGGTAAAGACTTTGTTTTAATACACGGTGTACCGTACTTTTTGGAACGCAAATTCTTCACCATAAAACCGAACAGATTGCGGAAGGTTTTCGTTTGAAACCTGTAAGACGGCATTATTTATTTCTTCATTTCTAGGCATTGGTAGTTTCTTTGCGTGGAAGCTACCGTCGTTCAATAGATTGGTCACTATCCTGCGAAATATTTTGGTCTTTGGTTGTCGTCTTTCTGGTTAGTTGTTTTGATATGAATTTGCAGCTGCCTCAGTATTTCGGTTAGAACGAATGTAACATTTCAACATGTCAAAATATTCTTCATTAATGAACATATTGTTGAATAATATTTAAAATAAACAGGAAACAAACTATTTAGTACAAAATTTTAAGCAACCTGTTAAATACACCTCAAATTGTTCAGATAATTAAGAATGACAGTATTCTTAATTGTCGCTATAGTGTAATATCCATAGCAACCGTTCTTCTGTTGTTTTTCAGTTGACTTACGTTTAAAAATCAAACAATTTTCAAAGGCGTCTTCGTAAATGATTAATCTGCTTTTTATTGAGTTCTGTTAGTAAATTTAGTTATTTACTTGGTTTACCTATTTTATTAAATTATAACAATTTTTTAGGATAATGTAATGTAAAATATCATTTGTAACAATGGGCCGATTCATTGGTGTGCTCAAAGTTCCTATTTTTTTATCGTGAATCATTGCGAAAAATTATGTTAAAAGTAGAAGTCTATTGTTAGACTCCATGGCCTACTGCTTTTTGAACACTATTTTTTGTCATTTGTTTTCTGGTATTGGATTTACCCTCCTCAAAACGGTTTTTTTCAAAATTGTCAGTGCAATTGCAAGATTTCTCAAGAATTTTGTACATCATTGGAAAGCTCTTTTCACAGGCTATCACATGGGCAAAAAATCCAATATGGCTGCCATAATAAAAACAAACGTTGATACCTGTAGATTACTCTGTAAAAAGTCTCCTGATAATGTGCAAGTTTTAGACATGTCAGATCAACGCCTACTTAGATATTGAAAAAAAAAGAAATCGACAAATTTTTGTTGTTTCAAAATAGCTCGAAAACGAAAAGAGGCGGGAAAAAATACAAGTTATATTTGGAACGAGCATGAAACTCCACAAAACATTGCTAATTTAACCGTCTCCCTATCTCTAATAAAGATAGCAATACATTTCCATCCAGTTTGGGACACACTGTATAAATTAAGTAAAGTCATGCCAATTACACAAAAGGTGGTAAAAACATAATTTTTATGTAAAATTGTTATACTTGTTCCAACGTGATAATTCCAACCATTTTCGAGAAAAACACAATTGAACATTTCAGAGCTTCGGAATGGAATATCAAATAATATTTCGTTTATGAATAGTGTACTTTTTTATTTATTTTTTATTTCAATAACACACCACGAGGGCTTACAGCCTAAATACTATCGTACCGTAGGTGTCGACAAGGAGGACTTGAAGGTTTGGAGCTTCGGAGGAAAAGGAAAACATGTGCCGGCAAGGAACTCCACAACTTGAAAGTCCTCGGGACAAAAGAGCAGGCATAACAAGATGTTCTATGTCTGGTGACCTGGACAGTAAAAGGGTGCATTCGATCTGTTCCTGTTCCCCTGGTAGATCTGTTGGGAGCAGCAGGTGGAGGAACTATGGAAGAAAGCTCCTCTGAGCAGTGCCCGTGCAGATATCTATAAGAGGTCACCAACGGCACGTCGGTGGGCAAGAGATGGCAGCCTTTGGGTGAGGGTAGGGTCACCGATGAGACGTATAGCTTTGGGCTGCCAGATAATTGTTGTTGGCTAGTGTCATTTATTGTGAGTGCATTATTTTTGTTCTGTCGGTTTATTGAATTGTTGTATTTATAAAGAGTAAAGTTATCGTTACTTGTTTTTAGTTAATTTTCTTTAAAAAAATTAACTAATAAGGAGATCCGGACTTTTGAATTTTGAAAAAATTTCTTTAAATGGCTGCGAACTAGGCGCCTTAGAACCCATATACCCATATCCAGGGTCAGTTTCAATTTATATATATATATATATATATATATATATATATATATATATATATATATATATATATATATATATATATATATTCGGAAAGATTTCCGCGATCTTTAAGTGAGATATACTTGGCTCTCGGGTTGAATCGCGTCCAGAATTTATTAAAACTCGACGTTTCGGCTGCTGTTTTGGAGCCATTTGCAAGAAGTAAAGGAAATATGTAAGGACATGAGCTCTAAGGCCTCAATCTGCCTACTCCTTAGAGCGGTGGACAAATGTGGGTTAGGTTGTTGTAGCTCGATTACGTGGCCTCAATCTGCCTACTCCCAGAATCTCTCCGGAGATCGTCTCTAAGGACTCAGTATGTTCCATCCAAGGCCTAAGAGAGATCTGGCATTTCGTTGCAAGTCTTGTATTGTATGTATCGTATCGTCTACCTGCTTCGTGAAGGTTCTATAAGCAATTATAATCACCATATTAGTCACATTGAAGAGTTTTTGCACGTCACTTTACTGGGAACAATCTAGAGTGATTACTTGGAAGAAAACTTTGTGTAGTTCGTGCTAAGATTAAATACATTATTAAATATAAATACATAACATCACTTTGCTTCGTGAGTTTTTAATGAAACCAGTGCATAAGTTTGACATGTCTGTTCGTTTTAAAGTGGGCTTGAACCCTTTTTAGTAAAAGCACTTAGCTTTCGTTAATTTTATATGATTGCTGTAGATGATCTTAACCTATCTGTTCTTTTGAATTTGGTTCTGAATAAAGTGAATCTTCGTAGGAATGCAGGGAAGATAAAAGTTATGGTTAGAATGTTAAATGACTTCCGGGCTGTCCTGCCGTGGTCATACTCACTTACTGGACTGCTTACCGTTTTGCCAACCATAGTTACTGTCTTATTCGGTAGGGGAACTGGAACTGAGTTAAATGTTGCTGATAAATTCGATAAAGTGTTTTGAGTTCCTCGCATGGTGTTCATTGTTTTTCTTAGAATCTAAGGACAGGTTGCTACACGAGGAGTCGAGCATCATACTTATCACATGTCACAGCAGACTTTATATGGAGAAGACTAGATCTTTAAGCGGAAATATAGCGTAGCTGTGGGTAGCCTACTGAGTCCGGCAGTAACAACTTTCTTCATGGAGCACTCTGAGAACAAAACGCTGAGACCAGCAGAATTTAAACTTAAGATGTTTTACGATTCGTGGACGACACCTTCGGATTTGTTTACACAGTGAAGACAAGTTGAAGTATTTCCTGGAACATAACAACCACCTTCATAGGAGCTTCATGTTTACCATCGAGAAGGATGCCGACGGACATCTTCGTGATAGGCAGAATATTTTTCCAGTTATCTATTTTTTATTTATTTATTTATGTGGATATGAAGAACAGATCCAGAAAGTCGTTTGTAAAATGTGTGGCATGAAGAAAAAATCACAAACGTCAGGTACACCGATAGAAAGACGAATTAAGGGTACTAGAAGAATTTCTTAATGGTTCATCTGCGAAACATTCTTCGACTAAAAAAATGTCAAGTAGATATAAACCGTAAAAATTAAAAAATAACCTACGTGTCCTCTACATATAAAATATACCTATTTATTTTATTCGAGCTTGTTAAAACAAAATTACATTTTAAAGTGCAAGGTATAAAATTACTTCAGACAGCAGGGTTCTTAAGAGAGATGCCGCAGAGATGAGTTTTTAACCTTGCTCTGTCAAATATAAGACAAAGTCGTTACACTTTAAGTAAATGAATGTAAGTAACTTTACAGTGTCGACTCTAGCTCTAAACATAACATTATTTTATTAGCTGCACAGTATTTTCAGATTTAAATCAAGAAACCCCCAATATCACGCAGTAGAAAAAATATTAGCAAAATTTAGTTCAATTCAAAAGGACCGTCAGAAGGAAAAGATACCAAACGGCAATTTCCAAAATATGGTTGATACAACAAGCAAAACGGCTTACACAAGCAATATTGTCAAACTGATGTCCCATTTGGTTATATTTAAATTTTGCACGGCTATGCTTAAAATTTGCAGTTGTAAAACTTTGGGTCAGGCAAAAAATATACGGCCAGAGTTCTGAAGAATTTTAGATATGTGTGTAGTATGTCGACTGAAGCAGTAAATTTAGAAAATGGAAGTAAGAGTAATGTTTAGTGTGGTAGGATATGTCAAAATCTGAAGTTTCATGAATTTGGAGTATGGCTATGTATAAACTCGGGTTGTAGCATCTGAATTATGTTAACATACAGCACAATTCTATGACTTCTTGTATAGAATACATATTGTATAATTTTTACCAATAAAAAAATTACTATTAAAAAGAGACAGGCAAACAACGAAATATAAAATGATAATTAAAGCCAAATAGATTACAGAACAAAGAATGTGTTTCTATTTTCAAAATGTAAGTACATATATGAATATTTTCATTCATCTGCTTTTAAAAATTAAATCAGTGAGTACTGTTACTGTCGACACACTGGTGAAGGTGCTCGCGAAAGTTGTTCATAACTCGGCGGCTCATTCCATGTGGAATAGCACCAATACTTGACAAATAGCATCTTTTGAATGTTGAAATTGCACGGATTTAAATCAGGTGGTCGTGCGGGTCAACCTATCTCACCGCGCAATAGGATCAAATGACCGGGAAACATCTCCCTTAAAATCTACATAGAACATTGACAAGTGTAGGTTGTTACCCCATCCTGTTGAAATCAAACGTTTTATCCTCAAGTTAATTCATTTTGGATTTTAGAAAAGTCTATAGTGGCGAATACAGTTCACAGTCACTATAACATTGTCTTCTGTAATAGTATTGATTAAAAATTCTGCTACCGCACACCATACGGTCACACTAGGACTAGGCAAGAAGCGTTCGTACAACTAACTATGGTTGTTTTCGGCCCGGTATCGAAGGTTTTGCACATTCTCGCTGCCAGACAAGTGAAAATATGCCTCTTCACTGAACAACATAGCAGCTGCATTGGGGACATGTGAACTTCCAAACGCAATGCTATGCGAGTTTCAAAGTCTCCATCTCTGCATTCTGGTGCCAACTTCATTTTGTATGGATGCATTTCAGAGTTTCTTGTGGAGAATTCTTCGCAAATTTCCTTTGGAAAGCCTAAGAGGAGCAGCGTGTTTCAGTCTCGGACGAACTAGAGACTATTGAACTGAATCTGTTGCCACATTTTCCGGAGTTCTAGAGGTTCGAGATCGGTCGGTTAACTTTCGTTTCATTGATGAGCTAGTAGCTTTAACATGCGAAATACTATTTGTGTTGCAATTACTGATTCGTTGTTCTTGATAAATATTTATACAATGAAAGCGCGATGCTCATCTGTGCAATTCACGTTGGCAACTGAAAACAGCATGATATTCCTTCGTCTAGCAACATTCTCCATCACCATGGCCCCACCATTTAGCAAGCATTGGTCTCTGGAAATAATGTGTCAGATTATTTGCCCTGCCCTGTAGTTTTAAGAGATATTGAGTTAATTTTATACTTCTTTGTTGTAAGCTTTATTTAAATTGCCGGCTTTCAAAATACAGGCATACTCCTAAATATTAGACAATCTGGGAACGTTGCACTGCTTCCTTTCATGACGTCATGCCACTGTTATCGCAAAAGTATTTATGTAAGTTTTTTATATTGGAAATAATTGCCGCAAACACAATGGCGTTTATCTAATTTCAATACGTAAGTGTGGGTTTGTTTTTTATTTCTTTAACGTCGGTCTATGGCCAATCACCGACGCCAGAGAGCAGTTTGACATCACTATCCTGATACTTTTGCCGAACCCCTGCTTTTCTGTAAGATGGTAGGAATCTTTAACGTGCCTAATATCGCGTAGACACGGGACCGACGGCTTTGCGCCCTCTCCGAAGGGCGGAACGTGCAGATATTCAACTTGCTCAAATACAATGCCACAACCTCGGTTGATTTTAATTTTTACAGTATGTACTCAAAAAGTGAAAGAGGAGCCCTGGGAGTCGAACCCAGTACCCTTCGGTTCAGAGGCAAGCGTTCTTACTACTGAACCACCGGGGCTCAATATAATAATAATAATAATAATAATCATAATAATAAATTTCCATCGGCTGGATCGATTACCGCAAGGCATTTGATTCCGTTCAGCACATTTGGCTACTCGAGGTGCCATAACTATACTGGGTCGACGCATCTATCATAGGAGCCCTGGAAGCATGCATGCAAAATTGGCGTACACACCTTATGATCCTAAGCCCGGATGCTGCAACCACCTCACTGGAACTCCACATCAACAGAGGTATCTTCCAGGAGGACAGTTTAAGTCCCCTCTGATTTTGTCTAGCTACGAACTCGTTAAGCCATATGTTAAACAAGACTTCCCACGGATATGACATCGAACAAAGTAATGTAGGACGGGTTACTCTACTCCAGGAATGCTGTCGAGCTAGGAAGAATGATGGAGATTGAGAAGGGCTTTAGCGACGCGATCTGTATGGAATTCGGGCTGGACAAGGGTGCGGTTCTCCACGTTAAATGCGGTCGACCAATAAGTATTGGCTAGGGTAAGGACGGTGTGCAAAACTTACCTGCCCTGCAGAAATAAAATCAAAGCCATAAACACTTGGGTAGTCCCTTCTACTACCTACACTTGTGGCATCCTCGACTGGTCAACAACTGCTCTTCAGGAGTTTGACAGAAAGATTCTCTCCGTTGTGAAAAAATATCGAATGCTGAATCCTAGGGCTTCCTTGCACCGCTTGTACTTGTCGAGATATGAAGGGACGTGGACTCCTCTCGGTGGAAGGTGTGCAAAACTTACCTGTCCGGCAGAAATAAAATCAGAGTCATAAACACTTGGGCAGTCCCTGTTGCTAGCTACACTTGTGGCATCCTCGACTGGTCAACAAGTGCTCTTCAGGAGCACAGCAGGCTGGTTTGTTGAAACAGAGGGATTTCTATGCGCGATACAAGATCAAGTTATTAACCCGCGCGCGTACCCGCGGCACATCATGAAGCGGGATGTCAGCGACCTGTGTAGACTGTCAAAAAAGCCGAAAACCATTCAGCATGTGGCGGGCGCTTGTGGCCTGGTCAGATTACAAGAAACGCCATGACAACGTGGCGAAGGTCGTCTATCAGGCCATGACAAAACATTATGGCGTTATCGAGTCGCAAGCCCCCTACTATAAATGCAAGACTGAAAGTGTAGTTTAAAAGGGTCAGGTCAGGCTGCTGTGGGATCTCTCGGTGGTCACCGACAAAGCAGTTGAAAGCCACAGGCCTGACATCTTGCTTATTGATCAGGGAAACTGGAAGGCTTCCATTGTGGACATTGCAGTGCGCTCGACGACAACCTCGTTTCGAAAAAAGGGGAGAAGCGACAAAAGTAACAACTACTCGCAGTCGAGTTGATAGACTTGTACAAGCTGAGAGAGGTGCAGATCATCCCAGTGGTCGTATCAATAAATGGGCTTGTAACACCGGACTGGCAGAAACTTACCACCGTTCTCCCACTTACTACTGCCCATTTAAGAACAATGCAGAAATCAGCGATTCTTGGGACATCCTACATCGTTAGGAAAGTCCTATCCCCGTAACCACACGAAAAAAATATTACGTTTACCGCTATATTCTCCAGGTGGACAAAGATGAACGTGATGCAAATCTCTTGTTCCGTGAGGGACCGAGTGCGCCACGAGTAGAAAGAAGAGAACAAAATAATAATAATAATAATAGATAGATAGATAGATAGGATTATTGATTCCTTTAAAATAAATACATAATACCACGAAGGCATAAAATCAGTCAAAAAAAAAAAATATGCAGAGATAAACATGTAAACAAATAACTATACTATATAAACACAATTGACAAACAATCTGATATAATAAAAATAAGTGACCAAATAAAAATAAAAAGTTTGCAAAATATACACACATACATATATGAGATAGATATAATCAAAATGTGCACAACAAACAGCAAAGTATTCAAATTTAAAATGCAGTACATAAAAAACAATAATAATGATAATAATAATAATAATAATAATAATAATAATAATAATAATAATAATAATAATAATAATAATAATAATAATAATAATAATAATAATAATAATAATAATAATAATAATAATAATAATAATAATAATAATAATAATAATAATAGGTCTTAAGTATCAGTAAAATAGTGATTCTCAACTTAGCCAAGTAAGTACATAATCATCAACCGGAACATTGCAACAATCAACATTATCTACATGAGCAGTCCTGAGTTAGATGTTGGTTAATTTTCTTTTTAAAATTAATAATTGTGCAATCTTTGAATTCTGACGGGAGTCCATTATAAAGAGTAACCGCATTATAGGATAAACCACGCTTGAAGATAGCAGGGAGTGTCGAGGAACCACAAGTAAATGTTTATTTCTGGTGTGGAGGTTATTAATATTTTCAAACCGTATGTCTGTTATACAAATATGATGGTTTCTGAACCTTTAATATTTGATGAGTAAAGGTTAACAAGTGACAAGATCGTAGCCCACAAAGTTTAAGCTTGTTCAATTGACCAAATACATGACTAATATGTTCGAACTTACTGATCCCCAGTACAAATCTAAAACAAGTATTTTGTATTCTCCGGAGACGCAGCTGGTACACTTTTAAGAGAGTCGGGCCATACACGACGTCACAATAAGACAGCTTTGAGAAAATCAGAGATTCACATAGTTCTTTATTTAATATCTTTCTCTGGGGGTAAAGTTGTTTTAGAATACTGAAAGATACTGAATGTTCTATCAGCAAAAATATAAATATATTTTATAAATATTTTATAAAGCTCTTCTGAAAGTTGGAAACTAAACCTTTATAAAACCAGAACGCTTCTTCTAAGCGATGTTACTGTATAGGTACTACATAAATGGTTTTACAGATAATTTACAAAACTTTTATACAGCATTTTAATTGTTATTTTGATGTCTTAATAAGTACAGATAAAAGCTTCTATACAGTCAAATTACAACACCTTTATGTTTCATTAGCCAAGTTGCTCTCAACAGCATTTTTTTTTTTTTTTAATTTCAACAACACACCACGAGGGCTTACAGCCTAAATACTATCGTACCGTGGGTGTCGACAAGGAGGAAAGAGGCAGCTTGTTAATTCTGGACTTAAAGGTTTGGAGGTTCGGGGGAGAAGGAAAAACATGTGCCGGCAAGGAATTCCAAATACTTGGAGGTCCTCGGGACAAAAGAACGGGCCTAACAAGATGTTCTATGTCTGGTGACCTGGACAGTAAAAGGTTGCATTCGCTCTGTTACCCTAGTAGATCTGTTGGGGGCAGCAGGTGGAGGAACTATGGAAGAAAGCTCCTCTGAGCAGTGCCCGTGCAGATATCTATAAAAGAGAGAGAGGTCACCAACGGCACGTCGGTGGGCAAGGGATGGCAGCCTTTGGGTGAGGGTAGGGTCCATGATGAGACGCATAGCTCTCTTCTGAATGGAGTCCAGAATAGCGAGTGTAGAAACGGCAGCGGCACCCCAGATGTGGGAGCAGTATTTGAGGTTTGGCCTTATTTGTGAAGTATATAAGGTATAGAGATTAGCTGGTGAAAAGTATTTGCGAACCCGGAAGAGGAAACCTAATTTCTTAGCAGCCGCTTCTGCAATTCATGTGACATGTTGGTGCCAATTAAGATTTCGATCCACAGAAATGCCAATAAGTGAAAAGGACTCATTACTTTGAATAACTTGGTTGTTCATTGTGATGTGTCTAGGGCTGGTGTATCTCTGATGAGATAGAGAGCAAGACTGAGATTTGGTGGAGTTGAATTGTACAAGATTTCTACTTCCCCAGTCTAATATTTTTTGGAGATCTACGGAGATAGAACCCTCCATGAGTTTGCGATCATCATCTAGTTGGGCTAGAGAGACAGGCTTAGAATATTGTATATTTGAGTGGAGGGTGCTGTCGTCCGCGTAACTGTGAACTGGGTTGGATGTGCTAGAGAGGAGGTCATTGATGTGGAGAAGAAACAAAGTAGTGGCTAAAGCTGTACCTTGAGTGACTCCTGCATTAACTGGATACAGTTTAGAGGAATAGCCATCCACGACAACAGAAATGCTCCGGTTGGAGAGGAAATTTTCTGTCCACGTACAGAGTTTTGTTGGTAGGCCATAGGCCGGTAGTTTATTAAGCAGCGCTGCGTACCAGACCTGGTCGAAAACTTTGGATATGTCTAGAGCGACAATCTGGGATTCGCCGTGTAGTTCCATAGACTTGTTCCAAGAATGGGTGACAAAGGAAATGAGGTCGGCAGTTGATCTGCGCTGAAGGAATCCATACTGCCTGTCGTGGATTAGACTGTGTTTTTCAAGAAATTTTAGTAGTTTGGTGTTTATTTACTTTTCCATCACTTTAGAAATGACTGAAAGGAGATAAATAGGCCTGTAGTTGCTAGGAAGCGCTTTCGATCCTTTCTTGGGGACGGGTTGTACTCGAGCAGTTTTCCAGTTACTAGGGAATATATTTTAAAAAAGATGTTACATTATGGGTCTTTTAAAGCAACAAATGTAATCACTAAAAAGCTTTTCTGACGTAAAAAATAGTTTTATGCAACATTCAGTGCCAGTTGTTGCAACTATAAAGAACTATTTTAGAGTAACTATCCTTAACCTAATAAATTGTAGAAGACACACATGTAGTATATATGTTTTATTCGCCAGTACAATATAGCAGCTTATTATTCTTACCCCAACTAACAAAGATTCTGAGTTTCATGACTAATTGTTTTATAGTTATTTCTTAATTGCATAAAATTTGTCTTTCTTACTATATTAAAGCATCTCCTACCACCATTTGGCTTTTGGTGACAATTTTGTCATTAAAAGTTTACTGAAAGACGAGTTGCGCAACTGGTTTACATGTTTAGTAAATCTAAGATCAGTGTCTAACCATAATCCTAAATTCTTGGCCTCCTTTACGACCGGTAGTTCTGTGCCTGAAATTCTTAGATGCAGCAAATTCTCCAGTATGTGCCGATTTTGCTTTGAGCCAAAAACCAACTTTGCTGCATTTAGTTTCAAGTTTGAGCAGCGGAGATATTTTCCAAAGACTTCAAGTCTTCGTTGATTAGCCTACACGAGTCCTGAGTCATGTCTACCAGAAAGCTATAATATATCTGTGTGTCGTCGGCGTAGTGATGGAGTTTACAATCCTCAATAGACTTGTGGAAATCGGAGATGTAGATGGAGAACAATAAAGGGCCCAAAATCAACCCCTGAGGTACGCCTACATTAGTACCCAATCAATACGTAAGTATTTAGAGAAATTTTTTAAACTTAGTACCGCGCTATCGATCGCCACGCTAGAGTGGGGGAACTGCCGACGTCACTAACGCAGATCAAGTTACTATACTGTACTTATAAACAGCTATTTTTCTGACATGCACAAAAACAAAATCGCAGAGCAAATAAACTCGCTCACTTGGGCCACAGGAAAATACCATTCATTTGAACAACTGGTCTGCGTTAGTGACGTCAGCAACCTGTTGCATTGCACATAGAGAACAATGTGGGCGGGGCTTACTTTAACAAAATTTAGAAAATTATTGTGAAGGCGTTTTAGGTGTTACAGAAAAAATTCAACCGCATTATTCAAGTTAGACAAAGCTCATTCTAATAATTTAATAACAAATCGTTTGTGGCTCATTCTGTATTTTTTAAGCTCACAGCTTAACAGAGGTTTTAATACATTAATTGAGAATCATTTTAACCCCCAATCTAACCTAAACTACTGTAAAATACGCCACTGAACTGCAGTAAAAGCTCGTCTCTGCTGTTATCATGACACATCCGACAGAAGTGAGTCTTTGAGAGCAAGTCAGATCAGCTCACGAAGGCATAAGACGCATCAAGAAACCTTGGTATGATCTGGTGACAGAGATAACAATGTAAAATGAATAACAAGTAATTTGCTTCATCTCCGGAGCTTCTCGCATCCGTTTTAATTGGCGTAGCAGTGGAGAGAAGACAATTTACTTAACAATAATGTGGAAATGATTGGATTATAAGTAGATAGATAAATCAGCACTCAACCACGGTTAATGGATCTGATGGCTCAAGTGGGAGGAACCTCTCAATCTATGTAAGCTATTTATAACTGCAGTTGCTTGCTTTTCTTGTTAATTAATATGTATAAATATAAAGAAATAAATTATATATATATATATATATATATATATATATATATATATATATATATATATATATATATATATATATATATATAAGCATAACATACTTGTAAGAGACAATGTATAATTTTTAATAATCTTAATAACAATTAAATAAATAAATAACTAGTAACGCGACTATAGGAAATAATTTTTATACTGAAACAAAGATAATTATTTGTTTAATTATTTCTTATAGTCTCGTTGCTAGTTATTTATTTATTTAATTGTTATTAAAATTATACATTATATCTTACAAGTAAGGTATGCTTGTTCTTGTATTGGTACAATTTTGTTAGACATCCTTGTCCTATACACCTTCTGCTAAAATTATCTTCATTAATGTTATTTTTTTATTGGCTCTAAATGAATTGATTTCTTACTATTTGTCTGTTTGCAATCAGTCACGTCGGTGGGCAAGGGATGGCAGCCTTTGGGTGAGGGTAGGGCCCACGATGAGACGCATAGCTCTCTTCTGAATGGAATCCAGGATAGCGAGTGTAGAAGCGGCAGCGGCACCCCAGATGTGGGAGCAGTATTTGAGGTTTGGTCTTATTTTTGAAGTATATAAGGTATAGAGATTAGCTGCTGAAAAGTATTTGCGAGCCCGGAAGAGGAAACCTAATTTCTTAGCAGTCGCTTCTGCAATTGATGTGACATGTTCGTGCCAACTGAGATTTCGATCCACAGAAATGCCAACAAGTGAAAAGGACTCATTACTTTGACTAACTTGGTTGTTCTTTGTGATGGGTCTAGGGCTGGTGTATCTCTGATGAGATAGAAAGCGAGACTGAGATTTGGTGGAGTTGAATTGTACATGATTTCTACTTCCCCAGTCTAATATTTTTTGGAGATCCACAGAGACAGAACCCTCCATGAGTCTGCGATCCTCATCTAATTGGGCTAAAGAGACATGCTTAGAATATTGTATATTTGAGTGGAGGGTCATGTCGTTCGCGTAACTGTGAACTGGATCGGATGTGCTAGAGAGGAGGTCACTGATGTGGAGAAGAAACAAACTAGGGACTAAAACTGAACCTTAAGGGACTCCTTCATTAACTGGATACAGTTTAGAGGAATGGCCATCCACGACAACCGAAATGCTCCGGTTGGAGAGGAAATTTGCTGTCCAGGTACAGAGTTTTGGTGGTAGGCCATAGGCCGGAAGTTTATTAAGAAGCACTGCGTGCAGACCTGGTCGAATGCTTTGGATATGTCTAGGGCGACAATCTGGGATTCACCGTGAAGTTCCATAGACTTGTTCCAAGAATGGGTGACAAAGGAAAGGGGGTCGGCAGTTGATCTGCGCTGACGGAATCCATACTGCCTGTCGTGGATTAGTGTTTTTCAAGGAACTTTAGAGACGACTGAAAGGAGAGAAATGGGCTTGTAGTTGCTAGGAAGCGCTTTGGATCCTTTCTTGGGGACGGGTTGTCCTCGAGCAGTTTTCCAGTTACTAGGGAATATGCCTCTATTGTAAGATTTCTGAAATAGACGAGTCGGGACAGGAGCAAGTTCTGGTGCGCATTTTTTGAGAACAATTGCTGGGATCTTGTCAAGGCCAGAGGCTTTCCTGGTATTAAAAGAAGAGAGCATCTTTAGTACCATTTAAGTTTTGATAATGATATCCGTCATTTTCTGCGCGACATTGGGGACTGTTGGTGGTGGGACATTTGAAGGTGGGTTGAGAGTAGAATTGCCGGCGAACAACGAGGCAAAAACAATAGATTTAGCAAGAGTCCAGAAGGGTTTGCTGCCGTTGTAGCTTAAGAGGACTTTGTTTTTGATGTGGTTATTAAACGAGTTTTGTGCCTCAGAAAGAATGCGGACATAGCGGTTTCTTGCGTCGTTAAATGCTTGACAGTTTTCTTGACTGGGATTGTGTAGAAGCGTTTTGTGAGCTTTGACCTTTTCAAGACTGGCCTTGTCACAGGATTTAGAGAACCAGGGCTTTTGAGTGGCTGAAGGGGTTTTTTGTGTACGTATAATAAATAATTCCACGCCAGCTTGGATAATTTCTGTTTGTGAGATATCATAGGGGTCAGGATGAGAGAAGCAGAGAGCTTTGATTCTGAGACACCTTGTATAGCTGAAAGAGCCGTTATTTTGAATGACACTGCAGAGGCTCGTCATTAGTGTCTTCTTCTTACTTATGTTTCTATAATTTACAACGTTTTATCGAAAATTGTTTGACAATCAATCTAACCAAATCTAACAAACATTAAATTTTGACTTTCCAATTGAAATTACTGTTTACTTGCATTTCTTCCTTCTGATCTTTCAGCCCATGTCTTCATTTTCAATACAATTTGATCGGTTCATAATACGGTCTTGACTACAATGTCTTCTTAACAGCAGATAATTTTGCCAAAATTGTAAATTTTGTTGGATGCAATTCCTCATTCAGTCCTACGCCGAAAAGTTCATACAAACATAGGTCCCAAACCCCTTTCTTTTTCAGATACAGGTTGTTGAATGTTTTCCAAAATAACACGTTATCTCAAATAATTTAAAACATCTAATAACTAGCAAACAAAGAAAATGAAAAATTTGCGGAAGGAGGCAACTAAATACGCTGCTTCAACTGGCATAACAGCCTTTTCCTTGCAACTTCCAGTTTCGCCGTAAGTGGAGGTAACTTGAAAATTGTAAAAATGAAATACCTAGTACAATTTTTATAAAAGCACTTGATAGCACACATATAATTCTGCGTTAAAAATTATAAGAGGTCCGTAGCAAAAAAGATGGAAATTATCAAGATATCCATGCATATATTTCGTTGCCACCTATATCCTTCTACACGTAATCGTTTAATAACTATCAAACAGAAAAACACAATTTAAAAAAAAAAAGGCAACTAAGTACGTTGGCTCAAATGGCGCAACAACCCCTTCCCTGCAATTTCCTAGTTCACCGGAACTGTTACTAAATAATTTTGAAAGGGATAATACAGCTTTTATATCAGCACTTGATAGCATATAATTTTGAGTAGGTATAAAGAATCTAAGAATCCTTTGCACAGTAGCTACTTTAGCATATTTATTTGATGTTGGGTATGTGTTGGAGTAAGACTACCTTAACCGCCCCCTCATCACTTAGAGAACATTTGTCGCAGCTGTAGATAAAACGTTAGGTAGTCATTTGATTACGTCTTATAAACGTAGAAGAGTTATTGTACTAAGAAAATGGATAACATTAAACAGCGAGAAGGTGTTCGCATATCCAGACGCTCCTTAATCTCCTAGACTTTAATCGCCTGTATTTAATATATAATACCTGTCTGACATCATTAGTCAGATGAAAACCATCACCCTACTTGACTTAAGCCCATTTGTCAAGCATCAGCTTATAGATTTTGTTCGGTAATAGCATACTGCAACCACAACCTTTTATATCTCGTAAAACAGACTTACAGTAACTGAAGTAAGTAGTTTATTGATCGTAACTTCCGTTTATGCCCTCGTTACTAATTCTTCTTATCTATTGGAGATTTTCAACACTACACTTATATCTGAAATATCAGTGGTTTATATTTTATGACCGTTTTATACTAGGTAGACTATATTAAACAGGTAATCAAATTACAACTTTTTTCCGTCAAAAATTGTTCCATATTCACAGTTATTTCAGTATGTCAAGTTGTAAACTTGTAATAAGGACAAGCAATATACTTCTAAGAATCCAAAGTACGATCGTAAGCATCGAAAATGTGCTCTTCTCTCTTCTCGCCTCTGGCCTTGACGAGATAGCAGCAGTTGTTCTCCAAAAATGCGCACCAGAACTTGCTCCTGTCCTGACTCGTCTGTTTCAGACATCTTACAATAGAGGCATATTCCCTAGTAACTGGAAAACTGCTCGAGTACAACCCGTCCCCAAGAAAGGATCCAAAGCGCTTCCTAGCAACTACAGGCCGATTTCTCCCCTTTCAGTCGTCTCTAAAATGATGGAAAAGTATATAAACACCGAATTATTACAATTTCTTGAAAAACAGTCTAATCTACGACAGGCAGTATGGATTCCGTCAGCGCAGATCAACTGCCGACCTCCTTTCTTTTGTCTTGGAACAAGTCTATGGAACTACACGGTGAATCCCAGATTGTCGCTCTAGACATATCCAAAGGATTCGACCAGGTCTGGCACGCAGCGCTGCTTAATAAACTTCCGGCCTATGGCCTACCACAAAAACTCTGTACCTGGACAGGAAATTTCCTCTCCAATCGGAGCATTTCTGTTGTCGTGGATGGCCATTCCTCTAAACTGTATCCAATTAATGCAGGAGTCCCTTAAGGTTCAGCTTTAGCCCCTACTCTGTTTCTTCTTTACATCAATGACCTCCTCTCTAGCACATCCAACCTAGTTGAGTGAGTCCTTTTCACTTGTTCGCATTTCTGAGGATCGAAATCTCAATTGGCACCAACATGTCACATCAATTGCAGAAGCGGCTGCTAAGAAATTAGGTTTCCTCTTCCGGGCTCACAAATACTTTTCACCAGCTAATCTCTATATCTTATATACTTCACAAATAAGACCAAACCTTGAATACTGCTCCCACATCTGGGGTGCTGCTGCCGCTTCTACACTCGCTATCGTGAATTCCATTCAGAAGAGAGCTATACGTCTCATCGTTGACCCTACCCTCACCCAAAGGCTGCCATTCCTTGCCCACCAACGTGCCGTTGGTGACCTCTCTCTCTTTTATAGATATCTGCACGGGCACTGCTCAGAGGAGCTTTCTTCCATAGTTCCTCCACCTGCTGCCCCCAACAGATCTACCAGGGGAACAGAGCGAATATACCCTTTTACTGTCCAGGTCACCAGACATAGAACATCTTGTTATGCCCGCTCTTTTGTCCCGAGGACGTCCAATTTGTGGAATTCCTTGCCGGCACATGTTTTTCCTTCTCCCCCGAACCTTCAAACCCTCAAGTCCAGAATTAACAAGTTGCCTCTTTCCTCCTTGTCGACACCCACGGTATGATAGTATTTAGGGTGTAAGTCCTCGAGGTGTGTTGTTGAAATATAAAAAAAAACGAGAGATGTAAATATGCTGTAAAATCATAACAAAGTCGATTGAATTCCATTTCGTGATAATGGTTTATACAATTGCTGAAAAAAAGTGAAAAAACGAAATAATCCGATTTTTTAAGATCCTCATCCTGAGAAAAACACTTTGCATCGGTACGTCCTGGATTTAATGCATACATTTTGAGCGTAATGAGGTAGCTGTCCTGGGTCACATCGCCATGAAACCAAATTTGAGTCTCTGGAAACTTGCAGGGATTTATGTACCTAGTTACCGCGAATCTTAAAAAGTAATAAGTATTACCCATACAAAACTAATTTGGTACAGGAATGTAACGAAGACGAGCTTGATCGTCGCGTGCAGTTCTGTGAATAAATAAGTGATCGTGCCATAAGGAATCCAACCTTTTCGCACTCAATCTGTTTTTCTGATGAATGTACGTTCCAACTGGATGGCCAAGTCAACCGCGATAATTTCCGCGACTGCAGTTATGAAAATCCAAGAATATTACGTGAAACTAATACGCAGCATCCCAGGAAATTGAATATTTGGGGGGCCTACTGGGAGACCACCTCATAAGGCTTTTCTTCCTATCGGAAAGTTGGATGGAAACATGTATTTAGATCTACTGGAAACTCATGTCTGCCCGACGATTGTTGAAGTATTGGAAACTGAAGCGCTTTGGCTGAAGAGGATGTGCGCTTTCAGCAGGATGGTGCTCCAACACATTATGTTACAGCTCTGCGTGATTTTCTTAGGCAAAACCTTCCCAATCACTGGCTAGGACACATAGGTTCAATTGAGTGGCCTCTTAGAGCTCCAGATTTAACACCCTGAGACTTTTTTTCTATGAGGACACTTGAAGTCGAAAATGTATGCAACACGACTAAACTCACCTTATTTTATTTATTTTATTCATTGATAGTTTGTCTTCTTCTTTAATTAATGATTTTATTGCCATATCCAAACAAAAATTTCAAATGAGATGTCACTCAACATAGGGTGTCATTTAAAATTTAAGGGGTACTTTACGCACCTGCCTACGTGGTAGGTTCCAAGGCAACAAAACTTACGCCATCATGTGTCCCCCTTGAAAACAAAGTCGAAGTGTCTCGGGTTTTTTTTCTCTTTTTTTTTTAATTCCGATATTTTTCAGGTGGGATGTTTTAATTGGCACAGCCTGTATATCGTAGCGGTATTCACTTCCATAAAAATCCCTTAGGGAGTGATAATAATAATATGTCTACGATGATAAATTGAAACATCTCGATCAGTAGTTGAGCGTGAAACTTCAACATAAACTAGTGTTGAATAGGTGTTTCTAGTTTATTTAAGACAGCTCCAGGTGAAGGTGATATTGCGGCATATAAATATTTGATTACAAACACACCCACACTACATAAAGTGATTTGCATGCTGCATTGTCTACGTTGTAAAAATATTACGTTGTTGAATGATCATACAATCAGTCATTCTAACTGTTGAATCCATTGACTTGTTAGGTCGTTGACGTGCCAAAAACATCAAATAATAAACTACCTTCTCAAGTATCAAAAGAATTAAAACGTTAAGTCTCTGCCAGCGGACTAAGAACGGTTATTTATTATTTAACGGGAAAAAATCGTGTTCTTTCTGCAAAGCTGAAATTTATAAATTACCTTGTATGGCTTATCTAGCTAGAGACGTAAAAATCCACAAACTTTAAAAAATTTAAACTGACTTCAAAATAGGCACTAAAAGCGAAAAATAACTGGACTACAGGTTTAGTTTAAAAGACAAAAAATAATTTAAACTAATTATTATTATATGCGCTATCTACTTATCTGCTTTAAGTCGGTGCCAAGCCAGTTAGGTAGTAGGTAGATAGGCTAGATCCACTCCCACAACATCGCAAGTTTCGCCGCGCACGCGACCGAATGCGTGAGCGTGGGTTGGTCTTTAATCATTAATAGCATATTTAGATATTTCATTAGAATTATAACCTTGTATTGAATAGTTATTTTATTTAAAATTTAACAGCAAGAGAATTCATTAAAATTTGAACTATGAAGGAAAATTATGTGACTACTCAACGGAGAGCTAATATTTAATGCAAATCTAAAAAATGCATAGGTACAGGCCTTATAAGTTAGGTGATGAAATGAAAATCAAGACTCTCGGTTAATGTTATTTATTGATAAAAAGTAAATTTATATAAAGCAAAGTGTTGTATGTTATTATGATGCCTTGCAGCAGTTATCGGTGAAATTTTGAATGTAAACAATGAAAGCAGATGAACGATGTATTTAATTTCCGTCTCTATTGTGGCGCTCCTTGGGCCCAGTGAATATGCGGAGACCTGGCGCTATTTAGGGCTAGCGAGGCCACTCAAAATACTATGGGGACCACTCAAGGCTGTCCGGACCGTTGAAAGACTTTGGTAGGGCTCTGCTTGGCTTGGCCTTGAAGGGTTGTAATAAAGATGTTAAGTGAGCACTTTAAGCCATGTTGTAGGATGGCCCATTGCCGCCGGTCTTGTTCCATTTTAATTAACAGGAACGTGTCTTGAGCCATAGTTAACAGAAACGTGCCTTGATCAATAATAACCAGAACAAAACGTATCTTGCCCTATAATAACCATTAAAAAACGAAACGGAATATGGGCATGCTTTCTCTTAGCCTATGACTGCTTTTGACATTTTAAACGTTATCAAAGCCTTGTTAAAAGAGAGCTTTGGAGTTGTTGCAGCGCCTTACAAAGACTCTGTTATCTCACCAGTAAAATGAACCACTGACTTTCACTTATTCGTACGAGTTTCAGGATGGATATCATATAATGTGTTTGTTTCTATGGACACGGATTTAAACGGATCGATGAAATCAACAACTCTTCATTAATAATGAAAGTAACAAATTTCATCGACTAACAAAATAATGTGATCATTGACTGAGTAAATAATATAATAAGGTACTAATAAATTAATAAGTTGTAAAACGTGTAATACGTTACAGAATTATAATCCGTTATTAATTAAGCTGTTTATAACACTAAGTATTAATATATTTCGGGATTGGCATCGACTTCAAACAGATAAGTAGTCTTTTGAAGTTTTTTTATTTTTAGTGTAAATATACGCACGTGGTGAGTATGGTATTAGAAATATATTCAAAGTGCCGTATTGCAGTAGAACTTCAAGTTACATAGATTATAAGAGGATTTCTCTCGATTTTCCTGAGATCCCTTCATCAGATCCTGGCCTGGTGAAAATGCGACCACCTCAGGAGTGAACCCTTTCAAGCAAACAAAAAATATTTCTTTTAATTGGTCTAGAATTGACGAAAGTATCAGTGAACATACATAAAAAAATAAACTTTCTGTTTACCGCTTGTCTTTTGTGCTGTTGGTTATCGATTTTTTGAGCCACTCAGACAGCTATTTTAACCCTTTACCGTCGTTGCGAAGTCTCTGGGACTCTTGGAAGAATAAACGGTTTAGTAACTATTGTATTTGTTAATTAGGCATCACGTGATCTTTAGTAGCTTCCAGTCGTGAGGTGATCAGTCACGTGCTCAGTCGACTTCAGTCTATCATCAAAGCAAGTGTGTATTACAAAGGTCTTAGAGTCCGTGGGACTCCGCGACACAGTTAGTGTAATATTTTCAATTTTAGTAACTATGTCCGACAATCCAAAAAAAGTTAGAATTACAGATCCTAACTTTGAGGAAACTGTGCTAAAATGGTTTGAGAAATGTGACACAGAGTTGTCAGACCAAGATGGCGATCCTGATAGCAATATTACTATCGATAATGCTATCACAAGTGGTCACGAAACAGCTAGTGAACTTTCCGGCAGTGAATCTGATGACCAAGATGAGATGCAAGTTACTGAAAGTGAAGAGGATAATGACACAATTGATACAGTTAAGAAATATTTCTATGGAAAAAAACAGATATAAATGGGCTGCCACTGAACCAACCCGAAAGGTAAGAACACCAGTTCGCAATATATTGAAGTTGCCAGGAAATAAAAGTACTTTACCAAAAATTGAACCGGTGAATGCATGGCAGAAATTTTTCTCACAAGATATACTGGATATCGTTGTGCATTACACAAATTTGAAAATTCAAGAATTTCGTAATAAGTCATCAGGCAGTCAGAATCGCACAGAATACAGGGAAACAAATTCTGTTGAAATAAATGATTTTCTGGGACTTTTGTTATTAACTGCTGCTTTTAAATCTAATACCGAGGCTATTGAATCAAATTTTTCAACAGACGGAACCGGACGGGAAATTTTTCGGCTGGTAATGTCAGCAAAAAGATTTGCTGTTTTGTTAACTTGCCTAAGATTCGATACCTACGTGAAAAGAATTCTAAGAGTGCAAACGGATCCAGCTGCAGCGGTTTCACATATTTATGAAAAATTCAATCGAAATTCACAATCAGCTTACTCGTTGGGCGCTAATGCAACTGTGGATGAAATGTTGATCAGCTTCAGGGGCAGGTGTAAATTTAAAATGTATTTACCGAGCAAACCCGCGAAATATGGGTTAAAAGTCTAATGTCTTGTTGACGCTCGAACCCACTACATATATAATATATATATTTACTGTCGCAAGGGCACTGATTCATTAAAATATGTTACAGATGAAGAAAAACGGTTCACTATTCCAACACAAGCTGTTATTCGTCTTTGTAAGCCTATATTTGGAAGCAACAGAAACATATCGCTGATAATTGGTACTCTTCAATAGAGCTTACAGACTATCTCATCAAAAATTAACTTACTTATGTTGGAACTATGAAAAGAAAACGGGAAATACCCAAGGAATTTTTACCCTCAAAAACAAGACAGGTGGGATCTACATTGTATGGCTTTACAAGTAATAAAACATTGGTTTCTAGAGTACCAAAGAAAAACAAAGCTGTTGTCATGATTTCTTCGATGCATCACTGCATACAGGATAATAACGGTTTGCCTGAAATTAACGCCAATTATAATAATACAAAATCTGGTGTGGATGCTGTAGATGAAAAATGCAGTAAACATTGCTGTAGCAGAAGAACACAACGTTGGCCTATGGCTCTGTTTTATAGATTTGTGGATATGTGTTCAATAAATGCATATATCATCCATCAGTCTTGTGCCAACGCAAAACAGCTAGACAGACTCGATTTTTTTTAAATTATTGCCCAAACAACTATATGAACCGCTCCTTCGTGAAAGATCTCTGAAAAAAAAATTACCAAGAGAGCTAAAAGCAGGTATTTGCAAAATTTTGAAGCTGGCACCTGAGTCACCAGCTGATGCTCAAGAAGTGTTGCCTAGAAATCAGAGGAAGTATTGTTCCATCTGTGACCCAAAATTAAAAAGAAAAACTATTTATTTATGTGTTGAATGCAATAAACCTATTTGTTTGCAATGCTCTAAAAATATGTGTTCAATGTATTGAAAATCTAGAAGACTCCTAAATTTATTATTTTTTATAGTAGGTGTTTTTAAACCAATGCCAGTTTTTTACAGTTTTAATTAAGAAGTTACTTTAATCTCTTTTTTGTAGTTTGGACCTTAGTAAACATGTTTTTAATACCAACATTTTTAATTTTACAGTTTTCAAGAAACTAAGAGTAGTAACGTTTATTGTTGTTAAAAAAACACAATATTTTTGTCCTACATTTTCTTTGCTTTAGTTTGTTACTCAGTTGGTTATAAATATAAATGTTGTTTTCTTACATGTCTTTGATTATTTATACAACAAAAACAAAGCAGTTTTTTCAGTAACATTGAAAAAAAAACACTTTTAGTGAATTTTTATTTAAAAAAAATCACTAATAGAGAGGTATCGATGGTGAGACTTTGCAAAAAATTTTTCAAATGAGCGCGAACTAGGACCCCTAGAACCCATATCCGGGGTCAGTTTCAATTTTTATATGTTATATATATATATATATATATATATATATATATATATATATATATATATATATATATATATATATATATATATATATATACGTCTGATAACTCAAACAATAATTAACCGATTTCGATGAAACTTGGCAAGTGGCTTTCTTTTATTAATGGCATGGATGAGTTCGTTGGCCAGAAAAATCAGACGGGGTTTTCCGGGAAAATTTTGAGTTTTCTTTCGAAAAAAAATTGTTTCTCCGAAAGTAACAAAGCTGTTTTAATGAAATTTACCACATATATTTTTTTGGGAGAGATCTTACTACGTACTAAAATTAAACTTTCCAAGTTTATAAAAAATTAAGTTATTCAAATTTTAAATTTTCTTTCAAAAAAATTTTTTTTCTCCGAAAATTACAAAGTTATTTTAGTGAAATTTGGTAGATATCTTGCGTTAGGAGAGACCTTACTACACACCAAAATTAAACTCTCTAAGTTTATAGAAAATTGAGTTATTCAAATTTGAAACATTTAATATTTAACATGAAGTTTACTACATAAATCGTAGAAACGACATATACAAATTTTAAATTTTCTTTCGAAATTTCTTTTCTCCGAAAATTACAAAGTTATTTTAATGAAATTTGGTAGATATCTTGCGTTAGGAGAGGCCTTACTACACACCAAAATTAAACTCTCTAAGTTCATAGACAATTGAGTTATTCAAATTTGAAATAATACTGACACGACGAGTTGTTAAACGTTTAAAAATTGAAGACAATGAAATGAATGAAATTATAGTTCTTGCATATTTTGAAGCATGTCTACAAAGTTCGTTAAGAAGTAGGTCTCAAGATTTGGGTTTATCTATCTGGGCAATACACAGAATATTGAGAAAGCATTGATATGCATAATTAGTGAATTTTTATTTAAAAAAATTCACTAATAGAGAGGTATCGATGGTGAGACTTTGCAAAAATTCTTTCAAATGAGTGCGAACTAGGACCCCTAGAACCCATATCCGGGGTCAGTTTCAATTTTTATATGTTATATATATATATATATATATATATATATATATATATATATATATATATATATATATATATATATATATATATATATATATATATGTATGTATCCGTCTGATAACTCAAAAAATAATGAACCGATTTCGATGAAACTTGCAAGTGGCTTTCTTTTATAAATGGCTTGGATGAGTTCGTTACTCAGAAAAATCGGACGGGGTTTTCCGGGAAAATTTTGAGTTTTCTTTCGAAAAAAATTTTTTTCTCCGAAAGTAACAAAGCTGTTTTGATGAAATTAACTATATATGTTGACTCAGGAGAGGTCTTACTACGTACTAAAATTCAACTTTCTAAGTTTAGAGAAAATTGAGTTATTCAAATTTTAAATTTTCTTTCGAAACAAATTTTTTTCTCCGAAAATTACAAAGTTATTTTAATGATATTTTGTGGATATCTTTCCTTGGGAAAGACCTTACTACGTATTAAAATTAAACTCTCTAAGTTTTGATTTATTTAAATTTGAAGCATTTAATAAAAATTCACTACCATAACGCACTTGCTGCGTCCCGAGTTTTTTTATTTTGGAGTCCCAAGGACTCCGCAACGCACTGAGTGTTAAAATTTCTGGCTACGCCGGTTAAGGGTTAATATCCCTATCACGTTTGGCGTTTAACGAGATTTATATCATTAAAATTATTTGCTTATGTGGAATGTGAAGGCACCTTTATTTGTACTAGAGTAATGGGAGTAACTATTTGTGGCCGCACTAGACTGAGAAATAGCTGGTGTGCTATAAAAAACAGATAACATGCGGTGATTAGAGCACAGTCTGTTTGTCTGCCACGTGCCCACTCATGTTTTAAACCTGCTTGTGCTGCCGGAAGAGAAGTTGTACAGATAGACGGTTTAAAAGTTACAGGAAATTTATTTATGTAAAATAAAGGAAACACGTGATCAATTTTACCAAAGATTATATAGATTTCCAAACCAAAATAGCAATCATGATTACAGTGGAACTCTACCGTGAAAAGCTGTTCTTGTTTGATAGCACGTGAAAATTATATCTGTGTTTTAAATTCCAACAATGTTTTTAAATTGACCATGTAATCACGGCTTTTATATGTGTTTCTGTCCTGTGTTTTTGTGTCTTTTAGATTGTAATGTGCCTCCAAGGTTGTGAGATATCACACAATTCTGGTTTTGTTCCTAATCCGTCAGTTTTTTCATAGTTCAGCTTTTGGCTCCTGAAGAAGTATCAGGGTAGATAGGAAATATAGAGCATGTTTTAGCAAAGAATTTGCGTCATTTCCTTGCCCATTTTTAGAAGTCAATAGCTCTTATTGAGATTCGGAGTTCTAGTAACTAACAGTACAACCGTTACTCATCCTAGTCTATATATATATATATATATATATATATATATATATATATATATATATATATATATATATATATATATATATATATATATATATATATATATATATATATATAGTATATAGTATAAATAATGTGCCATGTTTCATCAAAATAACTTTATTGTTTGAAAATGTACAAAAATTTCCGAAAGTAAACTTAAAGTGTTCCCGAAAAAACTCGTTTCTTGGTAAACCTTATAGGTTAATAGCAAAATGAGCTATTCAAATATGAAGCATTTGATTAAAATTCGTTACCATAACGCACTTGCTGCGTCCAGAATTTATTTTCTTACAAACATGCATTGTATTTCGATGGAAAATGCAAAAATGCAATAACATAAGGCGTGTTCGATTAAAAAAAATCACTAAAAAGGGAATGTGTGTCAGCAACGACTTATGGGCCAGCCTGTGATTGCAGAAATATTTTTTTAAGATGTAGCTAAAGACACCCTATAATTAATATATACAATTTTTTTCATGTCTTGTATAATAACGGATATATTGAGCTTTATTGATTTTTTTACGAAAATTCTACAAAAATTATATACCACTAAACGATAAACTCTATAGCTAAGGCTACTGCCAAACATCAGACAAAGGGTCTATTTGAAATGAATTTTCTGGAAATATTTTAGTAAAATGAAGGACAATGACGGTTGAAACTAAGACTTCAGGGTTTGTAAAACATTCTTCTTGAGACATTTTCTTTCCATAGCCCGTGTTAGATTCAAGTTCGTTGCCTAAATGTTGCCAATTTTAACGCTTTAAATCGCAACTTTGACCCCAATTTATTTTTATTTAAATGCCTATAACTTTTTTGTGTTTTGACCTACAGAGCTAAATTTTGGTAGGTAACTTACATTTAATGACATAAACCCGTTTACCGAATTTGGTTGCCCTTACTTTGTTAATTCGGGAGATATAAATTTTTTTCGAAAGAACACACAAAATTTTCCGGGAAAACATGGGCCGATTTTCCTGGCTAACGAACTTATCCAAGCCATTTGCAAAAGGAAGGTATTCATCAAATTTAATCACAATCGGCCCATTATTTTTTGAGTTATCGGTGTGATAGATACATATATATATATATATATATATATATATATATATATATATATATATATATATATATATATATATATATATATATATATATATATATATATATATATATATAAATTGAAACTGACCCCGGATATGTGTTCTGGGGGCCTAATCAGCGCTCATTTGAAGAAATTTGTTCAAAATTCAAAAGTCGGGATCTCCTCATTAGTGAATTTTTTAAAGAAAATTCACTAAAAAAATATTTAATTCTGTATGGCTACCTTGAAAACATGCTAAAATGTCATCTACGTATCTATACGAAAAGACAATATTATGCGAAAGTGCTGATGTTTAAGTTTGGTTTTCTAAGTTTTCCACAAATATGTTAGCTAAGCTAATAAAGGAAACAACGGACAACCCATGTTGATAAAGAAATACGACTGTAGCTATAAATAGGGACG
The DNA here is from genome assembly GCA_964006375.1 of Tillus elongatus. NCBI lineage: Eukaryota > Metazoa > Arthropoda > Insecta > Coleoptera > Cleridae > Tillus > Tillus elongatus. The sequence goes on from OZ023265.1 coordinate 161,109,763, forward strand.
CATATAACATTAAAATTAATGATTTTATTACTCCAGAAAATTTAACAGAAATTAGGAGAGACCCAACAAATTCGTTTCCTACAAAACTAAAAAATTAAGTTAGGTATATACTGTGATGGAAATGGGTCGAGCAAATTTCCATATAAATAAAGCGTTTAGCTGTGCTCTTGATCATAATAGAATTACATACAGGGTGACGCATTGAAAACGAAACAAACCGATTTGCGCCCAGAGAAACTTTTTTTTTAAGAAACGCTGAAACACGTCAATTTTAATATTGAGGGGACATGTTTTGACATAAAACTCAACTTTGTCACATCAACCGCTTAAGGGTGGTGATAACAACCCTTATATTTTAAATAGGGAACATGGGTCGAATGTTACATCGTTTGAAAGCTCTTTCTTTTCTGAGTTCAGCACACTAATTTTTTTGGAAGTTTTATCAACTCGTTTAAAAATTATTCACAGTTGGAGTTGCAAGAACGTATTTCATTCATTGTGATAAGAAATGCACTGATTAGTCAATTTTTCGTTAAAAAAAACTAAAAACAAAACCAAACGTTCAGAAATGTTTATTCAGTTAGGTAAGTGTTCAAATCAAATTGTTGACCACCAGTTTCCATACAAAAGTACAAATTTTGTTCAAAACGAGCTGACATTCTGGAGCATTTGTGGAGATATTAGACGGCATTCTTCAACAATGCGTCATCGTAATTCTTCCAGAGACTCCTGTTCTGTTGCGTAAATTCTACACTTTAAATGGCCCCATAGAAATAAGTCTAAAGGAGTTAAATCCGGTGATCTAGTGGGCCACTCAATAGCACCTCTACGCCCAATCCATTGTCCTGGAAACTCTCTGTTCAAAAACTCCCTAACACGTTGTGAAAAATGCGGAGGAGCTCCATCTTGTTGAAACACTAATTGACTTTCTTGATACCTATCATCATTTTCAACAATGTATTAGTAGAGGGTAAACGATATCTTTGCCACCAAGAAAAATTGGTCCGATTAAACGGTCTCCAAGAATGCCAGTCCAGACATTCAATTTCTGTGGAGTTTGAGTGTGGACTTCGTGAAAATTTCTCGGATTATTATCTACCCAATAACGACAATTATGACAATTGACTGTAGAGTTTAATAAAAACTTACACTCGTCTGAAAAACAGATATTGAACAGAAAGTTCCAGTTATCAGCTATTCGTGGAGTCATAACTTCACAAAACTCCAGCCGCTGATCAAAATCATCTTCATTCAGTTGTTGTACAAGATGAATTCTATACGGGTGAAATTTATGATGCTTCAATATTTGCTGAATAGTTCTTCTTTTGATGTTTGAAACAGTGGCCAACTTTCTCGTGCTCAAAGTTGGGTCTGCAGCAATTTGTCCTAAAACTTCAATCTCAGTAGTCACATTTCTAACCGGAAATTCACGTTCAGGATCCCGTTTTTTGTTGGCCACTGAACCACTTTGTCGAAACTTTGCAACTAACTTCAAAATGTATTTTCTGTTAACATGTCTGTTCGGATGTCGTTCATTAAACAAATTTGCGGTACGGTTGGCACAGTCATCGTAATTATTTCAACTCTTTCTTCTACAGAATACACCATTGTGAAATTAATTTTCGGTAGTACTATCAAGTATCAAATCCACCGATAAACTGAAATAATAAACCGCATTTCTCTCATTCCGATAAGAAATGTTCTGATAGTCAATTTTTTGTTACAAACCAACAAAACATTGACTATCAGCACATTTCTTATCGGAATGAGAGAAATGCGTTTTTTGCATCTTTAACTGTGAATAATTTTTAAACGAGTTGATAAAACTTCCAAAAAAATTAGTGTGCTGAATTCAGAAAAGAAAGAGCTTTCAAATGATGTAACACTCGACCCATGTTCCGTATTTAAAACATATGGGTTTTTATCACCACCCTTAAGGGGTTGATGTGACAAAGTTGAGTTCTATGTCAAAACATGTCCCCCTCAATATTAAAATTGACCTGTTTCAGGGTGTCTTTAAAAAAATTTCTCTGGACGCAAATTGGTCTGTTTCGTTTTCAATGCGCCACCCTATATTTCCATTACGGTTGGAGTAGCTTCCAGGTAATGTAATACAATAACACTTTATCGAAATGTAATGTCACGTGCGAGCTTACCTATTTGGTATACCTATGTGTAAGTATACAAGCAGAACATTTAGACGCCCACAATCCAAATATGGTCAGTTTGCAGCCGATGCCGGTAGCCGGTAGAATCTTCTTTAAAAGTCAAGTTTGTTTTGCTGTTAACACATTAAATGTTGTTAACACGCTTTGGGACTTCTTACCGAATCTACAATCACTTCACGTTGTTTGCTTCGTCAAAACTACTGTTTATTATATCTTGCTCTTAGAATCAACAATGCACCAAAAGTATGTCCAGCCATATCAGAAATTAGACACATCTTTTATTCAACTAGAGAGTAGGTAGCATGTCTATTTTACACTGTTTAAAAATATTTTCTCAAGAAGGAAAATATGTATCTTAATTCATAACAAAAGGTGATACAAAACAATTGCATTAGTAGAACCTTCCTGTAGATTTTAGTTGATTTAAATTGTCTCATTTCTCGCACTATTTAATCTCGGTTTTCTAAAGCAAGAGAATTGAAGAGGTTGTATGCGTCTGTTAATGCAATATATTTTGTATGAAGCAATGCGAAGAATATACATATAGGTATTATAAAATTTGTAGCGGATCAATTGATTTGCCACACCTTTTAATTATTTATATGAGAGTTTATGTATATTTAGTGCCAACGTTAAATAGAAATGCACATACATCATATATATCTCTATATAAGGCGTGTTCCATTATGACGAGGTACAAAGATCTCTATCAAGGCTGTAAGCAGGACTGGATTTAGGAGAAAAAGCAACTTTTTATGCAATTTTTAATTATAGCCTGTTTATATGAAGAACAGTTAATAGTTTTATACTGACACTGAAAAAGATTAAAACTCATTTATTTATTTGTTTATTTATTGATTTGTTTATTAAATATTACATCAAAAGATAGTTTAAATAACACGATTCATTATCAAGATGACATTTCATAAAATATACACAAAAAACACGCATATAGGTATACAAGTAGTACATCAAAAGTGACTTAATACAAAGTTGGGAAGAATATTTAAAATAATAATAATAATGATAATAATAATAATAAGTCTTTATTTGCACTACAACCAAAAGCAAATAATACAGAATAATGACCTTGTATACCTTGTAAACCCTTCATATGTTAGAATTTAAACTTCGATCACTCACCCATTTGTATATTACCATCATTCCAGTGGCTATACACGTCTGTAAACTTACATTCAGATACTTAATAAGTTAACAGTTCGAGTATCGCACATTGATTCAGGATAAGTATATACTTATAACAAATGAAACAAATGTTTATAAATAAAATATTAATAAAACAAATCAACATTTCAGTAACCTAAAAATAAAATAAATAAATATTACAGTTCTTGCAGTTGCCTGAAATTTTAATACTCAAATACGAAATTTACGAGATGAATATTGGAGATTACACCACTGAAGTAACTTGAAATTTGGCTAGACGATTGATCCTACAGGCTTTCAGTGTGGTTCTAATAAAGTTACAAGACAATATACCTTTATAAAATGCAACTTAATTGGGCAGAATAAGTCACAAAAGCACACTCACTAGCACTTACAAAAAAACTACAACTGAAAGTCATCGATCTGGCTTTTTGACCCTTCTTTTGTATGGTGGCTCTGCTCTGCTCTCACAGACTTGATCTTAACTTCTAAATATATTTCCATGCCCCGATGCATAATGTTTTCCACCAACGCTGTCCCCTGAGGGTCCGGAGACTAACTAAAAGAATAAGCCCAAGTTAACTCCTGCCTGTCGTACGAGGCGACTAATCTGAGTCAAGCAGGTGGTAGTGGACTTTCCCTTTACGTGATAGTAAAGGATTTTTTAACGCCCGAGGAGGTACCACCCCTTCCATCAAGGGGCCGGTGAAGTCCCAACGGACGTTTCCAGTTCTGGGGTATGAGTCGGTTTCCCTTATAAACAAAAATGATGATGGCTCCTCCATGTACAAAAGATTCCGGAGATAAAAAACCCCTCCATTCGGATCCCCGGGAGAGGGGTGAACAGGGGACGCCGGCATTAAGATTTGACATATCCTTCTCGAATATATGTGGCCTAAATTCTAACTTGAACTCCGTCCACCATTTCCTCCAGGCTAATAGGCCCCAACTCCTCTTCCTCACCGAAACCCAAACCAGTGCCAAAACAGCCACTAATCACCCTAATTTCCCGGGGTATGAGCTTCTTACTTCCTTTAGATTGCATGGAGGCGTGTGCGCATACGTCCGTAGCAATCTACCCTGCACCAGGCTCTAATTTAGAAGCTGGAAGAAAAGACATACTATGGATGAAACTTTCTCTCAGGACTGCAACTAAATTCATCTGTTGCATTTACCGGTCACCTTCTGACAACAACTTTGTCCAGCTCTTCGACTACCTTTCTGAAAAAACCGACCATCTGATTTCTGAATATCCTTCCTCCGAGGTCACTATTCTTGGTGACTTCAATGTCCATAATAAGGAATGGCTAGGATCTTCAAAAACCGATCCACAAGGAAGAGCAGCGGAGGCCTTTGCAGTCAGCAATTCTTTAGCCAATATGTTTCAGCAACCTACTTACTCTCCTCGCATCCCAACACACAGCTCAAATCCCTTTTCCTGTCCAGGTCACCAGACATAGAACATCTTGTTATGTCCGCTCTTTTGTCCCGAGGACTTCCAAGTTGTGGAACTCCTTGCCGGCACATGTTTTTCCTTCTCCTCCGAACCTCCAACCCTTCAAGTCCAGAATTAACAAGTTGCCTCTTTCCTCCTTGTCGACACCCACGGTACGATAGCATTTAGGCTGTAAGCCCTCGTAGTGTGTTGTTGAAATAAAAAATAAAAAACAGCTTGGCTATTCTGGTTGTAAAAGTATAATTTGGCAAAGTGATTGCGCCTGTGAGAAATTGCATATGTTTAATTGCAGGCAGTGCATCTTTCTACCATATGTTCAGCTCCACATTTTCTGCACTTTATAGTGATACTTCTCAAAGCATTAACTTCTTACATAGGAGTCAAAAGTGTGAGATGTTGCTTCGACAAATCTATAGATTTGCAGTATTCTTGCACTTTTGATAGGGTAATATTAATTGCCCTGATAAGCCTTTATTGTACTTGTCGTAAAGGTCTAGAATTAAATCATCTTTAATCTTTCAATCCGGATATGAATATTTACAATTATTAGGATAAATCCACGACTAGTAGGTTGCTTTTTAAGTTCCGCAACAAAAGAGTCAATGGTCTCGGTCTTCTTTCTTATAGATGTTATTGAATTGAAACGTGTCCCTAGTAATATTTATCTGTGGCCAAAAGAATTCATTAAAACAACGGGGTACATCTTCCAGTTTATTTGTCTTATCTACTGGAAAAGTATAAAAGATATCTAAGCCGGCTTCACCTAAAATATGTAAAAGTATGGCTATTTTCGTATCATCATTTGAATTGTATTTCTCTAAAGCTTTTAGAAATATATTGAACCGATGTGGATGAAACTCGCCAAGTACCTTTCTTTTATTAATGGCTTGGATGCGTTCGTTAGCCAGGAAAAGCGGACAATGTTTTCCGGGAAAATTGTGAGTCTTCTTTCGAAAAAAATTTTTTTCTCCGAAAATTACAAAGGTATTTTAATGAAATTTGGTGACTATGTTGCCTTGGGGGAGACCTTACTACATGCCAAAATTAAACTTACTAAGTTTATAGAAAATTGAGTTATTCAAGTTTTAAGCATTTAATGAAAATTCACTACCATAACGCACTTGCTGCGTCCCGAACTTATTTTATTCTTCTTCAGTAATCAAGTATTTGTGCTTATCCAGCCCTGTCTTCAGTTATTGCAAATTATCGCGGTGTCTGAAGATGAAGGTATAATCAATGAAGAATGGAGACTTCCCGACGTAATAACTGGTCCATTTGCATTTAATTACATCTCACGTCAAGATACTCTAAAATAGTCACTAATCATTTATTGCACACCCTGTATAGAATGGCAAAATATGTGATTAACCATCATACGTGTCCACATTATAATTCTATTCATATGATGTCCCTCAACTGTTAACGCCTTTTAGCATGTACCGTTTTTAATAGCGACTTAAAAAACAACGTTTAAAATTTCACATTTATTAGACATTATGATCGTTTTTGCTACATATGTACTTGTACTTTATCAGATACTGAATGGTGACAATGAGAATATAACAAGCATTTATATATCCGTAGCATCTTATAAATAAAGTAAATTATCCATTTATAGATTTAGAAAAAAAGTCTTGACGCAGCAAGTGCGTTGCGGTAGCGAACATAAATGTTTTTAACGTTAAATATATTTTTTAATGAAATATCAAATTTAGTAGAAAGTTAAACCTTTATAAAAGAAACAATGTATATTTCATCAAAATAACTTTGTCGTTTGAAAAAGTTCAAAAATTTCCCGAACACTTAAAATTTTCCAGAAAAAACTGGTCGGACCTTTTTGGCAGCCGAACCTATATACGAGCAATTTACACAAAAACTACACCTGCCAAGATAGAATTATTCACAAGAAGCTTTTTGACAGAAAACATATTTGCATGAAAATTTGCAAACAATTTCTTTCGCCATTTTTTACGAAGATTAAAAAAACAATATGTAAAAAGGTCTGGACGCAGCAAGTGCGTTATGGAAGTGAATTTTCATTAAAATGTTTTTAATAGCAAATATGTCTCTCTAAGGCAAGCAGGCATCAATCTGGTTACCGATATAGCCTATATGGTAGAAACAATCTACCATATTTTATCAAAATAACTTATTGTTTGAAAATGCACACAAATTTTCTGCAAATAAACTTTAAATGTTTACGAGAAAACTGGTTTCCTAGCCAACAAACCTTAAGGTAATAGCAAATTCAGTTATCGAAATTTGAAGGATTTAATGGAAATTCGCTACCAAAATGCACTTACTGCGTCTCAATTTTTTCTTACAAACATGCATCATATTTCGATAAAAAAATCAACAGTGCAATAATATAAGGCTGTTCGAAAAAAACAATTGTAGAGATCACCAACGACTTCTGGACCACCCTGTGATTGTCAAAATACAAAATATGTTCATAAGATGCAGCTTAAGATACGCGTACCAAATTTGGTTGCCCTTACTTTGTTATCTCCGGAGATATATTTTCTTTCCCAAAGAAACAAAACATTTTCCGGGAAAACCTGGGCCGATTTTTCTGGATAACGCACCTATATAAGCCACTTGCAAGTGGAAGGTACTCACCAAATTTGATAAAAATTGGCCTATTATTTTTTTAGTTATCGGTGTGATGTGTGACATATATATATATATATATATATATATATATATATATATATATATATATATATATATATATATATATATATATATATATATATATATATATATATATATATATATATATAAGTATGTATCAAACCCCAAAAATAATGGTCCGATTTTGTTCAAATTTCCTGAGTAAGTGGCTCCTTAACCAGGAAAATCGGCCCAGGTTTTCTCAGAAAATGTTGTGTTCTCTTTCGGGAAAAAAAATATATCTCCGGAAATAACAAAGTACGGGCAACCAAATTTGGTCTGCGTGTTTGTATTATAAAGAGTGAACTATGTACCAAAATTACGGTCTGTAAGTTTAAAGGCAAAAAAGTTTAGGGCGTTTAAAGAAAAAAATGGGGTTTTCCTCAAAACGTCAACGTCGTGGTTTGAAACGTAAAAATTGGCACTATTTAGGCAAAACCTGAAACAAATATGGATTATGTAAACAAAATGTCGCAAAAAGAGTGTTCTGCAAACCATTAAGTTTCAGGTTCAACCGTCATTGTCCTTGATTTTACTAAAATATTTCCAGAATTTTCATTTCAAATAGACCCTTTCTCTGATGCTTTGGCGGTAGTTTTAATATACAAGTGAACGATTTTATTAGAATACATATCCGGAGTTAGTTTCAGTTTTTATCTGTTTACATATATACAGGGTGACGCATTTCTACGGTAAAGCTCAATATAATTGTTATTATACAAGATACGAGAAAAAATTGTATACGTTAATTATAGGGTGTCTTGAGTTGCATCTTATAAATTTATTTTGACAATCACAAGGTGACCCATAAGTCTTTGGTGATACCAAATTTTTTTTCGAACAGCCTTATATTAGTGCATTTTTGCATTTTTTAACGAAATATGATGCATGTTTGTAAGAAGAAAATCGAAATGCAGTAAGTGCGTTTTGGTAGAGAATTTTCATTAAATGCTTCAAAGCGTTGACAATAATGGTGGTTGTTTTGAGCATTTGCGAAAAAAATCGTAAAACAGTATTGATCTTTGCAAGGTAAAGATTAATTACTATTTTTGTTATAAGATTTTGATGTTTTTAGTGAATTTTCTTTAAAAAAGTTCACTAATGGGGAGATCTGTATATATATATATATATATATATATATATATATATATATATATATATATATATATATATATATATATATATATATATATATATATATATATATATATATATATATATATATATATATATATATATATAGTACCGATAACTCAAGATAATAATGGACTGATTTTGATAAAATTTGGTAAGTACCTTCCTTTTGTAAGTGGCTTGGATAATTTCGTTATCCAGGAATATCAAACAAAGTTTTCCCTGGAAAATGTTGGTATCTCCGAAAATAACAAAGCTATGGCAACGAAAGTTAATACTGAGGTTTACACTATATTATGAAACTTACCCTACATGCGAAAATTTTTTAAACGGAGAACCTAAAACAAATATGGGTTACATACAAGAAATGTCATAATAAATGTGTTTTGCAGCGCCTTAAGTTACAGCTTTCATCATCATTCTGCTTCATTTTAATAAAATATTTGCATAAAAAGCATTTAAAATAGACCCATTCGCTGATGATTTGGCAGTAGTTTCAGTTATAGAGTTTGTGGTTTAATAGTCTATAGATTTTCGAGAATTTTCGTAGAAACAAATCGTTATTGAGAACACCGCGACTTTATAATTTTTAAAATAGTTCTTCAAAGGCGTGCGAACTGGACCCCCCCCCCCCCCACTCAAGGCCAATTTCAGTTTTTACGTGTTTACATATATACATGGTAGTGCATTTTCACTGTAAAGATCAAAATATCCGTTATTATACAAGATACGGGAAAATATTATAAAAGTTATTTATAGGGTGTTTTGAGCTGCATCTTATAAAATTATGTTGACGATCACAGGTTAGCCTATAAGTCGTTGGTGACACAAGTTTTTTTTAATGGAACACCCCTTTTATTGTAGCTTTATTGCATTTTTCATCCAATTTTAATGTATACTTGTAAGGAGAAAAAATGAATATCGGCCATCGTTTTCGAGTTATCTCAATTGTTTTTTAAATTTTTTGGAACATATCCAAAATTGTGATACGGCGTTTTTACCAATGTAAATCGGAGTCGCATGAAAATGACGCATTTAGGGAGGTTTTCAATTATATTATTCGACAAAAAAATCGAGATTCCATATACAGGATGCTCTCAAATTACTTGGCCCATCTTTTTAAAAAAAATGGCGAATTATTATGTACAGCTTTTTTACAAATCTGTATGTAAACTTTTTTTTTTAATTTCCGTCAAAAAGCTTGTTGTCAAAAGGCTTTCTCTGAATAATTGTATCTTGACTGGTGTAGTTTTTGTGTAAATTACTTTGGCCAGGAAAGTCAGACTAGTTTTTTTTGGGAAAATTAGAATTTATCTTCGGAAAAATTTTGTACTTTTTCAAACAAACGTTAGTTTGATAAAATACGGTACATTAGTTCTAATATAAAGGTTACACTATCTACCAAAATTCATGTATTTCTTTAAAAAAAACATATTTAGCATTAAAAACAGGTCTGTAAATATTCGATACCATAACGCACTTGCTGCGTTCAGACTTAAGTGAACTTTACTAAAATATTTGCAGAAAACTCATTTCAAATTTACCCTTTCTCTGATGCTTTGGCAGTTAGAGTTTATGGTTTAATAGTCTGTAATTTTTAGGGAATTATCGTAGAAGAAAGCTCGATATATCCGTTAATATATGAGATACGAGAAAAAATTATATACGTTAATTATAGGGTGCCTTGAGTTGCATCTTATAAAATTAATAAGTCCATAAGTCGTTGGTGATACAAATTTTCTTTTTTTAAATCGAACACCCTTATGAATTGTTTCATTTTTCATCGAAAGATAATACATGTTTGTGAAAAAAGAAATTCTGGACCCAGCAAATGCGTTTTGGTAGCGAATTTACATTAAGAATAAAAAAGCAAGCCTGTATCAATATTATCTAATTTAACACTGGCGGTAAAGAAAACAAGTTTAATATAGGTAAATACAATGTTTTTGTTCAAAATTTTCTGCTAGATGTCGCTCAGAAAATACAAGTCACTGATCTATGACAAGTCAATGTATAGAGGACCCCAACATTATCGTTATGATACATGTAATATGATCGCAGTTTTTCGTAGAACCAGAGAATAAATAAAAAATTGGGGGTTGCCAACAGCAACAACAAAATAGTGGGTCTCCAGTGCTTTTTGAAAAATAAGGGATGAATTTTAAATAACTTTATTCCTACCTTTTTGAGCTAATACTGTACAAGTGTTTGTTTATGCATATTGTGTAAATTTTTTTGATAAAAAATGGAGATAATGGATAAGGAACAGTATGAGTTGATTTTTATAGCAATTAAACAAAAACACTTACCATTTCATTATTATTATAGTATTTGTACGTATTGTAGAATAAAAATTAATTTGGTTTTAGCCAACCAAACCAAATCGGTTATAAGAAAGTTTTTTAAATATAATTTTGTTACGTTATTTTTTATAAAATTTGGTACCCGTGCTGCTTTTATAAAGACTTTAAATGTAGTCTCGGAAATACAACAATGGAGATATGGATTTGTTTTCTTCAACATATTTAAAATAACCAATTTTCCGATTAAACTGTAATCTTAAATTTTGATAAAATAGTAAAGTAGTCTCTATAAAAGCACCATGGAAACCAAATTTTATAAAAATCGTATCAAAATTGAAGATTATAGCTTAATCGTAAATTTGGTTATTTCAAATATTTGGAAGAAAACAAACCCAAATCTCCATTGATGTTTTTCCGAGACTACATTTATATTCAAATTCAAAATGAATGGGAAGATAGGCTAATAACATTAATTTATTAACTTCACTACATTTTTAATATCTTTATTAATGGAGGAGCAACCCACTATACAGCTTAAAACCACGTGTTCTGTAAAGGTAATTTTGAATATTTTTATTTCAGTTTATATATTTCTATATTCATAGAGATTAATAACAGTTTATAATTTTCACTATATTTTTATCTTTAATGCTGGATTTAAATAGTAACTTGCTTACAACAATTATATATTTAGGCAACGCATTATACAACACAAAGCCATGTGTTTTGTAAAGGTAATGCTGAATATTTTTAATTCACTCTAAATATTTATATATTTTTATTGAGAGAAATCCATTGTTCTTCTTTTAATTTTACTGAGAGTTGAAAATAATGATTAAACATTAAAAGAAAAACGTTATTACCATTTGATGATATTTCTGGCATAAGCTACATTAAATTTGATGCTACTGCAAATTATATAATATTTTGTTAACTTTATTACATTTTTAAATAGAAAGGCAAGCCTGTGCCAATATTATCTAATTTAACGTTTACAGTTAAAAAAAACAGGTTTAATATAAGTAAAAACAAATTTTTTGTTCCAAATTTCGTGCTAGATGTCGCTCAAAAAATACAAGCCACTGATCCATGACAAGTCAATGTATAGAGGACCCCAACATTAAGGGGACATCAGGCAAGATCATACTTCACAGGATCATTTCTGTAGTATATCTTCACAAACTCTCAATTCACTTTGAGAGTTGTCGCAACCATGATGATGAGCGACAGTTCCTTGTCCTGAGCGTGAGGCAGGTGGTCTATGACTTCTATGAAGTCGTATTCACCATCGATGATCGTTCAACCACAAGTTCACTTGTAGGCAATGGATGAGGAACAGTCTGAGTGGTTGCTTTTTATATTAATTAAACAAAAACTAGTGATGGGAAAAACCGTTATATTGCTTTAACAGGTCGCAACTGTTACTGTTTTTTAGAAATAACAGTTAAATATAACAGGTTGAAAATAACTGTATGAACTATGAATTTTTAAGAATTCCACGTAGACGTAGTAACAGTAGCTGAACCCGTCCGATGGTGTAGTTGGGTAATGTTTAAAATAAAAAATATTTTTGTATTATGTTTAAAACAATTAATTATTTTTTTATTAAAAAAATGATGGAGGTTTTTTTTTGGGTATTCATCACTAATAATAATTTGGTAAAAAATTCAACAATGCAGAATTTCTTTCGAATTTTCTTTACTAATTAAGTATTAGTTAATCACTGAGCTTGAAAACCTCTATAGCCATCTTTTCCTTGAAAATGAGAGCTATATAAAATAAATGAATTTTGTAAGCAAAAAATAAAATAAATATTTTTTTTTTAATTAAAACTAATTTTTTCTCTCTACCTATAGGGCGAAGTGTGTCTGGTTTCAACTATACCGGGTACAGGGAATATTTTTATAATTTCATTAAAATTGGTACTGTTTCTGAGATTTTTTAAGTTTCAGCGATTTTTTTATTTTCCAGTAGTAATAAAAAAAAGATGTTTAGAATCGGACCTACTTCTTAGATTTCCAAAGTAAAAAGGAATATTGATTTATTAGTTACATAAGGCAAAGAAGAATGAGCAAAAAACTACCTAATATAATATAATACCTAAGGACTCATGTTAAGGCATAACTGTACATTTGTATACATATCAGTTTTTTCTTAAAACAAAAATGCCATCTGCATATCGAGTTATCTAATGAAGATTGAGTTTACGTCAACGACTATGTGATTATTTTTTTATATACGCGGTGACCTGATTTTATTTTTACAGTGATATAGTTCATTTTTAATAATTTTCACTTGCTACATATACAGCCTTTCACATATTGAAAAATTAAGAACGAATTTTTTAGCGACCATAAATGTCAGAAGTGAAGGAAACTTAGCATACTTTTTACAAGCATGACTTGTAATATTAATAAAATGAGGTAATATAAAAGGTGTTCCATTTGAATAATGAAAGTTGATGGAGTTTCCGCAAAACCGGAAGCTCCAACATGCTGCACCTCTCATAAAATTTCGGTAAAGAAATTTGCCTTTATTCTGCACATATGGTTCTTTATTACATTACGCTTTTATTTTTTGTTAGAAGGATCTCTAGTTACATTTTCGATTCTCGGTTCACCGCCGGTGAATCTCCGGTCATCTTAATCAGTACGCTTTTAAAAACTGTGTAAACAACGAACCGCTTTTGCCTAGAAATGGAGATCCACTTAAATGGTGAAAAATTCATTCTTATGAATATCCACATTTAAGTAAAATGGTGAAGGAGAAGTTTGGGACTGTCGCTACGTCTGTTCCGTGCGAAAGACTTTTTTCTAAAACAGGACAAATTTTAAGTGACCGCCGTAACAGACTTTCGTCGACCAAAGTCAGTCAAATAATGTTCATCAACAAAAACTCAGAATTTTAAAAGTGTTTTGTCAGAAAAGTATTTCTTAGTGTAAGACAATTTTTCTCAAAGAAAAAAAGAAACATCGTTGATTTTATTTACATTTTTCATATTTTGTGTTTGTTTATAAATTGTAAATATATGTGTGTGTTTTTGTGAATCAACAACCTGTCAAAATTTAACAGTTTCATTGTACCGACGACCCTACGTTCCCAAAGCTGTGAGCACACTAGTATAAAGTAGTATGTTATGAAGTAAAGTCCGCTCTATACCCCATTCCCAGTCTCATGTCCATTCGTCCTGTTATAACAGTTGCAGATGAAAACAGAACTTGATTCATCGTAGCTAGTTGCAGTGCAACAGAAACAGATACGACTCCGAGTTCTACCCTGTACCTGTTATTTGTATATATCCATAACAGGTTGTTACTGTTGCGGCTAGACAACAGTTAAAAAATAACAGACTATTAAATAACAACCCATCACTAACAAACACACTTTTCGTTTCTTTCGGTTTAGATAGTTATTTTATTACTTCTTCTCTACACACCATCCTCATACACACCATCCTCAATACTTGTTGAAATATGGTATTGGTTGTGTTTTATAATAAATAAACAAAAAACACTTTTCATTTGATTAGATAATTAATAAATCTAGTGTAGAGGATATTTGTAAATGGCACATTGCCGATTGCGGAATAAGAATGTGATTCCACTTTTTTGTGGCTAAATGAGGGTGTGTTTCCCAGCCAATCTCTCGCACACAATTTAATTAATTTCAATTTCACCATCGATGATCGTTCACCTGCAAGTTCGCTTATAGGCAATGGATATGGAATAGTCTGAGTGGTTGCTTTTTATGTTAATTAAAAAAACACACTTTTCATTTGATTACATAATTAATTATTAATAGTTGTAGTGTAATATTGTACATGGGCACATTATCTAATAAAAATGTAATTCGAAAATGCGTCTATTAGGAAGATTGCTGCGGTCGCTTTTTATATTAATTAAAATCAAACAAAAGGATTTATTAATATTATTATTAACAGTGAACTTAAAAAGGTTGGAATAAATTCATTCATTATTTAAAACCACGCCAGGACTTGTCAATTTTAGTGAATTTTCCTGGAAAATATTCGCTAACGGGAAGATCTCGTCGTTTGAATGAATTTCTTTAAATGAGCATGCACTAGGTCCTCTATAACCGGGGTTTTTCATAACCTATGTCTAAAGTAAGTTTTCAAAAATCAGTTTATATAGGAAAAATGTATCAATTTCATTCTAAATAATAATTTGCCAATGAGAGGTAGTAGATGCAAATGTAATTTAACGTAGGTAACAGGTAAAGTTTTATTTATTATTGTTAACGGTTTGAGTAAAATTAATTATGTTCAACTGTTTAATACTTACAGTTTAATTAAATGAAGTGAAATTAATAATTAAATCGTTTTTTTTTTGTTAGAAACAAAAACTAATAGAAACATATATATGTTATCGTTATGATACATGTAATATGATCGGGGTTTTTCGTAGAACCCGAGAATAAAATATAAATTGGGGGCTGCCAACGAAAAAAAACAACATAAAGTGGGCCCCGAGCGCTTTAAAAAAAATTAGGGATGAATTTTAAATAACTTTATTTCAACCTTGTTGAGTTAATAGTGTACAAGTGTTTGTTTATGCATATTGTGTAAAAAAATATATTAAAAAATGAAGGTAATTGATAAGGAACAGTATGAGTTGTTGATTTTTATAGCAATTAAACAAAAACACTTTCCATTTCATTATATTTATAGTATTTGTGCATATTGTAGAATAAAAATTAATTCTGTGTTAGCCAACCAAACGAAATCGATTATAAAAAAGTTTAAAAAAACTCATTTTTTAAGTATTTTTTTTAGAGGTGTGCGAAGCTTCGAAATTCCGAACCGAACCCGAACTCGAACCGAACGTTCGGTTCGAAAATATGTTCGCACTAGCGATGTTGAAGTAGTTCGAAGTTCGAAATATGTAATTCTTAAAAATAGTTCGAAGTTCGTTGCTCAAAAATACTTCGAAATTTAACTTTACAGGCATTAAATGTTGCCAAAGGTAGCGAAGTTGCGGCCCCTTTAACTCGGCATCGGCGCTTTAAACTCGTTATCGGTCTCATAGGGTCGATAGCGTAGTTTCAGGAGATTCCACTCATGCATATTTTTGACAGTAGATGGGACATATTGAGACACGACGAAGCCATTTAGCAATCACAGAATTATTTTTCTTGTATATTCTAGCCTCCCAACATCTATTTCAGTAACAAAATTATGATGGTGGTGTTCGAAGGCGATCGGTAACGTAAATTTTCAGAATTTGAGGATAATTGCAGATTGCCTTTGGAAAACACTGGTTTCAACATGCTTTATTTCACAGTGAGCCAAACCAGTTCAATATTCACAATCAGGAGACAGTTCAAACTTATAAGTGGTTATTTTATACCTATCATGCTCACTTTGAACGCTCTCAATCTGTTTGCTAAAACTGTCTAGCCAATACCAAACAACAACATATTTATAATTGAGCTTATCTACAGATCTACAAATATAAAAAAGTTTAAAATATTTTTTGTTTTTAATTTAAGGTTGATCCATCTGCACAAAGATCAGCACCGGAAGGCATTTTCACCCAATCAACCTGCAAATTTGTCGCACCTTTCCTTTTTGTAAAAAGAGCGGGAATCTTTTACATATCAAACATTGTATGTTACAATATTCCTAAATTTTGTATTTAAGGAAATGATATACGAACACTGAAGAATTTTGGTTAGTTCGATGTTCGATTTTGAATTTCTAAGAATCGAAGTTCGACTGTGAACCTTAGACATACTATTTCAGAGGTTCGAAGTTCGATGCAACATATTTGCTTGGGTTCGTTTATAGTTCGGTTCGAACAAAACATGGGTTCGCACACCTCTAATTTTTTTATAAAATGTGTTACCCGTGCTACTTTTGTAAAGACTTTAAATGTAGTCTCGGAAATACATCAATGGAGATTTGGATTTGTTTTCTTCAACATATTTAAAATAATCAAATTTACGATTAAGCTTTAATCTTTAATTTTGATAAAATAGTAAAGTAGTCTTTATAAAAGCAGCATGGGTACCAAATTTTATAACAATTGTAACAACATTAAAGATTATAGCTTAATTCGTAAATTTGGTTATATCAAATATTTGGAAGAAAACAAACCCATATCTCCATCGATGTATTTCCGAGACTACATTTATTTTCAGATCACGAAGAAGGCAAAATTAATCGAAACATAGGTTAGTAACATTAATTTATGAATTTCAATATGTTTTTAATATTTTTATTAATGTAGAAGCAACCCATTATACTGCTTACAAACACGTGTCTGTAATGTTAATTCTGAACATTTTGATTTTACTTTATATATTTGTATATTTATATTGAGATTAATAACACTAGTTTATAATTTTCACTATACTTTTAATATTTTTATTTTTAATGCAGGATTTAAATAAGAACTGGCAACTGGCATACAATAATTGTATATTTTATGGTTAGGCAACCCACTATACAGTTTAAAACCACGTGTCTGTAATTGTACTTTTGAATTATTTTATTTCACTATATGTTACTGTATATTTTTATAGATAGAAATACAATAATCTTTTTACTGTCACTGACAGTTGAAAATAATGATCAATATCAAAAGAAAAACGTAACTAGCTTTGTGTTTTTTCTTGCATAAGTAATATTGAATTTCATGCTATCGCAAATTGCATAATATTTTGTTAATTTTGTTACATTTTTAAATAGAAACGCAAGCCCGTGCAAATATTATCTATTTTAAGGCTAGCAGTAAAAAAACAAGTTTAATAAAAGTAAATAATTTTATAGTTCAAAATTTACTGTTAGATGTCGCTCAAAAAATACAAGCCACTGATCTATGACAAGTCAATGTATAGAGGACTCCAACATTAAGGCGGCATCAGCAAGATCATACTTCACAGGATCATTTCTGTAGTATATCTTCACAAACTCTCAATTCACTTTGAGAGTTGTCGCAACCATGATGATGAGCGACAGTTCCTTGTCCTGAGCGTGAGGCAGGTGGTCTATGACTTCTATGAAGTCGTATTCACCATCGATGATCGTTCAACCACAAGTTCACTTGTAGGCAATGGATGAGGAACAGTCTGAGTGGTTGCTTTTTATATTAATTAAACAAAAACACTTTTCGTTTGTTTCGGTTTAGATAGTAGAAGCACAAGCCATACAGACCAACGATATGTTGTTAATTAACATCTACAATAGCCCAAGTACTACTACCCTAGATACTAGTGATGGGTCGTTATTTAACTGTCAGCTATTTTTAAACGGTTACCGAGCCGAACGGTAACCACCAGTTATGGATTTATAAAAATAACAGCTTAAAAAGTAACCGTTTTTACACTAAACTAGAATTCGGAGTCGTGTCTGTTTCAGTTCTACTGCAACTAGGTTCGATGAATAAACATCTCTTTTCATCGGCAACTGTTATTTAACCATTTA
Source organism: Tillus elongatus (assembly GCA_964006375.1). Classification (NCBI taxonomy): domain Eukaryota; kingdom Metazoa; phylum Arthropoda; class Insecta; order Coleoptera; family Cleridae; genus Tillus; species Tillus elongatus. The sequence goes on from OZ023265.1 coordinate 161,128,108, forward strand.
ACGGGATGAATAGCCTTGAGATTGGGAATGCTAAATATGTATGGTTATATAGTATAGAGCGGACTGTACTTCATAACATTATTATTTATACTAGTGTGCTCGCTCTCGCTCACAGCCTTAGGGACGTACGATCTTCGGTACAATAAAACTGTTTAATTTTAACTTTAACCGGTTGTTGATGGGGATACGGCATACGGACACTACTACACAGAGTTATTCTGTTAAACTGAGAAGCTGTTATTTTTGAATGTAAAGCCAAATATTTAATAATAGAAAACGTTGGATGAAAAGATGAATTTCTGTAAAAACGTGTTATTACTTTCACTATAGACAACGCAAAATAGGGTTATTTCACGTGAAATTAAAGTAGTTATTTATTTAAATTTATATACATTACCTAAGAAAACAGTTAACACGTCATTTTCGTTTGTCTGATAATAGTTATCAAACTGATAAAAAAATATAATGATACAACATTTTTTAAGATCTATATACATTTAAATATAAAAAATTAAATGATATATATATATATATATATATATATATATATATATATATATATATATATATATATATATATATATATATATATATATACAGGTGTTTCCAAATTGATGCGAAAAATTTTACAGGGTGATTCTTTGGAGAAAAATAAGGGGTGTCTTTTTATTAAGTTTTTCTTGAAACCCTCTCTCCTCCAAGTTACAGCCCTTTTTGAAATTTTTGAAACTAATTTTAAAACAACGAATATTAAAATAAGTAAATAAACAATTAATACTATATATCTTCCAATTTTTTTTAAAAACTCAAACTCAATTTTTTATACTGTTGGCTGTTGTTTGTACAGTTTTTAAAAGTGGACTGATAAAGATGACCGCAGTGAACCGAAAATGTAACTAGAGATAGAGATCTTTCTAAGAAAGAATAAAAGCATAATGAATAACAAACCATATGTACAGAATAAAGGCAAATTTCTTTACCGAAATTTTATAAGCTGCGTTATGTTATGGAGTTCTTAGAATCACTCCCTGTGTAGCAATAAAAGTTCTAACGTCTAACGTCCCAAGACGTGATAAATAATGATATTTATTGATTCTTGCTGTGGCATTGACATTTACGTAAAGACCCCTCATAAAATAAATTTGTTAGAAATGACTAGTTTATAATTCCTAAAACATCTAAGTAAATACTAATATAAGACTCCTTTCTGATTTCTAAAAGTTTCACTTCAGAGTGGCAAAAGATTTGCAACACGCTTATTATAATTTCTTAACCCTTTGTTTCCTTTTCATATCGACAAAATGTGAGATTTATACGCTACGTGAAATAACGAGGTAAAAATACAATGCATTTATACTAGTGTGCTCGCTCTCGCTCACAGCTTTGGGAATGTAGGATACTATCGATCGACTATCCAGTTTAAAATAACTGAAGTCGTTATTTTCAACGGTTTTTATTAAATAACGTTAACGGCTCCAACTGTTAACAGAAAATAACCGTTTTTCCCATCACTACTAGATACCGATGAGCTTGAAACTTTAATTAATTAACCTATCACCTAAAGTACTTATAATAGGAGATTACAACGCACGCCACCAACTTTGGAATAACACGACAGCAAACACAAGCGGGTTTAGGCTAAAAAGTTCTACAACACCCGCGAGACACACTACCCCTCAAACGGAAATTCGTCCAGCATTATAGATTTGCTAGTTAACAAAAATATGCACATAACCGGACCCATTACACTGCAAGCATTAAACTCTGACCACCTACCGCTAAAAACAAACATTTTTACTAGAGACAATCTACAAAACAATCACAAAAAATACACAGACTGGACCAAATACAAGCAACTAATTAATGAAAATGTAAAAGAAAACATAAGTATAGACATAGTACAAAAAATTGATAATGAAATAGATATAATAACAAACATAATAACGAAATGCTACAATAATAGACCAAAGCACTTGTAGTCTATATAGAAAGAATATTATACATGGGCTTGGCCCATTGCCTAATAAAATGTAAGTATACCATCGAGGATCGTACACCCGCAAGTCGTTTGTAGGCAATGTAGAGGACGAACAGTCTCAGTGCTTTGATTTTTTTATATTAACTAAACAAAAACACTTCATTTGATTAGATGTTTTTTTTATATTTCAACAACACACGACGAGGGCTTACAGCCTAAATTCTATCGTACCGTGGGTGTCGACAAGGAGGAAACAGACAACTTGTTAATTCTGGACTTGAAGGTTCGGAGGAGAAGGAAAAACATGTGCCGGCAAAAAGTTCCACAACTTGGAAGACCTCGGGACAAAACAGCGGGCATAACAAGATGTTCTATGTCTGGTGACCTGGACAGTAAAAGGGTGCATTCGCTCTGTTCCCCTGGTAGATCTGTTGGGGGCAGCAGGTGGAGGAACTATGGAAGAAAGCTCTTCTGAGCAGTGCCCGTGCAGATATCTATAAAAGAGAGAAAGGTCACCAACGGCATGTCGATGGGCAAGAGATGGCAGCCTTTGGGGAAGGGTAGGGTCACCGATGAGACGTATAGCTCTCTTCTGAGGGGAGTCCAGGACAGCGAGTGTAGAAGCGGCACCCCAGATGTGGGAGCATTATTCGAGGTTTGGTCTTATTTGTGAAGTATATAAGGTATAGAGATTATCTGGTGAAAAGTATTTGCGAGCCCGGAAGAGGAAACCTAATCTCTTAGCAGCCGCTTCTGCAATTGATGTGACATGTTGGTGCCAATTGAGATTTCGATCCACAGAAATGCCGACAAGTGAAAAGAACTCATTACTTTGAATAACTTGGTTGTTCATTGTGATGGATCTAGGGCTGGTGTATCTCTTATGAGACTGAAAGCAAGACTGAGTTTTGGTGGAGTTGAATTGTACAAGATTTCTACTTCCCCAGTCTAATATTTTATAGGGATTCACAGAGACAGAACCCTCCATGAGTCTGCGATCCTCATCTAATTGGGCTAAAGAGACAGGCTTAGAATATTGTATATTTGAGTGGAGCATGATGTCATCCGCGTAACTGTGAACTGGGTTGGATGTGCTAGAGAGGAGGTCATTGATGTGGAGAAGAAACAAAGTAGGGGCTAAAGCTGAACCTTGAGGGACTCCTGCATTAATTGGATACAGTTTAGAGGAATGGCCATCCACGACAACAGAAATGGTCCAGTTAGAGAGGAAATTTGACGTCCAGGTAGTTTTAGTGGTAGGCCATAGGCCGGAAGTTTAATAAGCAGCGCTGCGTGCCAGACCTGGTCGAATGCTTTTGATATGTCTACAGCAACAATCTAGGATTCACCATGTAGTTCCATAGACTTGTTCCAGGAATGGGTGACAAAGGAAACGAGGTCGGCAGTTGATCTGCACTGACGGAATCCATACTGCCTGTCGTGGATTAGACCGTTTTTCAATAAATTTTAGTAATTCGGTATTTATATACTTTTCCATAACTTTAGAGACGACTGAAAGGAGAGAAATAGGCCTGTAGTTGCTAGGAAGCGCTGGTGCGCATTTTTTGAGAACAATTGCTGGGATCTCAAGGCCAGAGGCTTTCCTGGTATTAAGAGAAGAGAGCATCTTTCGTACCTTTTTAGTTTTGAAAATGCCATCCGTCATTTTATGCGCGACACTGGGGACTGTTGGTGGTTGAACTTTGGAGGTGGGTTGAGAGTAAAATTGCCGGCGAACAACGAGGCAAAAAGTTCAGCCTTGCCCAGGGCGGTTGAAACAATTTCATCCCCTGAAACAGGAGGTGGGAAGGTGCTCTTGCAGAAATTATTCCCAATAAATTTAGCAAGAGTCCAGAAGGGTTTGCTGCCGTTGGAGCTTGAGAGGACTTTGTTTTTGATGTGGTTATTAAACGAGTTTTTTGCCTCAGAAGGAATGCGGATATCGCGGATTCTTGCGTCGTTAAATGCTTAACGGTTTTCTTGACTGGGATTTTGTAGAAGCGTTTTGTGAGCTTTGACCTTTTCAAGTCTGGCCTCGTCACAGGATTTAGAGAACCAGGGCTTTTGAGTGGCTGAAGAGGTTTCCTGTGTACGTGAAATAAATAATTCCATGCCAGCTTGGATAATTTCGGTGACGTTTTGTGAGATATCAGAGGGGGCAGAGATGAGAGAAGCAGACGCCCATGGAAATGAGGAAAAGTAATCTCGCATTTCGCGGAGTGGTAGTGCCAAATGATACGCGGGTGCGATGACTGTGTGACCTCGGGTTGCATTGCGCAGGAAGCAGTGACCATGTCGTGGTCTGAGCGGCCAAGAGGGGGCGGTGACTGATGTCTTATAGCATTCAGATTTTGTAGTAAAAACGAGATCCAAGGGATTTGAGGTGTGTGTTGGGATGCGAGGAAAGTAAGTAGGTTGCTGAACCATATTGGCTAAAGAATTGCTGACTGCAAAGGCCTCCTCTTGCCCATCCTTGTGGATCGGTTATTAAAGATCCTAGCCATTGCTTATTATGGACATTGAAGTCACCAAGAATAGTGACCTCGGAGGAAGGATATTCAGAAATCAGATGGTCGTTTTTTTCAGAAAGGTAGTCGAAGAGCAGGACAAAGTTGTTGTCAGAAGGTGACCGGTAAATGCAACAGATAAATTTAGTTGCAGCCCTGAGAGAGTTTCATCCAAGGTATGTCTTTTCTTCCAGCTTTTAAATTGATGAGTCTGGTGCAGGGTAGATTGCTACGGACGTATGCACACACGCCTCCATGCAATCTAAAGGAAGTAAGGAGCTTATACCCCGGAAAATTAAGGTGATTAGTGGCTGTTTTGGCAGCGATTTGATGTTTCGCTCAAATAAAATAATGGAAAATAAGCGGACATAAGGCTGGAAATGAATCAACAGTTATAAAAAAAAAACAACGCTAAGAACAAATATATAATTTATTAAGGAACATACATTTTAAAAGCCCTTAAAAAGGTGGCAAAAATAAGTACTTAAAACATGTTAAGTACTTGATTACGTACTTTAATAACTGCTAAAACAATTACACTTTGTTTAATACTTAAAAGATTAGCACTTCAGTTTAAATATATAAAAAATAAATTCTATTTACATGAACAGTTTTAAATATTTTCCTACTTAAGATAAATACAGATTTTGATACTATAATCTAGTATGAGACTTATCATAATGTTCCCTGGCTATTTGCTTAAGCTGTTCTGCCATATGAGGTCCTGTTCTCATGACCATGCTGTAAAATTTCCCATTCTTGTTCTGCAATAGAACATGTGGATGGTCGAACTCCACCATGGTACCTGCTTCCATCACCAGTACCTTGTCTGAATCCATGATGGTATTAAGTCTATGTGCTACTGTTAATACTGTACAGTCTGCAAACTTTACTCTTAATGTCCTTTGAATTAGAGCATCCGTGCTGAAAAAAAAAGCAAAATTCAAAATTTCAATACTTTTATTAGTGGGTGCAATATGATAAAACAAAATCAATAATTTGGTTATTTTATTTATTGAGTAGCAAAGCACCATACACATAAAATCAATTACGAGAATACTGGATACAATTCTAAAAAGTACAATCAAGTAAAAGTAACCTGACATCTTTATTTATGACATTTCGTATATGATGTTGGAAAAAAAGAATGTGTGACAGTTTCCAACTGGTGACCTCGGTACCCCGAACTCTGAAATTCAATTGGGAAAGTGTTCCAAAATTCAACTCCCCAGATAAAATTTTTTGCAAGAATTTTCCTGAAGTTAACTATTTGCGTCTCTCCAAATTAGATGGAGAAAATCTTGATCACAGTTTACCCTTAGGTACACCACACTCCTCCTTCAAGCACATGAATTTTAAAAAAATTACATGATTTGATTATAAAGATACAACATAAATAGTGTACGTGTAGTCGTCAAACTTTACTGTTCCTAAACCAGCCTAGCTGAACCAATACTGTTCCTAAACGTCAAAATGTTTGGGGTTGACATCTTTGGGTGATGAATAAAAGGCCTTTTCTTTCCAAACAAATACTTTATTCCTTGTCCCGACGCGTTTCGACCTTACCTAACAGGTCATCCTCAGGGGAATCTATAATTTATAAAAGGCTTGTCAGAAAAACTGAGTTTTCCGGTAGGCTACTTCTGCGAGGGTACAACGCAGGAATATATAAGATAAAATGAGTTAACAACAGCTAACCCCAACACTAAGTCAAAAAGGTTAATAGTTAACATGTCAAGCTACAAAGGCTATAAGAACTTTGTTCCAATTAAGCTAACTAAGGATCAGGAGTATTTAATTACGTTTATATTATACTAAGATCTAGTGGAACATCTAAGAACCATACCCATAGTTTGTGACACATCGTTGACAAGTACCTCAATGCGGGGTACAAATGACAAACCAATTATCAGAAGTAACACCTATCAGAAAATATGTATTTGTTAAGTTGGCAATCCTGACTACTCTGCGAGCCAAGAGAGAGAGAAAGTGCAACACGTGTGAATAAAATGGTCGCTGTAGTATCAGGCATTTGCCTTGCAGCCAACGTCACCAAAAATTGGAAGATTTTCCGCGAAGGGATTATAATTTACCTCAAGTTAACACAGAATGACAAAAAACCCGACTAGACGAAATATGGGATGCTATTGCATTTAATCGGCGGACAGGCATACAAAGTGTACACAACGTTTAGTTTCACGGATCGCGACACGGACATATTGGATAAATTAATTGAAAAGTTCGACACACATTTTTTACCGAAACAGAATTTTTTATTTTTTTATTTCAACAACACAACACGAGGGCTCACAGCCTAAATACCCTCGTACCGTGGGTGTCGACAAGGAGGAAAGAGGCAACTTGTTAATTCTGGACTTGAAGGTTTGGAGGAGCAGGAAAAACATATGCCGGCAAGGAATTCCACAACTTGGAAGTCCTCGGAACAAAAGAACGGGCATAACAAAGTATTCTATGTCTGGTGACCTGGACAGTAAAAGGGTGCATTCGCTCTGTTCCCCTGGTAGATCTGTTGGGGGCAGCAGGTGGAGGAACTATGGAAGTAAGCTTCTCTGAGCAGTGCCCGTGCAGATACCTATAAAAAGAGAGAGAGAGAGAGACGTCACCAACGGCACGTCGGTGGGCAAGGGATGGCAGCCTTTGGGTGAGGGTAGGATCACCGATGAGACGTATAGCTCTCTTCTGAATGAGTCCAGGATAGCGAGTGTAGAAGCGGCAGCGGCACCCCAGATGTGGGAGCAGTATTCAAGGTTTGGCCTTATTTGTGAAGTATATAAGGTATAGAAATTAGCTGGTGAAAAGTATTTGCGAGCCCGGAAGGGGAAACCTAATTTCTTAGCAGCTGCTTTTGCAATTGATGTGATATGTTGGTGCCAATTGAGATTTAGATCCACAGAAATGCCAACAAGTGAAAAGGACTCATTACTTTGAATAACTTGGTTGTTCATTGTTATGGGTCTAGGGCTGGTGTATCTCTTATGACGTATAAAGCAAGATTAAGATTTGGTGGAGTTGAATTGTACAAGATATCTACTTCCCCAGCCTAACATTTTTTGGAGATCCACGGAGACAGAACCCTCCATGAGTCTGCGATCCTCATCTAATTGGGCTAAAGAGACAGGCTTAGAATATTGTATATTTGAGTGGAGGGTGCTGTCGTCCACGTAACTGTGAACTGGGTTGGATGTGCTAGAGAGGAGGTCATTGATGTGGAGAAGAAACAAAGTACGGGCTAAAGCTGAACCTTGAGGGACTCCTGCATTAATTGGATACAGTTTGGAGGAATAGCCATCCACGACAACAGAAATGCTCCGGTTGGAGAGGAAATTCGAGCGATATAAAGTTTTCATGACACGTCAGTGCAGTAACGACATCATCGAACAATTTATAACCAAATTAAAAAACCAAGCCAACAAGTGTGATTTCGGAATGCTACATGATACTTTAGTAAAGTGCATGGTAACTTGTGGACTGAATCCACCAGAAATAAGAGAAAAGCTACTGCAAGACGACGCCATCAAACTCTTGATGCAATTTTTGTGTGTATAGCAATGGAGTCCAGCAAACAAACAAAAAAACAGTCAATCGACGCTGCTTCACTGCCAGCCATAAGGGAAGAATTCGTCGATTCAATTTAAAAATGGCGCTGGAATCGCAAAAGGGCCAACACCGTTTCCGAAAAAGCCAACACCAATCCTGGACGTGGATAATTCACTTCCTCATCACAGGGATTAAGATATATAGTTTTTTCTTCGGCCTGATTATGAAATTGTACACTTTTACTAGTTTTTTCCTTTTCAACTTCTTGGCCAATCTTGTACCCCACATCTATAAAATAGTCATTCAACTTATCAGCCATTTCTTGATCATCAGAGATTTTGTTACCATCGATTAATAAATATTCCAGTTTCTTATTATTTTCATTAGTAAATTTATTTGTTAAAACATGTTTTATTATTTGCCAAGTTTTTCGTTCATCTCCAATTGTAGTCTTCAATTTATTTTGAACAAATTTTTTCTTCAAAGATTTCCTCATATTATTGCACTTATTCTTATTTTTTTTAATTCGCTTGCTATATGCCCATTATTTGGATTTTTTATTTATTTAACATATAACATATCTTTCTTTCATTAACAAAATAATTTCCCTATTAATCCAGTTATTATTTTTTGTTTTCAAGACTTACTTTTGTGGCTAATTCTTTTTGTTTTTGCATAACTTCAATTAATTGTGAAAAATTACATATGCTTGTTTTCAACAATGCTTCTTTAACTCCATCCCTAAACTTCTCAATATTGAAATGCTTCAACTCCTTTGCAGTTTTCTTATAATCTAATTGAATGTCATTAAATTTTAGTTCTTGAATTGCATGATCAGTGATACTGGATACAGAGAATGTTATGTTGATCTGTCTATTTTGATTATTTATGATGACATTGTCGATGAGTGTAGCAGTATTTTCTGTCTCTCTTGTTGGTTGTATTAGCGAATTTTCATTAAGAAAAATTCGCTAATAGAGAGGTCACGATGAAAAGCTTTTGAAAAAATTTCTTCAGATGAGCGCGAATTTGGGTCCCTAGTACCCAAAACCAAGGTCTGTTAATATATATATATATATATATATATATATATATATATATATATATATATATATATATATATATATATATATATATATATATATATATATATATATCCGAGTGATAACTCAAAAAATACTAAACTGATTTCAATCAAACTTGACAAAAATCTTGTGTGGGCGAAAACCGAGGTCGAGTTCTTTAATTTTTTTCGGTGGAAAATCAGGGAAAACTTTTCGAAAACGCTATATTTTTTAAATGATTAAAGTGAGTGGAATGGAATTTTTCACATATATACAGTGTGTCCCAAACTGGATGGGAATGTATTGCTATCTACGTTATTATTAGAGATAGGGAGACGGTTCAATTAGCAATGTTTTAGAGAAATTCATGCTCGTTTGAAACTTGACTTGTATTTTGCCCTGCCTCTTTTCGTTTTCGAATTATTTTGAAAAAAAAAATTTGTCTATTTCTTTTTTCTTCAATATCTAAGTAGGCGTTGATGTGACATGTCTAAGACTTGCACATTATCAGGACACTTTTTACAGTGTAATCTGTATGTGCTATTCTCAACTTTGGATTGTCATTTGTTTTTGAGCTACATGTATCAACGTTTGTTTTTATTATGGCAGCCATATTGGATTTTTTGCTCATGTAAAAAGAGCTTTCCAATGATTTACAACATGCTTGAGAAATCTTGTAATTGCACTGACAATTTTGATAAAAACCGTTTTGAGGATAGTACCACCAGATCAGTGCCACGTATGTTAACGATGGTCTGACCACCCTTGTGTACAGCCAGTGGGCTATACTAGGTCTTATTCCCCCTAATTTTCCATATAGGCGCCTAGTGACGGCTAAGGTCATGACTGCCTTACGCAGTATTTTTTCACCGTGACCATTCCAGGTTAGCTTAGAGTCCAATACGACCCCAAGATATTTTACCTCCCTGGCCATTGGAATGTTCCTACCATATAGAGTGAGAGTTCTGTGGCTGGCACACTTCCTCCTCCTCGTAAATGGTATGATGGTTGCTTTCTCGGGGCTCACCCCGAGCCCTTGACCAGCCGTCCCCTCTTCCACCACTTTCAGTGCTGTCTGCATGCGCTCCCACACTGACTGTGTAACCTTTCCTCAGACTATGATGACAATGTCGTCTGCATAGCCCTGTACCTCACACCCCCCTCCCGAGAGCCTCCCCAGCAGGCCGTCCACGACTAGGCACCAGAGCAAGGGAGAGAGAACGCTCCCCTGCGGACGCCCTGCCAGCAGAGTCCCTCCCGCGACAGAGGTGAACACCGCCCTGTCCCTGAGCATGGAACCGATCCACCTGCAGCAGGTCTCCTCTATTCCACGCTCCCTGACAGCTGCCGCTTACAAGTGGCTTGTTTAACTTCATTAGTTAGGAAAATCGGACCAGTTTTTCCTGAAAAGGTTAGGTTTTCTTCAGAAGATTTTTTACACCTCTGGATGAACAAAGCTATGGCAACCAAATTTGGTACGCTGCTTTCTATTATAGAATGTGAATTACACACGAAAATTTAGATACATATTAGGTATATATGTAATTTGAATATTATAATTTTTTTTTAGCAATGTTCGTGTAAAAAAAATATTAGGTAAAATTACTTTAGTGTTTTTGAAGAAACCATTTTTGGAAGATTTTTTGTGAAGTGTTGGTAATAATAAATGTATCAGTTCTTGTAAGAAAATATTTCACATTTTCGTGAACAACAACAATTTTCTTAAAGTAGGACCCTCCATTTTAAAAACCAAGCTGGGCGAATAGAAAAAGTCTCGGCATGGTCTAAAATCATAATAAATAAAAGAATAAAACACAACTTACTGAGGATCTACATTGGCAGTGGCTTCATCCAACATCAGAATTTTGTTTTTCCTCACTAAAGCACGAGCCAAACAGATTAGCTGCCTCTGACCAACACTGTAGTTTCCTCCTCTATCTGACACCCTATTTTCTAATTTATTCATAATATTTGAAGGATCTTTCAGTTCAACTTCATCAATGGCTTTGTAGAGATCGGCATCTGGATATTCTTCAAAGGGATCCAGGTTATACCTCAGAGTACCAGAGAAAAGTACAGGATCTTGAGGAATGATGGATACTCTGGACCTCAGATCTTGAAGGAGAAGTTCTCCAGTGTTGATCTCGTCTATTTCTATATCACCTTCCACAGGAGCCAACCTAAAGAGTGCTGAAATCAGCGAAGATTTACCTGCACCAGTTCTACCCACGATTCCTACCTGAAATACAAAAAAAATTACAATATTTGTTTTTGTATCTACCAACATCTGGTCTGAAAGCAAAGTATACCACGTATCTAGATTTTCCATGAAATTTACACGATTATTTCCTTCATAGAGGTAGTGTTTTTTGTCATATACAGGGTGATTTATTAAGGGTGGCGATTGGCTGTAGGTAGTAGTCTAGGTGGTAGTGGACTTATCCTTTTTTTCACGCCCGAGGAGGTACCACCCCTTACATCAAGTCCCAACGGACGTTTCCAGTTCTGGTGTATGAGTCGCTTTCCATTAAAAACAAAAATGATGATGGCTCCTCCTTGTACAAAAGATTCTGGAGATAAAATACCACTAAAGTCGGATTTCCGGGATGGGTGTGCAGGGGGCGTCAGCATCAAGATTTAACATATCCTACTCAAAGATATGTGGCCTAAATTCTAATCTGAACTCCGTCCACCATTTTCTCCTGGCTAATAAGCACCAACTCCTCTTCCTCACAGAAACCCAAATCAGTGCCAAAACAGTCACTAATCACCTCAATTTCCCGGGGTATGAGCTCCTCACTTCCTTTATTTTGCATGGAGGTGTGTGCGCATGCTGCCGTAGAAATCTACCCTACCCCAGACTCCCCAATGTACAAGCTAGAAGAAAAGACATACTTTGGATGAAACTTTCTCTCAGGGCTGCAACTAAATTCATCTGTTGCATTTACTGGTCATCTTCTGACAACTTTGTCCAGCTCTTCGACTACCTTTCTGAAAAAACTGACCATCTGATTTCTGAATATCCTTCCTCCGAGGTCACTATTCTTGGTGACTTTAATGTTTATAATAAGAAATGGCTAGGATCTTCAAAAACCGATCCGCAAGGGAGAGCAGCGGAGGCCTTTGCAGTCAGCAATTCTTTAGCCAATATGGTTCAGCAACCTACTTACTTTCCTCGCATTCCAACACACAGCTCAAATCCCTTTGATCTCTTTCTTACTACAAAACCTGAATGCTATGAGACATCAGTCACCACCCCTATTGGTCGCTCAGACCACGGAATGGTCACTGCTTCCTGCGCAATGCAACCCGAGGTCACACAGTCATCACACCCACGTATCGTTTGGCACTACAACTCTGCGAACTGGGACGAAATGCGGGATTATTTTTCCTCATTTCCATGGGCGTCTGTCTGCTTCTCTCATCCTGCCCCCCCCCCCCCCTTAATTTAGTTATTTTGCTAATATAAGTAACAATATTTTTCAACAAATAAACGGAAATAATATAGTACCACGAACATATATTAAGACCAAAGTTATTAATACAATGAATTCATTTTATCTGCGGGAGGTGACGTCGCTGGAGGTTTGGAGAGTGGTATGTGCCTTGAAAGCCAAAATAACGCCAGACTGTTATGGAATAAATGTAAAATTTTTAAAAACAGTTATTTACAGCATACTAGATCCAATAACAGCTTTAGTAAATGAATGTTTGCAGGCTGGCCTGTTTCCAGAGGAACTTAAGAAAGCAGACGTAAGTATGGCATATAAGGGTGGCAATGTTGCCTCTTTGGATAGCTTTAGACCTATTTCCATTTCGCCAGCACTTTCAAAAATATTTGAGTACGTAATAAAGCAACAGCTTGAAGAATATTTAGAAGCAAAAGGTTTTCTCAGTGAGGAGCTTCATGGCTTTCGAGGAGGTAAATCAACAGTCACTGCGCTGGTAAACACAACAAATAAATTAAGTGAGGCGCTGGACTCTGGCAATATGGCACAATGCATATATTGTGATTTACATAAGGCATTTGACACAGTATCACATGAGATATTACTAACCAAATTGGAACACTATGGCATTAGGGGTTTGCCACTGAGGCTCTTTAAGTCATACCTTACCAACCGATACCAAAGAGTGAAGCTAAATGGACAGTACTCGAGTTGACAGACACAAACATGCGGTATACCTCAGGGTTCGCTGCTAGGGCCTCTCCTATTCATTATATACACAAATGATCTTCCAGAGAATGTTTCGTCTGATGCAGTTTCTCTCTATGCAGACGATACCTCATTTGTAAACATTGGCAGAAATGAAGCTGAACTTAATGAGAGAAGAAATATCACAATGTCGGAAGCAGGAGAATGGTTTAGAAATAATAAACTGAAACTAAATGCAAACAAAACAAAAGTCTTGAATATCAGCTCCCACCAAACGCAACCAAGACAAAAACAATCTGTGAAATTTCTTGGTGTATATATACAATCAGATTTTCGCTGGTCAATGCACATTGAAAAGCTCCAGGGCACATTGGCGTCGTGTCTGTATCTGTTGAGGCGTCTGATGAACATCAGTAATTACCAGACAGTGTTGACAGCTTATCATGCATGTTTCCAAAGTAGGGCTACCTATGGTATCCTAATATGGGGGAGTAGCCCTGGAGTGTCTGAAATATTTCTGCAACAGAAAGCTGCAGTAAGAATAATCTGTTCTGTAGACAGCCGTACAAGTTGTAGAACCTTATTCACGAAGACAGGCATACTTACCATCTTTTCAGCATATATTTTGGAAAGTGTCTTATATACTTACCAACATCAAGAGGACTACAACCAAAACGGTGATTACCACGAATATGGTACCCGAGGCAGACAGAACATATCCATTCCTTATCATAGAATAAAAAGAGCTGAAACCGGGGTGAATTGCTGGGGTGTCAAGTTCTTCAATAAAATCCCCCAGAATATAAGATCAAAACATAAGCGAGAATTTAGGAGAAATGTGGAAAACACTCTTATGAAGTATGCATTTTATTCTTTAAGTGAATACCTCAATATGGACATTGAGTGGATATAGTAGAGCCACTAGAGACAACATAAGATGCCATTTTTTTTTTATATGTGTAAATTTGTTTCTTTTGTCTTTTGTATTTTTGTTTGTTTTTGATGTTTATTTCACAATTTTAGTTCTATAATCTTATATTTGGTATTTGTTTGACAAGGCTGTGTAATTTTTGCCAGAATAAATATTATTATTATTATTATTATTATTATTATTATTATTATTATTATTATTATAATATCTCACAAAACGTCACCAAAATTATCCAAGCTGGCATGGAATTATTTATTCCAAGTACACAGAAAACCTCTTCAGCCAGTAAAGAGTCCTGGTTCTCTAAATCCTGTGACAAAGCCAGACTTGAAAAGGTCAAAGCTCACAAAACGCTTCTACACAATCCCAGTCAAGAAAACCCTCAAGCATTTAACGATGCAAAAAACCGCTATGTCCGCATTCTTTCTGAGGCAAAAAAACTCGTTTAAAAACCACATCAAAAACAAAGTCCTTTCAAGCTCCAACGGCACCAAACTCTTCTGGACTCTTGCTAAATCTATTGGGAATAATTTCTGCATGAGCACATTCCCACCTCTTGTTTTAAGGAATGAAGTTGTTTCTACCACCCTGGGCAAGGCTGAACTTTTTGCCATGTTGTTCGCCGGCAATTCTACCCTCAACCCACCTCCAATTGTTCAACCACCAACAGTTCCCAATGTTGCGTATAAAATGACGGATATCATTTTCAAGACTAAAAAGGTACGAAAGATGCTCTCTTATCTTAATACCTTGAAAGCCTCTGGCCTTGACGAGATCCCAGCAATTGTTCTCAAACAATGGGCACCAGAACTTGCTCCTGTCCTGACTCGTCTGTTTCAGACATCTTACAATAGAGGCATATTCCCTAGTAACTGGAAAACTGCTCGAGTACAACCCATCCCCAAGAAAGGATCCAAAGCGCTTCCTAGCAACTACAGGCCTATTTCTCTCCTTTCAGTTGTCTCTAAAGTGATGGAAAAGTATATAAACACCGATTTACTAAAATTTCTTGAAAAACACAGTCTAATCCACGACAGGCAGTATGGATTCCGTCAGCGCAGATCAACTGCCGACCTCCTTTCCTTTGTTACCCATTCATGGAACAAGTCTATGAAACTACACGGTGAATCCCAGATTGTCGCTCTAGACATATCTACAGCATTCGACCAGGTCTGGCACGCAGCGCAGCTTAATAAACTTCCGGCCTATGGCCTACCATCAAAACTCTGTACCTGGACAGCAAATTTCCTCTCCAATCGGAGCATTTCTGTTGTCATGGATGGCCATTTCTCTAAACTGTATCCAATTAATGCAGGAGTTCCTCCAGGTTCAGCTTTAGCCCCTACTTTGTTTCTTCTCCACATCAATGACCTCCTCTCTAGCACATCCAACCCAGTTTACAGTTACACGGACCACAGCACCCCCCACTCAAATATACAATATTCTAAGCCTGTCTCCTTAGCCCAATTAGATGAGGATCACAGACTCAGGGAGGGTTCTGTCTCTGTGGATCTCCGAAAAATATTAGACTGGGGAACTGGAAATCTTGTACAATTTAACCCCACCAAATCTCAGTCTTTCTATCTCACAAGAGATACACCAGCCCTAGACCCACCACAATGAACAACCAAGTTATTCAAAGTAATGAGTCCTTTTCACTTGTTGGCATTTCTGTGGATCGAACTCTCAATTAGCACCAACATGTCACATCAATCGCAGAAGCGGCTGCTAAGAAATCAGGTCACCTCTTCCGGGCTCGCAAATACGTTTCACCAGCTAATCTCTAAACCTTATATACTTCACAAATAAGGCCAAACCTTGAATACTGCTCCCACATCTGGGGTGCCGCTGCCGCTTCTACACTCGCTATCCTGGGCTCCATTTAAAAGAGAGCTATATGTCTCATTGGTGACCCTACCCTCACCCAAAGGCTGCCATCCCTTGCCCACCGACGTGCCGTTGGTGACCTCTCTCTCTTGTATAGATATCTGCACGGGCACTGCTCAGAGGAGCTTTCTTCTATAGTTCCTCCACCTGCTGCCCCCAACAGATCTACCAGGGGAACAGAGCGAATGCACCGTTTTGCTGTCGAGGTCACCAGATATAGAACATCTTGTTATGCCCGCTCTTTTGTACTGAGGACTTCCAAGTCGTGGAATTCCTTGCCTGCACATGTTTTTCTTTCTCCTCCGAACCTCCAGACCTTCAAGTCAAGAATTAACAAGTTGCCTCTTTCCTCCTTGTCGACCTTGTCATGGCTCCGCAAGAGTGGTTTAACTGTTCATCAAATCATCTTTTCAGAGCAGCAGTCAACAAGCCGCAAATAATCATGGTGATCGCCAATCTTCGACAGAAGATGGCACCTTAAGAACGAGAATGAAATATAATAAAAAAATATTAATTATTTTGTGACATTTGTTCTACTGTTATCTGGTATGGAATCTTCGGAAACTACTTTTAAGATAATTTAAAATTTTATTTTTGTTTGGACTTATTTTTTATGCTTTGCTAATACTATTTCATTAAAATATATTTATTTAAAAAGAATGTAAATCTTTCTCACCTTTTCTTTTGGTCGAATCATAATATTCAGATGCTTTAAAACCAGTGGACCATTTTCATCATATCTCAATCCCATGTCCCTAAATATTATCAGCCCTTGACTTGGCCACTCTTTAGGTACTTTTACCGGCTTTCCTGCTTGTTTTTCTCTTGGTAACGAATCATATTCCAAAACCCTTTCAACAGAGATTAGCTGGTTTACAATTTCCGCAGACTGTCTCATCCCCCACTGGATCAACCCAGTTAATGCCACTGCTTGAGTAATAGCAAGACCTACTTCTCCGGCCAACATCTCTGTAAAATAATAATGATATTATATAAATAATAATAATAAAAGTACAAGTAAACTTCTTACTGTTTCCAAAGATTAGGAAGCTAAAAGTGACTAATACTGTAAAACAGGAACACACAAAGTCAGATGTGAACCCAAAAGCTGAACTAGCTGTTATATACATGAACCAAGCGCTTGTATGATTGTCTTGGAGCCTGTCGAATTCACCTTTCAACATTTTCTGAGCTCCATATGCCCGAACGGTTGCCAATCCTTGAAGAGTTGCATTCAGATGGGTGAATACTGGAGCCTTCACTATAACAGAATTTCACATATCAGCAGTGTTTGATTACAATTTTAAAATAGTTGGGAAGCAAGTTGCCTGATAAAAATGTATTCTTAAATATCAGAAAAAATGTACAACCTAGAAATGTACGAAGTTTCAAAACTTCGAACCGAACCCGAACTAAACCTTCAATTCCCAAATTGTACGCGCAGCCGTTGTTAGAGTTCGAAATACGTAATTCTCCAATGTAGTTCGAAGTTCGTTGCCCAAAAACACTTTCAAAATGAACTTACTATTTCCAAGGCTCGACTGTGAACCTTACATACACTATTTCCAAGGTTCAAAGTTCAACTGTAAACCTTAGACAATTTCCGAGGTTTGAAATTCGACTGTGAACCTTAGACATATTATTTCCGAGGTTCGAAGTTTGACTGTGAATCTTAGATTTACTATTTTCGAGGTTCGACTGTGAAGCTTAAAACATACTATTTCCGACGTTCCAAGATCGACTGTGAACCTTAGACATACGATTTTCGAGGTTAGACTATGAAGCCTAAGACATACTATTTCCGAGATTCGACTGTGAACCTTAGACATGCTATTTCCGAGGTTCCAAGTTCGACTTTAGACATACTATTTCCGTGGTTCAAAGTTCGACTCTGAACCTTAAACATACTATTTTCGAGGTTCGACTCTGAAGCTTAAAACATACTATTTTTGAGGTACGAACTTCGTTGTTGCTGTGGCTTTTTGCCATTAGCTCATTTTTCCAATTTAGGAGGTATAGTCAAATATTTCCAGCCCAACAGATAATTGATACCGATTAATCATAAACAATAGTGTCGGATCACCGTATGTAAATATACATACATCTTTATCTTTCTCATACATACACCCTAGCTTACAACTTACATCTCAAGAATTGTTTGATATCTAGTATATACACATATATAAGGATAAATATAGACAAACATATAAACATATGGCATATGTACATATGTACATATATATTTTTCCAATTTTATTATATTCAGGATTGCACAGGGGACACATATCTTCGTGCTGATACGAAGTTGGGTTGTGAACCTTACGCATACTGTTGCCGAGGTTTGACTGTGAACATTAGACATACTATTTCCAAGGTTCAAAGAACCTTAAGACAATTTCAGAGTTTCATAGTTCGACTGTGAACCTTAGACATACTATTTCCGAGGTTTGAAGCTCGACTGCGAACCTTCTAGATACTATTTTCGAGGTTCGACTGTGAAACTTAGACATACTATTTTTGAGGTTCGAAGTTCGATTGTGAATCTTAGGCATACAATTTCCGAGGTTCGACTGTGAACCTTAGACATACTATATCCAAGGTTCAAAGTGCGACTGTAAACCTTAAGAGAATTTCCGAGGTACGAAGTTTGATTGTGAACTTAGGCATACAATTTCCGAGGTTCGACTGTGAACCTTAGACAAACTATTTCAAACGTTCCAAGTTCGAATGTGAACCTTAAGACAATTTACAAGGTTCGACTGTGAACCTTAGACATACTATTACCGAGGTTTGAAGTTAGACTGTGAACCTTAAGACAATTTCCGAGGTACGAAGTTTGACTGTGAACCTTACACATACTATTTTTAGGTTCGAAGTTCAATTGTGAACCGTAGGCATACAATTTCCTAGATTCGACTGTGAATCTTAGACAAACTATTTCCAACGTTTGAAGTTTGACTGTGAACCTTAAGACAATTTACAAGGTTCAACGGTGAACCTTAAGGCAATTTACAAGGTTCAACTGTGAACCTTAAGACAATTTACAAGGTTCAACTGTGAACCTTAGACATACTATTACTGAGGTTTGAAGTTAGACTGTGAACCCTAGGCATGCAATTTCCGAGGTTCGACTGTGAAGCTTACACATGCTATTTTTGGGGTTCGAAGTTCGATTTTGACCCCAAAAAAAAAAATTTCCTTGATTCGATTGTGAACCTGAGACATACTATTTCTCAGGTTCGAAGTTCGATTGTAAACCTTAGACATTCCGAGACCGACTGTGAATCTTAGACATACTATTTTCAAAGGTCCGAAGTTCAAGGCCATATATTTGCTTGGGTTCGTTCATAGTTCGGTTCGTAAAAACCTGGGTTCGCACAATTCTACGTATAACCCATTCGAGAATAAATTCAGTCTCTATAAGCTGCGAATAAAATAATTCAAGTTGGCAATAGGCTGTGTAAGTGGTTTTAAAACTTTAATTCGCCATTTATATTTACTGATTTTATAAAAACATTAAGTTACAAACATTTATAGATTTACTTACTGATTCCCTCTATTCTTTTAATATTTTTCGATGTTTTTAGGAAAACTTGTCTCACAAACCAGAATACCAGTGCTAATATAGCAACAAGTATTAAAAAGAATGGGTTTACGAATACTATCAGAACCAGTGAACCAACCATTTGAAGAATAATCTAAAATTAAAGAAAACAATAAGTACAGCAAAAAAGTGATAATTAAATAATTGGTTTTCAAAAGTGATGCATGTATGTGTATGTGTGTGTCGTTTCTCGATCTTGCAACCTGGAATCCATGTCATTTACTAACAACAAAAACAACAGCGGTTCCAAGTTGAACTCCTGAGGCACCCCGGAAGCAGCAATAAATTCAGGCGCTATAGCCAGTAAACTGTCTTCGATCAGTGAGGTAGCTCATATTACCATACGACTTCAGCCTATTCAACAGCACTACCTATAGGATTCATTTGGTCAAAGGCCTTCGAGACGTTTGTATAAATCACCTTCAGTCTGACCACCAGCACCAACTTCGTTCACAATCCATTGAGTAAACATGGCTAGATTATTGACAGTAGAATGGTCAGACCCAAAATCATGCTGCTGGGATATGTATCCTGACTGAGTCGTAAATGAAATCGAGAAGAATCATCTCAAAGACTTTAGCAAAGATGCAGAGCAAAGCTATATATTTAAAGATAGTAAAAATTCTTGCTGATTTCCATATATTTGGGAATCGACCAGTTTAAGGCATAAATTAAATAAGTAACATAGCGGAACATTAGAGCTCATTTAAAAAATGTTTGATAGCCAGTTGTACCTGTTTCTATGTAATTATGATAAATGAAAACAGTTCTGATAGGATTTGTTGTGATGAATTGTTATCAGCTGTAGGTGTATAAACACTGAATAATATAGATTACTGTCTATTGGATCGTTCCAATACAGTGAAAGATCTTGATGTTATATCCTCCCTATTTTTCATACGACATTATGAAACTATTGCTGATTTTGCATACAAGCGTAGATTTCTTCATAAGAAACAGCAACAATTTTTCTTTGCCAGTGCAGTTGAAAAACATCAAAGTTTGTAGCTTTAAACAAAGGTGAAAAATATTTTAACTGGAGCCTATTATAGTGTAGAAAAATATGTAACAGATCACTTGACTTTCTAACACTCTTTGTATTGGTTGGTTTGATGCCTCGTTTCTTGAGTTGGTTGGATGTCTACATTTTGTGCTCAAGCTTTGTATGGGACCATTTTAATCTTACAGATCCCCTTTTTCTATTAGTGTTTTTTTGGTTGTTTGTCTATTGCTGTTTTCTATAGTAATCTTTTTTATTAGTTCTATATTTTTTTTATCAGTTAATATTGTTCAGATTTTATATTCTACCATTTGATATGTTCTCCAGCGCTGGTAGTATGGAATAAATATACTGTAATTGTAATTAATATGTATTACTGAATCTGTTCTGTGGTTAACTGCAGGTGTTGGGTCTTGTTGAATACTGTGTGTTTTTATAATGCCCAGCAGTTTAATTTGGTGTTAAATGATCAGGGAAAACTACTTGATCTGGTTCTGTCTACTGTTTTTTGTAAAGTGATAAGAGATCCACCTATTCTTAGAGAGGATCCATTCCATCCCTCCTTATGTGTAAATATCAAAGTGCCTGCTAAATGTGTTCGTCAGTTTAACTTCTCCAATGGTATTCCGGCCTATAACTTCAGACATGCTGATTTACATGGGCTTTATCATGCAATTGCAAGCATGGACTGGTCTTTTCTTTATGGGGTCACTGATGTGGATGTAGCTTGTGGTTTGTTTTACCAGAAGCTTTATATCCTGCTTGATGCTTTTGTACCCAAGAAAAAAATTACTCCTAAGTATCTTGTTTGGTTTAACAGCAAAATAATCCATAATTTGAGGATCAAAGGGATACTTTATTCTAAATACAGGTCCTCACTGTCGGCTGTTGATTATAAAGCATTCTCGAAGTGTAGGGCACAACTTAAGAAGGATACCTTGCAAGCTTATAAATCTTACATAGGTAATAAGACATACAGACAGATCCCAGGTCTTTTTGGTCCTTTGTGAATTCTAAAAAGAAGCGGACTCAGATACCTGGACTTATCACATATAATGGCCAGGACTTGTCCTACCCTGAGGGTTTAGTTGATGGTTAGGTAATGTTGAGTCTAACATACAGTCAGATCCCATGTCTTTTTGGTCCTTTGTGAAGTCTAGAAAGAAGCGGACTCGGATACCTGGACTTATCACATATAATGGCCAGGACTTGTCCTACCCTGAGGGTTTAGTTGATGGTTAGGTAATGTTGAGTCTAACATACAGTCAGATCCCATGTCTTTTTGGTCCTTTGTGAAGTCTAGAAAGAAGCGGACTCGGATACCTGGACTTATCACATATAATGGCCAGGACTTGTCCTACCCTGAGGGTTTAGTTGATGGTTAGGTAATGTTGAGTCTAACATACAGTCAGATCCCAGGTCTTTTTGGTCCTTTGTGAAGTCTAGAAAGAAGCGGATTCGGATACCTGGACTTATCACATATAATGGCCAGGACTTGTCCTACCCTGAGGGTTTAGTTGATGGTTAGGTAATGTTGAGTCTAACATACAGTCAGATCCCAGGTCTTTTTGGTCCTTTGTGAAGTCTAGAAAGAAGCGGACTCGGATACCTGGACTTATCACCTATGGCCAGGACTTGTCCTACCCTGAGGGTTTAGTTGATGGTTTTGCTAAGTTTTTTAGTTCCTCCTTCAAATCTTGTACCGATTCTTCAGAGGATATGTTTATCTCTTCCCTTTCATTTAAGCGAATTTCATACATCTGATGTACTTTCTGCTATTAAGAAACTCAAGTCCAAATTGTCTCAAGGGCCTGATAAAATACCTAGTTTCATAATTAAAGACTGTGCTTCTGCATTTGCCGAACCTTAACCTTTTTATTTTTAACTTGTCTCTGAAAACACAAACTTTCCCTTCCATATGGAAAACCACTAAAGTCTGCCCCGTCCATAAGAAGGTTGACAGGTCGGTCATTGAAAATTACAGGCAGATTGTAATCATGTTGAACTTTTCTAAGGTCTTTGAGTATACACTTTTTGCGTACCTATCTCCTCGTGTAGGTCTGTATCTTTCACCGAATCAGCATGGGTTTGTCAGGGGCCGTTCGACCTTGACCAACCTTTCTTGTTTTGTGCAATATGTATCGTCTTGTTTGGATGGGAATGGACAGGTTGATGCAGTCTACTTAGATTTCTCGAAGGCATTTGACTCAGTTGATCATGAGCTGCTGTTACTTAAGCTTCCTTCTTTTGGATTTTTCAATGGTCTTATATCCTTGTTTAGATCCTACCGCCTCAAAACGTATCATTATGTCTGGTATGCTGGTTGTTCTTCTGACCTGTTTCATGCTTCTTCTGGTGTCCCACAAGGATCTGTATTTGGTTTCCTTCTCTTCAACGTTTTTATTAATGATTTGGATTCTGTGTTTACTGTTCCTCATTGATTGTATGCTGATGACCTAATTTTTTTTTCTAAATATCAATTCTCTTATCAACTGTCAGGCCATGCAGCACAACCTTCATAGGATTTCGGAATGGTGTGACATAAATGAGTTACTTGTAAATCTTTCTAAATGTAGTGTTTTGTCTTTTTCCAATAAACATCACTTGCAGGTTTTCACTTATAAGGTGAATGGTGAAAGTCTTATACGTGTGTCTAATATTACTGACTTGGGTTTGATCGTGGATCCACACTTGAAGTTTAATTTACATCTGAACAACAGTATCCTTAGAACTTCTATGAAAAGCCTAGGATTTGTTGTTAGAAGCGCTGGGAATTTTTCATCTACTGACACTCTTATCTGTCTATATAATGCTTGTCCATTCTCATGTTAAAAGTCCATTCTCATGTAAAATATGCCAGCTTGTGCTGGATGCCCTTCTACTCCTGCCACATTACGCTTCTAGAATCTGTCCAGCGTAGGTTTTATGTCGCTTGCTGACAGGAGAACTCTTTCAGGTCAGTTATTGAAGCTTATTCACGGAATTATTGATGCACCTGAACTTCTCTCCCAGTTGCCTTTTCGCTCTCCTCTCCACAACTGTCAGACTCGTTCTACTCATACTTTTTTACTTTCGATTCCCAGAACTAATTTCCTTTTGAAATCACCCTTGTATTCTATTTGTGCCGAATATAATTCTTCTGGTATTGACATTTAGTCATGCTAATGTTGGGTCCTTTTCCGCAGCCTCTAGGGAATCGCTGTGTCTTGGGGATACCACATCTTAGTTATTTTGTGTTAATTTGTTTAGTTTTAATGTATAGTTTTTAATTTCTCTTAGTTCTTATATAAATCCATGTAACTGGGCTCCGGCCTGTTTAGGTTGTTTAAATAAATAAATAAATAAATAAATAATGAGTATTATGATTTGTTACAGGCATTTTGCTACAGGAAGTTCATTCACTGACCTCCACCACAGGTACAAGTTAGGAATTTCAACCATTAGCGGTAGTATTCGACGAGTTTCAACTGCCACATGGAACATTTTGCATAATGATTGCATATCTAAACCATCAACAGATACATGGAAATCAGCTGCAGAGAGGTTTAAGAAATGGGCAAACTTTCCTCACTGCATTGGAGTTATAGGCAGAAAACGCATATGCATAATAAAACCAGCATGAATTAAATAAATAAATAAATTATGTAATTTAATAACGTGAAATAAAAAAAAAAGAACTGGACACAGAGTTCATCACCCCACGATTATTACAGAAGCAATTTCGCGATGCTCAGTTCATGTGGTTTCACTTCTGATCCGTGTCATCCTATTTTTCTATCACCCATGTTATCCTGTCCCGTTTATCTTGAATCAGACACTACTGTACATGGAGTATACTGGGAGTTCCAGGTTCCACGTTACGTGAGAACAAACACATTGATTTAACTAAATTAAACTGTATAAGCAAGAAGTTACAATTTATATACAAGATAACAATGGTATATGAAAAACTAGATAAATTCTCACCACAATTAGAACCGTAGACTGGTTTCGCTCTAATTAGAGCTCGTCAGTATGGCATACTAATTGCAGCGAAAATACATATACAAAGTAATACGGCTATGGTAGCCAACCTCCCAAAACTAAGTGAGATGTAAGACACGAAACACGCGCCGCCACCTCATTTCGGAACCAAGTAGTATGTTGTCATGGCAACTCCAAATAACAAAATACTGACGAGCTCTAATTAAAGCCAAATTGGTCTACGGTTCTAATTGTGGTAAGAATGCATCTGGCCTTACATACTTTGCCCCTATATTAAGGTAGAAATGGGTCAGGGCTGATAATTTACTAAATTGTTAGTTGGTTGTACACAGTCTCTATTTTTTTAGCATTCTGTGTTATTTAGAGCTGGCGTGACAACATATTACGTGGTTCCGCAACGAGGTGGAGGCACGTGTTTCGTGTCTTACATCTCACTTATTAATGGTAGATGACATATCATATCATATTTATTCACCATTAAAATTACATGGTCAGTCAAACAAATAAAATGGACTCCATGAACAAAACAAACATACAAAACCACAACAATAAAATTCAATGTATACAAACTCAAACTTCTTAAACACAGTTTTACAATATACACAAAAATGTATAAAATATAAAATATCTACACCGCAAGCCAAAAGCAGCCACATAATAATACAGGAATAACTCCAACACCCTGACTATAATTAAAATATTCAACAACGCTATAAAAAGTCCCATTCAGCAAATAGTCCTTAACTTTATTATAAAAAATATTTCTAACTTTGAGTGTCTTTAAAAAAGGAGGCAGTGCATTAAAAAACTTCACTCCCAGATGATTTGTTCCATGCTGCGAAACATGAAAGCAATGAATGCCTATGGCAGATAGCTGTGATGAACGATGAGTCGTTATTCGTTGGCTTCGCAGCATACACTGGCAAATGACATGACTGAAGCTGGTGAGGGAGGTGTGAAGTGCGGCGCTTGCGCTCTTCAATACATAACAGTACACATCTATATTAAAATTTGTAAAAGGTCAAACGCAAAATATAACTTACCTGACCTGCATCCAGTAACGCCTTTGGTAAATGTTCATCAATACCTCCCATATCTTTAGAAAATCTATTCATAATTCTTCCACTTGGATTAGTGTCAAAAAACCTCATTGTAGTATACAAAACATTGTTAAACAACTTTTCATGCAATCTCAGAGACGATAGCTGTGCTAATTTGTAAAAAAGAAAAGACCTGGTCATACCAAATACAAACACAGCCAAGACAAGAGATCCATAAATATATAAACACACAGTCGTTGATAAATCAGGAACATCCTTGGGAACAGTGGAGGAACTTGTTAAATTCGACACTAAACGTGTTGAGTTAATCACAGAATTTGTTGCATTTAAAGGTATGGAAGCAACAGTTGATGAATTTGTTGTAAGATCTGAAACAGATCCAGAGGTATTTCTAAATTCTTCAACATTAGTCCAAAAACCAACGAAATAGTCGTTGGCACTTGCGGCGGCTTGCGCCAAGATGTAGAAAGCTAGAACGACTAAGCAAAAGCATATACTTCCACCGGCCCGATGGTATTTCCAGAAAAGAGAGCCTTTCACTTTTCCTTTGGATGATTCCTCTTGAGCTACCATTTTCTGGTCACTTTTGTCTGGTTCCTCTTCTTCATCGATCTTGCTGGTACCAACACTAGATAGGCTTGTTTCGCTTTTAACACTTGACATGGACACTTTTGAAGCCTGGAATAAGATAATAGACCAATCTATTAATATTAAAATAATTTCCAAAATTAATTCATTAATACTGGAAATTAAATATATTATAATATAAGATAAGACATGATAAATAAATTTCTTAAGAAAGAAATATATCTTACCCTCGGTCTCCTCATAAATGGACTATTTTCTAACAATTTTGCACCTGCGTCTGGTTCATCCTCTTCAGGTTCAGCCAGTGTGGCAATCTTTGCAGAGCCATTCTCTTGTGAAGTGCCCCTTTTTAACCTAAAACTCTGAAATAAAAACACAACTCTACATTTAATTTCAACTTTGACCGTTTGATATAAAATAACATAAAATTATCTATGTATCTATTATTATTATTTTTAACATGACACGACATGAAAGCAAACTATTTTAATTGGAAGTACCAACCAGAATAATATAATTTTAAATCTAGCATCAAAAATGCACATCTCTCCTAGAAAATCTACACTTGGCGCCCAGAGAGGAGCTTTTACCAAACAACTATCGGCGCCCAACGTGGGACTTTTAGATGATAATAGCACCGGTTTTAATTTCTAATATAACTATATAAAGAAGAGTGTTTTGAGTCTTGTTAAAAATAACTAACTTGTTAAAAACCTCTGCATTTTAGTAATTTCATTTTCAAATCAAATTTATATTAGATTTTAAATAATAAGTGGGAAATTTTTAAACAAAATAAAAAAACCAAATGCTGGGAAAGTATTTAAACCAGAAAATGACTATTTAAAAAAAGAACACATTTTCTAATATACTTATGAACAAATCCATCCAATAACTAAAAGATAACTAACCTTTTGAGATGAAACAGATAACTTTCTTCCCTTTTCTGCGCTCACGGGTTCGTTACTGGACAATGATTCCTCCATAAAACCTTGGGTATACGGGTTGCTACTAACTGAGAGGTCTCTAAGTGATCCTTGTTCTTCAATGTTCCCCTAAAAAGAATAAATGATATTAAATATTTCATTTTTGAATAGGATAAGTAACCATACACCACCTGATTCATTACAATAATCTGATCGGCAGATCCCAAAAGGTGAATCTGATGTGTCACTAATATCCTGGTTTTCTTGACCAAGAAACCATTAATGCATTTTTCCAAGAGATGTTTGGCAACGTGTACATCCACAGCTGATAATGGATCATCAAACAGGTAAATATCTGCATCTCTGTAAACCGATCGGGCCAAGTTAATCCTGGCCTTTTGTCCCCCACTTAAAGAACTACCACGATCGCCAATTAGAGTTTGATCACCGTCGTGGAACTGCTGGAAATCTGTTTGTAAAGCACACACCTTGACAACCTCATCATATCTAGCTTTATCATAGGGTAAACCAAACAATATATTCTGGCGAACTGTACCCCCAAACAACCATGGTTCCTGGGAAGCATAGGATATGGTTCCGTTAACATACATGGTACCATGAACTACATGTAGTTCACCTAAAAGTTAAAAATGAATTAAAAAATATGAATTGTTAATTGAAATCGGGATTTCGGTGAGTGGTACTCGAGGCGTGTAGATGTTTTTCGATAGCTAGTCACACATTTGTTATATTTGCGGATACGTGTGTTAAATAAATAGTGAAGAATATCAAAAATAGATAACCGGGAACCACCAGATAGGGGGCGATCCCCAGATAAAGTCAACAACCAAAAAACGATGCAAATAATGGACATTTCTACTTCTAGTGATGACGAGTTGGTAAATATTAATACATTTATTGAAAAGTATGGACGCAGCAAGGGCGTTATGGAAGTGAAGTTTTATAAAAATGTTTTTAATAGCAAATATGTCTCTTTAATGCAAGCAGTCATCAATTTGGTTACTGGTATAACCTATATAATGGAAACAATGTGCCATATTTTGTTAAAATAACTTATTGTTTGAAAATGTACACAAATTTTCCAAAAATAAACTTAAAATGTTGGTTTCCTAGCCAACAAACCTTAGGTTAATAGCAAATTGTTATTGAAATTTGAAGCATTTAAGGAAAATTTGATACCAAAACGCACTTACTGCGTCTAGATTTTTTCTTACAAACATATTTCGATAAAAATGCAATAAAATAAGGGTGTTCGAAAAAAACAGTATGGATCACCAACGACTTATGGGCCAGCCTGTGATTGTCAAAATAATTTTATAAGATACGGCTCAAGACCCGCTATAATCAACTATACAATTTTTTTCCTCTCTTGTATAATAATAATTATATTGAGATTTACAGTAGAAATGCGTCACCCTGTATATGTGTAAACAGATAAAAACTGAATGTAAACGCGGATATGGATTCTAGGGGGCCTAGTTTTCGCCCATTTGAAGAAATCTTATTAAACATATCAAGTTGCGGTCTCCTCATTGACGATTTTTTTCTACGAAAATTAGCTAGAAATTATAAACCATTAAACCACAAACTTAACTGCCGCCAAAGCATCAGAGAAAGAAAATAACTAACCCGTTGCATATCAGCCCTTTTTGTAAAACTTCGATCCTTTTTAGCTGTTGACAAAACATCAGAAACACTGTTTAGTCCACCCACTAAGAGTAATAAAGTCGTTGAGAATAATTTGCACTTGCATATTCAAATTCCCAAACGATCTAATAATGCATGTCAACTAATAAAACTGCTACAGTGTGTAACTGACCTGCGCAATGATATCAAATGTTCCGTTGCCAGGGTAACAACAACTGAGATATACTAGATCTCTATATAAACCAGTTTTTATCATTGTTAATAAAAACTGTCCGATATTAAAAATAAATGCTTCAAATTTGACTAGCTCAATTTTCTGTACACCTAGAAACCTGAATTTTCGTACATAGTTAGGTCTTTCCCAAGGCAACATGTTCACCAAATTTCTTCAAAATAGCTTTGTAATTTTCGAAGGTAAATTTTTTTTCGAAAGAAAACTCAACATTTTCGCGGAAAACCTTGTCCGATTATCCTGGCTAATGAACTCATCCAAGCTATTAATAAAAGAAACGGACTTCCAGAGTTTCATCAAAGTTGGTTAATTACTTTTTTAGTTATTGGTTGGATACACACACACACACACACACACACACACACACACATATATATATATATATATATATATATATATATATATATATATATATATATATATATATATATATATATATATATATATATATATATATATATATATATATATATATATATATATATATATATATATACATAAAAATTGAAACTGACCCCGGATATGGGTTCTAGGGGCCTAAATTCGCGCTCATTTGAATTTTTTTTTGTAAAGTCTCATCATCAATACCTCTCTATTAGTGATTTTTTTTAAAATAAAAAATCACTAAAAAGGATAATGTAAGTAAAGTATGTAGTGACAGCAATAAGGTGAGTAGAAAAGTGGATTATCTTACAGATTTAAATTTGACAGAAGTTGGAAATGTAAATAATACCATAAGTGATACAAAAACAAGTAAAAATGTAAAAGAAACGAGTAATAACTTCGATATTAATAAATTGGGAAAGAAATTTATCAAAACATACGATAATAATCATGAAGCACCTTATGTTGTTTATCATTCGGCTGCACTATCATTTAAGTTTCTACCTGGAATTATTTATCTCTGGATTTCACAATCTTTTCCAATTTGCTGGTAATCTTTATCCTCTAGACGTCTGTATCGCATTAGGTTTACACATGAACAATGCCATACAAAGAATACTTATATACCGTTAGGTTCTTTATTGTAAATAGCTTTAGCTGTCTTTGACGTATTCTTTAGATGCACCCAGTGGATTTTCTTCACTAGGAATAATACTTATACCTAGTTGGCCATTCTGTATTACTGACATTATGTTATGTCAACTACGTCGCCTAGCGTTACGGGAAAGCTCGATAAAAGCAAGCCTTTCGCAAGGTACAAGTCAGTTCTACGCCAGATCTCATCTTCTTCGCTTCGTGGAACCCCGAGTTCCTAATTTTCTACTTAAACACCGCTCGCGTGTTTAAGCCAGTTTAGTACTAAAGTTCTACGTTCGATCTCCTCTTCTTAAATTCTTGGGACTCCGAGTTCCCAATTGTCTAGTTAAACACCGCTCGCGTGTTTAAGCCAGTTCAGTGCTACAGTTCTACGCCAGATCTCATCTTCTTCGCTCCTTCTTTGCCCCTTGGAACCCTGAGTTCCAAATCTTCCACTTAAACATCGCTCGTGTGTTTAAGCCAGTTCAATTCTACAGTGCTGTTCTACAACGAATCTCATCTTCATCGCTTTTTGGGACTTCTAAGATCCCGATCTTCTACCTAAACATCGCTAGTGTGATTAAGCCAGTTCAGTTTAAGCTCCAATCTTCCTACAGAAATTCCGTTCGTACAGTGATACAGTGAAAAGTCAGTGTTTTCTTCGAAATTAGAAAGTATACGTGCAGTTAAATGCAATAGCAAGTAGCTAATAAGATTGTGAAATCTCCTGAATAACCCATTAAATCAAGTGTAAAACCGCAAATTGTAAATAAATGTTAAGTTCAAAGTGCATATAGTAACAATACAACATATATAAATATAAAAAAGTGTATTATTGAAATATTCTGAAATCCAGTGCACCTAGAGTTATAAATACAGTCCACATCTTCAACATATTCTTCTTCCAACGCTAATTAGCAAAGCCGACTAGTTAGCGAGGGTGGGATCAATCCACCTGCAAAACATTGGGGAAAGAAAACAAGCTCTTTCTCCTCCAGTATTAACACTGCAAAACTAATATTTAACTGTTCATCGGATATTAAAACTAGTGTAATTAATATATCGAGTATTGGAGAAAATAAATTAAAAATAATTTTATCATCCCTAAACAGTGCAAATGGAAAGGCTAGATGTGTTCTCACCACAATTAGAACCGTAGACCGATTTCGCTCTGGAGCTCGTCAGTACAGTATCCTAATTGCAACAAACTTACTTAAGTTATTCTATAATCTATGAAATTCATTGCATCTGTATTATTAAAACAAGTCCCCTGTGGGTACGGGGACTAACTAAAAGAATAGGCCCAATGTAACTCCTGCCCGTCGTAAAAGGCGACTAATTGGAATCAAACACTGGCGGGGGTCTTGTCCATGTGGGCCTGGAGGGAGGCGGATATCTCTGGGGAGTGATGTACACCCGGATTTTGAGGCCTCCACTCTGGGCTTAGAAATGGATGGTTGCCCGCGCTTGGTTGTTACTCGGGAGCGGGGTTCCGGATGGGTGCCGCCTTGGGTTGAGTGCTGGCGGGTGTCGTGTGTCTAGACGACCCGGAGCGGGTTGACAACTCTGATAAGTGGTAAACACCCGGAGTTTGGGGCCCCCACTGTGTGCTTCGGAACGGACGGACGGCCTCGCTTGTGCGATGCTCGGGAGCGGGGCTCGATGGGATGTAGCCTTGAGTCTAGCACTGGTGGGTGTCGGGTCTAGACGAACCCGGAGGAGAGCTGAGATCTTTAGGGGTGGAATAAAACTAAGGGTTGAGGCCTCTTCTGTGAGCTTCGAAACGGACAAACGACCTCACTTGGATGCTGCTCGGATGCAGGACTTCATGATACTGCACCGAGTCAAACACTGACAGATGTCTGGTCCAGACGAACTCGGAGAGAGCTTATCTCTCTTTGAGCTTTGAGACGGGCAAGCGACTTCGCTCAGATGGCAGTACATCTGTCAAACAAAGTTTCACCTTGCAGGTGTCGTCTCCTGTCGGAAGCTCGATTTGTTTGGTGAAATTTAAGCTAACGCTGACAGGTGTTGGACCTGGACGAACCCGGAGGTGGCTGGGGTCTCTAGGAGATGATTACACCTGGAGACTTGGGCCTACTCTGTGAGCATCGATACAGGCTAACGACCCTGCCTGGATGCTGCTCGAGGGCGGGACTTCATGAATGAGTCAATGAGTCAATGAAACACTGGCTGGGGTCTGGTGCAGGTGAGGCTGGGGGGAGGCAGACATCTCTGGGGAGTGATATGCACCCGGAGTTTGGCGCCTCCACTGTGGCCTCAGAGACTGACAATTGGCCTCGCTTGGTTGTTACTTAGGAGTGGGGTTTCAGATGATACCGCCCTGGATTGAGCCCTGGCGTGTGTCGTGTGTCCAGACGTCCCGGGGGGCTCTGATCTCTGATGAGTTGTAAACACCCGGAGTTTGGAGCCCATACTGTGTGCTACGAAACGGACGGCCTCGCTGGGGTGATGCTCGGGAGCGGGACTCGATGGGATGTTGCCTTGAGTCTTAACAGTGTTAGGTGTCAGGTTTGGAAGAGCCTGAGGGGAGCTGAGATCTCTAGGGGTGGATTACAACTGGAGATCAGATGCTGCGGGACTTCAGAGAGGTCATCTCTCTTTGAGCTTCGAAACGGGCAAGCGACTTTACTCAGATGGCAGTACACCTGCCAAACAAACTTTCACCCTCAAGAAAAGATCGACTCCCTCAGGGAGCTGGAATTGATGGGTGAAATCTAAATAATTAGACGTGAGCCACAATAGACCTAAGGTCGCGGTGGAGGGACTGAAATAGCCCACTCACAATAAAATTTAATCTAATCTAATCTAATTATTAAAACAAACCTACCTAGCAAGGATTGTAGAAGGGAACTCTTTCCGCTACCAACGGGACCAATAATTCCATATAATCTGCCAGGAGCTACTTTCAATGTGATGTCTTCCAAAGTCGGTTCATTTTGATCCATATTCCACTTGACTGTCACTTGTTTGAAATTAACAATACCGTCATTTGTCACATTATCTTGGTAACCATTTTCAATGCTCTTGTTTCTAGAATCAATATATTCACCGTTTAAAAGAAACTCTTCTATTCTTTTTACAGAAACCAGAAACTCTGCAAATTCTTGTATAACCCTAATGAACATGGTTGCGATCGAATGTGACAATTCATTGAAAAACAAAGTGAATACAAATACCTAAAACAATAAGAACAAAAAAATTCTTTGTAAACTACATTTCACTATAAAAAAATGTTTGCATGTTAAGACCAATTACAAAACAAAAGTAAGTTTAAAATAACACATCGAAAATGCAAGTAATGACCGACGCTGGCAGCTTAAAAACGTGAGATTAACTTCTAAAATAGAGATAAGTACTATATTTATTACCTTAGCAGCGGTTATTTCTTGATTAGTAAGTACCATGGTCAACAAGGTACAAAATAACGCCATCCTTGTGGTAAACAATCTAAACGTCATAAAAATGCCTCGAACGTATGAAGACTTCACCAAAATATTCATTTCTTGTTTCCTGGCCCACGCTATCAGCTTCTTAAATGGTATTTCCCATGCATACATTTTTATCACCTGTATACCAGAAATTATTTCATCAATTAACCTTATCCTTTCATCTGTTTTCTGTGCAGTTTGCTTCCTATACAATGCAGAAATCCTACCAATATAACCTGCAAAAATCAGGTAATTTTGATTAGATCGTTTTCAAGAAAAACACCTTAGGCCTCTTTTACACAGCACGGTTCTCGTCGGACAAGCGCCGCTGCCGTGCCCGGAAAAAAAAGTAGCTTTTACTTCACACAGCGCGGTTTTTACTAAATGTCGTGGCAGCTCGACATAATAATGTTTGTTTCAATTCAGTTCAGTTTTTGTAGGGTAACGCACATCTAGAAATGTGGTGCGACGATGGATGAAAGGAGAAAACGAATTTTGGCAATAATAATGATATGGCATCAACGCAGAAAGTCACGAAAAACAAGAAAATACTGGATTCATCCACGCCTTGAGGAAAGACGTTTAATGGGAGAATTTGCAACATAATTTAACGATATGAGGGAGGACAGTACTAAATTTTTCAACTACTTTCGGATGTCTGTGGCTCGTTTTGACGGGTTATGTTCGAAAATGCAAGATGAGCTACATAAAGAGGACAAAAATGCAAAACTGCATTCCACCAGTGTAGATGCTTGCGGTAACACTTAGGTAAGTAAATACCTACATTATATACATATTTTATTTAGTAAAGCAAGAGAAGAAAAGTGATAATACTAATAATAAAATACTGGCATCAGTCAAATAAGTGAATGGTATTAGAGTCTTCGTAAATTTAAAAGAACTGGTCTTGAATCTGATTATATGAAATATTCTACAATTATTTACAGTTTGTGACTAGCACAGTCTGATGTCAGATAGTTCTGGTCTTGCGTTAATTCCTTGAGGAAGGACTCTGGGATTCCGAATAGAATGAGTTTTAATAATGTAATATATAATAATGAGTCTGATATAGCAGACGCTTTTGCTGCACATTTTCAATCCTGTTATTCTGACCATGGTTCCATTGATGTGGACTTTTGTGATGTATCTAATATACGGTCCGCACATAACCTTTCTATGCATATTTTTACAATTGAGGAAATCGAGGATAAAATTGACTCACTAGATGGCAAAAAACGAGCTGGTTTGGATGGTATTCCTTCTTCATTCTTGAAAAATTGTCGACACTCTTTGAGCGGCCCTTTGTGTAGTATCTTTCAATGGTTTTTCAATGCCGGTTTTTGCCCCTCACTCTGGAAGTTGTCTACTCTGATCTACATTCACAGATCAGGTGATAAGACACAAGTTGTCAATTATAGAGGTGTTTCAATTGAACCTGTAATACTGAAACTATTTGAATCTATCATTGCGGATGAGATTTCCAATATCTTGAAACACAGTATTGTTGGAGAGCAGCATGGTTTCTGTAGTAGAAGGTCAACGGTCACTAATCTCGCCATTTTTCAATCTTATGTGATGGATGCATTGGAGGCTGGTAAACAAGTTGATGTTGTATACACTGATGTATCAAAGGCTTTTGACAGTGTGTGTCATACCCTTCTTCTGCAGAAATTGTTTGCAATCGGCATCTGTGGTTGTTATCTTTCGTGGATTCGATCTTACCTGTCTGACAGAAAGCAATTTGTTAGCATTGGTGGTGATCCATCAGATGAGGTCCTCGTCTTATCTGGGGTACCACAGGGATCACATATAGGTCGTGTTCTCTTCAATCTTTTTATTAATGATGTTGTGAGTTGTTTTGAGTCATCGAAATGTTTATTGTATGCAGATGACTTGAAGTTTTTTTCGG
The DNA here is from genome assembly GCA_964006375.1 of Tillus elongatus. Classification (NCBI taxonomy): domain Eukaryota; kingdom Metazoa; phylum Arthropoda; class Insecta; order Coleoptera; family Cleridae; genus Tillus; species Tillus elongatus. The sequence goes on from OZ023265.1 coordinate 161,163,631, forward strand.
AAGTTGTCCATGGTGTCAACATTTTGCAACATGATCTCGACAACTTGACTCGCTGGTGCAGTTCAAACTTGTTGTCGCTTAATGTGGGTAAATGTAAGGTTGTGAGCTATTTTAGGGGTCAGAATCGGATTGTTCATAGCCTTACCATTGGACGTTGTCACTTCAGTTGCAGATCTTGGTGTAATTTTCAAAAATGATTTGTCATTTAACCTGCATATTGATGCTGTGGTTGTGAAATGTTGCAGACTTTTGGGGTTTGTTAAAAGACACACTAAACATATGACTGACACAAGGGCAATCACTAGTTTGCATACATCTTTGCGGCGAAGTAATCTTGAGTATTGTTGTGTTGTATGGTTTCCATCCTATGCTTGCCACATTAATCGTATTGAAAGGGTACAAAACAAATTTGTTAAGTACCTTATTTATAAGCATCACTTTCCTTGCCAAGATATTGGGTATGATGTCAGATTGCTTCTTTGTCGTATGGTCAGTCTCAAAGTGTGACATGAGTATCTTTCATTGATGTTTATATATGAGTTAATTAATGGTCACATTGACTGTAATGATCTGCTCGAGTTGGTCCTTTTCCATGTTCTACCACGCTCAACTCGCCAACAGCAACTTTTTTTTTAGCGAGCACACAGGACCAACTATGGATGTAACAGTTTCATGGACAAATTGTTGCATAATTATAATGCTAATTTTTCTAATTGTGATATCTTTTATATTGCTATGTCTAGGATGAAAACTGTCTTAAGACAGTGATTTTGTTACTTTGAGTAATTTTTTTGTTTTATATTTAAGTACCATTTGGAATTGTTTAATTCTGTAGGTGCAAATTTAAATAAATAAATAAAGAAAGAAATTGTCGAGTACGTGGGAGACAATATGTTTATTTCATCTGGTGAGGTAACACGACTTGTTCCTGCAGAAGAAGTACGTGTACTACTGTGGGGTTGCAACAAAGTATAAGATGGTGCTGCAGAAGTTGAAAGTGTTGAGGCTGTTTGTAGTGCTACCTATCCAGCATGAAAGTGAGATGTTGGCTCAAGAGAGTACAATGGTGCTGAGCGTGTTTGTCGTGTGGCCTGTCCGAGATGTAAGTGCTCATTGTGTAGATCCATATTACTGTATTAAATTGGTAGTCCTCTTCGCTTTAAAGACTGAATTAAATTCAGCACTCCAACTTTGGAATTTACAAATTTGTTCCTCAGTGAAATTTTGAAGGGACGATACTATTCTAGCAAAGCCATAGGGCGGTCTTGGAAACCTTGGTGTGCCAAGTGCTTGATTCATTCTTTGTTCAAATGCGCTCATCTGTTTTCCCGTTTGGTTCAGATGGTGTTTCTCGCTCAGTAGTTTTATTGATCTTTCTTTTTGGTGCTTGCATAGATGAATCGTCTTCGGTGACAAGTAAACTGACGTCTATGCTACATTCAGTCTCATTTGGAAAAGCAACTTTCTTCAAAAACAATAGTTGGTCGTGGTACACATATTTTTTGAGATGATTGTAGGCGGGAGCACCAGAATGTAACATCGAATAATATTTTTTGAGCAACTTTAAGAAAATGTCTTTAATATGTGTCCACCGTTTGATAACATATTTACCTACAAATAACGATCAACAAGAAGCATATGCTGTACTTATTACGCCAGTCGTACTACCTGAGTTGCTTTGTAGCACTTTGCCTATGGTTGATGTTTGTTGTAAAATTACTGTCAGTAACTCTTCTCTTTTCATTTTTTCTGTATATATTCCTTCCTCATCTTTGGTCCCTGTCACTGCTCTGGATTATCTTGCATTTTTTGAATACTTGGAATCATTGGATTTCCTGTATAATAACAACTTTATTATACTTGGGGATTTTAATATTCCTGAATTTATTACTTATTCTGAATCTTGTTCTGTGGTTAACTGCAGGTGTTGTGTTTTGTTGAATACTGTGTGTTTCTATAATTCCCAGCAGTTTAATTCGGTGTTAAATCATCAGGGAAAACTACTTGATCTGGTTCTGTCTACTGTTTCTTGATGCTTTTGTACCCAAGAAAAAAATTACTCCTAAGTATCCTGTTTGGTTCAACAGCAAAATAATCTATAATTCGAGGATCAAAGGGAGACTTTATTCTAAATACAGGTCCTCACTGTCGGCTGCTGATTATAAAGCATTTGTGAATGATTTGAGTCCGATTTACTTGGTGACAGGGTAGTGATAGGGTGAAACAGCATCTCGGATTGTAGGGCACAACTTAAGAAGGATACCTTGCAGGCTTATAAAGCCTACATAGGTAATGTTGAGTCTAACATACAGGCAGATCCCAACTCTTTTTGGTCCTTTGTGAATTCTAAAAAGAAGCAGACTCGGATACCTGGACTTATGACATATAATGGCCATGACTTGTCCTCCCCCGAGGATTTAGCTGATGGTTTTGCTAAGTTTTTTAGTCCGTTCTTCAAATCTTGTACCGCTTCTTCAGAGGATATGTTTATCTCTTCGAACTGTCTTCCCTTTCATTTGAGTGAATTTCATACATCAGATGTACTTTCTGCTATTAAGAAACTCAAGTCCAAGTTGTCTCAAGGGCCTGATAATAGACCTAGTTTCATAATTAAAGACTGTGCTTCCGCATTTGCCGAACCCTTACTTTTTATTTTTAACTTGTCTCTGAAAACACAAACTTTCCCTTCCATATGGAAAACCTCTAAAGTCTGCCCCGTCCATAAGAAGGGTGACAGGTCGGTCATTGAAAAAAACTCTGGACGCAGCAAGTACGTTATGGTAGTGAATTTTCATAAAAATGTTTTTAATTGCAAATATGTGTGTTTCCTTTTTAAGAAAGCAGGCATCAATTTTGGTTACCAGTATAACCTATATAGTAAAAACAATGTGCCATGTTTTATAAAAATAACTTTATTGTGTGAAAACGTACAAAAATTTCCAAAAGCAAACTTAAAGTGTTCCCGGAAAAACTCGTTTCTTGGTCAACCTTATAGGTTAATAGCAAATTGAGCTATTCAAATTTGAAGCATTTAATGAAAATTCGCTACCATAACGCACTTGCTGCGTCCCGAATTTCTTTTCTTACGAACATGCATCGCTGAAAAATTCAAAAATGCAATAACATAAGGCGTGTTTGATTAAAAAAAAAGAAGAAAATTTGTATCACCAACGACTTATGGGCCATCCTGTGATTGTAGAAATATTTTTTTAAGATGTAGCTCAAGACACCCTATAATTCATATATACAAATTTTCTTCATATCTTGTATAATATCGGATATATTGAGGATTATTGATTTTTGACGAAAATTCGATAAAAATTATATACCATTAAACGATAAACTCTAAAGCTAAGGCTACTGCCAAGCATCAGAAAAAGGGTCTATTTGAAATGAATTTTCTGGAAACATTTTAGTAAAATGAAGGACAATGACGGTTGAAACTAAGACTTCAGAGTTTGTAAAACATCCTTCTTGAGACATTTGATTTCCATATCCCGTATTAGATTCAAGTTCTTTGCCTAAATGTTGCCGATTTTGACGTTTTAAATCGCAACTTTGACGTTTTGAGGAAAACCCCAATTTATTTTTCTTTAAATGCCTATAACTTTTTTGTCTTTTGACCTACATAGCTAAATTTTGGTAGGTAGATTACCTATAAGGATATTAACTAGCGTACCAAATTTGGTTGCCCTTACTTTGTTAATTCCAGAGATATAAATTTTTTTCGAAAGAAAACACAAAATTTTCCGGGAAAACCTGGTCAGATTTTCCTGGCTAACGAACTTATCCAGGCCATTTGCAAAAGGAATTTTTCCACCAAACTTAGTCAAAATCGGCCTATTATTTTTTGAGTTATCGGTGTGATACATATATATATATATATATATATATATATATATATATATATATATATATATATATATATATATATATATATATATATATATATATATATATATATATATATATATATATATATATATATATATATATAAATATATATATATATAAATATATATATATATATATATATATATATATATATATATATATATATATATATATATATATAAATATAATATATATATATATATATATATATATATATATATATATATATATATATATATATATATATATATATATATATATATAAACATATAAAAATTGAAACTGACCCCGGATATGTGTTCTAGGGGGCCTAGTTCGCGGTCATTTGAAGAAATTTTTTCAAAATTCAAAAGTCGGGATCTCCTCATTAGTGAATTTTTTTTAAGAAAATTCACTAATTACAGGCAGGTTGTAATCATGTCGAACTTTTCGAAGGTCATTTAGTATACACTTTTTGCGTATCTATCTCCTCATGTAGATCTGTATATTTCGCCGAATCAGCATGGGTTTGTCAGGGGTCGTTCGACCTTGACCAACCTTTCTTGTTTCATGCAATATGTATCGTCTTGTTTGGATGGGAATGGACAGGTTGATGCAGTCTACTTAGACTTCTCGAAGGCATTTGACTCAGTTGATCATGAGCTGCTGTTACTTAAGCTTCATTCTTTTGGACTTTCCAATGGTCTTATATCCTTATTTATATCCTACCTCCTCAATAGGTATCATATGTCTGGTATGCTGGTTGTTCTTCTGACCTGTTTCATGCTTCTTCTGGTGTCCCACAAGGATCTGTACTTGGTCACCTTCTCTTCAACGTTTTTATTAATGATTTGGCTTCTGTGTTTCTGTTCCTCATTTATTGTGTGCTGATGACCTAAAATTTTTTCTATAGATCAACTCTCTTGTCAACTGGTGGTGTGACATAAATCTTTCTAAATGTAGTGTTTTGTCTTTTTCCAATAAACATCACTTGCAGGTTTTCACTTATAAGGTGAATGGTGAAAATCTTATACGTGTGTCTAATATTACTGACTTGGGTTTGATCATGGATCCACACTTGAAGTTTAATTTACATCTGAACAATATCCTTAGAACTTCTATGAAAACCGTGGATTTGTTGTTAGAAGCGCTGGGAATTTTTCATCTACTGAAACTCTTATCTGTCTATATAATGCTTTTGTCCGTTCTCATGTTAGATATGCCAGCTTGTGCTGGATGCCCTTCTACTCCTGCCACATTACGCTTCTAGAATCTGTCCAGCGTAGGTTTCTGAAGTATTTGTCTTATTTTGTTGACAAAATTTATCCTCAAAGAGGCATATTTTACAACTTGTTACTCACTATATTTGGTTTTATGTCGCTTGCTGACAGGAGAACTCTTTCAGGTCAGTGTTTTTTATTTAGGCTTATTCACAGAATTATTGATGCACCTGAACTTCTCTCCCAGCTGCCTTTTCGCTCTCCTCTCAGGTTGTCAGATTCGTTCTACTCATACTTTTTTACTTCCGATTTCCAGAACTAATCTGCTTTTGAAATCACCCTTGTATTCTATGTGTGCAGAATATAATTCTTCCGGTACTGACATATCTAGTCATGCTAATGTTGGATCCTTTTCGGCAGCCTCTAGTGAATCCCTGCTTCGTGGGGACACCACATCCTAGTTATTTTTTGTTAATTTTTTTTAGTTTTAATCTATAGTTTTTAATTTCTCTTGGTTTATTAGTTCTTATATAAATCCATGTAACTGGGCTCCTGCCTGTTTGGGTTGTTTAATTAAATAAATAAATAAATAATGAGTATTATGATTTGTTACAGGCATTTTGCTACAGGAAGTTTATTCACTGACCTCCACCACAGGTACAAGTTGGGAATTTCAAACATTAGTGGTAGTATTCGACGAGTTTCAACTGCCATATGGAACGTTTTGCATAATGATTGCATACCTAAACCAACAACAGATACATGGAAATCGGCTGCAGAGAAGTTTGAGAAATGCGCAAACTTTCCTCTGTATTGGAGTTATAGGCGGAAAACGCATACGCATAATAAAACCAGCACAAAGCGGATCCATGTACTTCAATTATTAACAATACTTCTCTATTGTTTTATTAGCGGTGGTAGACTCTGATTACACATTTACCTACGTTGATATTGGAGCATATGGAAAAGATTGTGACTCAACTGTATTTAAAAACACTACATTCGGAGGTTATTAAAAGAAAATGCGTTATCGATTCCCCCACCGGAACCTTTGGAAACATTCGAGCCCCTTATGTAATCGCTGGTGAAGAAGGTTTTGCGTTATATGATAATTTACTAAGCCTGTTTGGTGGACACAAATTATGTTAAAAAAAAAAGGTTTTCAACTATCGTCTGACTAGAGCAAGAAAGTATGTCGAATGTACATTTGGCATTCTTTCAAATAAATGGAGAATTTTTCACCGTCCGTTCAACGTATCAACGGCTTTTGCTGTCAATATAGTTAAAGCATGTTGTGTTCTCCATAAGTATGTGCGTGACAGAGATGGATATAAGATGGAGGATACCATAAAGATAGGTGCAAGTATCGGGGATGTACCCAACAGTTGTCCAGTACGTGGGGGTTTATCGGCAAATGAACACAGAAACCTATTTGCGGATTACATTCTAAGTGACAAGGGTTACCTTTCTGGGCAACATTTAAAAACCTAAAGAATGTTATTATATTATACAATTTGTAAAACATTTCAATGTGTATAGATACAATAAAGACATTGTATTTACCTATATCTTTTTTTTCTTTGTCTGACAGCTCTTCATAATCATCTTTTTTAAATCCTACAAATTTGCTTCCAACTCTCGAAAGTCTTATTTCAATTTTTGTCATCTTCCACAGTTTATCCTACAGGATTGCTCGCTGTTCAACGAGTGTGATTAGCAGTTCGTTATCTATTTCAATAATAGCCATTATCATAAGTTAGAAAAACAATTTTGCTTTAATAAACAAAACTAGAACTACCTTATCTCCACTATCCACACAGAATACTAAATAATAACACATGATTATTACAGGACGCCGTGTCATAACACGGCAAGTGTGCAAGCCCACACATGCCTGCATAGTTCTCTGGAACTATACAAGGTTCCGGCACTGTACTGTCGCAGTCTCCCAACAGTGCTGCTACGGTAGCCGTTCACGGCTCCGGCGAACACCATATAGCGTGAAAATTTGCATTTTACTCAATGCATGGGTGATACACACGGTGCCGTCGACGTACACGGCTCCGGAAAAAACCATGCTGTGTGAAAGAGGGGTTAGTTTAAAGTAATTGCGATGCAATAAAATGCATACAAAATCATAAATATTCAAAATTTAGTAATTTCTTAAAAATCTGTGTCGCCCAACGTAGGACTTTTCGAGTGGCGCCCAACGTGTAAATTTTATTGGCCTGGATAAATTATGAGGAAATAAATTTTAAATGGAACACTTACTTTGTATTGGTACAGTGATGAAGAAAGGTATTAGACCAATGATGGCAGCATACCCACATTGTTGGTACATCAAAACCATGACAATAACACCCACTAAAGGTGCAGCCCATACATAATTTATAAGAATTGATACAAAATCAAAACGACTCACATCATTCGCCAGAAGATTGACTATTTTTCCTGAAGCTGTATCTCCTAAGGCACTTCTGCTAAGTTTTAGGGCCTGAAAGTTTTACAATCTATTGAATTTTTAAACATGTTAAAGTCTTACGACTGTACTTCCATCATTAAGGAACTGTATGAACATATTATTCGTTTCTTGACGCAGATGACGTCACATTTGAGACAAAAATGAAAACATATCATATAAAGCTTATTTTCTTCTTTTAAAGATAATTGTGAAGAGGGGGAAGTGGAAGATATGTATTTAATGCATTAATATAAAAGAACTGAGTAAGAAGGTGTGGAAATAGGATCAAATAATTATAATAGGGGATTTTAAAGCAATAGTATGCGAACAAATGGGAAGTGCTGTAGCTGGATAATTTGGAATAGGATAGGTGGATGAGAAAAGAAAAGGCCCATGACTTTCTGCAAGGAAATTGGTCTAATTACAAGGTGTCCCAAATAAAGTTTGGATTTGGTTGGCTCACTGTGAACACAACATACCAGAATGGCGTGAGGCACATGTCAATCGGTAGTGCGGCTTTCGGGAATGTAGTCTTTATGGATCGTTTCTAGGATATTTCTAATAATAATAAAAATACAGTTTATTCAGAAAAAATATATATACGTACAAAAGATATTAAATTAGTGACTCGAATAAACACAAGTTACGAGATACAGGGATGACATTGTCATCATAGCATGCAGACAGCACTGAAAGTGGTGGAAAGGTGGACGGTTGGCCAAGGGCTCGGGGTAAGCCCCGAGAAAGCAACCGTCATACCGTTTACGAGGAGGAGGAAGTGGGAGAGGCAAAGCACTCTCACTCTATATGGTAGAAACATCGCAATGGCCAGGGAAGTAAAATATCTTGGGGTCGTACTGGACTCTAAGCTAACGTGGAATGGTCACGTTGAAAAAATACTGCGTAAAGCAGTTATGACCCTAGCAGTCACTAGGTGGCTATATGGAAAAACGTGGGGACTAAAACCTAGTATGACCCACTGGCTGTACACAAGGGTGGTCAGACTATCGTTAACATACGCGGCACTGGTCTGGTGGTCTAAGGTGACACAATCCAGTGCCAAACAAAAAGTAGGCAAGATCCAAATGATGGTTTGCCTCGGCATCACAGGGGCCATGACTTCAACCCCAACAGTTGCCGGATCTGCCCTCCCTACACTTAAGTTATCATGGGGGAGGCCAGGTTAGGACTATACAGACTAGCCTGCAATAGACTGGAGATCAACCCATGCTGCAGGACCACTGCTAAATTCAGGAGATCGTGAAAGAGCCCATGCTTGAAATAAGGTCAGACTTCGCAAGCCCGCGAATTTGGAGAGAAAACAAGTTTAAAATGGAAATCTCCGGCCGCGAAGCCTGGCCGATGGAGACGCCGTGCCTACTACGGGATTCGCTCGTTTAGCGGGGAGCGTGGGATGGGGGCAGGCGTTTATTCGGAAAGACTGAGGCCTCCTCTGTGAGTTTCGAAACAGACAAATGACTTCGCTTGGACGCTGCTCGGGTGCGGGACTCCATATGATACCGTCTTGAGTCACACACTGACGGATGTCGGGTCCGGACGACCTCGGAGAGATCGACTCCTGCAGGAAGCTGGATTTGATGAGTGAAATTTAAACAATTAGGTGTGAGCCACAAAGGTCGCGGTGGAAGGACTGGAATAGCACACTCACATTCAATCTAATCCAATCTACTCCCTACGTATTTCGAGTAATTAGAGCCATCTTAAAGGTGTTGTTCTAATTTTTTAAAGAATCTTGAACTAAACAAAACTTTGCCAAAGTTGAATTTTCATCTATCATCAACAAATCCTGATAACACCAATGAAGAACAAACTGAAAAGTATATTCAGAGTGAAAAGTATGAAAGAAAAAAAAACAAACAAAGTAAAACAAAAGTCCGGAGCGTCTTACAAGATGGAGGAGTCTTCCATGTTCTCAACGGCAAAAACAAGACTGCCTTAGTCATAGCAAATGACCTAAACTAAATTTTATCTGCGATTTTAAGCACTTATTAAAAATCGGAGAATTCCGCTTAGGGCCAGAGATGCTAAAACCATGAAGTAAACTTAAAAAAAGCATTTTATTATCAAGCATTGTGAATATGTCATACACAATCGTGTTGATGTTTATGAAAAACACATAATGTACATACCCTTATAAGGCTATATTCGAAATTTAAATAATAGCAAACTAATTAAATAAAAAAACAAGAACTGAATAAAATAAGAGGATCCTTGACTTACTTTTCTATAGATCAAGGCACAACAAGCTGTTCGAATGTTCATGCCATAATGGAATGCGTTCATCATGTACTGATTCATCAGGATAGCCACGGCCATATCGATGCCTCCAACGCCTGCTGCATATAGAAAAGCCTCATTTTTGGTGACTTCAGTACCCGGCCTGAAGTAGTCCAGTAACCTGCCCAGCAAGAACGGTTGACTCAAGCGTAAGATGATGTCCATGATGATTAGAAGGAGGGCCAAATATAAGTACTCCAGCCAGAATGTTTTCGCTATAGCTATCATTAAACTAGGTTTTTTGTTCTTGCTTTTCGCTTGGGCTACATTTTTGTTCCAATTTCTGCAAGAAAGTATAGAATCATTACAGGTTTTTGTAACTAAAACACTATCAAATATAGAACTGCTTCTAATCAAGCAAATAAAAAATTAGAGTATTAGGTCTATGAAAAACTACTGACTTGGTAACATTGACGTCTATTATATCTTTACGGTTGATAATCTAACGATTAAATTAAAATTATAGCTATTATCATTTAAAATGCACAAGAAAGTGATGTTTGTTGAATAAATTCAAAAAAAAAACATACCCGATATAAAGGTTTTCTAAGCTGGCCAATCTTCGGTTAAGTTTATTAAGGTCCACAGCTTCACCTGACTCGCGGAAGGGGCTCTGCTGGCGAGGGTCGCAGCGGTGTGTCCGCAGGGGAGCGTTTTGTCTCCCCTGCACAGGTGCCTAGTAGTGGACGGCCTGCTAGGGAGGCTCTCGGGAGGGGGGTACGAGGTACAGGGCTATGCGGACGACAATGTCATCATAACCCGAGGAAAGGTTACAGTCAGTGTGGGAGCGCATGCAGACAGCACTGAAACTGGTGGAAAGGTGGACGGTTGGCCAAGGGCTCTGGGTGAGCCCCGAGAAAGCAACCGCCATACCGTTTACGAGTAGGAGGAAGTGGGAGAGCCACAGAACACTGACTCTATACGATAGAAATATCCCAATGGCCAGGGAGGTAAAATATCTTGGGGTCCTATTGGACTCTAAGCTAACCTGAAATGGTCACGTTGAAAAAAAACTGAAGGCAGTTATGACACCAGCCGTCACTACGCGGCTATGTGGAAAAACCTTGGAACTAAGACCTAGTACGGCCCACTGGCTGTACAGAAGGGTGATCAGACCATCGTTAACATACGCGGCACTGATCTGGTGACCTAAGGTAACACAATCCAGTGCCAAACAAAAACTAGACAAGATCCAAAGGATGGCTTGCATCGGCATCACGGGCCATAACTTCAACCCCAACAGCCGCCATGGAGGTGTTGCTGGATCTACCCCCCCCCCCTCCCCCACTTACTTATCATGGAGGCCAGGCTAGGACTATGCAGACTAGCCTGCAAAACAAGTTTACAGTGGTAATCCCCGACTGCGACCCATGGCGGGGGAGACGCCGGGCCTACCACGGGACGCGCTCATCTGGTTCACGGACAGATCCGGCGGGAAGCGGGGGAGGGGGACAGGCGTTCGAAAAGACCGAGGGTAAGTCACAGTATTTCTCTCGGAACTGATGCAACGGTATTTCAGGCCGAAATACGAAAGAACAAGAGGAGGGGCTACAGCAACAAGCGGATCCTCATAGCCACAGACAGCCCATGAGGCTCTAAGTAGCCCACGGGTAAATTCCAGGCTGGTAAGTGAATGCAGAGACGAGACGAGCGACCTGGCTGGGCAGAATAAGGTCACCCCCATCTGGGTGCTGTGTCACTCGGGGGTCAAAGGCAATGAAGATGACAGTCTCGCGAAGAGAGGATCAGCAGGCATACTGGGCAGATTGTCCAGGGCTCAGACATGGAAAGACACTTATTGGGGAAACCAGTTAAAGAGAGCTGTGGAACTGCTAAATCTTAGCAGAGGACAGCTCAGGAACATAACAGGACTCTTGACGGAACACATGGCTGTCAAGAAACACCGGCATAAAATGGAGCGGGTCGAGGGGGACCTGGCATGCAGACTCTTCGGCGACGGGGAGGAATCAGGCCAGCACATCTTGTGCGAGTGTAAAGCTCTGGTCCGCAAAAGACAACTGATCTACGGACAGCCTAGACCAGAGACAGAGCAATATAAAACTTCAGCTTGTCAATTGCTGTGCAGACTAGTTCAAGGCACAGTGATTTTGGAATGGGTGGAGTAGAAAAGACAAAGGGCATGCACAATAAGCCAAAGGCCGCGTTGCTATCTGGGCGGCAAGGACGCGGACGAGCCCTAAGGGAGAAAAAAGGTTCACAGCTTACTCAGAAGCTCCTTTGTGCAGCTTTTAGCTTTTGGAGAAAGGAATACCATTGTAAATTTTCTGAAGTAATTTATGTAGCCCCTTTATTGAGGCTCCTGATAGTTTGAGCGCTGTATAACTCCGCATTAGTCATTTTTCTCCTTATCCGACTTTTGGCCTACTAATCTGACTCGCACCAGCGGTTCTCTGGTGATGCTACTTGGCCACCTGTTTTCCCGCCTGCTTTGTTTTATTTTTCGATCTTCTACTTGCGTCTATTTTCTCATCGAGTATCCAGAAAAAAGGGTCCAGTCGAACAGAGGTCCGGATCAGAGCGAAATTACGAGCATGGACAAACACATTCTAGATTAACGGATGAAAAACTGGTCAAAATAGCTCGCAATAGGAAGCCTCGCTGTTCCAGGCAATCAGAAAGACTGGATAAGAGATTACATGGCAGCTGACAACCAACATCGCAATAAAAGCACTGCAGTAATGAAGATCAAGAAATAACAGCAAATTAATCTTACGGGGAAGAAGAAGCAACGACAGGAGTTAAAGAAGAAGAAGGAGGAGGAGCAGGAATGAGTTAAGGAATGGAGAACAGTAGTAGCATCAAAACAAGTAGAAGACAGTCTTATAATGAACCAACAAAATAACGTAAAAGAGTAGGTAAAACAAATAAAATGTCTCACTGTTTGACGCCTTGGACAGTAAGTAGATATCTTTTTGTATTTGATGAACCACATCAATAACTATGGCCATTGAGAGGATGAATAATTTCACAGTATGGGATGATGGAACACGATTATATATGAGCTAGTAAAGCGAAGAAATTTATTTTCGTCGTGCTGGAGCACGAACCCACTTTGGAATAATCGTGGCTAAATTGATAAGTTATAAATGTTATTGTAAATGTCAAATAAAATTGATTTCGACCAACACCCTGTATTTTTAGTGAATTTTTATTTTAAAAAAAATAGCTAATAGAGAGGTATCAATGCTGAGACTTTGTAAAGATTTTGTCAAATGAGCGTGAATTAGGACCCCAAGAACCCATATCCGAGGTCAGTTTAAATTTTTATATGTTTATATATATATATATATATATATATATATATATATATATATATATATATATATATATATATATATATATATATATATATATATATGCAAAAATTGTTTTTGTGGAAAACGCTGAGACACGTGAAGTTTAATTTGTGAAACATTATCTTATAATCATAGTTAAAAAAATTAAACTACCACCATTTTACCCCCACCACTTTATCCATTAAAAAAATATCAACCCTACATTTTTTCATCACAATTCGATTGATAACATTTTTCTGAATGCGGAGATACCCCATATGTATGGTCTAATATTAAAGTTTTCAATACAGGCTGGAAATTTAATTCCGGAATATTAAAACTTAACAGTTTACCCTGAAATTCAAATTTCGAAAATAAACGTCCCTTTCTTACAATAAATCTTCAAAATGTTCTCCATTCACTTGCACACAACGAAATAATCTGCTCTGGAATTCTTCACTGACCCTTATTTTAAATTCATTATCTTGTCTTTTATCTAAAACGTACTTGGTATCATTAATCGTTTCTTATTAACTACCAAATTTTTGCAGTGTGAAAGGTGAAATTTAACAGTTCTGTTTTATTTTGTGGTGTATTGTGTTGAATGCACGGTATCCTAATAAATTAGTCGTAATTTTGTTACGATAATTTCAATTAATTTTTGGTCTAATAATGCGATACTTAACTGAAACTCTGCGAACAGAAATATTAAGGATGCTTGGGTGTGGTGATATGTATAGAACAGAGACACAAGTTGTTAACCTATTTAATGAAAAACATCCAGATTTGCCCCCAGTAAGCCAGGGAACTGTGTCTAAGATACATTCACTGTTTCGTGATTATGGACACGTTAAACCACTGCCTAGGAGACCCAAGTTTGTTGAAGAAGATGTAAAACTCAATATTTTATTGGCTTTTAAAGAAGAACCAACAACTTCTACCCGTCAAGTTGCACGTGAAAATGACAGCAGTTTTAAGGTGTCTCAAAAACGAAAAAATGCATCCCTATAAACTACAACACGTTCAAGAGTTGATTGACGATAATTCTGATAGAAGACTGCAATTTTGTGAACAACTGCTGGACATGTTACATAGAAATGTTATTTCTTCTGCTAACGTTCTGTTTTCCGATGAAGCAACATTTCTTTTGAATGGCGATGTAAACAGGCAAAATTTCAGATATTGGGCTGACGAAAACCCCCACTGGATGCGACAAACACATACTCAGCGTCCTCAGAAGTTGAACGTTTGGGCTGATATCATTGGTGATCACGTAGTTGGACCTGTTTTTATAGAAAATCTGAACGGTCCAAGATATTTAGAAATGCTAAGAGAACAGGTTGTCCCAATGTTAGGAGAATTGGATCCAAATGTAATGGAACCTAATATTCCCCATGAAAGGATATGGTTTTAAAAAGACGGTGTACTGCTCTTCAAGTACGGGAGTATTTACACGAAGTCTTTCCACAAAGATGGTGTGGACGAAAAGGTTTCGTAGAATCGCCCGCTAGATCACCAGATCTTACACCTCTTGATTTCTTTTTATGGGGATAGCTTAAAAACAGTGTATAAAACGCAACCTGCTGATTTAGATGATTTAGATGATTTGAAAATGAAAATAACAACAGAAATTAGGAACGTAACACCTGACGTGTTGAACAGAGTTAGGGAAGAATTCCAGAGCAGATTATTTCATTGTATGCAAGTGAATGGAGAACATTTTGAACGTTTATTATAAGAATGGGACGTTTTTATTAAGTTTATTTTCGAAATTTGAATTTCAGGGTAAACTGTTAAGTTTTAATATTCCGGTATTAAATGAGACCATACATATGGCGTATCTCCGCATTCAGAAAAATGTGATCCATCGAATTGTGATGAAAAAATGTAGTGTTGCTATTAAAAAAAGGAGACAGTGGTGGGGGTAAAATGGTGGGAGATTAATTTCTTAACTATGATTTTAAGATAATGTGCGACAAATTAAACTTTTCCACAAAAACTATTTTTTGCTGAATAATGAATTTTATTCCATAAGTGTGTTTCACACTGTATATATATATATATATATATATATATATATATATATATATATATATATATATATATATATATATATATATATATATATATATATACCCAACCGATAACTCAAAAGTAATTAACTGATTTGGATGAAACTCGGCAAGTACCTTTCTTTTATTAATAGCTTGGATGAGTTCGTTAGTCAGGAAAGTCGGACAAGGTTTACCGGGAAAACTTTGAGTTTTCTTTCGAAAAAAATGTATCTCAGAAAATTACAAAGATATTTTAATGGAATTTGGTGAGTATGTTGCCCCGGAAAAGACCGTACCACATATC
Source organism: Tillus elongatus (assembly GCA_964006375.1). NCBI lineage: Eukaryota > Metazoa > Arthropoda > Insecta > Coleoptera > Cleridae > Tillus > Tillus elongatus. The sequence continues at coordinate 161,179,137 of OZ023265.1, forward strand.
AAAATTCAACTTTCTAACTTTATAGAAAATTGAGTTATTCAAATTTGAAACAGTTAATGAAAATTCACTACCATAACGCACTTGCTGCGTCCCGAACTTTTTATTCATACTTAAACTCAGTATTACGATAATAAACTTGAAAGAGGCAAGTTGTCAGATATTGCAGAAACCTTCTTAAATATAGGAGGTTAAAATTAACTGTCATGATCGCGAGTATTCAAATTTAGCCATGTTTGAGGTTGTTAGCATCACAGGTATATCTCATAAATCACCATATTTTTCCAAACAAATTTTCATGCAGATGTCATTGGTAATTACACAGATATTCATAGTCGACTTAAAAGGTGGATTAAATGTCTATTAAAGCCATTGTAAATAAACTTTTGTTATTATCTCATAAAAATCGATAGAGAATAAATAAGGGAAAGCGTTGATTCAACAGAGATTAGATAAAATATGTACCTATGTCTATCGTGCTTATTATTAGTATATATATTTATACTAGAGAATATTACCATTGCCGTTGCAAATATTTATAGCATATGATATTTATAAAAAGTTATATAATAATTATCATTCAGATCTAGGAAGTAATCATCACAAATTACAATACATGACTAATTTAGTTCTTGTTCTTAGAAAAGGAATTTTAATTACATTACTTCCCAGTCAACATTAAACCATTTCCTAACTCTTCTGTAAAAATGTCAGGCAATCGTGACAGTTAGACGCTTACGAAGCATACTACCCAAACGAACAATCGTGAAATATCGGCCGCAATTATGGTAAATGACAGACGACATGAAATTAAAAATTTGCCAATTGATTGTTATTGAACTGACTGATTCGATTAATTATTAAAATACACTATATTTGTAGCTTTATAACGGCCTCAAACACAGTTTTAGCGCAGCACAGATATATTATGCTGTCGCATAATAATGTAGCAGAAATTTAAACAAAATCAAGCCAAGTCTCTATAAAAATGATTCTAAAATAGTTTCTTTTATCTTTAAACTTGAACATAAGACGTCATATAAGACCGAAACATTATGGGATGTGTTTCAATTGTAATTCTACTACCCAATTCTGTAATTAATTAATTAATTATGTATACTTTGAATATAATATCCCGGGCATGAAGCCGATCTAAAGTATGACGCAAATAAAACCATCGTTGTCGTGTGGCTCGATTGCGCAGCGGGTACCGCGCTCGCATCCCACGCAGAAGGTTACGCGATCGAATCCACCTGGATGAATGTATTTTTTTAATGTTTAATTTTCACATTTGGAGAAACAATAGTGCACATATGTCATACGTTTTGAACAAGCTCTCATTTTTGTTTAAAATGCCTAAACAAGTTTGTCACCTTTGAGTCTGAAATTATAATTTTGTTATTGTTGTAATTCTTACTGAAAAAACCGGTTTGTTGGGTTGACTAAAACGAAATCATAATTATAATTTGGCAGATACTTTACTTTTCTAAATATGAATTAAGTTTCCTTCTGGAAATCTTCTGTATACCTTTAATGAAATTTTTGATATAAATTTCTTTTAAAGAGACTTACACTATCTACAGATATAGCAAAATTTAGTTTTTTGGCTTCATAGAAAATTGAGTTTTGGGCATTTTTCTCAAAAGGAGCTAGAACGCAAGATTTTTTTGATAATAGGGAGATATCGATGGTAACACTTTCGAAAGAATTCTTCAAATGTGCGCGTACTAGGACTTCTAAAATCGATTTTCAAGGTCTGTGTAGGTTTAAAGTATTAACTTTACTGATATGCCGTATAATAATAGTGTACAATTGTTATGAAAATTCGCTACTATAACGCGCTTGCTGCGTCCCGAGTTTTTTAATGTTCATATATTACTATTACCTCAAATGCGCAGACATTTAAAAAATAATATTTAACTAATGACTCACATACCTTTCTAACTTGTCTCCTTGTATCTTACTAAGGTCATTCCTTAAAGGTCTATATAAATCCTTAACTTCTAAAACTTTCGTGTAGCCTTTCTTAAACAGTCTCAATGTGTACCTGCAAATAAAAAAAATGTATAAGGAAACTAAAAACTAAATAATCCTTAAAAATAGGCGCAAAGAAACTACACTGCGAATATGTTATATAACCTGAAAAACAACACTCCTGGGCAAAATTAAGGCACCAGCAAAAATTCTCATTATTACTTGTGGTTTTTCGAAGATTTAAAGCATTAAATATTCTATGTAGGTAGTTGGCCAGTTCGCCTAGGATATTCTTTATCACTACTGACAAACAATTTGCAATTGTTTGACAGGTGTAAAGTAGCATTTTGTATTTGCTTATCAATGAGACCTCTAACGCTGTTCAAAGTAGGTGCTAGTGGACTTTTTCTTTACGTGATAGTAAAGGATTTTTTTCACGCCCGAGGAGGTACCACCCCTTACATCAAATAATAAAATAATCCTTTTTCTAACTGGGTTCAAGACGCGAAAATCAACGGGCTCTCACAGAAATAATATCAACTAAGGGCTCACAGTCTCAGGAACTCAAAGAGCATCATCCCCAGACTCCTGGCCTTACACATCGCTCATTGCAATATAAACATAGGCGAACTTGTGAAGGAGTTGTTTTTCAACGTGCTTAGTTTGGTTCAAATTTTCTCTTGTGATAAGGGATGTCTGCCAATAATACCAGAAGAGTTGACATACACAATTCCGGCACTCGACGAACATTTTCGTGAGACTCTGTTTACTAAATGCTATCAACCTTTTACAAATCACTTTTCTTTATTTCAACAACACACCATGAGGGCTTACAGCCTAAATACTATCGTACCGTGGGTGTCGACAAGGAGGAAAGAGGCAACTTGTTAATTCTGGACTTGAAGGTTTGGAGGTTCGGAGGAGAAGGAAAAACATGTACCGGCAAGGAATTCCACAACTTGGAAGTCCTCGGGACAAAAGAGCGGGCATAACAAGATGTTCTATGTCTGGTGACCTGGACAGTAAAAGGGTGCATTCGCTCTGTTCTCCTGGTAGATCTGTTGGGGGCAGCAGGTGGAGGAACTATGGAAGAAAGCTCCTCTGAACAGTACCCGTGCAGATATATGTAAAAGAGAAAGAGGTCACCAACGGCACGTCAGTGGGCAATGGATGGCAGCCTTTAGGTGATGGTAGGGTCACCGATGAGACGTATAGCTCTCTTCTGAATCGAGTTCAGGATGGCGAGTGTAGAAGCGGCAGCGGCACCCCAGATGTGGGAGTTGGAACATCGAAATGTATCTGACTTAGAAGTCCTGGAAAGTCTATTATACCGTTTACTATTTTAAAAATGAAAAGGCAATCTGAAACAAGCCGGCCTTCTCAACAAAATGCTATGATTAATTTTATCAAAGGCCTCGGAAAAATTGGTATACGCAGCATCCACCTGCTTTTCTGTTTCTAAAGATCTTAATAGAAATTCTGTATATGAAGTTAAGTTGGTGTCAACCGACCTGCCTCTATAAAAACCATGTTGCTCTGGACTTATTTTATGTTTGACAAATTCAAAAAGCTTTACCTATACTAGGGATTCGAACAATTTTCCAAATACATCTAAGATACTGATCAGGCGATAATTTTTAAATAAATTTCCTAGGACCACCCTTATGTATAGGAATACCCGAGGCAGTCTTCCATTTTATAGGATAAATTCAAAAATGCGTAGATCTATTAAAATCAACACCAGGGGTTCTAACAGAGAATCGCCACATCTCTTCACAAAATATGGCGACAATCCGTCAGGGCCAGCACCCTTTTTATCATCAAGCCGTGCCAAAGAATCCAGTATCTCGTCTGCAGTAATATAAATGCTGGATAGAGACCGCAAATCAACACCTACATCTATAACATCCGTATACCGTGCGTCATCTCCATTTTCATAAACGCTTCTAAAAAAGTGGGCAAAAAGATTGCAAATACCCCTCCGGATGAAGCAGAAACTTAATCTAATGGCATCGTAGATGGTATGCCTTGATTTCCCTTCTTTAATAAGATATAACGCCAAAAACGGCTGGAATCCGAAGCAATTGAGTTCTCGGTCAGTCTAATATGGTGGTCGTAATCATTAGAAATTTGCCGCTGGCAACGAGCCCGTAACATTTTAAAGGAACTATAATCGGCCGTGCTTTTATAAAGTTTCCACTTTTTGTGATACTTCTGAAGCTATTGTCCATAAGGTCAAGATTCCCAACTTATTCAACCAATGGTATCGGCTTCCCATTGATTTACAGCAATATATGTGACATTATAATATCAAACCTGATATATGACCAAAAGCAATTGCTGCGGACTTTTTTACATTCAAATGAATGAGAAAACAAGCGACCGTATTGTGGCAAGGTGTTTCATATTTGCCCTAAAATGTATCTGGGCCGCCACAACCACAACCATGTTGCGAAAAGAATTAATCGAACAATACTGAATACACACACCACCACCCAAGAGCTTACTCCATATTATGGGCACGAATCTCAATTGTTTACGAAAAATACCAGGTCAAGATATACTGAAACCAGAAAATCATCACTGACCGGCCGATAATGAATAACATTCCAGATATCGTACTAACGCTTACGGACCAAAATATCTGCTACATAATAGACATTACAGTCCCTCTGTCCCCAAAAGTCAGCAGAACACATGCTGATAAGATCGGCAAATGCCTACATTTAGCAGATGAGGTTAAGGCAATGTATGGGGTCTTTATATTCCTTCCTCACGCTACGCCACTGAAAACGCTTCATCTGTTTCGGCACCACTGGCTCACCACTAGGAACTTCTTACCAGCAGGAGTCTGATGGAGTTGTTGCAGGGCCTCGGTGGGATGACTTCCGCTGTTTTCCCGAAGCTGCTTTTTATTACCGAGGGTTGATGAAGATTTCGGCAAGGTATCTGTCCAGAGATGGCTTCTATCTAATGGTTCGACGGACTTTTCTCACTCTAACCCTCTTCCACGGGCTGATTTTTCCCAATTTTGGATATTTAGGGTGTAAAGGGTGGAAACTTCATCCGTTTGCGACTGCGCCAGTGAAGTTCTCTCGGAGTTGTAGGGAGTTTTTAAAACAATTTATTACAACTACGAGGGATTGACTGTTGCCCCAATAATACACTATGTGCGTTACTTAATGTTTAATTAACAAAGCAGTACAATCAACAAGAGTTAAATGCGAATGCACATGTTTATATAAACCCGGATTATCCTACTCTACTTCTAATTTAACACGAAATGCGATAAGAGCAAGATTCATCAGCGGTTGCATTTAATTATGCTTTTATAAGAAAATCGTGACGTTTTTCTTCAAATGAGCGGTAACTAGCCCTCCTAGAACCCATACCCGGGGTCAGGAAAATCGGCCCAGGTTTTCCCGGCAAATTTTGTTTTTTCTTCCGGAAAAATTTTATATCTCCGGAAATAACAAAGTAAGGGCAACCAAATTTAGTACGCGAGTTTGTATTATAAAAAGTCTGGACGCAGAAAATGCGTTATGGAAGTGAATTTTTATAAAAATGTCTTTCTAATGCAAGCAGGCATCAATCTGGTTACTGGTATAGCCTATATAGTAGAAACAATGTACCATATTTTATCAAAATAATTAATTGTTTGAAAATTTACAATTTTTTTTCGAAAATAAACTTTAAATGTTTCCGAGAAAACTGGTTTACTGGCCAACAAACCTTAGGTTAATAGCAAATTGAGTTTTTGAAAATTGAAAATTCGCCACCAAAACGCACTTACAGCGTCTCGATTTTTTTCTTAAGAAGATGGAGCATATTTCGATAAAAAATGCTAAAATGCAATAAAATAAGAGTGTTCGAAAAAACAATTCTAGGGATCACCAACGACTTATGGACCACCATGTGATTGTCAAATTTTTTTATAAGATGCAGCTTAAGACACCTTATAATTAACGTATACATTTTCTTCTCGTAAAGGATCTATTTGAAATTAATTTTCTGTAAATATTTTAGTAAGATGAAGGACAATGACGGTTGAAGCGGAAACATAAGGGTTTGCAGAACACTCTTCTTGCGACATTTTTTAATCCGTATTTGTTTCAGGTTCTTTGCCTAAACGTTGCGAATTTTGGCGTTTAAAATCGCTAATTTGACGTTTTGAGGAAAACCCTATTTTTTTCTATAAATGCCTATAACTTTTTTGTCTCTTAACCAACAGACCTGAATTGATACGTAGGTCACTATTTATAATACAAACACGCGTACCAAATTTGGTTGCCCTTACCTTGTTATTTTCGGAGATATCATCATTTTCCGAAAGAAAACACAAAATTTTTCGGGAAAACCTGGGCCGGTTTTCCTGGCTAACGAACCAATCCAAGCCACTTGCAAAAGAAAGATCCTCATCAAATTCGATCAAAATGGGACTATTATTTTTTGAGTTATAGGTGTGATACATACATACATACATATATATATATATATATATATATATATATATATATATATATATATATATATATATATATATATATATATATATAAAGGTCAGAACTGAACCCGGATATGTGTTCTATGTGTTCTGGGGGGCCTAATCAGCGCTCATTTGAATAAATTTTTTTCAAATTCAAAAGTCGGGATCTCCTCCTTAGTGAATTTTTAAAGAAAATTCACTAAAAAGTGAACCATGAATCATGTACCAAAATGTAGGTCTGTAAGTTAGACAAAAAAGTTATGGGCATATAAAGAGAAAAAAAAAAGGGTTTTCCATAAAACGTCAAAGTGGCGATTTGAAATGCCAAAATTGGCAACATTTAGGCAAAGAACCTGAAACGAATACAAGTTATGTAAAGAAAATGTCTCAAGACGAGTGTTCTACAAACCGTTAAGTTTCAGATTCAACCGTCATTGTCCTTCATTTTACTAAAATATTTCCAGAAAATAATATATTTCAAATGGACATTTTCTCTCATGTTTAGGCAATAGCTTTAGTTAAGTTTATGATTTTAGGTCTATAACTTTTAGCTAATTTTCGTAGAAAAAGTTTGTCAATGAGGGCGACCGCGACATTTGAATTTTAAAAAGATTTTTCAAATGAGGGCAAACTAGGCCCCCTGGAATCCATATCCGGGTTTAGTTTCAGTTTTTATCTGTTTACATATATATATATATATATATATATATATATATATATATATATATATATATATATATATATATATATATATATATATATATAGGGTGACGCATTTCTACGGTAAAGCTCAATATAATTGTTATTATACAAGATACGAGAAAAAATTGTATACCTTAATTATAGAGTATCTTGAGCTGCATCTTATAAAATTATTTTGACAATCACAAGTGGCCCCATAAGTTGTTGGTGATACCAACAACTTTTTTTCGAACATCCCTTATATTATTGCATTTTTGCATTTTTCATCGAAATATGATGCATGGTTGTAAGAAAAAAAATCGAGACGCAGTGAGTGCGTTTTGGCAGCGAATTCTCATTTAATGCTTCAAATTTCAATAACTCAATTTGCTATTAACCTAAGGTTCGTTGGCTAGGAAACCAGTTTTCTCGGAAACATTTAAAGTCTATTTTCGGAAAATTTCTGTACATTTTCGAACAATAAATTATCTTGATAATATATGGTACATTGTTTCTACTGTATAGGTTATACCGGTAACCAAATTGATGCCTGTTTGCATTAGACATATTTGCTATTAAAAACATTTTTATGAAAATTTACTTACATAACGCGTTGGCTGCGTCCAGACTTATGATGGTTTAAAATTATGTATAGGCTAAAGAAAACTTTGAGTAAAACTAAAATATGTAAATAATCTACATTTCGTACTTACGAAAAAAACAGGACGGATACGAAATTCGCAGTTTCCCTAGGGTTTGGTTTAACATTTTCTTTTGTCACATCCATTGTTTAAAAGAACACATTTAGTTCGTTGCAACACTTTAACTTTGGCACTCACTGTATATGTATATAAAACACATAAAATTAATCTTCAGGTATTTAAAACTACAGTACACATTTTAAAGCAAGAACTCCTTTGACGTACTCCAACTTCAGTCTTTTGTTTCCTTTCTGTTGAAGAAATGCCGGTTAATTAAATCTAAAACAAAGAGAAATAAACAATTAGCTAAATAAAGATCACCACAATAAATAATTAAAAGAAAATGTGAAATTTATGTATACCAGCAATTGTTCTCAAAAAATGCGCACCAGAACTTGCTCCTCTCCTGACTCGTCTGTTTCAGACATCTTACAATAGAGGCATATTCCCTAGCGACTGGAAAACTGCTCGAGTACAACCCGTTCCCAAGAAAGGATCCAAAGCGCTTCCTAGCAACTACATGCTTATTTATCTCCTTTCAGTAGTCTCTAAAGTGATGGAAAAGTATATAAACACCAAATTACTAAAATTTCATGAAAAACACAGTCTAATCCACGTCAGCGCAAATCAACTGCCGACCTCCTTTCGTTTGTCACCCATTCTTGGAACAAGTCTATGGAACTACACGGCGAATCCCATATTGTCGCTCCAGACATATCCAAAGTTTTCGACAAGGTCTGGCACGCAGCGCTGCTTAATAAACTTCCGGCATATGGTCTACCACCAAAACTCTGTACCTGGACAGCAAATTTTTTTTCCAACCGGAGCATTTCTGGATTCCGTCAGCGCAGATCAACTGCCGACCTCCTTTCCTTTGTCACCCATTCTTGGAACAAGTCTATGGAACTACACGGTGAATCCCATATGTCGCTCTAGACTTATCTAAAGCATTCGACCAGGTCTGGCACGCAGCGCTGCTTAATAAACTTCCGGCAGATGGTCTACCACCAAAACCCTGTACCTGGACAGCAAATTTCCTTTCCAACCGGAGCATTTCTGTTGTCGTGGATGGCCATTCCTCTCAACTGTATCTAATTAATGCAGGAGTCCCTCAAGGTTCAGCTTTAGCCCCTACTTTGTTTCTTCTCCACATCAATGACCTTCTCTCTAGCACATCCAACCCAGTTCACAGTTACGCGGACGACAGCACCCTCCACTCAAATATACAATATTCTAAGCCTGTCTCTTTAGCCCAATTAGATGAAGATCGCAGACTCATGGAGGGTTCTGTCCCTGTAGATCTCCAAAAAATATTAGACTGGGGAAGTAGAAATCTTGTACAATTCAACCCACCAAAGCTCAGTCTTGCTTTCTATCTCATAAGAGATACACCAGCCCTAGACCTATCACAATGAACAACCAAGTTATTCAAATTAATAAGTCCTTTTCACTTGTTGGCATTTCTGTGGATCGAAATCTCAACTGGCACCAACATGTCACATCAATTGCAGAAGCGGCTGCTAAGAAATTAGGTTTCCTCTTCCGGGCTCGCAAATACCTTTCACCAGCTAATCTCTATACCTTATATACTTCACAAATAAGGCCAAAGCTCAAATACTGCTCCCACATCTGGAGTGCCGCTGCCGCTTCTACACTCGCTATTCTGGACTCTATTCAGAAGAGAGCTATACGTCTCATCGGTGACCCTACCCTCACCTAAAGGCTGACATCCCTTGCCCACCGACCTGCCGTTGGTGACCTCTCCCTCTCTTTTATAGATATCTGCACGGGCACTGCTCGGAGGAGCTTTCTTCCATACTTCCTCACCTGCTGCCCCCAACAGATCTACCAGGGGAATAGAGCGAATGCACCCTTTTACTGTCCAGGTCACCAGACATAGAACATCTTGTTATGCCCGCTCTTTTGTCCCGAGGACTTCCAAGTTGTGGAATTCCTTGCCGGCACATGTTTTTCCTTCTCCTCCGAACCTCCAAACCTTCAAGTCCAGAATTAACATGTTGCCTCTTTCCTCCTTGTCGACACCCACGGTACGATCGTATTTAGGCTGTGAGCCCTCGTGGTGTGCTGTTGAAATTAAAAAAGGCTGGACGCAGCAAGTGCGTTATGGTAGTGAGTTTTCATAGAAATGATCTGGCACAAAATATTTTATTATAACTTTTTTTTCTTGTAACATAGAAATCTAAATTTTGGTGTATAGTTTACTTTTTATACCGTAAACCTACCTACCAAATTTGGTTATCATAGTTTTTTATTTTTTGAGATAAAGTTTTTGTTCGAATTTAAACCCAAAATTTTCCCGGAAAACCTGGTCCGATTTTCCTGACTAACGAACTTATCCAAGCCATTTACAAAGGGAACGTACATGACAAATTTTATCAAAATCGGCTCATTATTTTTTGAGTTATCGGTGTGATACATATATATATATATATATATATATATATATATATATATATATATATATATATATATATATATATATATATATATATATATATATATATATATATATATATATATATATATATATAAATTAAAACTGACCCCGGATATGGGTTCTAGGGGTCCTAGTTCCCGCTCATTTACAAAAAAAATTTCAAAATTCAAAAGTCGGGATCTCCCCATTAGTGAATTTTTTTCTACGAAAATTCACTAAAAAACCCTTTCGCTGGTGCTTTGGCAGTAGTTTTACTTAAGTTTATGGTTTAACGGTCTATAAGTTTTAACTAATTTTCGTAGAAAAAATTCGTTAAGAAGGAGACCGCGACTTTTGAATTTTAAAAAGCTTTCTTCAGATGAGTGCAAACTAGGCCCCTAGAATGCATATCCGAGTTTAGTTTTAGTTTTTATCTGTTTAAATATATACAGTGTGATGCATTTCTAAGGTAAAGCTCAATATAATTGATGTTATACAAGATACGAGAACAAGTTGTATACGTTAATGATAGGGTGTCTTAACTGCATCTTATAAAACTATTACGACAAACACGCCCCAAAGTCGTTGGTGATACCTACTTTTATTTTCGAACACCCTTATATTATTTCATTTTTTATCGAAATATGAAACCAGTTTTCTAGGAAACATTTAAAGTTTATTTTCGTTAAATTTTTGTACATTTTCAAACAATAAGTAATTTTGATAAAATATGTTAGATTGTTTCTACTATATAGGTTATACAGGTAACCAGATTGATGCCTGCTTGCATTAACGAGACATATTTGCTATTAAAAACCTTTTTATGAAAATTCACTTCCATAACACACTTGCTGCGTCCAGACTTTTTAATCTAAAATGAACGTGATTTGGATTTCTTTTGTAAATATGCACAATCATTGTGATACTAAATGTATTCCATTTGACTGTTTCACACTGTATATACGATGTTTGATAGGGAAATACTATAAAGTGTATCCGAGAACAAATAACAATGCATCTTTACCAAGAATGCGTAAAGGAATTCGTCAGTCGGTTGCATAATAGAATAATACAATATTATTTGCACTGATAACAGACTGGAGGTATTGAAAATATCTGAATAAATTTTTTTATAATGTAGACGCATAGAATCTATCGAACCATATGAACATATGTACAAGATACATACCATTATTAATAATAATAATTAATGATATTAATATTAATTGATTGGCTCAACAGGTAAAACACATTTTTTATATATTTCAACAACACACCACGAGGTATCGTACCGTGGGTGTCGACAAGGAGGAAAGAGGTAACTTGTTAATTCTGGACATGAAGGTTTGGGGGTTCGGAGGAGAAGGAAAAACATGTGCCGGCAAGGAATTCCACAACTTGGAAGTCATCGAAACAAAAGAGCGGGCATAACAAGATGTTCTATATCTGGTGACCTGGACAGTAAAAGGGCGCATTCGCTCTGTTCCCCTGGTAGATCTGTTGGGGGCAGCGGGTAGAGGAACTATGGAAGATGGCTCCTCTGAGCAGTGCCCGTGCAGATATCTATAAGAGAGAGAGAGAGAGAGGTCAAAAACGGCACGTCGGTGGGCAAGTGATGGCAGCCTTTGGGTGAGGGTAGGATCACCGATGAGACGTATAGCTCTCTTCTGAATGCATTCCAGGATAGCGAGTGTAGAAGCGGCAGCGGCACCTCAAATGTGGGAGCACTATTCGAGGTTTGGCCTTATTTGCGATATATAAGGTATAGAGATAAGATGGTCAAAAGTATTTGCGAGCCCGGAAGAGGAAACCTAATTTCTTAACAGCCGCTTCTGCAATTGATGTGACATGTTGGTGTCAATTAAGATTTCGATCCACAGAAATGCCAACAAGTGAAAAGGACTCATTACTTTGAATAACTGGGTTGTTCATTGTGATGGGTCTAGGGCTGGTGTATCTCTTATGAGATAGAAAGCAAGACTGAGATTTGGTGGAGTTGAATTGTACAAGATTTCTACTTCCCGAGTCTAATAGTTTTTGGAGATCCACAGAGACAGAACCCTCCATGAGTCTGCGATCCTCATCTAATGGGGCTAAAGAAACAGGCTTAGAATATTGTATATTTGAGTGGAGGGTGCTGTCGTCCGCATAACTGTGAACTGGGTTGGATGTGCTAGAGATAAGGTCATTGATGTGGAGAAGAAACAAAGTAGGGGCTAAAGCTGAACCTTGAGGGACTCCTGTATTAATTGGATACAGTTTAGAGGAATGGCCACCCACGACAACATAAATGCTCCGGTTGGAGAGGAAATTTGCTGTCCAGGTACAGAGTTTTGATGGTATGCCATAGGGCGGAAGTTTATTAAGCAGCGCTGCGTGCCACACCTGGTCGAATGCTTTGGATATGTCTAGAGCGACAATCTGGGATTCACCATGTAGTTCCAGAGACTTGTTCCAAGAATGGGTAACAAAGCAAAGGAGGTCGGCAGTTGATCTGCGCTGACGGAATCCATACTGCCTGTTGTCGATTAGACTGTTTTTCAAGAAATTTTAGTAATTCGGTGTTCATATACTTTTCCATCACTTTCTAGACGACTCAAAGGAGAAAAATAGGCCTGTAGTTGCTAGGAAGTGCTTTGGATCCTTTCTTGGGGACGGGTTGTACTCGAGCAGTTTTCCAGTTACTAGGGAATATGCCTCTATTGTAAGATGTCTGAAACAGACGAGTCAGGACAGGAGCAAGGTCTGGTGCGCATTTTTTGAGAACAATTGCTGGGATCTCGTCAAGGCAAGAGGCTTTCCTGGTATTAAGAGAACAGAGCATCTTTCGTACCTTCTTAGTTTTGAAAATGATATCCGTCATTTTATACGCGACATTGGAGACTGTTAGTGGTTCAACATTTGGAGGTGGGTTGAGAATAGAATTGCCGGCGAACAACGAGGCAAAAAGTTCCGCCTTGCCCAGGGCGGTAGAAACAATTTCATCCCCTGAAACAAGCGGTGGGAACGTGCAGAAATTATTCCCAATAGTTTTACCAAGAGTCCAGAAAGGTTTGTTGCCGTTGTAGCTTGAGAGGACTTTGTTTTTGATGTGGTTATTAAACGAGGTTTTGCATCAGAAAGAATGCGGACATAGCGGTTTCTTGCGTCGTTAAATGCTTGACGGTTTTCTTGACTGGGATTGTGTAGAAGCGTTTTGTGAGCTTTGACATTTTCAAGTCTGGCTTTAACACAGGATTTAGAGAACCAGGGCTTTTAAGTGGCTGAAGAGGTTTTCTGTGTACGTGGAATAAATAATTCCATGCCAGCTTGGATAATTTCAGTGACATTTTGTGATATATAAGAGGGGTCAGGATGAGAGAAGCAGCCCATGGAAATGACGAACAGTAATCCCGCATTTCGTCCTAGTTCGCGGAGTTGTAGTGCCAAACGTTACGTAGGTGTGATGACTGTGTGACCTCGGGTTGCATTGCGCAGGAAGCAGTGACCATGCCGTGGTCTGAGCGACCAAGTGGGGCGGCGACTGATGTTTTATAGCATTCAGGTTTTATAGTGAGAAGTAGATCCAAGGGATTCGAGCTGTGTGTTGGGATGCGAGGAAAGTAAGTAGGTTGCTGAACCATATTGACTAAAGAATTGCTGACTGCAAAGGCCTCCGCTGCTCTCCCTTGTGGATCGGTTTTTGAAGATCCTAGTTATTCCTTATTATGGACATTGAAGTCACCTCGGAGGAAGGATATTCAGAAATCAGATGGTCGGTTTTTTCAGAAAGGTAGTCGTAGAGCTGGACAAAGTTGTTGTCAGAAGGGACCGGTAAATGCAACAGATGAAGATGTGTATGACATCGTGACAGGTGACGAATTGTTATGATCTATGCGTATGAGCCCGACCCAAAAGTAAGCAGCAGTCGACTGTATCGGTCTTCTAAGTGGAACCAAACCCAACAAAATCGCTCGTGCTCGAAGCACTTCGAAGCAAATGGTCGCCTGTTTTTTTTTTGGAAAAACTGGGCATGTCTCAAACGCATCATTGGTGCAACGCAGAACGGGCAATTCTGAATGGAACACAACCAATTGTTTTCCACAAGTGCTCGGAGAAATAAAGAAAACTCACCGCCGAAGACAGATCACCCTCCACCACGATAATGCGAACTGTGTGTTTTTGAGCACTTAAAACGTCGATTTTATGAGTCATCCGCCGTATTTTTATTCCCGAACATCAAATATAAATGGCGAGGTCAACGTTTTTCGACACCCGCAGAAGCGGTTGATGCGTTCAAAATGCATGTTTTGGACACACCTCAATCGGAGTGGAAAAATGACGTTAAAATAGGTATGAAAATAAAGTGGAATATTCAATTGAAAATGTTGGAACAGTTTGCAAATAGGCGAAGTTACTGCAGCCAATCTAAACCTGTAAATAACTAAACTAGGCAAATGATTTTTTGAATCATAGTTTTACTGTGTAAAATTGCATTGATTTATTAATCTAAAACTTTATCAAAGGTCAACGCAACGGCATGTGCAATATTGTATATACCCAAAGGAATAATCAGCATTAATTATTATTAATTATTGGATAATAATGGTCATTGAAGCAAATAAAGCCGCAGTATTGTTAAAACAATTTACTGTATGAAAACGTCTCTGTTAGTATACAATAAATGTACTAAAGCGTATCGTAATTTATTAAATGGTCTTTTTAATTTCCACACCAATCATCTTGACATCAAAGGTCAATAAATGTTGTGTCTAAAATTATTGTTATACTTAAATTAATGGTAAATTGCGGTTCAACAACTCTACTTCGATGTTTAACGTGGTGTTTATAAACTAATTTGACACGTACCGCAGTGCGAAATATATTTTCTGAATTATATTTTTATGATTGATTTTTGTCAATTACGGTCTTCTAAATCGATTAAGATGCCACATGAGTTTGTATCTTTCACATAACTAGAGTTATGATCATTTGAAGTAAGTGATATCTTTCGGGTAGAGGAGGAGGAGGAGGGGGGGAATCAAAATGGGTATATCTCGCTTAATAACGAAGCTACGAGGGGACACCCAAAAGAACCCGAACTAATGTGGCGTGGGCGGAGTTTTTGTAGTACCGCGTTCTGCCGCTGGAAGCGTATAGAGCTACCATTCCTGAGCAGTGATGCCAACTTAGGGAAATTATCCACAGTTCTAGGGATATTTAGAATTAACGGGAGATTTTTCTAAAATACATTTAATCTACGAACATTCCACAATATTCCCGTTTAATAAAGCCAATCAGTAATATAGATTATTTATGTGATTTAAGTCAGTTTGTTTATAGCTAAATCGATCTATGTATAATAGATATTATGACATTGGCGATTGCGATCAAAAACAAAAATAACACTTATCCATGATCGTAAATCACTTTTAATATCCGTCAACAGTGAAGTAAAAAATAGAAAAACTAAAAAAATATGTCTTTTTAATGCAAGCAGTCATCAATTTGGTCACCGGTATAACCTATATAGTAGAAAAAATGTGCCATATTTTTCAAAATAACTTATTGATTGAAAATGTACAGAAATTTTCCGACAATAAACTTTAAATGTTGGTTTCCTAGCCAACAAACCTTAGGTTAATAGCAAATTGAGTGTAAGATTGCTAGTTATTAAAAATAACAGTTTGGCAATCTTGGATACGCGCCGACACTGGTTGTCTGTATATTCAAAAGTATTTGGCGTATGGCTTAAGTAAACAGACTGAGTGACGATATGTAAGAAGGGCAAGGATGAAGGGATATACTCGGCTGTATTGAAGATGAACATTTCAATTAGATTATTATGAGTTGTTGAGTTGTTGGCATGTGATCTTTAGTAATTATATTAATTCTGAATAAACCAATTTTATTTGAAATATTTTAATTTCTAACATGAGTTAGTGAAATTTAAAACATTTAATGAAAATTTGCTACCAAAACGCACTTACTGCGTATCGATTTTTTTCTTGCAAACATATTTCGATAAAAAATGCCATAAAATAAGAGTGCTTGAAAAAAAAATTGTAGGGATCACCAACGATTTATGGGCCAGCCTGTGATTGTCAAAATAATTTTATAAGATGTTTCTCGTCTCTTGTATAATAATAATTATATTGAGCTTTACCGTAGAAATACGTCACCCTGTATATATGTAAACAAATAAAAACTGAACGTAAACCCGGATATGGATTCTAGGGGGCCTAGTTTGCGCTCATTTGAAGAAACCTTTTTAAAATTCTAAAGTCGCGGTCTCCTTGACGAATTTTTTGTACAAAAATTAGCTAAAAATTATGGACGGTTAAACCATAAACTTAACTAAAACTACCGCCAAAGCATCAGAGAGAAAATAACTAATCTGTTGCATATCAGCCCTTTTTCTAAAACTTCGATCCTTTATATCTGTTGACAAAACATAATAAACACTGTTTAGTCCGCCCACTAACATTAATAAAATCATAAAGGAATAATTTGCGCTTGTATATTAAAATTCCCAAATAACACAAATAATTTGTCAACTGAAATTGAAAACAGATAAACGATCTAATAATATACGATAAATATATAAATATATGTTTCAAATTTGAATAGCTCAATTTTTTGTAAACCTAGAAAGTTGAATTTTGGTACATAGTTAGGCCTTTCCCAAAGCAACATGTCCACTAAATTTCATCGAAATAGCTTTCTAATTTTCGGAGAAAAATTTTTTTTTCGAAAGAAACTCAAAATTTTCCCGGAAAACTTTGTCCGATTTTCCTGGCTAACGAACTCATCCAAGCTATTAATAAAAGAAAGGCACTTGCCGCGTTTCATCATAATCGGTTAATAATTTTTTGAGTTATCGGTTGGATACATACATACATACATACATACATACATACATACATACATACATACATACATATATATATATATATATATATATATATATATATATATATATATATATATATATATATATATATATATATATATATATATATATATATATATATATATATATATAAACATATGAAAATCGAAACTGACTCCGGATATGGGTTCTAGGGGCCCAAATTCGCGCTCATTTGAAAAATGTTTGCAAAGTCTCACCATCGATACCTCTCAAATAGTGAGTTTTTAAAAATAAAAATTCCCTAATAGTCGCTTCTCTATCAGCCTCTTTGTATCTTTCATCTTTTACTTTTTTTCTAACATTTATCATTTATCGTAATGTCAATGTCATAAGTTGTTTGTTTTTGTCTTAGACTATGAAGAATGCAGGACAGATCATATAGTGATGACCTTGAAAACTGGATGCTTGACTAAAAACAAAGCTCACCATTGTCTTTTAACACTAACGTTAACACTTTTTATGAACTATGAACACTAAACTGACGTCAAATGACTTAAATAGGCACTAAAATAAAAATTTACTCCAGTTAACCTGTACGCTATCGTTCAACTCGAACTCGACTACAAACAATGAAGCATCCATGGTTGAGTGACGTCATCAAATCATCCGCTAATGCTTCATACGTAGCGCATCGCAGACTCCGTCCTGTCATGGGTTGTTGTAAATCTTTGCGCTTTGGTGGTGTGTTGTTACCGTACATACAGAAAATATGAAAGGAGAACACTGGGATCGAACCCAGTATCCTTCGGCTCAGCCGCACACGTTCTTCCACTGAACCACCGAGGCTCTTATTGGTCCATTTAAAATAATATTACGATATTATTTAAAATAAAGCAATAGGGATATGTTTCGCTGCGATTTTGCAATTCGCGAGTGTATGAACCTAGCCTCATTACACGTTACATTTCAATGCCATAGTCATAGTGCATAATTCATTCATCCATAGAGAAATGAAAGTGTTCTCCACAAGACTCTATGGACGACGTATTTATTTCTGGGGAATTCTAGGGGAGAATATGATAAACAATTTTTGCTTGATCTAGGGACGTGTAGGGATTTCTCATATTAGTTTGTTGGCTATTCACTATTCCCGAGTCAGTAAGCCAAGCAACATCGCTACAGAAGGTTCGGTCGGCTTGTGTGAATTTTTTAGGGAGAGTTGTTTGGTGTGCTCGTCGTTTTGCAATGGTTGCTTCTTGTGGGCAGCGCGCGGCCCTCATTTTGCTTCTTGCTCGGAAAAACTGGCACAGAGACTCTTGAAATGCTAAAAACGGCCTGCAAGGATGATGCTATTGTGAAAACTTGAGTGTTTGAATGGTTTTTCAATTTCAAAAAAAGTTAAATGTCAATTGATGACAATTCTCACCCTGGTCGTCCTTTCACTGCTCGAACCGATGAGAATGTTGAAAAGATTCGCGAAGTAATCCTGGAAGATGGTAGAAGGTTATCGATCTCTGTAGGAGGCTGGATTTGTTGGGCGAAATATAGACATTAGGCGTGAGCCACAATAGACCTTATGGTCGCGGTGGAGGGACCGATATGGACCATTCACAATCTAACCATCTAACCTAATCCTGGAAGATCGACGACGGACTATTAACGAAGTTGCGGAGCTGCCTGAAGTGAGTTCGGTATGGAAAAGGATGCTGCCAAGTTCGTGCCCCAGCTGCTACCTGCTGAAAAAAAGCAAGGTCGCGTGGAAACATGTTGTGCTTTGAAAGAAGAGTCTGGAAATGATCCAAACTTTTTGCAATGTGATCACAGGTGATGAAACATGATGCTACGATTACGGCCCTGAAACGAACCAACAATTAAGCCAGTGGAAGACTCCAAGTCCGCCTCGTCCCAAAAAAGCTCGTCAACTGAAATCAAAAGAAGTCTGAATTGTTATTTCGATGTGAGAGGAGTTGCTCATTCAGAGTTTGTTCCACATGGTCATACAATTAACCAGGTTCTCTACCTGGAATTTTTGAAGAGATTGCGCAACAGTTTGCGGCGGTAGAGGCCTGATTTGTGGCAGTCAGTTGACGGTTTTCTTCACCGCAATAACGCGCCTATTTACACAGCCCTCTGTAGTCAATTTTTGACAAAAAATTGCATGACCCCCCTTGCATCATCCATCCTATTCACCCGACCTTGTCCCCAGCGACATTTTTTCATTTTCCTGAATTAAAGGAGACATGAAAGGAAAGCCTTTTGCCGTCCTTGTTAAGATAAAGGAAAAACGACGGAGGCGCTGCCCGGATCACACAGGACGAATTTCAAAATGTCCGGGACGCAGTAAATGCGTTATGGTAGTGAATTTTAATAAGAAGAATATATTATTGATTTAGCCTAATATTGAAAGTTATAAATATCTACATTTAACTTAATTCAGGGAATTAGGAACAGTAAAAAATTTGGTAAAAGGGGCAAAAAAACATGATCTCTAACATAAATACTTATAGTCAGTTGTATACAAAAGTAAAAAAATACAATAAAAAACAGGAAATATGCTTAACAAAAATACACTAGAATGCTGAACATAGAAAAAGAATACATTAAACATTAAAATGCATATTCAGTATCATTTTTAACTACAAGGGTATAGAAATGTTTATTAATTTAAAGTGCAGGGCCTAATTTAATATATTTTTTAATTCACATACACTGCTTACCCTACATATCTAATTAGAAAACTTATATAAAACGTATTTTATAAATATACGAAGTGTTCCTTTATAATATACAACTGAGCTTGCTCTACTGAACCGTTTTTTTTTCCTTTCAGTAACTGTTTATGAAGAATTCAACGGTTTTATTACAATTCATATATGTTGCGATCACAAATCTAGCAAATACAACGTTCTTATAACAAAAATCTTACAGACAAGAAAATTGCAAGCAGGTTTGGTAAAAAAAAAATCGCTTATATTCAAAAACTTGACTGTTGATTAATACATTGATTTTTATATATCTTTTCAGGTACGCTGTATTCTGTATTAGCGAATTTTTATTTTTAAAAAATCCTTTATAGAGAGGTATCGAAGGTGAGATTTTTAAAAAAAATTTCATATATATATATATATATATATATATATATATATATATATATATATATATATATATACAAGCTGACTCACGGCCGATGGTAAGTTAGACGATTTCGAGGAACGGGACTCAGGATTATTTTGAAAATTTGGTTTCTTGGGTAATTAGTTATGTTCTATCTATCTAAAATATTTTCAGCGTTGCCGTTTATAACAAAAAGTAGCAACTTTGATATTTTTAATGCGACACCCTATATATTATTGCATTTTCGCTTCACTATTGCTTTCCGATTATTTTTGTATGGCACTTCCCAATACCTGTGTTCAGAGAACTATGGCAAGGGCAGAAGGGCAGTAGAAGAAGCATACGAAACATAGTTAGTAAGATCAATAAAATCACAAGTAAATTAATATTAAGAAATCAATCTAAACTAAGTAGGTCAATATTGTTGAATAACATTGGCATTGATACTACTGCATTTGTTTTGTCAACAAATAAACAAACGCAAAATAGCGAACGTACAAGATATCGCAATTTGCTGAAGCCAGCATTTATGAAGGTTAGAACCTAGATAGAATTACTATAAATATTGTTCATTGATATACTACAAACCACTGTTATTAATTAATAGTCAAAGATGATAATACTTGAGTAAGTTCTATTATCCCATTTTTTATATATCATATTGTTAATATTATTATGTTTATTAAGTTTTGTGCTTTAATATCGTTACCAATATACCGTTAGCTATGTCATAACATATGTGCTTCGTTCCTACATCTTTTATTCTGATAATTCACCCTCCGCTTCCATAAACAACCTGTCTCCAGCGGTTTTCGATAAATTAATTGTTTTCCTTATTTTTGGTGCAAAACATAGATTCAATTAAATGTTTATTACTGCGGTATTTGAATTCTTAGGAGATCTGAAATTTTGAATGTAGTTTACTAATGTTCTGTGTATTATTGAGGTCTAAGGGAATTTATTCTCCATTATACAGGCTCGTTCAAAATTTGTTATTTTACCAATATATACAATAATGGTGAAACGTTTTTTAAATAGAACACCCTGTATATTATTGAATATCCTGACAATTAAAGTTTCTTTCACATGATATATCATGCTACTATACCTAAATAAGGTTTCCGAAATAAAAGCAGATTTCTATAAATATCGGATTATATTGTCGTATTTTGTATGTACTATATTATGAAATGTCATGGAGCATGTCATTATGAAAATTAATTTGACAATTAGTGCATTAATAATAAACCGTTTGCGCGTTCATTAACGAAATTTCGTTGCAAAGGAATCAAAACGGCTGGAAATAACCATTCAAAGGAAATTTTGATGAAACTGTTTATTCTTCATGGTAAATGTGATCAAATTATAGCAAGAACATGCAGAAGGTTCGATGAAATGTATCCCGATTTACAACCAATGAAACTTTAATACTAACACTAATAACACAGCAACTTCATTTTCATAGCTTTATCATTATTAGCAGATATTTCAGTTGGCGGTGTCGACTAAGCACCTAATAAAAAATGATTATTGTATACTTTAAAGTAATTAGTCTTTAAATTTAAGGCTGGTATTAGCAAACGTCTAATTTGATATTATGACAAATGAAAATGACATTACAATACAACTAATGATGCGTTTACATCTGACACTTTTATATTATATTTATGTCAGACATATATATATATATATATATATATATATATATATATATATATATATATATATATATATATATATATATATATATATATATATATATATATATATATATATATATATATATATATATATATATATGTAAACGTTAAGGAATTTCTGTCCGAGAGATAATATTTTTCAATATTCAGCATTAACGTCGACACATTTCTGCCACTAGATGTAAACATCTATTATTTTCATGTTTTAACTCGCATGACATATATTGCCGTAGCTCGTAAACGCACCATTACAACGTAATGCAGAACGACAGCTGCGCGTCAGATTCTGATCATAGCAACGAACAGTATAGCGATCTCACACGATTGTGGTCAACGCGGGCCAGATAGAATAAATTAAAACTCTAGTGATGAAACTAAAGATCATGAGAGATTGGTAAATCGAAATTTGCAGTTATTAAATAGACTTAGGGAATACTGATAAAATTTGCTTTTATATTTTTTTTCCTCCATTATCAAAAGTTATGAACATTTGAAATGTTTATATACACGCAAGGTTTAACTGCATGAAATTTCTAAAGATCTGACAACCCCGGTAAGAAACAACTTCATCTTCCAATAATAATTATAACGGCCATTGTTATATTTTTATCTACGATTTATTTAAATAGCAAATCAGCAGACACGCACACAGGTTATGTCACCTGTCTTAGTTAAACACTGTAGATATTTCATTACGAAATTTGAAGTAATGTCGAGGATTATTTATTATAAATTTCGAATAACTTTGTTTTTCTTGGATCAGAGGGCTTGAAAATTGGTAGACAGACACCTCTATCTATGTTATTTTAACTTTTTAATTTTCGTTTTTATCTCTTGAACACTTTCAAAGATACCGCGTTTAAAAAAAAAATTTTTGATTTTTCTTTAAGAAAAATCGGACGTTAAGAGCTGAACGAACTCAACCAAATTAACAAAATAAACATAATTCCCAAATTTGATTTAGTCTGTGATAACCTTGGATTTGTTTTTTGTCTGTTTTTTTGTGTTTGTGGCAGATGTTTTGTAATGGTTTGCACACATATTTTATGTTTTTTTATGTATTTTTATGACGAACACATCTGCCTTTGTACAGCAGCTAAGTGGAATAAAAACTACCACCTATCTATCCATCTATATATATATTTATAATAATAATTAATTAATAATGGAGTTACGTCCATAATAAGACCATCGTTTGAATTGTGATATAAAATTACGTAAGCTTATTCACCTTGGAAATGACAATGGAGAAAATGGAGAATTTCATATTCCCATTCATATTTACGTGAATTTTTATGATTAAATGTTTTTAGCTCATTTATTATTAATTCGTCTCAACTGTTTTGAATTGTAACATTTTTTGTGTGTTAATAATTAGTATTTTTTTAATTTCAACAACACACCACGAGGGCTTACAGCCTAAATACTATCGTACTGTGGGTGTTGACAAGGAGGAAAGAGGCAACTTGTTAATTTTGGACTTGGAAGGTTTGGAGGTTCGGGGGAGAAGGAAAAACATGTGCCGGTAAGGAATTCCACAACTTGGGAAGTCCTCTGGACAAAAGAGGGGGCATAACAAGATGTTCTGTGTCTGGTGACCTGGACAGTAAACGGGTGCATTCGCTCTGTTCCCCTGGTAGATCTGTTGGGGGCAGCAGGTGAAGGAACTATGGAAGAAAGCTCCTCTCAGCAGTGCCCGTGTAGATATCTATAAAAGAGAGAGCTCACCAACGGCACGTCGTTGGGCAAGAGATGGCAGCCTTTGGGTGAGGGTACGGTCACCGATGAGACGTATAGCTCTCTTCTGAATGGAGTCCAGGATAGCGAGTGTAGAAGCGGCAGCAGCACCCCCGATGTGGGAGCAGTTTTCGAGGTTTGGTCTTATTTGTGAGGTATATAAGGTATAGAGATTAGCTGGTAAAAAGTATTTGCGAGCCCGGAAGAGGAAACCTAATTTCTTAGCGGCCGCTTCTGCAGTTGATGTGACATGTTTGTGCCAATTGAGATTTCGATCCACAGAAATGCCAACAAGTGAAAAGGACTCATTACTTTGAATAACTTGGTTGTTCACTGTGATGGGTCTAGGGCTGGTGTATCTCTTATGAAAAAGAAAGCAAGACTGATTTGATGGGGTTGAATTGTACAAGATTTCTACTTCCCCAGTCTAATATTTTTGGAGATCCACGGAGACAGATCCCTCCATGAGTCTGCGATCCTCATCTAACTGGGTTAAAGAGACAGGCTTAGAATATTGTATATTTGAGTGGAGGGTGCTGTCGTCCGCGTAACTGTGAACTGGGTTGGATGTGCTAGAGAGGAGGTCATTGATGTGGAGAAGAAACAAAGTAGGGGCTTAAGCTGAACCTTGAGGGACTCCTGCATTAATTGGATACAGTTTAGAGGAATGGCCATTCACGACAACAGAAATGCTCCGGTTGGAGAGGAAATTTGCTGTCCAGGTACAGAGTTTTGGTGGTAGGCTATAGGCCGGAAGTTTATTAAGCAGTGCTACGTGCCAGACCTGGTCGAATGCTTTGGATATGTCTATAGCGACAATCTGGGATTCACCGTGTAGTTCCATAGACTTGTTCCAAGAATGGCTGACAAAGGAAAGGAGGTTGGCAGTTGATCTGCGCTGACGGAATCCATACTGTCTGTCGTGGATTAGACTGTTTTTCAAGAAATTTTAGTAATTCGGTGTTTATATACTTTTCCATCACTTTAGAGGCGACTGAACGGAGATATATATGCCTGTAGTTGCTAGGAAGCGCTTTGGATCCTTTCTTGGGGACGGGTTGTACTCGAGCAGTTTTTCAGTTACTAGGGAATATGCCTCTATTGTAAGATGTCTGTAACAGACAAGTCAGGACAGGAGCAAGTTCTGGTGCGCATTTTTTGAGAACAATTGCTGGGATCTCGTCAAGGCCATAGGCTTTCCTGGTATTAAGAGACGAGAGCATCTTTCGTACCTTTTTAGTTTTAAAAATGATATCCGTCATTTTATGCGCGACATTGGGGACTGTTGGTGGTTGAACATTTGAAGGTGGGTTGAGAGTAGAACTGCTGGCGAACAACGAGGCAAAAAGTCCAGCCTTGCCCAGGGCGGTAGAAACAATTTCATCCCCTGAAACAAGAGGTGTGAACGTGTTCTTGCAGAAATTATTACCAATAGATTTATCAAGAGTCCAGAAGGGTTTGCTGCCGCTGGAGCTTAAGAGGACTTTGTTTTTGATGTGGTTATTAAACGAGTTTTTTTACCTCAGAAAGAATGAGGACATAGTGGTTTCTTGCGTCGTTAAATGCTTGACGGTTTTCTTCACTGGGATTGTGTAGAAGCGTTTTGTGAGCTTTGACCTTTTCAATTCTGGCCTTGTCACAGGATTTAGAGAACCAGGGCTTTTGAGTGGCTGCAGAGGTTTTCTGTGTACGTGGAATAAATAATTCCATGCCAGCTTGGATAATTTCGGTGACGTTATGTGAGATATCAGAGGGGTCAGGATGAGAGAAGCAGACACACGCCCACGGAAATGAGGAAAAGTAATCTCGCATTTCCTCCCAATTCGCGGAGTTGTAGTGCCAAACGATACGTGGGTTTGATGACTGTGTGACCTCGGGTTGCATTGCGCAGGAAGCAGTGACAATGCCGTGGTCTGAGCGACCAAGGGGGCGGTGACTGATATCTTATAGCAGTCAGGATTTGTAGTAAGAAGGAGATCCAAGGGATTTGAGCTGTGTGATGGGATGCGAGGAAAGTAAGTAGGTTGCTGAACCATATTGGCTAAAGAATTGCTGACTGCAAAGGCCTCCGCTGCTCTTTCTTGTGGGTCGGTTTTTGAAAATCCTAGCCATTCCTTATTATGGACATTGAAGTCACCAAGAATAGTGACCTCGGAGGAAGGATATTCAGAAATCAGATGGTCGGTTTTTTCAGAAAGGTAGTCAAAGAGCTGGACAAAGTTGTTGTCAGAAGGTGACCGGTAAATGCAACAGATGAATTTAGTTGCAGCCCTGAGAGAGAGTTTTATCCATAGTATGTTTTTTCTTCCAGCTTCTAAATTGGGGAGTCTGGTGCAGGGTAGATTGCTACGGACGTATGCGCACACGCCTCCATGCAATCTAAAGGAAGTAAGGAGCTCATACCCCGAGAAATTCAGGTGATTAGTGGCTGTTTTGGCACTGATTTGGGTTTCGGTTAGGAAGAGGAGTTGGGGCCTGTTATCCTGGAGGAAATGGTGACGGAGTTCAGGTTAGAATTTAGGCCACATATATTCGAGAAGGATATGTTATATCTTGATGCTGACGCCCCCTGTACACCCCTCTCCCGGAGATCCGAATGGGGGGGTATTTTACCTCGGGAATCTTTTGTACAAGGAGGAGCCATCATCATTTTTGCTTATAAGGAAACCGACTCATACATCAGAACCGGAAACGTCCGTTGGGACTTCACCGGCCCCTTGATGTAAGGGGTGGTACCTCCTCGGGCGTGAATGGATAGATTAAGATAAGGCAGAATTTGTATCTCTCACACAGCTCGACTTGCGATCATTTGAAATGAACGATGTACCTACGATTTTCTGCGGCGGTGAATTTCAAAATGTACGTATCTGGGAGCCATATTAAAAATAAGACCACAGTTTGAATCGTGGGATCGGATGACATAAGAATACTAATCTCGGAAATAACAATGGAAAAATGAAGATTTTCCTATGTCGTGCATATCTATGTGAATTTTTATGATTCTATGATTATTTGAATTTGACATGCATGGAGTACACGATTCCATAGAGAATTGCTACCACATTTAGGGGGGTGAAGTGGGAGATTTTATATTCACGCGAAAATATGTCTCGCTCAAAAATCGACAAGTCCGAGCGGTTTCGAAAGAGGTAACTTTAAATACTCGAAAACCCGCTTGTATAGTTTTCGATGGTCCAACCTGTATATGGAAAACTTCGAGCAAATGTTGGGGAATCTGAGGCAGTGTATAAATTAGAAAACACATCGTTGTAAACATATTTACATTTTAGAAAACCATCGATTAACAAGAATAGATAAAATACTAAAATAATTGTTTATTGGAAAGATGATGTAATATTCAATAACAAACCTATAAACTGTACACATATATTAATATATTCTAGCTATATGACCAAGTGAAGATTAGAACCTGCGACGAGCACTGATAAGTACACTTGGAGAACCCCAATCACCACAACACATCTTTTTAAAGACCTGACGATTGTTTCACTAACAAAGTTCGCGCATCAGAGGTGAAAAATAAGTTCATTCATTACATTTTTCATCATCCGATTACGCTTACTTGATTACTGAAACGATTATCAGGCCTTTAAAAAGATGTGCTGTGGTGACTAGAGTTCTCCAAGTGTACTTATCCAGCCAGATAACTGGCTGCATTCATTCGGTTTGGCGAAGATAAAGCTATTGTAGCATTTAACAATTGAATAGTCGCCATACAAATCAATGTGACAACCTTTTAGTTAGCAGCCTCCGTGGCCCAGTGGTAAGAGCGTAACTTTATTAAAGTTCACTGTACGTACAAGGGGGTCCAAGTTGAATACCCCCTTTAGTGTTCAATAAAAAGAAATTTGGAAGAAAAGTTGCAACGTACTAATGTTATCTACAAACTAAAATTATTAGCAAATTTTCATTAAGAAAAATTCGCTAATAGAGAGGACACGATGAACGGCTTTTGAAAAAATTTCTTCAGATGAGCGCGAATTTGGGTCCCTAGAACCCAAAACCAAGGCCCGTTAAAAAATATATATATATATATATATATATATATATATATATATATATATATATATATATATATATATATATATATATATATATATATATATCTGTGTATGTCTATGTATCCGAGCGATAACTCAAAAATTACTAAACTGATTTCAATCAAACTTGGCAAAAATCTTGTTTTTTTTCCTCCCTCAGCGCGTCCCGTGGTATGTCCGGCGTCTCCTCCCGCCATGCCTCGCGTTCGCGGATTTCCACTGTAACGTTGTTTTCCCTGCAGATTCGCGGGCACGCGAAGTCTGACCTCATTTAAAGCATGGACTCCTTCACGATCTCCTGAAATTTGCAGTGGGCCCCTGAAGCAGGGTTGATCTCCAGTCTACCGTTGCAGGCTAGTCTGTATAGTCCTAGCCTGGCCTCCCCCATAATAACTAAGTGTAGGGGGCAGATCCAACCACACCTCCAGGGCGGCTGTTGGCGTTGAAGACATAGCCCCTGTGATGCCCAGGAAAAGCCATCCTCTGGATCTTGCCTAGTTTTTGTTTGGCACTGGATTGTGTCACCTTAGGCCACCAGACCAGTGCCGCGTATGTTAACGATGGTCTGATCACCCTTGTGTACAGCCAGTGGGCCATACTAGGTCTTAGTCCCCGCGTTTTTCCATATAGCCGCCTAGTGACGGCTAGGGTCATGACTGCCTTACGCAGTATTTTTTCAACGTGACCATTCCAGGTGAGCTTAGAGTCCAATACGACCTCAAGATATTTTACCTCCCTGACCATTTGAATGTTCCTACCGTATAGAGTGAGGGTTCTGTGGCCATCCCACTTCCTCCTCCCCGTAAACGGTATGACGGTTGCTTTCTCGGGGGTACATTCCCTTTGTTAATAATTAATTTTTTTCTAGAAAACTTTTGTGACTAATGAAATTTGTAACACAATTTTTTGAAGAGACTTGCAGTACTTACATATATCTCTAGGAAATTATAATTTTCTAGTTCCATAGAAAATAGAAACTTATTCAAATAATCGCTAACTGTGCCCTCTAAAACCGATCTCTCAGGTTCATCTAAATTTAATGATGTACAATTCTTATGAAAATTCACTACTATAATATACTTGCCTGGTCCCGAATATTTTTTTGTAAGAAAATAAATTCCGGACGCAACAAGTGCGTTATGGTAGCGAATTTTCGTTAAATGCTTCAAATTTCTATAGCTCAATTTGCTATTAACCTATAAGGTTAACCAAGAAACCAGTTTTTTCGGGAACAATTTATAGTATGGGATCCGGCTGCAAAATTAGTACATTAATAATCTAGATTATCAAGATTTAATTTTTAAGTATTTTTACAACTAGGAGAAGTCACTTTTCATCAGGTGCCAATTAAAAATTACCCGCCAGTATTATTAATTAAAATATAATTAATTTACTTTTAGAGAAACATTTCGTTAACATCTTACGGAAATAAAACCTACACAACTTCACAACAGTGTATTTAAAATATCTGAAACGTCATAGTTGCTGCTGATTGCTTAACCGCTACCTCTACGCAGCCAGGTGTAAACAGGTATAATTTTATTAAAACTTTTCGTTCTTAACGTACACTCATTTCATTTATACCACATTAAAGCTCATTTTTTTCTGTAGTTAATGATATAAATGTGCCTATATAAAAAAAACGCAAATCAAAAGATGCTAGGTATGAAAAATAAAGTGACAGAGAGTGATCGCGCGACGCTACTTGTTAGACAAGGATGCTCAATGCCAGCTGAACGTATTTTTTGAGCTATTGCGCAAGCTCCGATAAATAGGGTTCTCAGTCAAGCAGCTGGGCAGAGGTTTATGTTTATTGTAAATTCTAACCACACTGTTTTGGTGCTCGTAATACGTATTACTTTAATTGTTTTTATCTAATAATCAATCTTATATTAATATAATTAATATTGTGATAATATTACTATTGTTTATGCAAAGCTGAAATCGAAAAAATGTCTGAGTCTGAGTTGAGAACCCTATTTATCGGAGCATGCGCAATAGCTCAAAAAATACGTTCAGCTGGCATTGAGCATCCTTGTCTAACAAGTAGCGTCGCGCGATCACTCTCTGTCACTTTATTTTTCATACCTAGCATCTTTTAGGGTAGGAAACTTTGATTTGCGGTTTTTTTTATATAGGCACCTTTATATCATTAACTACAGAAAAAATGAGCTTTAATGTGGTATAAATGAAATGAGTGTACGTTAAGGACGAAAAGTTTTAATAAAATTATACCTGTTTACACCTGGCTGCGTAGAGGTAGCGGTTAAGCAATCAGCAGCAACTATGACGTTTCAGATATTTTAAATACACTGTTGTGAAGTTGTGTAGGTTTTATTTCCGTAAGATGTTAACGAAATGTTTCTCTAAAAGTAAATTAATTATATTTTAATTAATAATACTGGCGGGTAATTTTTAATTGGCACCTGATGAAAAGTGACTTCTCCTAGTTGTAAAAATACTTAAAAATTAAATCTTGATAATCTAGATTATTAATGTACTAATTTAGCAGCCGGATCTTAGACTATTAAGTTTACTTTCGGAAATTTTCAAACAATCAAGTTATTTTGATGAAATATGGTACCTTGTTTCTACTATACAGGTTATACTGGTAACCAACTTTCTTTAAAAACAATTTTTTTAATGAAAATTCACTACCATAACGCTAACCAGACTTTTTAACTTCTCGGCAAATTCATTAGTGACATTTCAAAACTCCATATATTCTAAATGAATAGACCGAATTTAAAAAAAATTAACCAATGTATAGGAATTAAAAGCTCTTTTCTACGAGCTATCACATGACCCGTATTCCCACTTGAAAAAATTTGTGGGACGACACCCCGGCTCAGGAGGGTAAAGTTTGGGCTATACTTTTTGGGTCAAAAGTTGTCCCCCTGACAAGCAAGCTTGACGAGTTTCAGGTTTTTTCGACAAAAACTTTTCCTGGTAGTAATGGCTGTCAGCTCGTTTAGGTTTTCAATGGGCTACCCTATATATATATATATATATATATATATATATATATATATATATATATATATATATATATATATATATATATATATATATATATATATATATATATAAATAAAGATTACTATCCTACTTATTAACGTCAACACATATCTAGCATTGAAATGCCAAAAGCTGATAACTATAGAGAGTACCTGTAAATAGGCCAAAGGCAAAACATAAGGACCCTCAATCGTAAAGACGACTCTTGTTGCATAACATAAAGAGTAAGTAAAGGTTTCCAAAACATTGTAAATGAAACTTGGCAATGATCGCGATTAGTGACAGCGATAAGTAAGTGTTTTCGTCTAAAATAGGTCAAAACCATCCCTGAAGCTACATTGATTTCATAATATATTATTTGTTTGTGTCTAAGCGAACCAGGAAGACTACCAAAGTCGCCTTGTCGCCACTCATGACGTCAACTGCATCCACATATTGTACAAAACACAAACTAGCTCTCAAACGTTATTAAAATGGTAGGATGTAGGATTTCGTTAAGCACTAATAGATATCATATTTTGATTGACTTAATAGAACCCTCCGTTATGTTATTATTATAAGTAGTTAGAGAGATTCTCAAGTAGACAAACTTGCGCGTTTTTTATCCCATTCCAAATCTGGTTTTTTAAATCTGTAAAATTCCAAACAGTTCCGAAGTTATTCGATTACAACCAAATTTACCGATTTCTTTATGAATTTTTATTAAGAATTTATTTAACATTAATTATTAATTACTTACATTTCAAAAAATTTGACAAAAAATTATTTCAAGGAAAGCACTGAAAAAACCTTCTGCGCGAACTGACTAAATATTTTTTACACGAATATCAAAAGAAAAGAAAATGCATCCCTATAAATTGATACAAACTCAGGAGCTCATGGAAGACGATTTTAATAGAAAAACGTCTTTTTGTGTACAAATGATGGAAATGTTAGATAACAATGTTATCCAACTAGAACATATTTTGGTTTCTGATGAGTGCAGTTTTACACTTCACGGCCATGCTAATCGTGAAAATTGTCGCTAGTGGTCTACAGAACATCCTCACCGGATGAGAGAAGAATATACGGAATACTTTAAAAAACCCACAAGTTCCAGTTAATGTAATGTGGTTCCAGCAGGATGGTGCACCAGCATATTACCAATCAGTAAAAATTTAATTTCTTTTTTTATATATTTTTTTAAGGTAAATAGACACAGTATGCAGTACTGGGCGGCGGAAAATCCCCACTAGATAAGAACTCTGCTAAATAAACGTCCATGGCCAATTAATGCCTGGTGTGGTATAATCGGGGATAAGCTTATTGCTCGCATTTCTTTGAAGTGCGTTTAAATGGAGAAATATACACTAAATTTTAAAAAATACCAATTACCCCAATTATTAAACCAAAACATAAATACAGACGTCTGGTTTCAACAGGATGGAGCTCCACCCCATTATGCAATACATGACGGTAATCACTTGAATGGAATATTTGAAAACAGATGGATTGATCGAGCAGGTCCGATCAACTGGCCTGCTAGGTCCCCAGATTTGACCCCACTTGATTATTTCTTTTAGGGTTTTACAAAGGACAAAGTGATGGCGATTCCATCTACAACTTTAGATCTTATAAAATAGATACTTTATTTTAAAAAAATAATTCTATAAAAACCTGCCCGTGACTCAAAGATTGAAAAATTTCGGGACGCACCCTACTGATGATAGCTAATAAGCTTGAAACACGTGTATGCGGTTGTCTCCTTGCGGCCTTGCCCTTAACCTTTCTCCTTGCATAGTATACAGAAATACCGTGTTAAAAATCCTGTTATAAATAGTATGATTCCTGGGCTCCGGATGCTCACGCAGGTGATTTCTTTGCCTCCGTGACGATTTTGGTGGTTGCCCTCGAATTGAGGGTCTTCGAATGTTGCTGCAAATGTGCACTGGTTGCCTCCGTGTATTTTTGCTTCTTTATCCAGCGTGTTCCCATCATCACCTGGCTATACCGTACTGATGATAGCTAATAAGCTTGAAACACGTGTATGCGGTTGTCTCCTTGCGGCCTTGCCCTTAACCTTTTTCCTATATATATATAAATATATATATATATATATATATATATATATATATATATATATATATATATATATATATATATATATATATATATATATATATATATATATATATATATATATTTAAACGCACCTTGGATTTGGGTTCTAGATGACCTAATTCGCGCTCATTTGAACAAATTTTTCGAAAGTCTTACCATCGTCACCTCTCTATTAGTGACACCTGAAATGTTGCAGTATGTACGGGATTCGTTTAGAAAAAGAGTGAGAAAGTGCTTGGAAGTTGAAGATTTCAAGCAATGTCTCACGCATGACAGACGATAAATAAGTTAAAATTTAATATGCCGAAAATATGTTTGAATGTGTCCCCCTGTCGCCCTATTACTTCACCAAAACTTCGCTAAAAAATTTAAACCGGTATATCCCCTTGTAACACTTTAAAAAACTCAACCTGTATAACCAACATTTTAGATTAATATCTTCATTACTTCTCTAGATACTTCTAATAAGCGATCACCGCGAATTACCCCACATAATAAAGAATACATCTACATCACATGTTTAATTGTTGTTACCTTGAATAGAATATGACAGGTAATCTTTTTGTCAAACACTCAAGCACTAATAACACAGTAAGTAGTTCTTTATCAAAAAAATAAATATTAAAAATAACTATACCACAATTACAAAAGGTTTAAATGGCACGCCATTAGCTACATCACATACAAATAACATATAGGTAAATAAATGCCGTAAATAATTATTATGCGTTACCAGTAGACATAATAACATGTCATTTAAGTACGAGGGTGGATCAAACATAAACAGGAATTTATATGTAAATGCTCGTTAAATAAAGGGAGTGGCACCATGTCTTGGTATACCGTGTTAGTAAAAAGTACGGGAACGCTTAAATATCTTCAAGACCGCTAAGTTAAGCCTACAAAAATCAACCTTTGGGCATTTCTGGGCATGCGCAATTGATCAATGATATCAGCACCGTTGCCAGATTTCCCAGGTTTGCGCTACACGTAGTATGTTTGTTATCTTAAATAGAGTGCCCCATTTATTTTTATTGCAGTAGATTGGGCGTCTCAAATTTAGTAAGATGTCAGATTTTCGAAATGTTATCTCTACTAGTGGCTGAGACATGAAAACACTTCACTTTCAGTAAAAAGTACCGGAAGGCTCAAATATCCTCAAGACCGCTAAGTAGCGTTTACAAATTTCGGCATTTGGGGCATGAAGAATTAAACAATGATATTGGCACTGTTGCTGGATTTCCCAGTTTTGCGCTTAAATAGAGTACTTTATTTTTATTGCAATGAATGACTTCTGAGATATGAAGGTTATTTTTTCAAAACGATTGGCAGCTTTCCCTCACATTCAATTCAGGTGTGTTTGAAACCCCAGATGCGAAACAAAAACGACAAAACAACAATAAGGCTAAGATGAGAATGAGATTAAATTACAAAAGGCTAAAAGAACAATAACTTAACAGTTTATAGTAGATATAACACTATTTTTAAATTAAATGTTCAAAGTGGGCCCCAGTATTTGCCAGACAGTATCCAAGTCAATCATAAAACTCCGCTATGTGTTGTTCAACATATTCGGTGTTATAAGTTCAACTTCAGTGAGGATTCTTTCACAGAGTTCGTTTAAATTTTCTGGACGATTTTTGTAGACACGGTTTTTCAAATGATCTCACAAGAACAACTCCAGTGGAGTCATACGACGGGATCGATGGCCATTATATTGCACCACGTGTTCCAGTCAGCCTCCCTGGAGTTTGGTTGTTTAGAAACTGCATTGCTTTCTTTGAATAATGTGGTGGAACACCATCATGTTGGTACCAGATATCACCTACATTTCTATTTTGTTGAATGACAGGAACTATACGTTCTCTAAGGAGCTCCAAAAACTTCTGTCCTGTTAATGTATCTTTTATGAAAAAATATCCGATAATATTGTTACCCAATATTCCCGCCTAGACATTAACTCGCTCAGGATATTGTGTATTCCATCGACTGTGGGTAATCTCCAGACCAAATTCTGCAATTGTGCCTATTAACTTGGCTGTTTAAGCAAAAAGTAGTTTCGTCACTGAATACAATTTTGTGCGTAAACTTAGGAACCTGGCTGATATTTTCCATCATGATTTCGGCGAAATCATTGCGGCGGTCGGGATCACCCTCCAAAAGCTCTTGAGGGTAATAAATATTGTACGGCTTAAATTTGTTTTCCTTCAAGATAGTCCTTACAGATTTCTGACACATTTCGGCATTTATAGCTAACAGGTTGGTGCTTACTCTATTTGTAATAAAACGTTTAACCGATTTTAATCACTTGTAGCAGTTTTTAGGCGTCCGGTTTTAGGTAAACGTCTTATGGACCCTGTTTCCTCGTAACTTTGACAAGGTCTCTTTACGGTGGACTTTTTAACGGATTTGTAAGGATAGCAGTACAGCCAGGCAGCCCTTAAGGCCCTAAGTAGTCCACGGGTAAATTCCAGGCTGGTAAGTGAATGCCGAAACGAGACGAGCGACCTGGCTGGGCAGAATGAGGTTACCCTCATCTGGGTGCCGGGTCACTCGGGGGCCAAAGGCAATGAAGAAGCTGACAGTCTCGCGAAGAGAGGGTCAGCAGAACTATTTATACCAGAACCGGTCCTGGACGTGACGAAGAGCACTGCCATGGGATCCATTAAGTCCTGGGTCAGAAACGAACATAAGCTGTACTGGGCAGACTGTCCAGGTCTCAAACATGGTAAGTCAGTAATTGAGGAACCCCGTTCAAAGAGAGCTGTGGAACTGCTAAATCTTATCAGAGGACAGCTCAGAAACATAACAGGACTCTTGACGAGACACATGGCCGTCAAGAAACACCTGCATAAAATTGGGCGGTTGGAAGAGACGTCATAGTATTTCCCTCGGAGCCCATGCAACGGTCTTTCAGGCCGAAATATACGCCATCCTGCACTGTGTGCTGGAGAACAAGAGGAGGGGCTACACCAACAAGCGGATCCTCATAGCCACAGATAGCCAGGCAGCCCTTAAGGCTCTAAGTAGCCCACGGGTAAATTCCAGGCTGGTAAGTGAATGCAGAGACGAGACGAGCGACCTGGCTCGGCAGAATGATGTCACCCTCATCTGGGTGCCAGGTCACTCGGGGGTCAAAGGCAATGAAGATGACAGTCTCGCGAAGAGAGGATCAGCAGAACCATTTATGGGACCAGAACCGGTCCTGGGCATATCGAAAGGCACGGCCAGGGGAATCATCAAGTTCTGGGTCAGGGACCAGCATAAGGCATACTGGGCAGTTTGTCCAGGGCTCAGACATGAAAAGACACTTATTGGGGAAACCAGTTCCAAGAGAACTGTGGAGCTGTTAAATCTTAGCAGAGGACAGCTCAGGAACATAACAGGAGTCTTGACAGAACACATGGCTGTCAAGAAACAGCGGCAAAAAATGGAGCGGGTCGATGGGGACCTGGCATGCAGACTCTGCGGCGAGGGGGAAGAATCAGCCCAGCACATCTTGTGCAAGTGTAAAGCTCTGGACCGCAAAAAACAACTGATTTATTGTCAGCCTAGACCAGAGACAGAGCAATATAAAACTTCACCCCACCGATTGCTGTGCAGACTAGTTCAAGGCACAGTGAGTTTGGAATGGGTGGAATAGAAAAGACAAAGGATGCCGTGCTATCAGGGCGGCAAAGACGCGGACGAGCCCTAAAGAAATAGTAATAGTAATAGTTTATTGTGACAATAATAGTACAAAGCGCCTTACAAATAAGTATTTTACTTGTGATTGCAAACAGCGCAATTTAGTCAGTTTTCATCCAAACGTTGATATTCCAAATTTCTTGACAATGACACTTTTCTAATTTGGCAGACTTCAAATTTTGATCAATAGACAATAATTTATTTTAAAACATTCCTTCTTTCTGTCTTCAACTAAAACCAATCCATTTCCACCACTCTCTATTACACCGTTACTCTTTCCAAAACTTAAATTTTCTATTTTATCCAAATATTGAGTTAAAATTGTATGTTTTGCTCCAGACGAAATTGACACGCCTAGCTAATATTTACATTCATTTCTATTAAAAAGTATAGCAGTTATTAAACAGGTCGCCAATCTCTTAACGTGTTCTTGTCTTATTTTCATATCCACGGAAAATCAAAACATCAATACGCTCGGTCTAAAAGTGTTTGATACCTATTTTCCAAACCATACTTTGAAGTGTATTGATCTTCCGTTTCCTGTCTCCACCCTGGAAATTCTCCCAAAAGCTTCACTCCCTGGTGTTTCTTTCCATTTAGCAATGCTCCGCAACAAGAATATTTTTTCTTGGACCATATTTTCGCCAAAAATACAAATTCTTTAACGGACAACAACTCTCCATGAATTGAGAATCACATAGAATAACCGCGAAAATACACAAATTCAGAACGGTGAGTGGCTACCTAACTACGCATGCTCCAGCATTATGTTGGGTTAGTCGTTGGTCAGTGAAAATTAATTCCGCTTTGAGAATTCGGCAACCGTTGTGTTCCAGCAGAAACTCAGAGAGACGGACCTAACTACGTATTCAACTGTTGGCACCTGGGCAACAGATACGCTGAGTCAACTATTTAGCTGTTGACACCTGGTGAAGGCAGCCAATGTCATGATCATGAATCTATGAAGCATCTTAAAACTTACCAAGAAATTTAATTCTGAATTATATTTATAAACAACAGAAATTTTCAATCGTATCCAGTGAGTATTAAAAACCTAATTCGTGATTCAGGTTCTAGACTTTTTTGTTTATTTAAACTAAGTTAATCTATAGATTGAAATATAATTACATATTCCATAAATAGCCAAATAAAAAATATATAATATTTATAAGGTCACAGTCTTAAAAGCAACACAACCTTGAATATAAAAAAGTCAATATCAGTGATTATAGTTCGTATTGTATTGATTTTTAATCAACACTTTTAATAGTCTTATTTGATAAATACATATGCATATGGAAGTGTAGATTTACATTTAAATAAATTAGCATCAGGTACAAATTCATAGTGATATAAGATTTATTAGTAAAGATGGTTAAAACACTATACAGGCTGTTTACGGTCATGTGATTTTAATTTTTAGGGGTGATTATACACTATGTGAAAACTGGAACCTGTGATGAGCACTAATAAGTACACTTGGAGAACACCCAAATCACCACAACACATATTTCGGAGACCTTACGATCGTTTCGTTGACAATGTCAACATCTTCAGAGGAAGAAATTTCTAAAATAAAAAACTAGCTCCCGTATATTTATATCGCGTCAAGGTAAACAAACTAGTCCGAAGTAAAGTTGTCGTCCAAGAACGATCGTTTGTTTATTGTGCAGTGATACTACGAGGTCGAAGACCTGCTTTAATCTTCTGGTCGACAAATTTATGACCCTTATCTAATATAGGTTTAAAGGACCCGAGTTATTTAAGGAATCAGCACGTTTCCTTTCGATCTAGAAATTTACTACGTGGATATTGGATCATGCCGACAAAGACATCTGGTGAGATAAACAACACCAACTCACCTCATCTTTTTTAAATAGAAAACTAAAACCCGGGTGTCTGTCTCACCATGTTAACTCTAACAAAGGATAAATAATTCAATAAAATACTACATAAAAACTTTATTTATATTGATTTTAATTCTTCGTGAAAGTATGTATATTGACTAAATAGATACAACAAACCGAACGGGTCTTTAAGTCGAGACAAACAAAGAGATTAGTATATGTATAAACCGGCCGAGTTATTGACAGTAATTTATTATTCTACCAGACAAATTAGGAGTGTTTAAGCGGTCAAATGCAAAGAGAAAATAAAGGGCTTGAAATTAAATGTGCCGCACGATTCAATGAAGTTTTGTTCTTAATAGATCTTAATATAAAAATACTTTCTAATGAATCAAGCATAGTTTGATGTCTAACATTTTTGACAAGTTTCAAATTTCCTTTGTCAATGTGGTGATTATTATCCCATATATGTTGTGCCACACATGATTTGTCCACCGTACCATGACGTAACTGTGCGAGATGTTCACGAAATCTGGTGGCTATGTTTCTCCTAGTTTGGCCCACGTATTTAAGATCACAATCTTTGCACCTAATCTCATAAATGCCGGACATTTCAGTGACTTTGTCTTTGTCTTTCGTATTACCCAACAAATATTTTAAATTACTTTTCGTCGAAAACGTCAAATGTAAATCGGCTTTCTTAAAAATACTTTCCAAACCCTTTGTGATACGTGGTTCATAAGGTAAACACACATTTTTTTTTCTCTAAGAGAAAATTATACACCTTAAAAAAAATCATTACCATTAGAACGCTTTATCAAAAGTTGGCTAATAAAAGTGATATAATTTTTTCCGAAAATCTTTGTACGAGTACATATCTCGAAAAATAACAAGGTTCTGGTAACCAAACTCGGTACGCAGGTTTATATTATTAAAAGTACACTATACACAAAAATTTATATTGTTAAGTTAAAAGAAAAAAATCTGGACGCAACTAGTACTACTTGGTTCCGCAACTAGGTGGCGACACGTTGCTTCGTGTCTCACCACTCACTTAGTGTTGGAAGGCTGGCTACCATAGCCGTTTTACTTTATAGGTGTATTTTCTTCCACTGCAAAGGCAGCTCCCGCCATAGACCTGTCCAGTGCACTCTCCCTTATTACCACGATCAATTTCACACAGCTGAAGTTGGTCGCGGGGAAAGTCCTGAACATTCTCCTACTGCATTCGCAGATCATCTGGAGTTGCAATTCGGCCCGAATTATAACAACGTTGATCTGTCGCACGTAGCAAGAACGCACCGCTACGTCAGGAGCGCGCTTCGCGCCACCCCAGACACAACTATCGAGCCCACAACTTTCGAAAAAGTTTCCCAAATAATCAAAGCATTAAAAAATAGGAAATCTCCGGGATACGATGGAATCTCCAACGTAGCCCTGAAAAACCTCCCCCGCAAAGCCGTGGTATTCCTAGTTACGATTATGAATGCCATGCTGCGATTTCAACATTTTCCTTCCATGTGGAAAGTTGCCGACATTATCAACATCGCGAAACCCAGCAAGATTCGCTGTTCCCTCAGAACTACAGACCCATTAGTCTGCTACCAGTCATCGGCAAAATCGCCGAAAAACTGATTCAGAAAAGGCTAGCTTCTTTCACCTCAGAAAATCATATCCTCCCGGATGAGAAATTCGGCTTCAGACACCACTGACCAAGTCCTTCGTGTGGTGGAAAACATCACCAAAGGATTTAATATAGGCAAGTCAACTGGTGCAATATTTCTTGACATTTCTCAAGCCTTCGATAGGGTTAGGCATGCGGGCCTCCTAAACAAACTTCTGTCATTTAATTATCCTCTCCCTCTGATTCTGCTAATCAGGTCATACCTGCAACAGAGGAAGTACCAGGTCAAACATCTGGGAGCCAGATCTAGAACGTACCCAGCCACGGCTAGTCTCCCGCAGGGTTCTGCTATCTCCCCTCTGCTGTACAATATATTTGTCGCAGACATCCCGACAGCCCCCTTAAACGTGACATACGCACTGTACGCAGACGACACTACTATCCTCAGCAGTTCCACTCAGCCGAGGATAATAACCGAACGACTTCAGACCGCCGTAGTCGAGCTGCAATCGTGGTATAGGAAATCCCTTCTAGCCATAAACCCCGAAAAATGTTCAGCTGTCCTATTTTCCAAGAGGAGACACACACCTCACGAACACGTTTCATTAGACAACCGTCTAATCCCCTGGCAAGATTCCGCCAAATACCTCGGGGTTTTCCTCGACAAACACTTAACATGGCGCCCCCATGTCGATCACGCTCGAAAAAAAGCCTCGATGTTCATCTCGAAGCTGTTCCCATTTCTAAATAGAAATTCCAAATTGTCCATGAACAATAAGTTTCTCATGTACAAAGTCATTATCCGGCCAGCCTTGACCTATGCATCACCTGCATGGGCCACCGCGGCCGCAACACACATCCAAGACCCTTCAAATCATCCAGAACAAAATTCTGAGAATGGTTACCGGAGCGCCATGGTTTGTCCGAAACAGTCAGATTCACTCTGATCTGGAAATGCCTTCGATACTTGAGTTTATAACTTAACTATCCACAACCCAGTTCGCAAAAGCCGCTTCTCACCCAAATGCTCTTCTCCATAGTGCCACCGACTACGACGAGCAACTGCCACACAAGCATAAGCGTCCAAAGCTTATACTTACCCGCTAACGCCCCCGCGGCAAAAACAGAAAGGAAACATTCATACCCAAAAAGTCATTGTGTAATTCTTTCCGACGGAGGTATGGACTAAGGTCCGGTACTCCCAGGGAGGGAGTTTTAGTGAGTACAGTCTCACAGTACCTCAATATCCCATGGAACCTATGGGGCCGTGAATGGGGTCTGCATGAGCATTTCCCCCTCCTGCATCAAAAAAAATGTATTTTCCCTACAATTAGTATGCCGTACTGAAAGCTCTAATTAGAGCGAAACCGACCTACGGTTCTACATGACATGAAATGTATTTAACAAGGTTCTAGGTTTATGTGTCAACTGTTATCTCCTTCATTTGATTAAAATATTTGTAAAAAATACATTTGCAATAGACCTTACATATCACAAATAAATAACCGAAGACAATACATACGACCTTATTATAGGTCACTTTACATGTTACAGTGGTCTCGTGGTTAACGAGCTGGTATATCAGCGAATAAACGTGGGTTCAAATCCGAATGGGAACTTTTTTTCTTTGATTCAATTTTGACGTTATTTATACAGATTATGTAATTCCAATACATTTTACACCGAATTTTTGTGGAAAAAATTCACCACTGGGGAAATAAGGACTTCTAAAAC
This sequence comes from Tillus elongatus, assembly GCA_964006375.1. Classification (NCBI taxonomy): domain Eukaryota; kingdom Metazoa; phylum Arthropoda; class Insecta; order Coleoptera; family Cleridae; genus Tillus; species Tillus elongatus. Next base: position 161,220,888 of record OZ023265.1, read on the forward strand.
TTTTAACTTAATTTTAATGACAGATCAGATTGTTGTTGCTCTGACTTGGTTAAACCGTTCCATAGTTGATGGAGATATACTGCAACCAGTTTTGCTTTTAGTGATTTTTTTATTAGGTCATCGTCAGGTAAAATAATTTTCTCCGTGAAGCCACAGAAAAAGTCTGTCTGTACTTAGATCCAATTGTATACTCTTTAATTTATTTATTAGCGAATTTTCATGTCTTGTCATAGCGAATTTTCTTACAAATAATTAATTTTATTATTATTTATTTTTACAGAAATTTCTGGAAAGAAAAATGAGCGAGCTTCTAATTTTTGCATAAAAAGGTGTTCGGCTTTAGCTAATAATATTTTAATGAATTTTCGTTTAAAAACATTGTTTCAGGGAATTTTCGTGGAGATATTTTATCAATTTTTCATGTAAATGTTTTTCAACAAAATTTGTCTAGAAATAAGTGAATTGTTGACGTAGCAAGTGGGTTATGGTAACGAACAAGATATCAATGTGTATTATGTAAGAAATACTGACACAGCAAGTGCGTTATGGTAACGAAAAACGTAAGGACTTAATTAAAACACTAAATCTAAAAATACTGACGCAGCATGTGTGTTATGGTAATAAGATATTAGTACGTACCATGAAAGAATTGCTGACGCAGCAAGTACATTAAGGTAACGAAGAAGGCGTCATAATACGAACCTATTATGGTTAAGGTGTTATTTTATGGTTACTTCGTTTATTTCCCTTCATAAAGAGAACATTCACGCTGCAAGTGCGTTATGGTAACGAAAATCGGAATGCACTCCCGCAGAAGTTTAGCAGAAGGAAAAAACTTGAGTATGTTTGTAAGGCTAGATCTATTCCCACCATAGTTAGAACCGCAGACCGGTTTTGCTCTAATTAGAACTCGTCAGTACGGTATACTAATTACAGCAAGAACACATCTAAAAAATAATACGCCTGTGGTAGAACATTGTCAACGTCAATGTCCTTGAGTATGTTTTAGAAAAAAAAATCAGAAAAACTGACATCGCGCTACCCTTCCCGTTTCCTCCTAATGACGTCCAGTACGCCCAATTAAAAAGGGAAAACCACATCGTAATGCACCCCCGCAGAAGTTCTTGAGAAGGAAACCTGCGTACCAACCGCCCCCACTCCCGACCAAGCACCTTAGATACCTTCGGGAAATATCCTCAAGATAAAAATAGTATTCCTGAATATGTAAGGTATTTGTTAGCAGTCAGTTCGTCTAAAACTGACTGTAAAAATTTCTGCAAAACCACCAATTTGTTATTTAATTTTACCATAGAGGTGTAATTTCTAAGCTTCTGAAATATAGAGCTCGTTTTAGCAAAAGACTTGCTTTTTATTGCCCATTTCAGTTGGTCGCATAGATACTTTAAGTTTGGAAACTAACAGTACACCCGATACTCATATATATATATATATATATATATATATATATATATATATATATATATATAATCTATGAGTATCTTAGTCCGCTTTGATGTTAACTCGCAAGTTGTTTATGTAAACCGAGAACAGCAGTGGTCCAAGTATGGATTCCTGCGGAACACCCCGGGCAACCGTCATACAATCCAAACTACTGTCCCCACACTCCACACGTTGTCTTCTGTTTGCCAAGAACGATGTTATCATCTGGTGTGGCACTCCTCTCACTCCATAATATTCCATCTTCTCCAGCAGCACATCATGAGGTACACAGTCGAAGGCCCTACTTAAGTCGCAACACACAACCTCAGCGACATCTCCCATATTGAAGGCTTCCGATATATACCCAGTCAGCTCCGCCATTGCAGTCACGGGCGATATCGATATGGGTCTCAGGCTGTTGACACCCCCTTGCTTAAGTACTGCAACAGTGTTGGCCATCTTCTAGACATCCGGAAACACACCCGCACTAAAACATCTATTAATCAAAACTGTGAGAGGTGCTGCTATAGCCGTGATCACAGACTTCAGGAAATACACGCTCATACCGTTACAACCTGTGGCGTATTTAGATTTTCTTCCCTAATACCGTGACAATGTACGTAAGGCTAGATGTATTCTCACCATAATTAGAATAGATCTAGCCTGACTTACATTGCCCCGGTATTAGGGAAGAAAATGGGCCAGGGCCGACAATTTACAAAATTGTTGGTTGGTTGTACACAGTCGCTATTTATAACATTTTGTGTTATTTGGAGCTGTTGTGACAACATACTACCTGGTTCCGCACCGAGATGACGACCATCTCACAGTGTTCTAGTAGGCTGGCCACCATAGCCGGTATAGTATATTACTTTATAGGTGTGTTCTCTCTGCAATTAGTATACCGCACTGACAAGCTCTAATTAGAGCGAAACCGGTCTGTGGTGCTAATGATGGTGAGAATACATTTAGCCTTACACGGATATATAAAATTATTTGTTATGGATGGCACTTAGCCCCCTTATGATAGTATCGGGGCTCAGACCTTGACCTTTTTATGCACGAAATTCAAAATCAACGAAAATGTCACTTAGACGCATTTAACTTATTGTTTACATAATTAGATTTAAGAGATTTTGTTGAATCTAGTCCCTAAAAGGATGCTGAAACTGAAGTAACAACGGTATAAATACAGAAAAGTATCAGAGATTATATTTTTTGGTAAATTTGCAGATTAGCTCTCGAACACTTTTCAAAAAACTGTTTTCAGAAACCTGCGTAGGGCCCCCCCCCTGGATGCACAAACCACAAAAAACATTTCTTGTTCACACCCCCCAAGGAAGTTACGGGACCAGGGGGGTGCAGGGTGGAGTAGGTAGTGAAAAGGAAATATGAGCAGAAAATGCAAAGAAAACGGGATTGAAAGCTGTCTTTTTCACATCTTGAAGCAATATCCCCCTTAAACCCTGCCTACACCGCACAGCTCCCCTATTCCCCCAGGTGCCGTAACTTCCTTGGCGGGTATGAACAAGACATTTTTCTTGTGGTTTATGCAACGAGTGTGGTTGTATGCACGCGAGAGGGGAAGGAAAATCCCCACGACGGAACCCCCCCCCCCACACACACACACACACACACCACTATCACAAGTCTCAACGGGGGTGGAGGCTGCTTTGTCATAGGCATTTTCCTTCCCCTCTCGTGTGCATACAACCACCCTCTTTGCATAAACCACAAGAAAAATGTCTTGCTCATACCCCTCAAAGAAGTTACGGGACCTGGGGTGAATAGGGGTGCGGTGCGGGGTAGGCAGGGTTTAATAAGGATATGGCTTCAAATAGACAGCTTTCAAGCAGTTTTCTTCGCATTTTCTGCTCATATTTCCTTTTTACTACCTACCCCGCCCAGCTCACTCCTGGTCCCGTAACTACCTTGGGGGGCGTGAACAAGAAATTTTTCTTGTGGTTTGTGCATCCTGGGGGGGGGGGTCCTAGTCATGTTTCTGAAAACAATTTTTTGAAAAGCGTTCGGGAGGTAATCTGCAAATTTACCAAATCCACTTTACCATGACAATATTTTTTACACCTAACAATTGTTCCTCTAGAAAAGTTAGCTTCATTAGCATATACTGTTGAAATAGTTGAGGTATTAAAGTATATATATATATATATATATATATATATATATATATATATATATATATATATATATATATATATATATATATATATATATATACATACATACGTGTGTGTGTGTGTGTTAAAAGTGAAATGGGCCCTAATCCGCGTTTATTGAAAAAAATTCTCCTCTCAGACTCGTCGAACCGAAATTAGGTAGTTTATTTGTTTAAAATATGTAGCGGTTTCAAGGCATATAGTTTTCATTCATAAAATCGTCTTTTATGGGATTTTTGTTTAAACTAAAAACAGTTATTAGTCGGTTAAACTTTAATCATATAGAGCCTCAGTAGTAATTTTGTTTTTTGAAACTTTTTATTTGGAAGCCTCCGTGGTTCAGGGGTAAGAACGTGCGTCTCTGAACCGAAGGGTACTGGGTTCGATCACAGGGCTCTGGTTTCTCATTTTCAGTTCATACCGTAACAGTAATATCAATCGAGGTTGTAGCATTGTATTTAAGTAAGTTGAATGTCTGCACGTTCCGCTCTCCGGAGGGGGCGTTAAGCCGGTCAGTCCCCTGTACATGCAATGTTGGGCACGTCAAAGATCCCTACCCTACTTACAGAATGACAGGGGTTCTTCAAAATTTGGAGGATAGTGAGGTGAAACTGGGCGATCCTTAAGTAGACAGGTGCGATCCTTAAGTTCATTTCATGCATTGCGAGAGCGGCATTGCCAGACGGTGCTTGTTGCTCTAGGAGCCTGCCTGAACTGACATACAGGGCAGGTCAGGAAGGTCAGGTCAGGCAGCCCTGTAGGTCAGGAAGGTCAGGTCAGGCAGGATCCTATAGCCATAAGCACCGTCCGGCAATGCCGCTCTCTCGATGCATGGACGGGACCCGTCTACTTAAGGATCGCCGCCTAGGTAACTACACATTTTTCAAAGACTTGTTCATCGAAACGAATTTTCCCAATATCTATGTATCAATCATTATCTCACTGCAATTTTATTGTAGTATTAGTTTATAAACTTGTTTGGATGGAATATTCCAATATTGGTGAAATGAATATCTTACATTCATTATACCTAATACTGAGAAGTTACACATAACATACTGATAAGTTACACAAATGCTTATCCTAAGTGAAAATATAAAACATATATATATTTACCTGTTTATTCTGATGTAAGCAAACGTCATAGAAAATAGCACGGTTATTTTTAAAGCAACTTTATTTTTGACGTTTATTGGTTTTTAATATTCACATAAATAAAAACACTTTTGATGTGATTATATTGGAGAGGTATACTAACCTTACTTCTCGCGTGGCGCGGCATACAAGCCTCCTCGATTACTTGATACAATTGAATCGACTGAATCACATGTTCATGTTTCATGTGCAAAATGAAACGATGCTGAAACCGAATGAAAATGTAAGCGCTGTTGCCAGCTCTGCTTATAATGTTTGGTGCAAAGACCCCAGTTATGTCGCTTTTATATCAGCAAGAAATAACTGTGAACAGATAACCGATGAGACCAAAAATGACTCTCACCATCACCAATCAAAGAGAGAGAAAGTCATCTGTTGTTCAAGCAGTAGGTACTCGACGGTTCTAGTCTATGTAAAAAATCACATATGGAAATTTTATCGCTCCTTTCATCTTATTATTCGCTGTGCCATCAAATGAGAAAGCTAATTTATTTGCACATGTCCTCGCTTTAAATTAAAAGAAAAACTCCGCTATGCACACTTGGAGCACCGAAATCACCAGAACACATCTTTTTAAAGACCTGACGATCGCTTCATTAACAAAATTAGGGTAAATTTGCCGACAACCTCCCGAACGCTTTTTTTTGTAAAAATCTTTTCAGAAACATGCCACGAACCCCCCCTGAATGTACAAACCACAAAGAACATTTTGGTTTATACCACCCAAGGAAGTTACGGGACCAGGAATGAATAGGGGTGCTGGGCGGGGTAGGTAGTAAAAAGGAAATACGAGCAGAACATGTGAAGAAAACGGCTTTTACATTTTGAATCACTAACTATTCGCTCCAGGGCTGCTCTCAGGAAATTTGTCTTGTGGCATATGTAACGAGGGTGGTTGAATGCATGCGAGAGGGGAAGGAAAATTCCCACGACGAAGCAGCCTCCCTTTTTTTCGCAAGTGGAACGCAAGAGGAACGAAAATCCATGCTACAATATGAAGTACCCCAGTTTCTACAGCTAAAAGAGAGAACTTACCATAGAAAATAGTGTCAAACGATCGAATATTGTATCGAATGTTGGCCAAGTTGTATGTGAACAGTGCTTTCATTGAGGCGTCTCTAAGGTCTCTCAGAACACACTAGCATCTTAAAGACGAACTCCAGCGAGATTTTGTAGGTAGGCAGATTGAGGCCTCGTAATCAAGCTACAACAACCTAACCTATCCTCATCCACCGCTTTAGGAAGTAGGCAGATTGACGCCCTAGAGTTAATTCCCTTTCATATTTCCCTAACCTCTTGAAAATGACGCCAAAACATTCTTGAAGTACAATTGGAGAACCCAAATTACCACAACAAATCTTTTTAAAGACCTAACGATCGTTTCACTAACAAAGTTAACGTCACCAGAGGATGAAAAATTATGTTTGTTAGCGGTGATTTGGGTTCTCCATGTGTACTTATCAGTGCTCATCACAGCTGCCTATCTTCATTTAGTGACGTTCTTGAAGCACTAGAAGATAACACTAAAACCACCATTCGCCTGATTTCTCTAAAATGTTGGATCGAGTCACCAAAAATTAGGTACATTACATCGGGCAGTACAACCAAAGCAGGGGTGGTCATTTGAACGGTGCCTCGTTCTATTAAAAATTCCACTTTCGCAGATTCATTATAAACCGATGAAAAGATGCTCTCATTCTTGAGTATATCCTGTACATTTTAAGTAACAAAAGTTCGGGACGCAGCAAGTTCGTTATGGTAGTGAATTTTTATTAAATGCTTCAAATTTGAATAACTCACTTTTCTATAAACGTAGAAAGTTTAATTTTAGTATTAAGTAAGGTCTTTCCCAAGGCAACATATCCACCAACTTTCATTAAAATAACTTTGTAACTTTTTTCGAAAGAAAATTCAAAACTTTAATAACTCAATTTTGTGTAAATCTAGAACGTTTAGTTTTGGTATGTAGTAAGGTCTTTCCCAAGGCAATATATCGACCGAATTTCATTAAAATATCTTTGTAACTTTCGGAGAAAAACGTTTTTTCAAAAGAAAACTCAAAATTTTTCCGGAAAACCTTATCTGATTTTCCTGGCTAACGAACTCTTCCCCATTAATAAAAGAAAGGCACTTCCCGAGTTACATCGAAATCGGTTAATTATTTTTGAGTTATAGGTTGGATACATATATATATATATATATATATATATATATATATATATATATATATATATATATATATATATATATATATATATATATATATATATATATATATATATGAATTTAAGCTGACCCCGGATATAGGTTCTAGGGGTCCTAGTTCGCGCTCATTTGAAAACATTTTTGCAAAGTCTCACCATCAATACCTCTCTATTAGTGATTTTTTTTTAATTCACTAAAAAAGAAGAACCCGAAGAAATATCTAATATTATCACCGAATGAAAAGTCGACCAACTAGTATAGTAAGCAAACTTCATAAAGACTACATTAGTCTTATAATACTGGATCTGAGCCAAAACCGGTCAAGCCGGCAACGCCGAGAAGAAATAAACAGGATAGCTCTGATGGAGGTTTGCAAAACTAGCTGCCAAAATTGAAAATAATCACTAAGCAAACAAAACTTATTAAACGTATGTAAATTTAATACTAATTACTCTATGCCAGTTTGAAGAATATTTAATTTTCAAATAGTCTCTGTTGCTTATATTCAAACCTTAGAGCAGCTAGTGGCAGTATGAAAATGAGCATTGGAAGTGAAAATGGCTAATAAAATGAAGAATGATTTTGAAGGAATCTCATTAATTGTTGTTGCTCCAATTTGGTAAAACCCTCCCATACTAAATATAGAATAGAGATTTTCATACTCGCTTCACAATAGCTTGTGTTGCAGAGCCATTCGTCTTTGTGACATTTGCCATCAGCCTGACGATACCGTCAATGCGAAACTGGTCGCTGAGAATATAAGGAGCTATTGTGAAGCTAAAATGAAAGCATCTACGTCTGTATTTAGTTTAAAGAATATAAAAAGTTGTTTTAGAAGTGGATAAAAGTAGCAAGGAGCAAAATTAAGCTGGAGAAACATCTATTTTTGTATGCTTTACTTCTTATGTATCCCATTAAAAAATCTAGAGACGTTGAATCTGGTGACATGAGAGTCACTTCAACTTCTCACCAAACTTAAAAGACGTTGTCCAAGTAGTTTATTACTAGAGCATAGTGTGGAGGCGCGCCATCTCGTTGAAACCACAAATCGTTTGTGTTTAAAAACAACCGATTTAGTTCGGAGAGAAAACCGTCTTGCAGAAATTGTAAATATCGAAGATCCGTAAAGGTTTCCTCCTATAATCGCATTTTATATTATTCAGGCGCAAAGATTCATTTTCTGCAAGTGCTTATAAAAAGTTGTTTCAGAAGTGGATAAAAGTAGCAAGGAGCAAAATTAAGCTGGAGAAACATCTATTTTTGTATGCTTTAATTTTTATGTATCCCCTTAACAAATCTAGAGGCGTTGAATCTGGGAACATGAGTGGCACTTCAACTTCTCATCACACTTAAAAGACGTTGTCCAAGTAGTTTACTACTGGAGCATAGTGTAACCCCGCGCCATCTCGTTGAAACCACAAATCGTTTGTGTTTGAAAACAGCCGATTTAGTTCAGAGCGCAAACCGTCTTGCAGAAATTGTAAATATCGAAGATCCGTAAAGGTTTCTTCCAATAATCCCATTTTCTAATATTCAGGCGCATAGATTCATTTTCTGCAAGTGCTGAGTGTGATACTCTTACATCCAATGTGGAATTTCAGTTACCGAGTACCGAGAAATTTGACGGTTTACAAGGCCCAATATAGCTTTATTACCAAACATCGGATCTCGTTTAATTTTTTTCATTAAAATTGTGCAAAGTTCAACTCGAAATAGTCATCCGTTAGCTTCTGAACTAAGCTAACTTACGAGACCGGGTCAATAAGTCCGTGACTTTTTGAATGAGACACAGGTTTTTTGACAAAAAATAATTTTATTTCTCAACATACGCTCCTTTGAGCTCTATACACTTCGTCCAACGTTTCTCCAATTTTTTTATCCCTTCCAAAAAAATAAGATTTGTCGAGTTCGTCAAAATAGGTATTTGTTTGTGAGATTATTTCATCATTGGAGTCAAATCTCTTTCCGCCGAGCCATTCATTTAAGTTTGGAAACAAGAAATAGTCACTTGATGCTAAATTCGGAGGATAGGGCGGTTGAGGGAGCAACTCGTAGCCCAATTCATGCAATTCCGCCATGGAGACTACATATATGTGCACCATTGCATTGTCTTGGTGCAAAATAACTATTTTCTTGGTCAAATGCGGTCGTTTTTTCTTCAAATCGCCATTGAATCGGTCCAATAAGTTAGTATAATATTCGCCATTGATTGTTCTTCCCTTTTGAAGGTAATCAATGCGATTTATACCGCGTGCATCCCAAAAACGGTCGCCATGACTTTATTGGCTGACAAACCCACCTTGGCCTTCTTCGAAGCCGATTCGCACGGAGAAACCCACTGTTTTGACTACTGCTTGGTCTCTGGTGTATTGTGGTGGATCCATGTTTCGTCCACGGTTACGAAACGGCGCAAAAACTCGTCCCTATTGCGGTTGAACACTCCTTCTAAGTTGTCACACGATTGCGTTTGTGGTCGATTGTGAACAAACGCGGCACCCACTTGCGGATAGCTTTCTCATACCCAAGTGATCATGCAAAATCGAAACCACTGAGCCATGTGATATGCATATGGCTTCCACAATCTCCTGCAGTTTCAATCTCCGATCAGCCAACACCATATCGTATTTTTTCAATTGTTTCGGGTGTAGCGACCTCAACTGGGCGTCCAGAACGTTCGGCGTCATTTGTGCTTGTACAGCCGCAACAAAATTCAGTAAACCACTTTTTTTACCATGGAAATTAATGGTGCAGAGTCTCCATAGTATTTATTAAGCTTAGCCTTGGTTTGAGTCATGATTTTTTTTCGCAAAAATAATGTTTGATGAGCACATGAAATACACTTTCCATTTTCGTTAAAACTCAAGAGGTTGTCTGCTTTCAATGGCTATTTAACACAAACTAAATGACACAGCTTGTTCAAAATTTGACGGGAGTCAACTGACAGATGCTTGTTGACAGGAGTAGTGTTGCCCTTCCTGTGAAGAGGCGGGAAATTCAAAAAATCACGGACTTATTGACCCGCCCTCGTAGTAAAGATGCCACTTTTCCTTTTTCGCGTTCTAAGAACTGTTGAATATACCCTATGTTATTTACTAATGCTACTTGTCGTAAACTGGTATGGGAGTTTTCATGAAATGCTAGTTTCCCGTTTCCAGTATTTGTTTTCTACCACCTGTAGGGAGGTCTCTCACATGTGCTGTTTCTCTACACTTCTCAATTTTCCTCACTGCGGATTGAGAAATTTGTTTCCGGTTGAGGTATGTATTATTAAATAAAGTACAAACTTCTTTCTGCGTCCTGGTTTTGTCTACAGAACCAGTCATTACCAGAATTTCGTTTAAATTTCACTGAAGTTGGTAAGTGTTAATCAACTTCGTTTAAATTAAGTATCATCAGACCCATCTCTTAAATGTAATAATTATCACTATTTTCTCATGACGGTTCTGTTCCTTAACAACTCTTCCCTCTCCTATGTATGGAAATTTGACGTAAACTTGACAGCGGGGTTCACTGGAATTTTCCAGTCCACATCTACCGGGGAAATTCTTATATTTGAAGACCTTTTTTGCAATTATTGTGCATCTTATTGTTTTATTCATGACCGTATTAACCAGTGTCGTATTGGCTAAAGCGTCTTTATGTCGTAATTTATGACAGATTATTAGCCTGCGACATCAATTTTCTAATTGGCTAAATTTGAAACCCTCAGTCTTGCAGTGAAAGAATGCGTGGCCAAAGGCCTTAACCTAAGTGATTTATTTAAGAGGAAGACAAATGGTAAGTGTGAACTTCTGCGAGCGTACATTGTGATGATTCCCTCCCCCTATCTTTCTCGTTTTCTTTCTTCCCCTGAGATTTTCCTTCCCCTATATTTTAACCAGGCGTACAATCTAGTGCTCCTTTAGCTTTATAATCAGCGGCAATAATCTAGAAAATTACCCAATTTTTATAAAATTGTTGTCTTTTGGTAGTATTTTCTGTGATGTGCCTTTCTCCCTTTCACTCGGGTGTCCATCTCCCTGGTGCTTCTCTTCTTCTAGGGTTTCCCTTCCCCTAGTTTTTTTTCTTAGAATCACAGTCTAGGGTGCTTATATTGTGATGTTATTTTCCTTACCAAGCTTTTCAGTTCGACAAGCCGCGGTGCTTTTCGAGGAAACGGAGGAGGCGGTGTCCGGTAAAAAAAATGTCAAGCACGTGCTTAGAACCACCTCTGCATGCGTAAACCACATAACAAATGTTGTGGTTTCAGCCTCCCGAAAGTTACATGATTCGAACCGAGTAGGGGTGCTAGGCGGGGTAGGAGTTTAAAAGAAGCTATGAATACACAACGTAAAAAAGCAGCTTACCCTTCTGAACTCTTGCTAAATCTATTATTATTATTACATGTCATGTTTCGACGTGCCGTTCGTTTGCTTACTCCCAGCGACCATATGTGGTATTTTATAGGTTAGGGTCCTGAACAACTCACTCATTTCACAGTATGATCAAACAACTTTGTTGTTTTCGGCAATTCACAAGCTTTTCATAAAAACTAAAATGATTAATCGAAAAACAACCTATTTTCTCATTAACCTAAAATAAAAATTGGTATGACATATAACGCTATACATAAACCGCGCCATTTTGCTATAAGAATGCAAATAAAACAAACCAATAGCAATTTCATTTCTGACCTCGTGGCCAAGAAACGTCTCGTTGGTCATTTCAAAATGCCACATCTATAGATAAATAACATTTTGACATTTTTTGTGAATTTAGTCTAGGGATAAGACTAAATTCACAAAAAATGTTATAATTGTAAAAGTTTTATTCCACAAGGTTTTTATTTAGTTATTGTTTGGATCACAACTTAAAATCAGGCTTAAACTCTTTAGCTGCCGATTTTACCATATGTCTTTGAATAACAAATCAATTCTAGAAATAAATATTACCGTTAATTTTCCTAATGAGGGGAAAGTTCCGACAACTCTGGCTGTTTCAATTTATTAGGCAGATTTTGTAGCTTTCCAACATTCAAGGAAAACAAACTAAAACATCCGTTATGTCAACCTCTCCCACGCACATTACACAACGCCTTAATAAACTTTTAGGAGCGTATCGTTGCTTTTAAATTTCTTTAATTCAGGATAACTTAAATTTGTGTTGAGAGAAACGCCTGAAACTTAATATATGAGAAGATCTTTGAATGCTCTATATATGTGAAAAATTCCATTTCATTCACTCTAATAATTTAAAAAATATAGCGTTTTTAAAAAGTTTTCTCCGATTTTCCACCGGAAAAACTTGAGCATAAAGGCTGATTAATATATATATATATATATATATATATATATATATATATATATATATATATATATATATATATATATATATATATATATATATAACATATAAAAAATTTAACGGACCTTGGGTTTGGGTTCTAGGGACCCAAATTCGCGCTCATCTGAAAAAAAATTCAAAAGCTTTTCATCCTCACCTCTTCAATAGCGAATTTTTCTTACTGAGAATTCGCTAATATTGTGGGAGCTAACTTCAAGAACATGATTTGTCTGAATCGGGAATCGTTTTGCGTCGACGCAAAAATACGTATACTAATTACAGCATAATATAATTTGTTGTGCGCGAACCACAATTATTGCTTCTTATTAGTGATGGGAAAAACTGTTATATTGCTTTAACAGGTCGCACTTGTTACTGTTATTTATAAATAACAGTTAAATATAACAGGTTGAAAATAACAGTATGAACTATGAATTATTAAGAATTCCACGTAGACGTAGTAACAGTAGCTGAACCCGTCCGGTGGTGTAGTTGGGTAATGTTTAAAATAAAAAATATTCTTGTATTATGTTTAAAACAATTTATACATTTTTTATTAAAAAAATGATGGAGGTTTTTTTTGGGTATTCATCACTAATAATTATTTGGTAAAAAATTCAACAATGCAGAATTTCATTCGAATTTTCTTTACTAATTAAGTATTAGTTAAGCATTGAGCTTGAAAACCTCTATAGCCATCTTTTCCTTAAAAATGAGAGCTATATGAAATAAATGAATTATTGTAAGCAAAAAATAAAATAAATATTTTTTTTAAAATTAAAACTAATTTTTTTCTCTCTACCTATAGGGCGTAGTGTGTCTGGTTTCAACTATACCGGGTACAGGGAATATTTTTATAATTTCATTAAAATTGGTACTGTTTCTGAGATTTTTTAAGTTTCAGCGATTTTTTATTTTGCAGTAGTAATAAAAAAAGATGTTTAAAATCGGACCTATTTCTTAGATTTCCAAAGTAAAAAGGAATATTGATTTATTAGTTACATAAGGCAAAGAAGAATGAGCAAAAAACTCTCTAATATAATATAATACCTAAGGACTCATGTTAAAGCATAACTACATTTGTATACATATCAGTTTTTTCTTAAAACAAAAATGCCATCTGCATATCGAGTTATCTAATGAAGATTGAGTTTACGTCAACGACTATGTGATTATTTTTTTATATACGCGGTGACCTGATCTTATTTTTACAGTGATATAGTTCATTTTTAATAATTTTCACTTGCTACATATACAGCCTTTCGCATATTGAAAAATTAAGAACGAATTTTTTAGCGACCATAAATGTCAGAAGTGAAGGAAACTTAGCTTACTTTTTACAAGCATGACTTGTAATATTAATAAAATGAGGTAATATAAAAGGTGTTCCATTTGAATAATGAAAGTTGATGCAGTTTCCGCAAAACCGGAAGCTCCAACATGCTGCATTTACATTTACATTTTTACATGCACCTCTCATAAAATTTCGGTAAAGAAATTTGCCTTTATTCTGCACATGTGGTTCTTTATTACATTACGCTTTTATTTTTTGTTAGAAGGATCTCTAGTTACATTTTCAATTCTCGGTTCACCGCCGGTGAATCTCCGGTCGTCTTAATCAGTACGCTTTTAAAAACTATGCAAACAACGAACCGCTTTTGCCTAGAAATGGAGATCCACTTAAATGGTGAAAAATTCATTCTTATGAATATCCACATTTAAGTAAAATGGTGAAGGAGAAGTTTGGGACTGTCGCTACGTCTGTTCCGTGCGAAAGACTTTTTTCTAAAACAGGACCGCCGTAACAAACTTTCGTCGACCAAAGTCAGTCAAATAATGTTCATCAACAAAAACTCAGAACTTTAAAAGTGTTTTGTTAGAAAAGTATTTCTTAGTGTAAGACAATTTTTCTCAAAGAAAAAAGAAACATCGTTGATTTTATTTACATTTTTCATATTTTGTGTTTGTTTATAAATTGTAAATATATGTGTGTATTTTGTGTGAATCAACAACCTGTCGAAATTTAACAGTTTCATTGTACCGACGACCCTACGTTCCCAAAGCTGTGAGCACACTAGTATAAAGTAGTATGTTATGAAGTAAAGTCCGCTCTATACCCCATTCCCAGTCTCATGTCCATTCATCCTGTTATAACAGTTGCGGATGAAAACAGAAGTTGCTTCATCGTAGCTAGTTGCAGTGCAACAGAAACAGATACGACAACAGAAACAGGTACGACTCCGAGTTCTAGTGTAAAGCGCAACAGCATCCCCTCCCCTGTACCTGTTATTTGTATATATCCAGGTTGTTACTGTTGCGGCTCGACAACAGTTAAAAAATAACAGACTGTTAAATAACAACCCATCACTACTAATTACAGCATAATATAATTTGTTGTACGCGAATCGCCAATACCACAATTATTGCTTCTTATCTTCTTATGCTGTGAATGTGAATACTGTACGATACCATAGCGTAACTACTATGAGGATAATACAGAACATATTACATATTAATAATGGGCTTATCTCTTATCTATGTACTATACAGCAGAGAATAAGGATACTGATAATGATAACGAACAACGTGGCCATTTCCATTTCGCATTGAACATCTATATCAGCAAACGAATCAAATTGGTCAGCGGTAATATGAGTAGTTGATAGTATCAATTAGACATCCGTTTAATGTAAGACGTCTAGTTAACGCTTGTAGGTACATACCACTATTATCATCACGTGCATTTACTAATTTATTAACTTACTTAGCTACATCTAACTTTACCACTTTAGTATTGTAAAATTAGCTAAAACCTTGCGCTCATATTTATTAAGAATAGCCTTGTACTTCCAGTTAACTTCCGATCTCGCCACTTAATGGCCAAAACGCCATCGTGTACATAGATGCGGACAAAGCAAATGGATTCGTGGATCATCTAGATCTAGAGTTGCAATTGCAATGTTGCAATTCAGCCCGAATTACTACGTGGATCTGTCGCACGTCGCAAGAACGCGCCGATATGTCGGGAGAGCGCTTCGCGCCACCTCAAACAGAAGCCCGCTACTTCGAAGAAGTTTCCCAAATAATCAAGTCCCTAAAAAAATAGGAAATCTCCAATGGAACCTCCAATGTAGTCCTGAAAGATCCACCCAGCAAATCAGTACTCCCGTGCTAATCACAGAGGTCGTATCTGCATTTTTCAACTAAATTGAGTTATTGTTACCAGGTTTTTTCTTGGTTTTTTTTATTTCAACAACACACCACGAGGCCTCACAGCCTAAATACTATCGTACCGTGGGTGTCGACAAGGATGAAAGAGACAACTTGATAATTCTGGACTTGAAGGTTTGGAGGTTCGGAGGAGAAGGAAAAACATGTGCCGGCAAGGAATTCCACGACTTGGTCCTCGGGACAAAAGAGCGGACATAACAAGATGTTCTATGTCTGGTGACCTGGACAGTAAAAGGGTGCATTCGCCCTGTTCCCCTGGTAGATCTGTTGGGGACAGCAGGTGGAGGAACTATGGAAGAAAGCTACTCTGAGCAGTGCCCGTGCAGATATCTATAAAAGAGAGAGAGAGGTCACCAACGGCACGTTGTTGGACAAGTGATGGCAGTCTTTGGGTGAGGGTAGGGTCACCGATGAAACGTATAGCTCTCTTCTGAATGGAGTCCAGGATAGCGAGTGTAGAAGCGGCAGCGGCACCCCAGATGTGGGTGCAGTGTTCGAGGTTTGACCTTATTTGTGAAGTATATAAGGTATAGAGATTAGCTGGTGAAAAGTATTTGCGAGCCTGGAAGAGGAAACCTAATTTATTAGCAGCCACTTCTGCAATTGATGTGACATGTTGGTACCAATTGAGATTTCGATCCACAGAAATGCCAACAAGCGAAAAGGACTCATTACTTTTAATAACTTGGTTGTTCATTGTGATGTGTCTAGGGCTGGTGTATCTCTTATGAGATAGAAAGCAAAACTGAGATTTGGTGAAGTTGAATTGTACAAGATTTCTACTTCCTCGGTCTAATATTTTTTGGAGATCCACAGAGACAGAACCCTCCATGAGTCTGCGATCCGCATCTAATTGGGCTAAAGAGACAGACTTAGAATATTGTATATTTGAGTGGAGGGTACTGTCATCCGCGTAACTGTGAACTGGGTTGGATGTGCTAGAAAGGAGGTCATTGATGTGGAGAAGAAACAAAGTAGGGGCTAGAGCTGAACCTTGAGGGACTCCTGCATTAATTGGATACAGTTTAGAGGAATGGCCATCCACGACAACAGAAATGCTTCGGTTGGAGAGGAGATTTGCTGTCCAGGTACAGAGTTTTGGTGGTAGGCCATAGGCCGGAAGTTTATTAAGCAGCGCTGCGTGTCAGACCTGGTCGAATGCTTTGTATATGTCTAGAGCGACAATCTGGGATTCATCGTGTAGTTCCATAGACTTGCTCCAAGAATGGGTGACAAAGGAAATGAGGTGGGCACTTGATCTGCGCTGACGGAATCCATACTTCCTGTCATGGATTAGACTGTGTTATTCAAGAAATTTTAGTAATTCGGTGTTTATATACTTTTCCATCACTTTAGAGACGACTGAAAGGAGAGAAATAGGCCTGTAGTTGCTAGGAAGCGCTTTGAATCCTTTCCTGGGCACGGGTTGTACTCGAGCAGTTTTCTAGTTACTAGGGAATATGCCTCTATTGTAAGATGTCTGAAACAGACGAGTCAGGATAGGAGCAAGTTTTGGTGCGCATTTTTTTATAACAATTGCTGGGATCCCGCGAAGGCCAAAGGCTTTCCTGGTATTAAGGGAAGAGAGCATCTTTCGTACCTTTTTAGTTTTGAAAATTATATTCGTCATTTTATGCGCGACATTAGGGATTGTTGGTGGTTGAACATTTGGAGGTGGGTTGAGAGTAGAATTGCGGCGAACAACGAGGAAAAAAATTCAGGTAAAACAGTCATAGTGGGGCACAATAAGATTACTGTAGACAATGAAGAGTGGAAGTGGAAAGTGGAGCCAAATAACAGCAAAAATAGAAAAATTAAAAAATTATCCAGGCGAAAAACGGTAGGATATATAGATGAGAACCTCCGGCAAAGAAAAAGGTAAATGTGAATAAAGCAATGGAAGCAAAGGATGTAGTTGGGCGGAATGAGAGGGTTTGGAAAACAGGAACATGGAATGTCAGAAGTCTAACGGGTAAAGAGTCTGAATTGAAAGATGGATTTGAGAAACCTCATCTGGACGTTATGAGCATAACGGTGACGAAGAAAAAGGGCAGAGGCGAGGTTTCATTGGGTGGTCACATATTGATGTACAGTGGAGTAGAGATGGAAAAGAGAGCAAAGGAGGGGATAGGGTGTATAGTAAACCAAAGAAACATTAAATACTTAAGACAGTAGAATGGCAATGGGAGCGTACGGACCCAGTGAGGACGCACCAACCATAGAGAAAGATACATTTTGGAAACAACTGACTGAAACAGCGAAACAGACAACGGGACGACTGATTATAGTAAGGGACTTAAATGG
Source organism: Tillus elongatus (assembly GCA_964006375.1). NCBI lineage: Eukaryota > Metazoa > Arthropoda > Insecta > Coleoptera > Cleridae > Tillus > Tillus elongatus. Next base: position 161,238,722 of record OZ023265.1, read on the forward strand.
AAAGGTGGGTAGGAAAGATGGGGAATCAGGTGAAACAATTGAGACACATGGAGAAAGAACCGGAAATAATGGTGGAAGAAGACTTATATATTTCTGTATGATGAAGAACCTTGTAATTACAAACACCTTTTTCGCATACAAAGATATCCACAAACACACAAGAGAAGTGAAAAGTAGAGGAGAAAAATTGATCGTAGATTATGTAATGATAAGTAAAGAGTACAGGAACGAAGTGAAGGACACACGGGTAAGACGAGGTGCCGAAATCTATTCGGATCATTTCCTAGTGCTTACAAAACTAAAAATTGGGGGAGAAAAACCCGACGCAGCACCAAAAAATGCACGCAGGGCAAGATTAAAACCGCCACTGAAACAATAAGGACATATAAATCAGCAGAAGAAGAAACTGCGAAGGACTACACAGAGAAATTAGAAAATGATATTTATAAAATTGGGAACGTCGCTGATGATGTAACGCTTAAAGAAATGTTAAAAAATATTAGAGACATACTCCTGCAAACAACAAGATATGCGGCACAACAAACGTGACCGGAGATAGAAAACGGACCAGTTGGTGGAATGACGAATTGAGGATACGGATAAATATCAAGAAGCAGAAGTGGAAAACATATTTATCTAACAGAAATAACGAGAACTATGATGAATACAAAGAACAGAGAACAAGGGTAAAAAATTTGGTGAAGGAACTGAAGCAGCATGCGTGGGAGGAAATGGGAGGTAAACTTGAAAGAGATAGTCAGGGAAACCATAAACTGTTCTATAAGGTATTAAAGTCTCTAAGAAAGGGAAAACATTGTGAACGCGGTCATATAAAAAGCAGGGAAGGTAAAATATTGTGTGATGATGATGAGATAATAAACAGATGGAACATTTGGAGAAAAAGTTAATAGAGGGCAGACCAACCTCAATCGCTCTAAAGAGAAATCCGAAGACCGAACTGACCACCGAAATGAAAAAGATGGTGGAGACGAAATCCAAGTGGAACAGGTAGTGAATGCGATAAAAAACATAAAGAGAGGAAAATCAACGGGGTATGATCGGATAAGCCCTGAAATGTTGAAGAACTTAGGATACAGGCCTAGAAATACTTACAAAGCTATACAACAAGGGGTGAAAGGAAGAAAGGATACCGAAAGACTGGGAACTGGGAACACTAATGCCCATACATAAAAAAGGTGATAGGAGAGAATACCCCAATTACAGAGGAATCACTATGTTGAACGTGTTATTTAAGGTATACGAAAGAATCATAGATAGAAGATTGAAAATCGCAATAGAAGATAGTTTTGAAGAACCACAGAGTGGATGTATAAAGGTAAGAGGGGTATAAAACCACATATTTACAATTAAACAGCTAATAGAGAAGAACAACATCATATATGCAGCTTTCATGGATTTGGAGAAAGCTTTCGTCAGTGTTTCCAGAGAGACGATTTGGGGAAGCCTAGAAAAAAGAATTATAAATACGAAACTACGTAGGAACATAGCCAGTTTGTACAACAACACAAGAAACACCACCAGAACAAGAAATAGGCAGTGAAACGAATTCACGACCATAGACGGACTAAGATAGGGTGGTATGTTAAGTCCTACCCTGTTTAACGTTGCGATGGACAATGTAATAAAGAAAAGAAGACAAAGAGCGAATCAAAGAAATTGAAAGTGGCGGACAGATATATGAACTTGATCATGATCTCGGTTTGTGCGTTTGCTGATGACCTAGCAATTTTCGCGGAAAGCGAACGTTATCTCCAACACAACTTGGAAAAATAAAATAGGGCGCTAAAGGAAAAAGGTTTGAAAATATAGACAAAACAAAAGTCACGATGTTGGGAAACGATAATGAGAAGAATATAACAATAAAGCTGGATGGGAAAAGTGTTGAACAGACAGAAGTATTCAAATATTTAGGAGTGAAGATACAGGGTAAAGGAAAGTGGGATGCAGAATTAAATGAAAGAATAGAAAACACAATGAAGATTTACCATGCACTGAGTAACACACTTATAACAAGAATAGAAATATCAACAAAAACGAAAATGACAATATACAAAACAGTGTTCAAGCCAATTCTGACATACGGGTGCCAAAGTTGGGTTCTTTCCAAACAACCCAAAAACAGAGTACAGGCAGTGGAGATGAAGTATCTGAGAGCAGTAAAAGGCATTACAAGAAGAGTTAGGATAAGAAATGATAACGTCAGAGAAGAATTGAAATAGACCCAGTGATATCAAATATAGAAACGCAGCAGCTAAAATGGACGGAATACCTTGTGAGAATAAAAGAGGAAAGACAAGTGAAAAACGTTTGGCAGCAAGATCACTACAAAAGAGGGCAAGAGGCAGGCCAAGGAAGACGGGAATGACCCAGTAGCAGAGGTTGTAGAGAGCAGAGGATTGGACTGGAGATCAGCAATGAGAAAAGCTGAAAATAAGAAGGAATGGGCACAATTTGTTCTCCGAAAATGCTAAGGAAGTACACCCTAACACCTAAAGGTATTAATAGGGTTTTGATTATATATATATATATATATATATATATATATATATATATATATATATATATATATATATATATATATATATATATATATATATATATATATATATATATATATATATATATGCGTCGCTTTAACAATTTAGCAATGATGCAAATTGAAATTTTAATTGTTAAATATAGCAAAATATGTCTTTACAACGTCAGAAACAGAATACAGTGACTTCTATTTATTTGACAGATAATCAGCCTGACGACATGGTACATTAAAGCGGCATTGGCTTGTAAGACTTACATGACACGTCATCTTGAAAGGATTAATTTGACGTTTTGGTTCTGGTTTTCTGGGTTCCTAAGTCTAAAATAAGATTCATTATGTTTGCAAATCCAAACAATCAAAAGCTGTTTTCAAGAAGGTCCATACGTACAGAAATTATAATCAAGGGCTTCAATGAGGAACAGGTATTCTTTCTCTGCGTGTTATACACGTACATTTTATATTATAAAACACTGTAATAAACGTATTCTCGTTTGGTTAAAATTTACTTACAACAAATCAGCTCCTATAATCTTTTTGTTTTCATTTCCGTTCCACAGCATCTAAAAATATGTGGAAAAACCAACTAATCTCCATCTAGTACTTGTTAGCCCCCTGCTAAATTTCCCGTTTAAACGCAGCTTGAAGGAATCTAATCTTTTTCCTGTGTGCAAAATTAGAATCAAATTTAGCCCTTTCAATAAATTTCACCTAATTTAAATATTTCTTTTGTTACAGAAGCAAGATGTGGACTATAATTGGTTTCAATACAACGTTTGTAATGTTTTAAAGTACAAGACTCTGAAAAAAATACTTAGATGTGTAGCATACTAATTTCAAGAGACCTTAACCAAAACTGATTAGGATTAACAATTTTATTGGCCTATTTTAAATTTTAATTATTAGATTTATATAGTTTTTAAGAACTTAGTCATATATTAAAAGAGTGTCAAAGGCTACCACATAAAGTGTATATGGATACAACCGAAGAAAATACAACTCCAAATCCTAGAGAGAAAGCAAACATTTGTTCCATCATTTTTTTTACGTAAGTAATATTTTAAATCAAAGTTAGTATGACTAGTTTCGACTATTTTGCAAGTTGTAGCGCTAGCTTCCAAGATTGCAACTCATAAATATAAAAAGGATATAGGTCCTACACTGCAAATATTTTGTGTCCCTTGAACTACAAATATGTTCTAAATCATTCATGAATAAGTTTTCACATAATTAATTAATTCTAGATATACACTTGGGCTGTTCAAGAAAGGCTATTCCAAGACATTAGAGATTGAGGACTTATATAGACCGATACCTAGTGATAAAAGTAAAACTTTGGGAGATAGGTTAGAAAAGTAGGTAATCAGTCGTATTGAAATGTTTTAAACGTAAGGTAAAACCTCGATTTTCTGATTTTTACTTTAGAAACTGGTTTGCCCATTTAGCGAAGGGAAAGCGTTCCAACAAACAACCCAGTCTTTTTCGTGTGTACATGAAAACCTTCCGGTCTCAACTAACCTGTTTGGCTTTCAACATAATACTTCTCGATCTTGGCGTCAGAGTAGCGCAACCAATTTTACTAGGGAAGATGTTGGACTACTTCAAACCACATACTACGCGAACCTGGGAGGAAGCCATGTGCTTTGCAGCTGGTGTTGCAATCTTAGATCTCTGCAGTTCTCTACTCGTAAATCAGCTTATGATGAATTCATTCCACTATGGCATGAAGTTCAGAGCAGCTAGTTGCACTTTAGTGTACAGAAAGGCAAGTAAATCGTGGTGATATTGTATTAGAATCTCTTGTAACAATATGTTGTAGAGTCTGAGACTAAGCAAAACAGCCTTAGGCGAGACAGCGTCTGGCCAAGTGGTGAACCTGTTATCCAATGATGTAAGTAGGTTCGACGTTGTGCTTTTACTAGTACACTACCTTTGGGCTGGACCCATTCTTTGTATCATTGTCATGGTAATACTTTGGATGGAAGTCGGATACGCAGGTCTAATGGGGATGATACCTATTTGTTTTAGTGTACCTTTCCAAAGTAAGTATATTACCCAAAAGAGGTTTATGTAAGTAAGCGCCAAAATTTTCCGGCCTGGCTATGAAAGAAACATAGACTTACAATTAAATGTTATTTTTCAATATACCCCCCTAACACCGATGTAAGATTATCATCATCTAGCTTCGGAAAGTATGCAATCATACACCAGGCAGAAGTTTATACCATCGAGATGTGTGCGAAGGAAATTATACAAAACCATTGCTCAAACAAATCGGTAGAGATATATTTAGACATCCAAGCTGCAATAAATGCACTTGGTTCCTACTGTTGCAATTCAAAAACTGTATGAAGCTGTAAATCTGCTTTCAACAAACTAAACAGCTGCAATGAGGTTGTTGGAAATACCTTCCAACAAGACCGATGGCTCCATAGTTCTTCGAACACACATGCACACTTAAAATCCGAATTCTAGACCATACAAGAATAAAACTCTAGACGCAGCAAGTGCGTTATGGAAGTGAATTTTCATAAAAATGTTTTTAATTACAAATATATCGCTCTAATGCGAGCAGGCATCAATTTGGTTACCGGTATAACCTATATAGTAGGAACAATGTACCATATTTTTATCAAAATAATTATTTGAAAATGTACAAAAATGTTCCGAAAATAAACTTTAAATGTTTCTGAGAAAACTGGTCTCCTAGCCTATGAACTTTAGGTTAATAGCAAATTGGGTTATTGAAATTTGAAACATTTAATGAAAATTCGCTACCAAAACGCCCTTGCCGCGTTTATACAAAAATTTTCCGAAAATAATGTTAAATGTTGGTTTCCTAAACAACAAAACTTACGTTAATAGCAAATTGAGTTATTGAAATTTGAAGGATTTAATGAAAGTTCGCTACCAAAATGCACTTACTGCGTCCAGATTTGTTTCTTACAAACATGCATCATATTTCGATAAAAAATGCTAAAATGCAGTAACGAATTTGTTTTATGAAAATTAGCTAAAAATTATAGACCGTTAAACCATAAACTTCACTAAACCTACAGCGAAAGCATCAACTTAACTAAACCGACAGCCAAAGCATCAGAGAAAGGGTCTATTTGAAATGAATTTTCTGTAAATATTTTAGTAAAATGAAGGTCAATGACGGTTGAATCTGAAACTTAAGGGCTCGCAGAACACTCTTCTTACAACATTTTCTTTTCACAATCCGTATTTGTTTCACGTTCTTTGCCTAAACATTGCTAATTTTGACGTTTTAAATTGCGAGTTTGACGTTTTGAGGAAAACTCCAAAATTTGTTACTTTAGCTAAACGTAACTTTTTGTCCTTAAATTTAGAGACCTAAATTTTGGTACATGGTTTACTCTTTATAATACAAATACGCGTACCAAATTTGGTTATCCTCACTTTGTTCTTTCCGGAGATATAAATTTTTTTAGAAAGAAAACACAAAATTTTCCACGAAAACCTGGTCCACCCTATAATTAATGTATACAATTTTTTTTCGTATCTTGCATAATAAATGATATATTGAACTTTAAAGATTTTTTACGAAAATTCGACAAAAATGATATACCATTAACCGTTAAAATCTATAGCCAACACTACCACCAAAGCATCAGAGAAAGGGTCTATTTGAAATGAATTTTCTGTGAATATTTTAGTAAAATGATGGACAATGACGATTGAAACTAAGACTTCAGGCTTTGTAAAACATTTTTCTTGAGGCCTTTTTTCTTCCATAGCTCATATTATTTTAAGGTTTATTGCCTAAATATTACCAATTTTGACGTTTAAAATCGCGACATTGACGTTTTGAGGAAACCCCCTTTTTTTTAATGCCTGTAATTTTTTTGTCCTTTAACCTACAGAGCTAAATTTTGGTATGTAACTTACCTATAATAATTTAAACGCGCGTATAAAGTTTGGTTGGCCTTAGTTTGTTAATTCCGGAGATATTATTTTGTTTCGAATTTTTTCGAAAGAAAACAAAATTTTCCCGGAAAACCTCTGCGGATTTTTAGTTATAGGTGTGTCATATATATATATATATATATATATATATATATATATATATATATATATATATATATATATATATATATATATATATATATACATATACATATATATATATATATATATATATATATATATATATATATATATATATATATATATATATATAAACATATAAAGTCTAAAACCTACCTCGGATTTGGGTTCCAGGGGTCCTAAGTAGCGCTCATTTGAAGAAATTTTTTCAAAATTCAAAAGTCGGTATCTCCTCATTAGTAAATTTTTTTAAAAGAAAATTCACTAAAAACACATTACGCATTCATCTCTTAAGGGTGGTGTGTGCGTGTGTGGTGTATTTCCTACTAAAACTAATATGGAGCGGGGGAGAATGACTCTCACTTTTGTCTCTAGACACATACGGTTATTAGCGCAGAAGTGAAGTCCCCCTTAAACATGAAACTCTAATTTAACGAACTCTACTCTGTAAAATCTCTTATTTTTTAAGTTAGCCATTATTCTCGCACTCTCATCCCTTAATTAACATAAGTACTTTTAATCAAGTAAGTTCGTTGCACGCTAGCGTCGTGGAAGTAAAAGCAGAGAATCTGTAATCAGGTTTTTGTATAGTGTATAGTGTTTTGTGTGATATTGTACTTTGTTGGCAATCGGCATTTATTTGTCAAGTGTTATTGTTTCCTCACAACCCCAAGTTCCATCAGACGTGTCGCTGGATACCGGGTCACTTGGACCTTGATGGAAATGTAGCGGCCGAGGCGCTTGCCAGGGGTGGTGCCCAGGGGGACGCTATTGGACCAGAACCTGTGCTGAGGGTATCATCATGCACAGCAAAACGCACCTTAAAGACCTGGGCAGATAGACTGACAATCCAGTAATGGCAAAATCCGCCACGATTAGCAGGCTAAAAAACTTCTAGAGCTAAACAGACAACTAAGAACTCTGATCGGCCTCTATACAGGACACTGCCGCTTGCGTCACAACATGCACCGAATCGGTCTCGGTCAAAAGACTGAGTGGCGGCTGTGTATGGAGAGTGAGGAAACAGAAGAGCACGTGCTATGTTCCTGTCCGGCTGCGGACAAGACAAGCCACGTGCTCTTTGGCGAGACACAGCATGCACAGAAGATCTGGGTCAACTCTCGCCCACAAAAATTGTCGACTTCTACAGGAAGATGGATTTGTTGGGTAAAATCTAAGACAATTAGTTATGAGCCACAATAGACCTTAAGGCCGCAGTGAAGGGGCCGTTATCGCCCACTCACAATTTAACCTAACCTAACCTAACCTAACACCAATGCACTTAGTACATCATTTCGGCAACAATTCTATACCCCTAAAAATATTTTTTCGATCTGTTCTCAAAATGTGCCCAAACTGCAGCTTTCACCTCTTGATCGTCAGTGAAATAGTGGTCGTGAAGCTCTTTTTCAAACGAATAGGTAGTTATCACTGGGGCCCATATCTGAACTATACGGTTGATCGATTTGTTCGAAACCGAAGTCACAAATTGCAGCTTGTGCAATTCCAGTAGATGCAATGCCACGGGCGCATTGTGATTGAGCAAACGCATGACTCTGGTCAGTTTTACCCGTCTTTCTCCGCAATATTATTCACAATACATTTAGCAAGAGTCCAGAAGGGTTTGCTGCCATTGGAGCTTGAGACGATTTTGTTTTTGATGTGGTTCTTAAACGAGTTTTTGCCTCACAAAGAATGGGGACATAGCGGTTTCTTGCGTCGTTAAATGCTTGACGGTTTTCTTGACTGGGATTGTGTTGAAGCGTTTTGTGAGCTTTGACCTTTTCAAGTCTAGCCTTGTCACAGAATTTAGAGAACCAGGGCTCTTGAGTCGCTGAAGAGGTTTTCTGTGTACGTGGAATAAATAATTCCATGCCAGCTTGGATAATTTCGGTGACGTTTTGTGAGACATCAGAGTGGTCCGGATGAGAGAAGCGGACAGACGCCCATGGAAATGAGGAAAAGTAATCCCGCATCTCGTCCCAGTTCGCGGAGTTGTAGTGCCAAACGATATGTGGGTGTGATGACTGTGTGACCTCGGGCTGCATTGCGCAGGAAGCAGTAACCATGCCTTGGTCTGAGCGACCAAGGGGGGCGGTGACTGATGTCTTATAGCATTCAGGTTTTGTAGTAAGAAGAAGATCCAAGGGATTTGAGCTGTGTGTTGGGATCCGAGGAAAGTAAGTAGGTTGCTGAACCATATTGGCTAAAGAATTGCTTACTGCAAATGCCTCCTCTTGTCTCCCTTGTGGATCGGTTTTTGAAGATCCTAGCCATTCCTTATTATGGACATGGAAGTCACCAAGAATAGGGACCTCGGAGGAAGGATATTCAGAAATTAGATGGTCGGTTTTTTCAAAAAGGTAGTCGTAGAGCTGGACAAATTTGTTGTCAGAAGGTGATCGGTAAATGCAACAGATGAATTTAGTTGCAGCCCTGAGAGAGAGTTTCGTTCAAAGTATGTCCTTTTTTCCAGCTTCTAAATTGGGGAGTCTGATGCAGGGTAGATTGCTACTGACGTATGCGCACACGCCTCCATGAAATCTAAAGGAAGTAAGGAGCTCATACCCCGGCAAATTAAGGTGATTAGTGGCTGTTTTGACACTGATTTGGGTTTCGGTGAGGAAGAGGAGTTGGGGCCTATTAGCCTGGAGGAAATGGTGGACGGAGTTCAGGTTAGAATTTAGATCACATATATTCGAGAAGGATATGTTAAATCTTGATGCCGGCGTCCCCTGCACAACCCCTCTCCCGGAGATCTGAATAGAGGGGTATTCTATCTCCAGAATATTTTGTACAAGGAGGAGCCATCATCATTTTTGTTTATAAGGGAAATCGACTCATACACTAGAACCGAAAACGTCCGTTGGGACTTCACCGGCTCTTGATGTAAGGGGTGGTACCTCCTCGGGCGTGAAAAAAATCATTTACTATCACATAAAGGAAAAGTCCATTACCAAATACCTACTCCTATTAGTCGCCTCTTACGACATTACGACAGGCAAGAGTTACCTTGGGCCTATTATTTTAGTTAGTTCCCGGACCCACATTTTAAAAGGGAGCTTTGCCAAATTGTTACATCGATATTACAAGATGTTAGTGAGACTGTAAATTCACTAGTAAGAAAAAAGTCATTAAAAAGTGTCAATTTGAATCGTGCAAATTATAAAGCATCAGTTTTGGTATTGTCGAAAACTGTCCAAACTGTATCGGTAACAAAATCTGACATGATGCGAAATGCAAATTCAATGAAAGTAATTTGAAACTAAATATTTCGCTTTATTCTCTAGGTTATGCTGGTAAGTTGTCAGCCGTCTATAGAAAAGAGACAGCTGAGAAAACAGATGAGCGTATCAGACTGACAGATGAAGTAATTTCTGGGATTCAAGTGATCAAGATGTACGCTTGGGAGATACCTTTCCAGAAGGTCATAACTTTGGCTAGAAAATTTGAAATAAAGATACTTACAAAATCATCATATGTGCGAGGCATATTTATGGCCTTCAAATTGTTTAACACGCGGGTAGCACTGTTCTGCATTATACTGACCATGGCTTTGACAAATCAAGATGTCTCAGCTAGTAGAGTAAGTCAATAAATACAGGGGAGAGATGGAAGATGTAGGGCAGTTTTTTCTACACTAAACCTGTAACACCTGGCAACTAAAATCTGAAACGTTATCTGCTCTGTGGGCATCAATAGCGCCACCTTCTAGAGAACGGCAGCAAACCCTTATGGACTCTTGCTAAATCTATTGGGAATAATTTCTGCAAGAGCACGTTCCCACCTCTTGTTTCAGGGGATGAAATTGTTTTTACCGCCCTGGGCAAGGCCGAACTTTTTTCCTCGTTGTTCGCCGGCAATTCTACTCTCAACCCACCTCCAAATGTTCAACCACCAACAGTCCAGGAAAGCCTCTGGCCGTGACGAGATCCCAGCAATTGTTCTCAAAAAATGCGCACCAGAACTTGCTTCTATCCTGACTCGTCTGTTTCAGACAGCTTACAATAGAGGCATATTCACTAGTAACTGGAAAACTGCTCGAATACAACCCGTCCCCAAGAAAGAATCCAAAGCGCTTCCTAGCAACTACAGGCCTATTTCTCTCCTTTCAGTCGCCTCTAAAGTAATGGAAAAGTATATAAACACCGAATTACTAAAATTTCTCCAAAACACAGTCTAATCCACGACAGGCAGTATGGATTCCGTCAGCGCAGATCAACTGCCGACCTCCTTTCATTTGTCACCCATTCTTGGAACAAGTCTATGGAACTCCACGGTGAATCCCAGATTGTCGCTCTAGACATATCCAAAGCATTCGACCAGGTCTGGCACGCAACGCTGCTTAATAAACTTCCGGCCTATGGCCTACCACCAAAACTCTGTACCTAAACAGCAAATTTCCTCTCCAACCGGGGCATTTCTGTTGTCGTGGATGGCCATTATTCTAAACTGTATCCAGTTAATGCAGGAGTCCATCAAGGTTCAGCTTTAGCCCCTACTTTGTTTCTTCTCCACATCAATGACCTCCTCTCTAGCACACTCAACCCAGTTTACAGTTACGCGGACGACAGCACCTTCCACTCAAATATAAAATATTCTAAGCCTGCCTCTTTAGCCCAATTAGATGAGGATCGCAGACTCATGGAGGATTCTGTCTCTGTGGATCTCCAAAAAATATTAGACTGGGGAAGTAGAAATCTTCTACAATTCAACTCCACCAAATCTCAGTCTTGCTTTCTATCTCATAAGAGACACCAGTCCGAGACCCATCACAATGAACAACCAAGTTATTCAAAGTAATGAGTCCATTTCACTTGTTGGCATTTCTGTGGATCGAAATCTCAATTTGCACCAATATGTCACATCAATTGCAGAAGCGGCTGCTAAGAAATTAGGTTTCCTCTTCCGGGCTCGCAAATACTTTTCACCAGCTAATCTCTATACCTTATATACCTCACAAATAAGACCAAACCTCGAATACTGCTCCCACATCTGGGGTGCTGCTGCCGCTTCTACACTCGCTATCCTGGACTCCATTCAGAAGAGAGCTAGACGTCTCATCAATGACCCTACCCTTACCCAAAGGCTGCCATCCCTTGCCTATCGAGGTGTCGTTGGTGACCTCTTTCTCTTTTATAGATATCTTCACGGGCACTGCTTAGAGGAGCCCTCTTCCATAGTTCCTCCACCTGCTGCCCCCAACAGATCTACTAGAGGAACAGAGCGAATGCACCCTTTTACTGTCCAGGTCACCAGATATAGAATATCTTGTTATGCCCGCTCTTTTCTCCCAAGGACTTCCAAGTTGTGGAATTCCTTCTCCTCCGAACCTCCAAACCTTCAAGTCCAGAATTAACAAGTTGCCTCTTTCCTCCTTGTCGACACCCACGGTACGATAGTATTTAAGCTGTAAGCCCTCGTGGCGTGTTGTTGAAATATAAAAAAAAGATAAAAGTTTAAACGTAATAATTCTGGTTATATGAAAGAAAACTGCACTGTTATACTCACGACCCCCCCACCCCCTATGCCCCAGACCTCCCAAGTCTCCCCTGTTTTTTAATTGTTAAACTATATTGTACAATTTACCTGTAAAAATATAACTTTCACTCAGTTTGGAAATATCGACGATTGTTACTAAACTTCAAATTATTTCAGGTGTTTGTCTTTACGTTGTACTTCAATATCCTGTCGCATTCAATGGGCGTGATGTTTGTCAGGGGGGTTTCTGAAGTAGCGGAGGTTATCATTTCGATAGACAGGATACAAAAATTCATGTTATTAGAGGAATATGCCAAAGTAGTGGGTCAAGAAAATGAAAGCCAATCTCAACCCAAGCCCACAGAAAATACGGCTATTGTGTTTAATAGGGCGACTGTCAGATGGAAGAGTGACAGTGAAGAAGTGACACTAAAGAACATTAATCTCAAGATTACCAAAGGGAAGTTGCACGGTATCATAGGACCTGTGGGTAGCGGCAAAAGTACGATGCTACAGGTCATCTTAGGTAATTGATTTTTAAACTGCAAAACATCTTACTTTGTTAATCGCCAATGTACATGATCCCATGGCAAGTTCTAGTTTAGACCGTTTACAGTGGCGACTCGTGGGTGTTCTTTATGAGTGGGCACAGTGTTCGTAAGTAGGAGTGCCTATTAGTAACCAGTGGCGCCACAGGCGAAAATTCCTCGTTACGTAAATAATTGAGTAGTCCTGTTGCTTGATTAATGGTTTTGGTATCATTAGCTAAATCACTAAGAGTTTCAAGGCATTCAAGAAGCGTATCTTTATTTTTATATACAGTACAACCCGTTCTGCTTTTGAAGTTCCAACGAGTAGGCGTCGCCCTTGGTAAACGGCGTTTAACCATGTTATCTAATAGCTCTGTTCTTTTTGCAGATATTGAAAAAACGAAACAAAAGCATCTAAGTTAGAAAAACATATTTTTACTCTTTTATTTATAGATGCAGCTTTTTTTATGATGGGGTTCAATTGATGTGTATAACAATGCACGAAATTGAGGAAATTTTTCTTTAATTTTTATTTGCACTTCCCCAAATTGACCAGCCATAACCGACGCTCCATCAAAACATTGTGCAACTAAATGTTCTGGCTTTACACATGCCACCTCCAGTTCTTTTAAAATAACGTTTCCTAAACGTTCAGCTGTGTGTCCTTCAGGTCTAACAAAAGCCCAAAATCTTTTAACTATAATGCCGTCAAACACATATCTAAACACTATAACCATTTGCTGTTTATTAGCTATGTCGGTGGTTTCATCAGCCTGAATTGCTATGTATATTGAGGATTTTATTTGTTCTTTGATTTCATTTTTATACACTTTTTGAAGTGCCACGGAAAACAGCTCCCTTTGACAAATGTTCTTTCATAACTAGATCTAATTCACTTGCAAAATCAACAAGTCCAACAAAAACACCTGGATTATTAGAATGTTTGGTCTCATCATGTCCGCGTAGGGACAATTCGAAAGCACCACAACATTTAATACAATTAATTATTTAGTTTAATATATGTCTGTTTTTATCCACATTTTCATTGTGACGTTTTATATTTTCACGCTAAGCACTATCAAGCTGTTGTCTTATGTCCATCCTTCCCAACGCAATAAAATCTAAGATGTTATGTAAATATTTTTCATTGTAGCTAGCATATTTCTTAGCTCGTTCATTTAGATATTTTAAATCACTCCCCCCTTCTTGAGTCCATGCACTTCGGTTGCCACCCATCACTAGACAAATAAAACAAAACAGTTTGTTTATTTGAAGCCACCCACATAACTATTTAATCTGTCGTAGACACTACTAATAAATTTTCGTGAAAAACTTAGCCATTTTCTTACGTCTGTTTTGGAAACAATCAAATCGGATATCGGCCTTCCTAACTGTTTAATTTCCGTTCGGATCTCGTACGTTATGTCTTTAAAAGCCGACAAAAAGTCCACCGAATTCAGTTTGAAACGTTTCACAACCAAAAACTATGAAAACACACTTCTCAGCGAAAGAAAAAGAAAATAAACAATAACACTTAAAACGGCCACTCAACATGTGTTGTCCCTTCAGTCGATTCTAAAATCGACATTAACGACATCGTCGCCGTGTTCGGTCTGCGATCGTGGCAAGCCCGATGACAAACGAGGGCTGGATAACTATGTGCCCACGCCTTTGAATATTCAAAGGCCAAAGCACGCGTAATGCGACGACGGTGTCCGGATGCAAAGTCAAAGTCTACCGTAGAATAGGGTACGGTGGCGCAATGCTGAGTCTGTCATATATTTATGGGATAAAAATCATTATTTGTGGTATCAAAGGAATAATAATTGGAATATGGATAGTTTGTCGTATATAATTAATTGATATTATTGTAACATTGTAACAGTCATTTATAGTAAATTAGGACAAAGAAATATATTTTCTATGGAAATTTGTGCTGGGCACATGCCCCTGTGCCCCTTATCACCAGCCGCCACTGCCAGAAATGCGTATTTTATAGGATTAAAAAAATAAGTACTGATTCCGATATGCTATGCTTTTCACCACGTCTAATTTTTACTTTCATTTACGGATAGGTGAAGTGTACGTCAGCAACGGTTCACTGACTGTTAGTGGAACCATTTCATACGCCTCACAAGAAGCCTGGTTATTCTGCGCCACAGTACGCCAGAATATTCTGTTTGGTCTGCCTTATGAAAAGAGACGCTATGAAGAAGTGGTGGATGCCTGTGCGCTACAGAGAGATTTTGAACAGTTTCCAGACGGAGACATGACTATTATAGGTCTGTTTTTAATATTTAATATTCACTTTCTAACGTTGTTAACATTGTCTCCTCCATCTGCCCCTATAGCCATGCCAAACATGGCTACACTATATGAAATGGCTACCCTAGATAGGCTCCCCAATCGACTCCGCGAGCTTATTGAACCCTTTAGATCCCTCTCCCCAGACCTTAAAGCGGATATTATGGCCGCTTTAACGGCTGAAGCTTCCCCATCCCCATCTCAAATGACCTCTTCAGTTCCCGCTGCTCAGTCCGAGCGTGCCGACCCGTGCTAGCCGCCCTCGAAAGCTGAAAAGTGTAAGGCTTCCCCGCCTCCACCTTCTAGAAACAGGAAAAACCGTCAACGGAAAATCCCATCTGATGTGAATCCATGTCTTTCGAGTCTGACTCCGAGGCTAGCCAAGACCCGGAGCGGGCCACACGCTTCCAATTCTACCCTTATGCCTCCGATATTCCTCCACAATAAGGAAAAGTGTCCCTATCTCTCCGGCCAATTTACCAGTCAAAATATTAGCTGTGTCAAGGCTAAGAATCTTACAGATTCCTTAAGAATTCACTTGACTTCAGCTACGGACTTCAAACAGGCTACCAAAATCATGGATAGCCTGCAAATTGTCCTCATGGGGTTTGCCAATCCAATACCATCGAAGATGTTGCAAAAGACCTCGCCGTCCAGGGTTTCCATCCCGATTCCCTGAAATCGTGTTAATTTTCGAGAACTATATGTCTTCTCGGAGAAAGCCACAATCACTGCATCCTGCAGGGTTGCATCCTGGTAAGCAAACGGGCTAGCCTGCAAAAGAAATTATCTCCAAGAATTCGCTCAACGCTTAGAACTGGACGTTATTCTATCCAGGAAACCAACATGCGTCTCCCAATCATCCCGAAACTTTCAAACTATACATTGTACCGCAATGACCGCACCACTTCCAGAGGTGGCGACACGGCAGTGAATGTAAAAACAAATATTGACCACCACCCCCTCAGTTTGCCAGTCCTGCAGAACATCAAAAGTACAAAAATCATAGTCAACACTTCCTCTGCAGGCCCAATAAAGCTCATTTCTGCCTATAATCCTTCACAATGGAGAATTCTGGACGCCGACCTAGGCCTCTTATTGGATACCAACCAATCCATAACAATAACTGGCGATTTAAGTTCCAAACACACTATTTGGTATTCTCGTAATGTCAATTTAAATGGGAAAATCATCCCATCCTATGTAGACAACCCTGCAAACTGCATGGTTGACGCTCCTACAAGACCCACACAGTTCGGCAGTGTGGATCAACCCGACGTGCTCGACATAGCAATCACGTCGAACACCACCCTTCTCCATGAAATAACAACCCTAAACGACGTCTCGTTGGACCATAACCCAGTCATTTTGCAGCTCGGATATGACAATGACGAACCCGACTTCCCAAGCAAAAACATATTGTGACCAGTTTTCACAGAACACCTTAAAAACACCCTTGGCAATATTTCGGTTATCCGCAGCATCCCCGAACTCGACGGTGCAGTAGATAATCTACAGTCCAAAATTCAATGTTCTGTCGAACATGCATCAAGAACGCACCGCGCCCCAAGCAATGCCTCCATTTCCGTCCAATATCAAAGAAATGATACTAGAACAGAACCGCATGCGTAGGCTAGCTCAACGCACCGACAAACGAGACGCTAATAGACTCATCAAACAAGGACGATCCGCCCTACAAGAACTCCGCAACAACCGTTGGGAGGAACCTCTGCAAACCATGTCCGCCCAAGACAATTCCTTCTGGCAAATGGCAAAAGCCCTTCGCTCCCAAAAACTTCCGATATCTCCACATCATGGCCGAAACGGCATCGTATAGACAGATGCGGACAAAGCAAGTGCATTCGCGGATCATCTGGAGTTGCAATTCAGCCCGAATTATAACAACGTTAATCTGTCACACTTCGTAAGAACGCACCGTTATGTCAGGAGTGCGCTTCGCGCCACCCCAGACACAAACATCGAGCCCGTTACTTACAAAGAAGTTTCCCAAACAATCAAGACACTAAAAAATAGTGCTGCAAATTGAATCATAACTTCCACATAGCTGTGATAATTTATTCTCTTCAGATGGAAAGAATTTAGGGCCCACGACTTGACCACAAAGAATGTATTTGTATTCCTGTACCCACAAATTTTGAAACGTTAGATTCCTCGAGTTTTATTGGAAAAAATCTAAATTTTTCACCAAATCGCCCCTCATTTATCGCCTACCTCCTGAAGCGATCTTACCCAAAAATAATTCGAAGCGTTCCTTCGTCGGGTGCTAATTGAATACCAAATTTGAAGATGATATCTCAATTTGTTCAAAAGTTATTGCGCCTACTAACAGACCGACGTACAGGCCAACAGATCGACCGACTACAGACCGACCGACCGACAGATCGACAGACAAAAAAAATTTCGTTCCAGAATCAAGTTTTCTATATGTTGTAAGAGTTTTTACGCCGTTTTATCAAAAAAAAAATTGGAAATTTCTGTCTGAAATATTCCACCCTCATACATTCAACCCCTAATTTAATTTCAGCGCAAAATACCAAATGTTTAATGAAACTGAAAGTTTTCTAATAAACAAACACTAAAACGTTATATTACTTGAGTTTTAATGAAAAAATGGTAATTTTTACTAAATCATCCCCCATTCATCCCCTACCCCCTAGAGCGTTTTTACCCAAAAACAATCGAAACCTTTCGTTTGTCGGGTGCTAGTACTAATTGTATAACAAATTTGAAGACGATATCTTAATTCGTTCTAAAGTTATCGTGGCTACAAACAGACAAACATACAGACCGATAGACCGACAGACACAAAAAAAATATCGTCCTCAAATCATGTTTTCTACATACCTCTACACGTATTGATGATGTGGAAGTAAAATGCAACATATTTGCTACGTTACCCACCTTTTTAGACTAAGCCATGTATATATATATATATATATATATATATATATATATATATATATATATATATATATATATATATATATATATATATATATATATAATATCTTAAGTGAATTTTGTAATACCCACCTTACCCTTGTTTAGGGTCCAGATTTCCGGCTACCTAAATAAGCCATCACACTTTTATCATAGTCCTTGGCAAAGCGATGAAAGCGATTTCTAGTAGTCGCAGTGACTAAATGAGCTTGTTGTCAATTTCAAACATTGTTTAGACCTTTTTTTATTACTTTTTATTTCTCATGAACCAATGTATAATTTAAGGTGATAGAGGTGGTTCTCTAAGCGGTGGTCAGAAGGCAAGAGTCAATCTTGCCAGGGCAGTTTATAGGAAGGCCGATATTTATCTGCTAGACGACCCACTCAGTGCTGTAGATGTACATGTAGGAAAACATCTATATAGCAAATGCATTAATGGATACCTTAAAAATAAAACACGGGTACTGGTCACTCATCAGATATATTTACTGAAAGATGCTGACCATATCGTCATACTTCACGATGTAAGTAACTATTGTAGCCAAGTACATTACGTTAGAATAATAGCCAAGTAACACAATTTCGTAACAACCAAATTAGCAATGGCTTTATCTATTTCTACGCTACTCGAGTTGAAGAAACATAAAGTTGTTAAATAAAGTCAACTTAAATTTATAATTTCTAATAAAGGATACAAATTTCTAGGGTGGAATAGAAAATCAGGGTAGTTTTCCAGAGATTTCAGCCAGTAAGAACGAATATATAAAAGGACAGTTAACCGAGCCAGACGTAGATGACAAAAAACTGGACAAATCCACTGTAAGCAAAGTAAGTAATAATAAACCAAATAATTTATATGCATAAAAATATTTTTTCCATTTTTCCAAATCTTTGTCAAGGATATTCCACCCCCACACATTCAACCCCTAATTTAATTTTAGCACAGAATACCAGATGGTTAATAAAACTAAAAGTTTTCCAATAGATAAACCCTAAAACGTTATATTACTCGAGTTTTAACGAAAAAATGTCAACTTTCACCAAATCAACCCCCTACCCGCTAAAGCAATTTTACCCAAAAACAATCCGAAACGTTTGTGTATCGCGTGCTAACTGTATACCAAATTTGAAGACGATATCTCAATTTGTTCTAAAGTTATCGTGGCTACAGACAGACATACAGACCGACAGACTGACAGACCGACAGATCGACAGACCGACGTACCGACCGACAGACAAAAAAATTCGTTCCCAAATCATGTTTTCTATGTTTTGGTATTTTTACGACGTTAACGCGAAAAAAAATTTGAAATTTTTGTCGCCGATGCGATACACGTATCGACGATGTGAAAGTAAAATTAACTAATGAGAAGATCTCGACTTTTGAAAAAAATTCTTTAAGTGAGCATGAATTAGGCCCCCTAGAACCCGTATCCAGGCTCAGTTTGAAATTTTATATGTTTATATATATATATATATATATATATATATATATATATATATATATATATATATATATATATATATATATATAACCCCGAGGTTAGCTTAAGTTTTTATCTCTTTAACTATATACAGGTGACGCATTTCTACGGTAAAGCTCAATATTACTGTTATTATACAAGTTACGAGAAACAATTGTATACGTTTATTATAGGGTGTCTTGAGGTACATCATAAAAAAATATTTCTCCAATCGCAGGGTGGCAAGTCGTTGGTGATACATTTTTTTTAATCGAATACGCCTTATATTATTGCATTTTTGCATTTTCCATCGAAATATAATGCATGTTTGTAAGAAAAAATTCGGAACGGGGCAAGTGCGTTATTGTAGCGATTTTTGATTAAATGCTTCAAATTTGAATAGCTGTAATTTGAGCGACATCTTATAAAAATTATTGCGACAATCACAGGTGGCCCATAAGTCGTTGGTGATACAACTTTTCTATCTTAAATCGAACACCCCTTAAGTTATTGCATTTTTGCATTTTCCATCGACTTGTAATGCATGTTTGTTTTCGAGTTATTTCAGTTGTTTTGCAACTTTTCACATTTTTGGCACATATTAAAAATTGTGATACGGCGTTTTTACCAAGAAAAATTGGAGTCTAATGCAAATGACGCATTCACAGATGTTTTCGTTTATATTATTTCATGAAAAAATCGAGAGGCACAGGGCACTCTCAACTGTCTTAACTCAATTGTGTCAAATAGAACAGTCTGTATTTTGTGTTTCAGAAGTGAAGGGCCTAATAATAAATATTTAATAAGTTATTTAAAAGAAATCTTTTGGGATTTTCGTGAAAAAATTGTTTGTACATTTTTATGCAAAAAACTATCTTGGGAGTTTTGTTGAAAAGCTTATTTGATGAAATATGGTACATTGTTTCTACTATATAGGTTATACTGGTA
This sequence comes from Tillus elongatus, assembly GCA_964006375.1. Classification (NCBI taxonomy): domain Eukaryota; kingdom Metazoa; phylum Arthropoda; class Insecta; order Coleoptera; family Cleridae; genus Tillus; species Tillus elongatus. Next base: position 161,259,037 of record OZ023265.1, read on the forward strand.
ACCAAATTTGATGCCTGCTTTTCTTGAAAAATACATATTTGCTATTAAAAGCATTTTAATGAAGATTCACTACCATAATGCACTTAATGCGTCCAGACTTTTTTTTAATATGACTTAAATTTGGTATTTGTATCTTAAAATGTAATTAATACAATTTATTTAGACCAGCAGTAAATCAGCAATTCTTCCTGAAGAGCCAAGTGAACTATTTTTTACTAGAAGCCATACGCTACACAGAAGTGGTTCTGTTTGGGTAAGTTGACAAAAATCTTATTCAATTTCATATGATTAAGTAGGTGGAATCCGAGGCGACCGTTGGATTCGTGAGGTTGAATTACATAAGACTGTTATTATTCTGTACATAGGGCTCCAGAAAATCAGTGAATAAAATGAGCAAACTGGAAGTGAAAAAAA